>OY728120.1:379943112-381159255 GCA_963277665.1 Viscum album | reverse complement strand
AGTAGTGAGTTGGGAATAGAAGTTATTTTTTGGCATTTTATAAAAAAATATAGTAAAATAATGTGTAGCCACAACTTATTTTATTCCAGCATCCATGAGGGTGTGGGTAGTTAGAACCTCAACATGGGAGTTGGTGGTGGGACCGCCACACCTTAACCACCCTTGAGAGGTTATGGTGGTGGGGCCTACCCAAACCCAACCTCCCATGTGAGGTTAAATGTGGTGGGGACCACACGAGGCCACCTGACCCCTCATTAATGGGAGGAGACCTTAACCTCTCAACTCTCCCTCATTAATGAGCGAGAGCCTCTTCACCTTTCCCCCATTATTTATTTGAGCCTCACCACCCTCACTAATTTGTTGGTTTGACTCATTTAATTAATCAACTTTTGAAAACTGTTGAATTTTTTTCCAACTCCACAATTAATATGCCAACACACGTGTTTTAATTGGGTGGAGCCAGGTTATTTATTTACCCCTTTGAATTACGTTCCAACACATAAAATAATAGGCAGACTATTATTTTATTTGGGGATGGAATTTCTCATCCTGTGAGATTTTTGGAAAAAGCTCTCAACAGAGAACCATTATTCCAACGAAGAAAGTCAACCGACTTCTTCTTCCTTCTTAAACAGGAACAAAGGAGGGAGAGTCGTCCTTGAAGAATGTCGACGACACCATCCTCAGCTTCTTCTTTCCCAACGTCTGTGAATTGACGTCCTCCTTTTCCCGTGACTTCATCAACGATGAATCGTCAAGCAAGGTAGGGAGTTTTTCGTTATTTTATATTTGAAATATGAACCTCCTTCTTTGTCTAAAAATGTTATGGTACGAGAATCGCCAATTTCTATCACCGTAACGAGGAGGGCTCGGGCCGCACGAACACGGTCCGACCCTCCCCTTGTTTGTTCATTTTTGATAATGGCGGCTTGGAAAAGAGGCGACGACGATGAGGACTGTGAAAAAGGGCCACGCTACCCGCGGCCTCCTCAGACATCGCCTCCCCCACGGTGCCCCTACGTCCTTTCCACAACCTAGCGCACTGCCCCGGCGCACTGCCTGCATGCCCCGTGTGCTGCCCGGCTCCACCGGTGCCCCACCGGTGTGCAGCCTAGTACCCCCGTGCCACGACGGCACCCTGTTCGGCACCCCCGCGCTCCACCGGCGCATTGCCTGACAATCCCATGCCCCGTTGGCGGACTGCCCGGAGCCCTCGAGCCCTTCCGGCGGTCTGCCCGGCACCCCAGTGCCCTGCCCGGTGCCCCTGCGCCCTGCCTGGTGCACCCACGGCCTGCCAATGACCAGTCGGCCTGCCGACACCCTGCGTAGCCTGCCTACTGGCCACCCAGCCACATGGTTCCCTAGCTGAACCACGGTTTCCCCCACGATGTCACTGGACGAACCGGCCCGATCTCTCGGGCCGAGTCACTGAGCTGCCTACGTGGCGACTACCGGGTTGAAGCACCCTCGCGGTCCGTGTCACAACCCGTCCTTGGGACCCGTGCTGTGACTACCCCAAGCCCGCCTTCAATAGGCCAGGGGCTGGCGACTATAACCAAGGAATAAATCCGGACAAAAGGGGAAGGCATTGCCTTTATAAAGTAAACAAACACCATAGAGGAAGCCTGTAGAAGAAAACACTAAGTAAAACAGGGTAAAAAAGTAAGTGCGGAAAAGTAAGTGGGCCAGAATACAAACCCAAACCGAAAGTAAAGTACAACTGGAAATAAAGTACAGAAACTGAAAAGTAAAGCAGCAACAACGATCCTTCCACTAGAAATCCCACCTGAAGGGTGTGTACAAATAGTCTCCTTAGCTCCTCGGGTCCTGCCGTCTGCCCCGTGTACGTCCCGCCCAGTGGTCCACCTCCAGGTACCGACTTTCTCCACAAGCCTCAACCATGATCAGTGCTGTCCATCGTCTGCATCCAACACAATCGTAGTGCGGGCATAGCCCGTGAAGGGTTGAGTATACTCTACTCAGTAGGGACCCCGAGACCCCCGAAGGTATCCCAGAATCCACAAAGGATAATCCACAGAGGAAAGATACAATCATGAATTAACAACCAACTCTACTTAAGTATATTCCCATACATATACCTAAGTCATCAATTCTAGTTCGGCTCCAACATCCGAGCCCAATTTTGATCACATCCACACAGGATAGTAAAACCCAATCCGCACAGGATAACACTACCCAATCCACATAGGAAAGCAAGTCAATAATATCGAATATAATGATTGAAAGTCAAGACTCAGCTCACACAGGAATACTTCTTCGTAAGGTGATAGAGATGATCAGATGTAGCCACTGATTCATCTAGCTGGGAACCACGTAGGACACTAGAACGACTAAGTTGTCGGACCCACATAGGATACTAGACCAGCCACTCTGTCGGACCCACGTAGGATATAAGTACATAGTCAAATACTACTGGAACCACGTAGGATACAAGAACAGTAGTCACGTACTATCGGACCCACATAGGATACAAGAACAGTAGTCATTACCATTGAAACCATATAGGATTTCAGTACGGTGTTCATCGCTTCCGAACCCACAGAAGATTTCAGTGCAGTCGTCGTCGCTGCCGAACCCACGGAGGATTTCAGTGCAGTCGTCATCGTCGTCGTAGTCACAGCCAGCTCTAGGGTTCCCGCACACAACATGCTCGTTTCTGGGAGGGTCCGCTCCATGAGCCAAGGGGTCGATACATCAACTGACATGTACTCTGGAGTTGATGTATCCCAATGTTCCGTCTCATTGATAAGAACTCAACACGACAGACGGCACGTCAATCAGACGCCCGGTCTGAGAGTTATTTGCTTTTTCGTCCTAGGGTCCTGGTTGGTTTTTCAGTCAAAACAACCCAAATATACTCCAATTACGTCCAAACATTGAGCGGAGTAATCCAAAAGGTCAGTCTCACTAAGAGGAATCCAAAAAACTCGACGACACGTCAATCGGACGTCTGAAGCTCAAGTTATAAGCGTTTCCTCTCCGAGGGCCCAGTTTGTTTCATGTTCGAACCAACCCTTCCATAACCAAAGTTTTGCGAAACCTTGAGTGTAATATACCGAAACCCCAGTCTCGATCCAAGGATCACATCACAACTGACGGTGCGTCAATCGGAGGTCCCTAGCCCATGTTATGGGCAAATGAATGAACCTGTCCGATTTAGGGGGTTTTGGGCCCGAGACCGACCCGGCCCGAGATCCCCCTGGGTCAGCCCGAACCGGGTCGACCTGACCTGGGTCCGAGTCTGGACCATTAGGGCACGACCCGGTCCTGCCTGGCGTGGATGACCTGCCCCGACGAGGGCGCCGTGCACCGCACGAGCGTGGAAGGGGGGAGCCGCCACCCCTTCAGACCGAACGACGGACCCGCTGGGGGGTCCACCCTGTCACGTTGATCGGGGATAAAACCCCCGGTTTTTTGGATCTGGCCGACCGTAACGTCCGACCAGTGTACCATGCGGGACCGGTTGGTCCCGCCCTCCATGCACCAGCGTCCGGCAGTTCCGGCCGCCGCTCCCTGCTCAGCCGTGGCCAAAGGCCGCGACCTAGGTCCGACCGGCACGGCGCTACGGCGCCGCTCCCCTCCACCGCGGCCCAATCCGACCATGACCCTCCATGGTATTCCAGAGCGGCGCGACAGCACCACGCCCTTCGCCACGACCCCGCTTCGGCCACGACCTCTTTCGGCCTCAACTGCGCCGCGCTTCTTCGCCGCAATCCTCCTTGTTTCCACGCAGTGTCGTTGCACCACACCGCCTTCGTTCAAGCCACAATGAATACAACCACAAAGGGGGAGGAGGATCGGCCGTGTTTGGGTGGTCTGCAAAAAGTAGGCGGATGAGGCAGATGAGCTGGCCGAGCAGTAGGTGGTGGGTGACGCTTTGAGGCTTTACCACCACCACCACCACCAGGAGGTCCACCCCGACCACATGGAGCTGGCAGGCAGAGATAGGCTCAGCTTCAGGCATCAGAGGCCTATGACCACGGCACGCCAGAGATGATTCGAGGTACTATCTTTTTCTACTCCACTCTTGCTGCAGTTCTTATAGACACAAAAGCAAGTAATTCTTTTAATGTCGCTGCCCTTGTTCGGAGCTCGGAGATTCCGATGGAGCTGTTGGCTCGATCCTTACGGTTAGAGACTCCTACGAGAGAAGAATCGATGATTACGCACTGGTGTTGGTAGTGTGAGATTACTCTAGGAGGCGAGATATTCGACTGGGATCTTATTGTTGCGGCATAGAGACCTTACAATGTCATCTTGGGCATGGATTGGTTATCTACAGTCCATGCTCAGATCGACTGTATTAGGCGCAAGGTGCGGTGTGTCCACACCGATGGGAGCAGGTTCACCTTCACCGGTGAGAAGGGAGCCTTAGCAGCGCAGGATGGAATCATGCAGAGGAGAGTACTGCCGATTACTCATCAATTGGCTAGCCTCATCCTTGGTGTAGTTGACGTGCGTAGTCCTAGTTTTCCTGTAGTGGTGGATCAGTATGCGGACGTTTTTCCTGACGACGTTCCAGGACTAACTCTTCACAAAGAGGTAGAATTCTATATTGACATGTACCTCAGGATATCCCCGATATCCACTACAGCATATCAGATGGCTCCCGCTGAGCTTCGAGAGCTACGGGTACAGCTGGAGGACTTATAGGGCAAGGGATTCATCCTACCCAGTGTTTCACCCTGGGCTTCCCCGATTTTGTTCGCCAAGAAGGCGGACGAGAGCTTGTGACTGTGTGTCAATTATCATTGCCTAAACTAGGTGACTAGTAGGAACAAGTATATGCAACCGAGGATTGACGACCTCTTCGATCATCTCAAGGGAGCACGGTGGTTCTCTAAGATAGACCTCCGGTCAGGCTATCATCAGCTCAGAGTTCAAGGCGAGGACATGCAGAAGACGGCCTTCAGATGTCAATATGGCCACTATGAGTTCTTGGTTATGCCTTTCGGCATAACCAATGTGCCAGTAGTGTTCTTGAGCCTCATGAAAAGGATATTCAAGACTTACCTCGATCTATTTGTCATGGTATTCATCGACGAAATTTTGATATACTCGACTTCTGAGGAGGAGCACGCCTACCACTTGCGGGTTGTACTTGACACACTCCGAGAGCACCGTCTTTATGGTAAGATCTCGAAGTGTTAGTTCTGGGTACGTGATGTCCACTTCTTGGGACACATCATCTCTGAGGCAGGAGTTGCAGTGGATCCTGCGAAGATCGAGGCAGTGCTTGCTTGGGAGCCACCCAGGAGCGTGATAGAGGTGCGTAGTTTCTTGGGTCTAGATGGATACTACCGTTGGTTTGTGGAAGACTTCTCCAAATTTGCGGCACCACTTTTAGCTTTGACGAAGAAGGGGAAACCCTTTGTGTCGTCAGACAGATGTCAGCAGAGCTTCCAGGAGCTGAGATAGAGATTGACCAGCACACCCATCTTGAGGCTACCAGAGGAGGGATTAGGGTACGTAGTCTACTACGATGCATCCGGGACCAGACTCGGGTGTGTCCTGATGCAGGAGCAGGCATTGATCGCCTATGGATTACAATAATTGAGGTGGCATGAGCAGAATTATGCTACCCATGACCTGGAGTTAGCAGTAGTGGTCTTCGCTATGAAGATGTGGAGACACTATCTGATGGGCGAGCACTTTATAGTCTATTCTGACCACCAGATTCTCAGGTACATCTTCTCACAGAAGGACCTGAACCTGATGCAGTGGTTATGGCTCGAGTTCCTCCAGGACTATGACTTTGAGATAGTCTATACTCCTGGAAATGGGAACGTAGTAGCTGACGCACTCAGTAGGAGGACGAGCATTCAACTACTTGGGGAGGTGACAGAGCAGCTTTCCGCTTTGCAGATATCCTTCGTGGATAGATATAGAGCAGCCTTTCTTCAGTCACTCACAGTCACTCCTCCATTACTGTAGCGGGTTAGAGAGGCACAATGTGGGGACACTGACTATGAGATGCGATGTGCACAAATTTCCACAGGACAGGCACCTGATGGTTTTTTTATGGGAGGAGAGGACGTCGTCCTTTTCAGAGGATGTTCCATGGTACCAACTACTTTACAAGAGGAGGTTATGAGAGATTTCCACACCTCCCCTTTAGCTGTACATCCAGGAGTGGTGAAGATGTATCAGGATCTCATACGGTAGCACTGGTGGCTGGGTATGAAGAAGGCTGTGGCAGAGTTCGTTTCTCAGTGCCTCACCTGCCAGCAGGTGAATGCGGAGCACCAGGTACCAGCAGACTTGGTACAACACTTGGAGGTCTCGGAGTGGAAGTGGGATGGGATATATATGGATTTCGTGACTGGACTTCCACGCACTTCCAGAGGTCACGACTCCATTTGGGTGATTGTTGACCGACTCACCAAGTCGGCCCACTTTCTACCCATCAGAGATCAAGGCTCAGTGGAGATCTTGGGACACCTCTACATTTAGGATATCATACAGCTTCATGGTGTGACATCATCTATCGTCTTCGATCGGGATGCTCACTTTACTTCCCGGCTTTGGAAGGGGTTGCAGGAGGAATTCGTGACGTAACTATGTCTGAGCACCGCCTTTCACCTTCAGAGGGATGGTCAAACGGAGAGGACCATTCAGACTCTCGAGGACATGCTCCATGCATGTGTACTCAACTTTGGTCACAACTGGGAGGATAACCTACCCTTGATGGAGTTTGCGTACAACAACAGCTACCGCTCCACCATCGGGATGGCACCATATGAGGCATTGTACGACCGACCTTCCAGATCACCTCTGTGCTGGACAGACCCTAGGGAGTCAGCACTTGTGGGACCAGAGATGGTCCAGGCCACGAAGGAGAAGGTCCAGGTCATCCAGGAGCGAATGAGGATATCTCAGATCTGACAGAAGTCTTATGATGACAGGAGGTGGAGACCACTAGAGTTCGAGGATGACAACCACGTCTTCTTGCGGGTCTCACCTCGACGTGGATTACCGAGATTTGGCTGGGGCGGCAAGTTATCTCTGCAATTCATCAGACCATTCCAGGTTCTCAGCAGGATTGGTGAGGTGGATTATCGCCTGGCTCTACCACCATAGTTGCACCAAGTGCACGACGTCTTCCACGTATCTCAGCTGAGGAGATACGTGCACGACCTGACGCATATCATCGACCATGGAGAGCTGGAAATTGATGACATGGCGACTTTTGCGGAGGTCCTGGTGGAGATCGAGGATCGACAAGAGCAGGTCCTATGTGGGCGGTCGATCCCTCTAGTTCACATCAGATGGAAGCATGAGAACCTCCAGGAGAGCACTTGGGAGTGGGAGGCTCAGATGTGTGCTCAGTACTCTCATTTTTTCCCCTAGTTTGTGATGTATATTTACAGGGACATAAATACCTGAGGTGGTAGTAATGTAAAGACCCTTAAATTTCAAGGGATTTTTTTTTCTTAATTTTCGTTGGGATTTTACGAGTACACAGTTTCTGATGGAACCTGATTCTGAGGCCCGGTGTGCCTAGAATCAATTTCTGAAGTTTAGCTCGGGTACGTTTAGTGAACAAACTAGTGGGTTTTCCTAACTTTTGAACCGATGATCAGAATCGAAATCTGAGGGCACCGATGAAACCGTAGCACCGATTTTTTCTAAATAGCACCTTTTTCTGGGTTGGGTTCGCTCGGGATGATATGATAAAAATGTAAGGAATAAAAATAAAATTATTTTACAAATTATTTTTATTTTTTTACCAATGGTTAAGCATTGTGGAACGGGATGATGCAAGGAAGTTGGGGTGGGGCCCACACGAGCCCCCAAATCCTTCAAATTTCCCCAACACCCCATTTATTTCCCCTCTAGTAATTATTTCGTAACTCTTCCTCATTAATTTATAGGCCAATAAAACGCCTCTTTAATCGGTCAACACACATTAATTAATTCGTGAATTCATTTTGATTTTCAAATTAATGTTGGTGTGTGTGCGTGTGTGAATAAAATAAGAAAAGGCCTTATTTTATTGTTGTAGGATTCATTGTGTGGGAGAAATAAGATAACTCTTGCACTCTGAAGAACATATTCTTCCTCGTCGAAGAATGCGAAGAACGCCGAGTCTACGACGAAGAACTCTGTCACCGCATGGGGAGATCGCCGTACCATCTCCTCTCTCCTCTGCACCCGCTGAGAGATGCCTTCTTCGGAGAATGACGACGCACCACATCCTGCATCAGGCGAACACCGAAGATGCTTACGGAGCCTCAATCCATGACACCATCTTCCGCAAAATCTTTTTCCGGAGACGATCCTCGTTCGACAACTTCTTCGAGGTAGGGGTTTGAATTTTGTTCGTGATTATTATTTATGTTCTTCGTTAAATATTTTGGCCGCCTGCTATCAATTTAATGGGAGGAGGTCGGACCGCCCGAACAAGGCTGATCCTCCTCCCCCTTTGTGGTTGTATTCGTTGCGGCGCAAATGAAGGCGGCGCGGTGCAAAGGCACTGCGCAGAAACAAGGAGGATTGCAGTGAAGAAGCACGGTGCCATTGCGCCGCGCCGTTGAGGCCGAAAGAGGCCGCAGCCGAAGCGGGGCTACGGTGGAAGGGAGTGGCGCGTCGTCTTCTTCCGAAGAAGGCATCTCTCAGCAGCTACGGAGAGGAGAGGAGAAGGTACGACAATATCCCCTTGCGGTGATGGAGTTCTTCGTCGTAGACTCAGCGTTCTTCGCGTTCTTCGACGAGGAAGAAGATATTCTTCAGAGCGCAAGAGTTCTCTTATTTCTTCCACACAATGAATCCTCCAATAATAAAATAAGACCTTGTCTTATTTTATTCACACACGCACACCCACCAACATTAATTTAAAAATCAAAATGAATTTATGAATTAATTAACGTGTGTTGACCCATTAAAGAGGCGTTTTTTGGCCTGTAAATTAATGTGGAAGAGTTACGAAATAATTTCTAGAGGGGAAATAAATGGGGTGTTTGGGAAAATTACAGGAGGTGGGGGCTCGTGTGGGTCCCACCCCAACTTCCTTGCATCTTCCCTTTCCACAATTCTTAACTATCGGTAAAGAAATAAAAATAAATTGTAAAACAATTTTATTTTTATTCCTCAGATTTTTTACTTCTCCTCCCGAGAGAACGCAACCCAGAAAAAGGTGCTCTTAAGAAAAATATAGCGCTGCAGTTTCATCAGTGCCCTCATATTTCGATTACGAGCACTGGTTCGAAAGTTAGGAAAACCTGCTCATTCGTTCACTGAACGTACCCGAGCTAAACTTCGGAAATTGAGTCTGGGCACACCGGGCATCAGAATCAGGTTCCGTTAGAAACTGCGTACTCATAAAATCACAAAGAAAATTAAGAAAAAAAAATTTTCCTTGAAATTTACGGGTCTGTACAATCCGCTCGGCCGGGCCCAGCGGACCAGGTCAAAACATAGCAGGCTAACCCGCCCAATGGGCCAGGTAACACCCAGCGAGTCTGACCGGGATGACCCAGAATGGGTCTACCCCGGCTGGGTTAGAGCGTGTCGGTCCGACCGGGTCGGACCAGACCCAGGCCCATTACAGACACATTACCTTCTTGGGCCATATATTTGGCACTGGACATACGTTTGACGAACCGTCAGTGGCATCAGTATTCATGGAGCATAACCGACCCTTTGAGTATACCCCACTAATGTTCATGGTATAGTTGAGTTACAGTCAGGTTGGTTCGTACACGAATCCAACCGGGCCCCCAGGACTAAAATGAAAATAACTCACAGACCAGTCCTCTGATTGACGCGTCGTCTATTGCGTTGAGACCCCTATGACATGGCGGTCCTTTGAGACACTTCTTCGTGAGACTCCGTGAAACTTGTAGTATCGAACAGTAGCTCATGAAGTGGATCCTTCCAGTGACTATCAGTCAGAGTGCGGAGACCTAGTAGCTGTAGACCTGACAACTACTCGATCGATTTGACATAGAGTGATTTGATTTGCCCAGTAGACGGAGCGCCCGATATTTGGTACCAGACCCATGGCGGATGGAGCACTTGGTAGTCGGTAGTAGACCCACTGTACTCGACAGGAGGAGTACCTCTGTAGGCTATTAGGGAGAGGCCCGATATTTGGCAGCACATCCATAGCAGACGGAGTACCTGGTAGTTGGCAGCAGACCCACTGTACTCGACAAGAGGAGTACCTCAGTAGTCCAAGGTTAGTGAGAAGAACCTTGGAGTCACGCTAGGGCCACTGTACTCAACAGAGGAGGAGTTCTCCAGTAGCCGTGGTTTCGATAATAAAAATCCTGGTTTGATCTGAGTCAATGACCATCGTGTTTTACTCATGATTAAGATGAGTTACTTGATTACTTAGGTATATGTATGGGCATATACATAAGTAATGGTTATCCATTGATTTCATACTTTGTGGTTTATCTTTATTGGATTTTGTGAGACCTTGAGGGTCTCAGGATTCCTACTGAGTATCGTTATAATCACCCCTACACGGGCTATGCCCGCACCTCATTGGGTTGGATGAAAATGACGAACATCGCTGACGGTGGCCGATAGTGCCAGGATTGGATGGTACCTGGAGGAGGAACATACGACGCATTGGTACACGGTGGAGTATGTTGGACGCGGAGTGCTGTAGAGTCCATCTGTACATACCCTTCAAATAAGAACCCCGAAGGATGATCCCAGAGCTGCTAGTCAACTTCCAGATATTTGGATTTTTAGTTGTACCTGTTTGTCCTTTCTTTGTACTTTAATGTTGGGCTTGTATTTTCGGCCCCTTTTTGCAGCGTACTTGTTATATAGATTTTAATTTTTGTTTTTATCCGCATATACTCTGGTTGTGTGTGTTTATGATTTATAAAGGCAATGCCTTCCCGGTTTCTGTGAATTACACCTTTAGTGCTAGTCGCCAGCCCCTGGCCTATGGAGGGCGGGCTTGGGATAGTCATGATATGGGCCCCGGGAGATGAGTCGTGACATTATTATTAATTTTCTATTTATGTTTTTAAATTTATAAGTTTTAGGATTCAAATGTTTCAAAATTATTAAGGGTTTCATTCCAATATCATTTTCAATTGATAATATTTTTAATGAATTTACATTTCTAGAAAATTTGTGTGAACATAATCTCTATAACCAAAACAATTTTATTTTCTTATAGTAGTAATAAATCCTTGTTTTGTGAAACGAACCACACCACTTTTTTTTTTAATTTGGAGTTATCAACCTCTCTGTCTATATTTAATTTATGGATATCATTTTATATTTTTAAATAATTTATTTATAGAATGTTATAATATTTTTTATTTATTTAAAATTATTTTGGAAGGAATATTTTAAAATATTCCACAAATTAAATTTTGATATGTGTAATAATTTATAAAATTTTCCATGTGAACATTTTTTTCTCCATTATTATCATCTTTATTTATGAATCTTCATCTCCTAGTTTTCAAAAGGTTTTCATAATTACTTTAACTTTTAATTATTTTTAAAAGAATTTTTTTTATATTTTTCAAAATTAACTAATTTATTTTAGATTGAAATTCACTATTTTCAATGGTATTTTAATGGATCCATTTGTTAGGAAAGTAGTATTTTTTGTTTTTATGTATTATCAAAGAAAATATTCAAAATAATATATATTTCATTATTATTTTTTAAATCCTTTTCAAGTTTCAATGAATTTTTTTAAAATTATTTGTCAACATCAATGCATGTTGTTTTAAAGACCACACTTATAAGGAAATTAAGCATTTCAAAAATTGATGTTTCTTATTTTTTTCCATTTTATTTTATCTAATAATATAAAGTTATTGTATTTTATCTATTTCAAAAACCATTCAATCTCATTATGTTATAAATAGTAAATTAAATTACGATACCATCCACCTTATTTCTATATTTGACTTATAAAGATATGGATTCTAGTATGATTTCAAGAAAACTCATTTTTTCCCAAATTAATCACCCATTGGTGAAATGATTAATTTTTTTATGATATTTATTATCAATTATGTATGGTGTTAAATATTTGTTAGGTGGGATCAAAATTATTGAAATATCCAATGAATTGGAATATTTTATATCTCATGATCTCCAAAGGGTACTCATGAGGTTATCAAAATCCTAAAGGTATATGTGTGGTTATCCAAAGCCGATGGGTATATAGGAGGTTACCCCAAATACATGGGTATAAGGGTTGTTATCCTAAGTCTTATGGTACTTGTGTATTAAGAATAACACCTATGGTACATGGGTGGTAAGATAGGACCAAGGGTATATGACTGATAAGGCCAAACCTAAGAATATGAATAGGTGGTCAGGCCAAGCCTACAATCTGAGGAATGTCAAGGTGGTTAGTCATTAAATATAAACTCTATACTTATGTATATTACAATATCTATTGCAATATTTTTATGACTATTTTTTCCTTAAACTGGTGATGATTTATATATGATTCACACTATTTAAAAAAGTCTTCTTTTTTTCTTTTCTTTTTCTCTTTTCTTTTTCTCTTTTCTTTTTTCCAAGTCTCATGATTTCAAACATAAGACTAAGGATACAGTTATCATGACAATGATCCTTCTTAAATGAAATTTTTTTAATGATTATGTTTGTGACATAGACTTTTTTAAACTTGATC
Source organism: Viscum album (assembly GCA_963277665.1). Taxonomy (NCBI): domain Eukaryota; kingdom Viridiplantae; phylum Streptophyta; class Magnoliopsida; order Santalales; family Viscaceae; genus Viscum; species Viscum album. The sequence goes on along the minus strand of OY728120.1, from coordinate 381,146,606 downwards.
ATGTTATAATGACTCAACTCTTATGTTTTCTTCATATCCTTATGCCATAATTTATAATTTATGATCCATTATTATTTATTTGTGATTATATATTATTATATTCATAGAAAACAATTATTATCTCATAAAAAAAATTTCATAATATAATAACTTGTGATCATACATTGTTAAAAATTATTCTTATCCATACTGAGTATTTGATCCCACTATTTTCAAATGTTCTCATTCCCCAGATTATGATATTTGTATAAACTAAGAGATGTCTAGAGCAATATATATTATTATTTTACTATGGATAAATATTAGAAATATGTTATATATATATAAACTCCAAAGTAACTAAGTTATTTATTAAATTGTTTTTTAAAGTTATCATGATAAGTATGTTTTAATTAATGTGAAATATATGATAGATTAGCCTGAGTTATCTAATATTTCATTGAATCCAATTGAAATTTATTTGTTCTATAGTACTAGACCTATGAATTTGGGTAAGGGTTAATTAAATTGTTATAAACTCATGGTTTAGTTGTTTTATATGATTACTAAGTAATTTATTCATATTGTAGTGGAAGATCATTAGTGAAAACTCTTGTTTTGAGTCCAATCAAAGGATAACATCCTGAAATTTTTTGATGTGAAGATTTTTTTGGTTACATAGAAATTAAATCCCTATTTGGATTCAAATATGTCGATGCAAGATTGGGGGAAAATGCACCTAAATTTTATAACCCTGAATTTCCTTATATTTTATTTTCACAATCATTACAAACTGTAAGGAAAAGTACCCTAACTACAAACCTAGTTTGACACCCCCATGTAAAGTGACATGATTATTCACATTGAATTTTAATAAAACTATGAGGGATTTATGTTTACATAGATTATGTGATATATAATTATTTAGGATGGAAAGCCAAATTGGAATGTGATCCAGGGTAACCTAGAATAAAACATAGAGATTAGGAAGTTATGTTATCTATTTCCTTCGCGATTTAATTAATATATTCTTTTGTTTCAATTTTTATAAAATAATTATCACATACCATAACATTCTATTATTTATGTATTGTATAGATAATAAAGAAAATTAATTAAAAAAGGATATGATGAGATAAATGGAGATTATCCTTATGGGAATACAAATGATATTGTAGCTAGAGTGAGGAATATTATGGCTATTCTTGATATTATATCACAAAATATGATTAACCATTTAATCCACATTGAATATATAAATACACTAAATAAATGAAATATATATTTTCATAGAAATTTTAATATTAAGACTATTAAATAAAATATATTCCATGTCCACTATGTGAATGATGTGGTAACAGGTGGCAATGTATATTTTATAATGGAAATGGGATATTATTTTTGTGTGGAAAAGAGGGTATATCCCAAATAAAAATAGAGGGGAAAAATTATTTAGATAACATGATTTGTCAAAATTGAGTTCATCCTATGACACTACTAATAGGTCAATGTATTAAATTTGGGGATCATGGTAAATATCAATTTTATTACCCTATTCAAAGGTCTAACAATGATGATGACCATTTCAAACCTCTAGAACAAAGGGAACAAGAAAGTGACTCTTCTATTATAATAATTTATGCAGTTTATATAATTACGGTACACTGACCCTCTACCATAGAGTTACTAAAAATATTTTTGGAGTTTGATTCCAGAAACTCCAAAATATCTATGAAAGTCTCATAGAGCATAAAATCAATACCCCATATTATTTGACAATTAAGTATTATAAAATTATTATAATTATATGATTATTTTATTCCATATTAATGTTTATGGAAACGTTAGTTGTAATTTTTTTAATATCCTTCATATAGGTGAATTTAATAGGATTTTGAAGACGGATTGGTCATATCTACTTACAAGAAAAAATTAATTGTTGAAATAAGGAAACTCAATTTCAAATCAACCTATAGGAGTGTTTTTTTCAATGATTGTTATAAACTCCCTTTAGAGGAACACTATATAATGTATGTCCTGATAGAAAATAACAATGTACTTTTAGATGAAATGGTTTGGAGTAAACTCAATATTAGAAATATTTCTATCATGTGGTGAAATATTTGCTTAATTCTATTGTCCTTGTTAGTGAGTCTTATATGTCATAAAAAATTATATCTTGAGTACTAACCATATTAGAAATAAGATCGTCCATTTTCATTTCTATGATAAAATAAAATTGAAAAGAGTTAATTTATATACTAGGGAGAAGGTAATTCCCCAAGAGATTAGTATATATTTTTCCATAAAAAATACTATGTTATATATATAATGCGACACGAATCATCGAACTAAAATGAAATTGTCATTCTTTTTGAGAGAATATAATATTTATTAATTTTAATTGTTATACTATAGCTGTTTATTTTATTGGTATAAATAGTGGTAATTATATTATAAAATTATAGTATAATGATAAATAAATAGATATTTTTATACTAAATCAGTAATGAAATTGAATATGGATAGCTAAAAAACAAATAAGATCATTTTATTCCCAAAATATATATCTTATAAAATTTTATTTTTTTTATAAATGAATTGTTTAAGGAACTAATTATATTAAGGTAAAATTATGATAAAATTATTATTTTAACTGATAAAATATTAACCATATTACAATTAAAAAATTATCATATATACAAATAAAAATAGATAATATATAAAAAACTCAATATTCCATTACTAAAATTATTTATATTTTATATAACCATTTAAAATATAAATTACTAAATTTAATATCAATAATTTTAAAAAATGAGTATTATTTTTTGATTCATAAAAAAAATATTAGACTATGATAATTTTTTAGATTTTTTATAAAATTAATTATTTTTATAGGAATAGTGAAAAATACCATTTTTTACAACTATTGTGACATTTTTATTATTATTACGATAAAATAATGAATTAAAAATAAATGAATAATTTTTTCATGTAAATAATTTATTTAATATATAATATTATAACTTGGAAATTTTATGTTTATTTTAGTAAAAGTTGATTACAATTCTTCAAACTCGATAATATTATTTATGAAAATGATTTTTATTCATTAAACAACTATTATTTATAATTAGTTTTTATAACATTTAAATATATAGTATTTTGAAATGGTTTCTATTTTTTTATTAAGAATACCCTAACTGACTAATAATGGTTATTTTATTTTTATTTATAATATTAAGTAATCGAGGGTGAAATATTAGTGTTGTGGTTAATGTAAATTAAGATAAAATATAAAACTATGTATAAACAAATTATAAATAGTCAAATATTACCAAAAACATGTGTGGTGAGATATTTTATAGATCCAAAATATTAATATATCTATAATTTTATACTTTTGGAGCCACATTACTTGTATAGTTCACCTCTTATTACCAAAATGCCACTCTCTAAACATATGAAAGGATAATTTCACCACACCACTAATCCTCACACCATATCAACCATTTTTTAGTAAATATATTCCCAAATATATCCACAAAATTAATATAAAATCTTTAGTGGTTCTATTCAACTCAAATCCCCCACCCCCCTCAATTCATTAATCCATTTTAGAATTTTATATTGTAATGAGTAATGTCAAAATTCATAATCTATACATTTGTATATGTATTTCCTTATGTATACTTATTATAGAAGAAATTAAATTATAAAATCATAAAATAATAATATCCTTATCAGTATAATACTTATTTTTTAGTTTATTTATGGAATAACCATTGTTTATTCAACCAACTATTTTAAAAAAATGAGATATTATTTCATGTTATATGCATACTATTTTCTCTATGGGTGACAAGTTCTATTTGTCATAACATCATTACATGGATAGGTGGAAGGATATATTTCCTGGGTAAATAATATAATTATAATGTTATTTTGATGTTGAAAATATCAATCAATTTTTACTTCCTTTCTATTTGATGGAAATTGAAATGTTCTTATGTTTTTATGTGTGTACTACTGCCTCCATGGAATGATTAGATCGGTTGATCATCACTGCTAAACATAGATGGTATAAAAATATATTATATGTATAATAACGACCTTAATGATTAATGTATAAATATTTTATGGTTATGATGTTTTCATAAAAAATATATGGTCATTGTAAAGTAATTAGTAGTAATGAAAATATTACCTAAAACTAAAACAGTTTCCTCTAGGATATCTCTCTAGCAAAAAATACCCATAGAACCCAAAAAATGAGCATGTGGATGGATAAATCATAGTAAGAATTTAACTAAATTAATTTTATAATTTTGAAGTTGTCAATATATTATCATAGAAAGGATTTTGATTACCCCCATAAGAAATATTGGAGAAACAATCAAAATTAAAACATATTATAATGAAAATAAATGATAATAAACTAATGAATGTATTCTGACATATTATAATAAAGTATTTAAGTGGAATGTATATATGAACAATGTTTTGAAATGTGTTATTATGTCATCAATTTTTTTTGTATTGGATGATAAAGATATCTTTTAGATGTTGAGAATTAGGGAATGTTTTTTCATTACATTTTATATCATTTGTGGAATATTATATATTAAACACCTATTTTTTTTTTGTATATCAGGTATAAAATTAATATTTCAAAAATTTCATCAAGATTATATTTTAATAATTTTTAATTAAATAATTGTTTTATGTTTTATATTTCAAAGGGTTATGATTCAAATGTCACAAAACACTTAAGTGTTTTTTTCAAATATTATTTTCATATCAATATTATTAATAATAGATGTTTATCTTGTGATTTATTTTGAAATTAATATATAAACCCCCCCTATTTTTTAACCTAGGAATGTTGCTAGTTTTTTATGTTTCATCTGTCAATTTCTTTTTCATTGGAAAATAATTTACCTGATGAGATGTTTCAAAGAGAAATTAATGCCACCTTGTATCTCCATTCAGGAATTGTCCTCCTCTTTGTCCATATTCTTTTTATGGTTTTTTTATCTATTATTCAATATATGATTATTAAAATTTTTAAAAAAATTAATTAATTTAGAATTTTTTAAGGATTATTTCAACATTGTCCATATGTTTCTTCCTAAAAAAGTATCCATTTATTATGGTTTCCATGTTAAGGCCTTCATTCATTATTACATGAATTCTTTTTTACAATTATTTCTTCCCATGATTTAGAATGGTTTTCTAAATATTTTAATTCTAAATAATTTTTAAAATAAAAATACATATTTCTACATATTTTCTAAAGTAACATTTTGATTTTGAAAATAAATTCAGGAATTGTAAATGGATTTTAATGGCTTGTGTTTTTAATAAAAAGACAATTTACTATTTTTATTTTAACTCAAGGAATTTTTGTAAATTCATATTTCAATTATATATTTTTTTGAAACAAATTATTATTTTAAAAGTTAATTTTTAAATCATTTATTAATCTTAAAGTAAATCATTTTAAATAAATCACTTTCAAGGACTTCACAAATTTAAAAAATAGTTATTTCTTCTTATTTTAAAAATATATTTTTCCACTAATCCTAAAATAATGTTTTCATATATGTACAAATTTTTTAATATTCATTATATTACACATGGGATATTATCATTTCATACAATCCACCCTTTTTCTCTTGATTAAAAAAAAAATCAATATGTGTTTTTTAATATATATAAACATCATTTGATGTTCATTATTTTAGAATTGTGATTTGGTCTTACAGATCCATCAACCTTATTATTGTAAATGTATTATTAAGAAAATCATTTTTATATGTTTCCATAAAACATATACCCTTCCAATAGTTTACTTCGGCTATGTTAAAATATTTGATATATTTATAATCTTGAGGAGAAATTTTGTATAGTTTTCATTATATGATGGGTGTAACATGTATTATATAGACCTATAATGCATGAGTAATATGTATATATCATGATATTCAAAGGGTACATCATAGGTTATACCAATCCTAAGGGTATATGGGAGGTTATCACAACATCAATGTTACATGATGGGATTTCCAAATACCAATGGCACATGTGATGTTATCCAATGTCCAAGGGTACATAAGTGGTAAGACTTACCTAGCGATACATGTGAGGAAATTAAAATTTTAATGGTATATAGGTTATAATTTCATGACTAATAAGGTACATATGTGGTTACTATAATCCTCTTATGTGATAAATTTCATATTTTGTACCCTTGAAATAATATTTTTATTAATAGGTTTATGAAACTAACTTATGGAAATATCATATACCTATGCTATTACCTTGAGGATAAGGATATGTTATTGTTTCACACTCATATGACTCAGTTATTGTTTTATCGTAATGGCCATTTCAATGAATCATAATTTGAATTTCAGGTCTTTGGATCTTGCCGTCTTGGATGTGGGCCTTAACAAAGGAAATAAGTTTCAATACTAATGTTTTTTTCCAAAAATAATATTTTTTTCAACGTGATCATTTTAAAATGAATCATATAATATTTTATGATCAAATCATTATATATATACTTATAATTTATTATATATTTTTATTTGGGAATATTTTTTAAATGATATGTTTAGGGACCTTTACTAATATATCATACCAACAAGGGTATCTTATACTCCCATATGATTAATAAATATTTTTAGTTATGTTTACCTATTACTAGTCATCTATCCTCATTACATTATTCTCTATCTATTTCTTATTTTTAACTGATGAATATACAATAATTTGTGATTATAAAGAGCTCAAATATGCTTTCATTATATATAAATATCCATAAAAAGTTTTTTATATCTATTATACAAAACAAATTATACCTTTCAATTATTGGGATATTAATATTATTTTGAGATATAATGTTTAATTAATATATAATATATATAAATTTGGCATGAGTAATACCACTTTTCATTGAAACAAATTCTAATATATGCGTAATTAGCATCATTGTAGGGAGAGAAAACATGGTTTTTGCTAAAAATAATGTAATATGAGGTTTGATAAAAAAAAACATATACTATATTGTGGTATTTTTTTCATGATCATTTAGAGAAGCTCATAATGGTACAAGTTGACATAGATCTAAAATGGGGAGCTGTACTTTGTAGTGCACATTTTGTTTTAACATGATTCATCCATCCATGGAATAGTTTAATAAGATATATTTAGTAAGAGATTTAAATTTAGTCCCACCACTTGATGATTCCAAATATCATAGAGGGATATAAAGATTAATTAATATGATATATCATGATAATATAATGAAATCTTCTTTTCTATGAGTGGAGAGATTTCAAGTTGTTTTAATAGAAAAATATTTTTTAAATTCAATGTGGAATAATTTTGTGATGTGGGTAAGATAAAAAATGATAATCCTAAGAAATGAGAGGTAAATGAATATATTTTTGTTGAATATTTTATATATGAAAAATGAAAATTATTTATCAACTATTTTCCATGATATATATTCTTTAAATCAAATGAGTAAATAAGATAGAGAAAACCTGAAATCACGTTGCCACCATATTAGATATTATAAAATACAAGGGAATAAAATAATAATAGATACTATTCTAATTTATGAATTTTAGTATTCAAGTGTGTAATAGAGACTCAAAGTTATTTATATACACTGAATATGGATAAGAACAATAATTTGAGAATTTTTACCATCCTACACTATAATTAATTATATATTGGCCCAACAATGTGAGATATATGTTCTATAAAACTATTCTATATACGTAAAATTAAAAGTGTGGTTAAATTAAATATTATTATAGAAAACAAAACCAATTTTATTATATTGATTTAGTAAAAATATTATATGTCCTTTCTCTGTGGGACATAAGTGTATCATTGATTATGTATAAAATGTGGTTCATGAATAATCTTATGTTATGATGATATTACAAAATATAAATCAATAAAATTCCATTTACCTAGTAAATTCGAAGAATATTTGTCCATAGTAATAACCATGCTCCAGATTCATTAGATAATAATAAAGAAACATTGTGAATAGAATAATTTCCAAGCCATATCAGGTATTTAATCAACCATATGGCGGAGGAACATATAAATAAATAAATGTTTTATATTGTGTTTTTAATATTTTTATATCCATATATATACCAACAAAAAGAAAAAATATATAAAACAAAATTCAGTTACTAGATTAGTGAAGAGGTTTAATAAGGATAAAAATAATAATATTGGAATTAATGTATACCAACAATGATTCACCCGTGCCCCATTAATATTGGACACATTTACTTGTCTTTGTATAATTAACATCTATGACATTGATTCCATGGTAAATGAATATTAAGTAATGGCTATATTGAACATGTTATGGGATTTGAGGATGTACCATGATGAGTTTTTTCATGCGCTCATTGATCAAGTGAATGTCATTATAAAGAACATTCATGTAATCAAAGAAACCCATTAGGATATTTAAATTATAAAATGTCTAATATGAATGTCACCGTAATGCTTCTTAAAAAAACATTTTTATAAAAATAAAATATCCTATGATGTCGACATTGGATTTTATTTATAGCATATATATTTCATAAAATTTTAGAAACAACAACTACGATCCATTTTCATGGAAAATTTAAAGAAAGTGTTATCAAGGTAAATGAAAAAATTTACAAAAAATGATATTTTCAAACATACAGTTGTTCACAAAGTGATGTCTCTCGTATCATTAAATAAATGTAGTGGAAAATAAAAATTCAATTGAAATATTACAATTCCCAGATATTGATATGAATAAATTTTACATCTCAATACAATGTTTTAATGGAAATATTTAAATGATTATTCTTTTGAAATAAACATGATGACATTATCTAATTATATAAAATAAATGAATTATTAAAAAATATTTAAAAATAATAATTTTTTTTAAGAAGATATTATCCCATATGAAATAAATATGGTACAAATTTATCAATATAATGACTTCAACGAGGTTTTTCTTAGCTCAATCATAGAATAATCAATATTGAATTACTATGATGATTAATGTATTTTAGTTTAGGGAAGAGAAAATGTAAATTTTTAAATAGTGTCTAATTATGATTAAGAATATTTTTCTACATAAAAAAATTAAAAATATAATTTACTGATAAGAGATTCCAATCAAAATATATAACAATAAGAGGAATAGAAATCAATATTAGTGGATGAAATGAAATTAATGCAATATATTAATTTTAAATCATATAAAAATAGTGTGTTCTCGATATGAAGGGGGAATATGAGTCCTAAATTGACAATTTATGGACTTTTTCTATGAAATATCCTATCAAAAGGATCTAGGATTTTAAAGATAATGTAATGGAGATGTGATGCATATATGATAGTCAATAGAGAATTCAAACTCAGGGAAAGACATTAGGAAGTTCTAGAATACCAGTTTCCAAATCAATGGTGGCTTAGGTGAGACAACAACATCCCACCCACAAACATAAGGTTGACTAGGAGAACTAACGAAAATTCAATGAATGTTTTTGGTAGATCTTGAGAGAATGACAATAATATGACATGAATTTTATTTTATCATTGTGTAATGATTAAGAATACATAATATCAATATTTCATAAAAATGACATTTAATGACTCAATAAAAACTAAAAAATATCACTAAAAATTTATTCATTTTATGTTTTAAACAAATTATTCTATTTGTGTGAATTTTATTAAAAAGATGACAGGTATCTAATTAAGGTTATAACTAAATGTACAAATGGAATCCTAGAAAAAGATATCTCAATAGAGAGAATCATCATCATCTGTGGTGAAAATTCCTAATGAATTTTCAATTTTTCAAGATGAGGATCATTTAATAAATCTCAGGGTTGAATAATCTCATTAATAAATAATGGATGAGAATGAATTGGATTAGATAAAGAGATAAATAGTTGATTTGTAAATTTTTTACTAAATTAAATTGAATGTAGAAAATTGATTAGTGCTCGTTATCCTTGAGAGTGGATTTATTAGACATATGCTGGGATAAAAAAAATCATATCATGAATATCATGTGAGACATGAAATGTGTTTTTTTTTATTTTTACAAATGATGAATGATTTAATACTATTGGATTTGTAAAATAAAATTTAGATGTAAATACATTTTTTTCAAATAATTTTGGTGGGTGAAAGTCGTTGTGACTCGAGGCATATAATTAAATATCAATAAAAATGTATTTGTTATGAAAGGAATAGAAATATCACTTTTCATTAAAATAATGTTCACAAAGGTTATTATTGACCTCACCTACGGAGAAGAAGATATGGGTTTTCAGAACAATTTTGAAGAGATTTTCTGCTAAACAATTCAGGTTGTTTATGTTCATTAAAATTTATTAATGATTTTTAGAGAAGATACATGAGCTGAAAATTCAATAATTATAAAATCGTAATGGTAGATTATTCACCATAAATATTATATGATAATTTCTCATGAAGAAAAAAATAAGGAACCAAGTTCAATTAGAGATGCCTCTTTAATAAAATAGGTTTGTTCATATGAGGAACTATAACATTAATAACATGAATCAGATGATGCACATAATGAATCTTATGTAGGAGATAAATTAAAATGAATATATGTTTAAAACTCTATTTTAGAATTTTTATGTTTGAATTTTTGGAAGAAACCCTTGGATTCGTGGTACAAGAGTAATCCAATATTCAAATACAATTGTAATTTTAATAATTTGTAATATATTATAATTAAAAATTTGAAATTAATGTTTGAATATTATGGGAGTAAAGATGGTTTTCATTGATATTTTTTCAATGAAATAATGAAAATTTTACAAAATTATCTTTGGAATAATCAATAATTTCTTCTTTAATGAAATTTAGTATATTTCTCAATCCAACAGTCTATTTTCCTACGAAAACACTAATGAAATTTATGGAGTGGTTGTTATGAATTTGATAATCTTACATATATAACATGGAGTAATGAATATTTAAAATAAGACAATTATGATGAATAAATCAAGTCATGTTTGATATCTAAAAATATAACAATTAAAAGTGTTAAAATAAATGATCAAAATAACATTGGTGATTAAATAAATATGTCATAAACATTAAGGATATATAATGTACAAAAATAATATGTATTATCTCAAGAGGATTTTTATTTTTTAGCAGTCTAACAATCATAACAATTGGTTCAATGATATGCATGAATATCTAGAAAAGTTGATAACAATAAAACATGGGTGGTTTTTCCAATACTACAAGAGAATAAATTCATCAAAACCGTAATGCTTTTTTTCTAACACTAATTGAGTAGAAGGTGACATGACTGGGAACAAATAAATAATATTTTAGAATGTAAACACTCGAATCAAAGGGATATATGTTAACAAAACACTTCCAACCTTTTAATATTTTGAAACAATTTAACTATTCAAGGAAATATAAGTGAATGAAAATTTCATAGTCTACCAAATGAATGTTAAATCCAAATTCCTTAATGTGTTACATAATGATAATGAGTAAATTGAGAAACTAGGTGGTTTCTTTATAGAATAATATGAGAGTATATTAACTTTTTTTGGTATGGGAAAAAACAATCCGAAAGAGAATAGTATTCCATTCTTAATAAACACTTGAAATATCATGCATTCTAGTGCGGAAGAGTTGATAAACATCACAAAATCAGAAAAGAGAATGATAAAAGGATGTTCATTCTATTTTTTGTGGGTGATATTATCTTTTAAGGATAAGATGAATAATAGTGTAATATCATTATATTATATATGATGTTTGAGTTTGAGATTTCTATTAAAGGATAATATAAAATTTTCCTTAGTTTATAGATTACTCATGGAAATCATTGTATGTTAATTTATTATTCAAAATATTAAAAAAATAATGTGTTTTGGATTGGGAAATTCAATGCTGATGGACACACTGGAAGATACATAGATTATATTTTCAAGAAATGGTGATATATAGATAATTTATGTAATAAAATATAGGTAAATCATCATAAACCTAATATACATAATATTGACATGGAAAAAAAATTTTATTCACATTTATAAATTCACATTTTACCCATTTTAAACTATAAAAGTAAAATTAATATAAGTTAAGTTGATGTTTTTTATATCTATAACATTACATATTTCATAATACATTTTTATAATACATCCCTTAGTGAGATATTGGGATACATGAACAATAATTTTCAAGGTTCAGTGGTTCATCATCTTTTAACATCTTGTGATTCATTATATCTTATAGATTTCTATTATTCATGGTAAAGATAAATGAATGATTTCATTTGACTAACCATAGTAGATGTTGTGTAATATTAACTACTAATACATTCAATAAATTTCAACACATTAATAATTTGTTTTAGGATGTTGTAGCTAATGTGAAATTAAATATTATAATCAGTTATGATAAATAAAGTTATACTATCCTAAAAAACGTTATCACCAATAAGCATTGAAAAATTACATAAATATAATGCTTCGTTTTATCAATGATAATATTAATCAAGGGTTGGATAATTTATAGTGCCTTTCAACATAATATTATGTTTTAGAAATTATAAAAATTGAACTACCCATATCATTATTTTAGAGGAATCAGTTGGCTGTAGAGTATAGTTTTTTCTATCCAACATGAATGTTTTTTATGGGACACCCAATGTTATATTGATTTTATTATTTATTGAATGTTCTGATGAACGATTTATATTACATGTGTGGTTTTTTAACCCTCTCTTTTAAACTTTGAGAGTATTTATTTTTGGTTTTTTTAAGAAGGGGGTATAATTATTATAAGGCCCCAGCCTTAAACCTTACTTAATATTGAATTAAATAAATAATTCACATTGAGGATATTTTCAGGTTTAGAGTTTTAGAGAATTAGAACATAACTATTACATCTTAAAAGATTACAAAGTAGACACTTCTACTAAGTCTCCATAAAATAAAAACTCTTAAAAAGAAAGATGTCTAGATTCCATGTTTTAGATAGCATGAAATTCCCTTGATCCCATCCTTGAACTTATTCCACTTTAAGTCCTGTGAAAAACATTTCGAAAAACTTGGGGTGAGCATAAAAAGCTCAGTAAGGGATACAAAAAGAATGAAAACTGTTAGTTTTTCAAACATCAAGTAAACCATGTATACTATATCAAAGTAATACCTTCACCTTCATGAAGTAGTAAAAAAAATCTTCACTGAATAAAGTATCATTACTTACCTTTTTGTAACCAAAGGATTACCATAAAACCCATATAAAGAACATATAGAATATATAAAGGTAACTTGGGACATAAACATACTTAAGTGGAATAACCATACGGTTGACTTCCACACATATCACTTAATGGAATAGCCATATGGCCAATTTCCATACATACATAATGGAATAGCCATACGGCCGACTTCCATACCCAATGCATTGGAGGTTATAACGTAACCACCCGTCCTGGTATTCACGGCACCACCCGTCATATGGTTTATAACGTAACCACCCGTTAAAATGTCCAAGTACCAATATAAAATCATAAAACATAAAACCAATATAAAGGAATGATAACATTTCCACATTTCAATCAAAATATATCATAATAGAATCCTTTATCAAAACCATTTTCAATACCAAAATACATAAAAGAGTATATGGTATTTATTTTATTTTAAAAACATTACGGCTTGTTGAGGAAGCCAAAGATCAAATAATACTCACGGCGGCGGAAAAGGTCATTGTCACCGCGTACGTTAAAAAAAACATTCCTTTTTGTCATTTAGTAAAACGCTACGTAGAAAAAGATTTCTTTTGTATAAAAGTAAAAGTCAAAGGAGTTTATACACCGTATAAAAGAAAATTGTGTATAAAATTAAATATGCCTCAATGAAAGGAGATTGAGACGAAGTCCTTAAAAAGATAATTTTTTAAAATAAAATAGATCTATTATGTGTATTCACTATAGGTACACATAAAGAAGTAAAAATACAACATAGGAAATAATAATATCATGACATAATTTTAAAGTAGGAGATTAACCCAAAGAATGGAAGATGGGTTAAGAAGTTCCCTTACCTTGGGTCCGACTTGACTCGATCGTTCTTTAACATCCTGAATAATAAACTTGAGTTAATTTATACTTGATTAAGAACCTTTTTAAAGTTCATTATTCTTTTTATATCACTTATTGCCATGTTATAAACATTATGTAACCATTAAGTTAATAATGTTTGTTTTGTCAATATTTGGTTCTTAAGTCGAAAGTTGACTTCTTACAATTACATGTTGTTCATGTGGTCAAAAGTTCTTTATATCTAGAATGAAATTCCCGATTTGGATATAATATGTATCATATATATCCAGCATATACATGTATTTATAATATTACATAATCATTTAGAGGTAAGAAATGAAATGCACCGTTCATAGAGACGGTAAGCCGTACGTACGCATGAACGCTACTTTCATTTCTTTTTCATATTAATGGAATTAAAACTAAATGAGAGGTATGTATATTTTAATTCCAGAATTATATTCATCACTTAGATATATCAATAATTATATATATCCATTATATACATGTACTTTTAATAGTATATCACATTTGGGGATAAGAAATGAAATGCACCGTTCATGGAGACGGTAAGCCGTACGTACGCATGAACGCTACTTTCATTTCTATCTCATACTTTAATGGAATGAAATAATAATGATATAGAGGTATATTATAATTCCAGTATAACATCATATATAATAACTTTAAATCCATCCTTTACACGTCCCACATATGGCATTAACGAATCACATCACTTTCAGGGGGCGGTAGTCCGCACTTCCTTAAATGAAGATATCGTGTTTACCCATAATGGAAACCATAAAGGTATGCCAAAAATGAAAAATTCAGAAGCTTAAAGAAAACATAATCATATTATATATCATATATAAAAATAGTGACATCATAATGGCCACCCTTGAAGGTGTTAAATGAGTATTGAACAATCATCGTTTCGGGAGGCAGAATTTCACCATCCACATAAACCGTATGTTCTTTAACCATTTGATGTAGTTGTGTGAGAGTGTAGCTCAAATAAATATTATAACAACATCCTAGTATATTGAAGATACTGGTGTTGTTACAAAATAAGTAAATAAAAAGAGTTTAGAGGGTTGGAGAAGCAAAATAAAACAAATGAACAAGAGAGAATGAATTACCTTTAAAAGTGTAACTCCCTTTTGATTTGAGCCTAAAGGCTTCCTTTGAAAGGATTCTGACCAAATGGAATCCTCTAGGATGAGGAGAGGTATGTGGAGAGAGTAATTGGGCAGGGGTTGGCCGATCCAAAGGCTTGAGAAGTGTGTGAAATGAGGTAGAGGTGGGGGCCTTTTATAAGAGAAGAGGAGGGGCACTTTTGGAAAGTAAAGAAATATTACTTTATTTGAAAATGTGTTTCGGTTTTAAAAGGTCCAACATTGATATAATTCGTGGATAAGGTGATAAGGGTTCTAAATCCACTCATCCAATTGGTTTTGGACATGTGTAGGGTTTATATTTTTCATTATCTTTCCATTTTATTTAAATCGTCAAATAATGATGTCATCGCTGCATCATTATTATGTCATATATAATTTAATTTATTTAATGTCTAAAAATTATAAAAAAATACTATGATGTAGGAAATATTTTTATCTTTCCAATGAATATTTATAATCAAAATTTGGACTTGTATAACCCCACTCAAAAATTATTTTAATAAAACAATTTATGTTAGTGTCATTTTCACTTTAACATTAAATAAAAATATATTAATGTCATTTTCCAACTAATGTGGCTCCATGGGGTCCCCAAGTTGGCCCATGGCTTTTCTTGGTCGTCCATGACTCACCAAATAGGTGTAGGACAAGTGTCATGGTGTTTTCACATTCTTATAATACCATTTTTACCTTAAACTACACTAATTACCTCTAATCGCGATTAATGAAAAAAAGTTACTATTCACCAAAAAATTATTTTAATCTCATTGAACTAAATTTTACTTCTTAATGACAACCATGTATTTCAGATTTTCAAAATTCAATACACATTAGTGGTAAACTTTCATTTAACTGAAAAATCAGTTTGCTTGATTACCACTTAGTGGTTTCACTATTCATCAAAAATTGAAGTTTTTCAGAAAATTACCAAAAATTCACCCTAAGCTATATTTGATATTCCGAATTCAAAAATGAAGTCCATTTTACAAAATTCAAAACATATAAGTCAAATTAATTAATTTAATAATTAATTCCCGCTGTCATGACAAATAGCGTGTTTTTGTGAAACAATAAGTATCAAAAGATTGACACCAGTTTAAGTCCAATTTCGAAGTGAAATTGATTCCAATGACCACCATTGGATTAACTGGTAAAAATATTTTCTAATTTCACTTTAAAACCAATTAAAATAATAATCTAAACATATAAATAAATTATATTAAAAAGAGGTTTTGAATTAAAATACAACATTTTACACTATTCATAAAAAAATGAACTTTATCAGAAAGGTACCAAAAATTTACACAAAGTAAATTTTGATGTCCGGATTCTAAAGAAGAGTTATATTTGGTCCAAAATAAAGTATAAGAGTGATCAAAACTATATTTAATGACAGTTCACCATTAAAAGGTGATAAGTGAACCTTTAATGAAAATTAGAGTATATATGCCCTAAAATTGAACTCTTTCCGTATTTTAAGCCTTTATCTTTTATTGGGTAAATGTATAAACATTTAAAAACATATCTAATCATATTTTAGTTATTTCTATCCATTCCTGCCAGTACAACGGCTACTTGTTAACTAACATTTAAAATAATATTATTTTATTACTAGTGTGCTACGTAAGTTTCAAAGAAACTCATCGTTGCGTATCGGGTACGCTATCGAACATAGAAACCCCTTTAAAATAAAATTAATATTTAATTCGTAAATATTAATAAATATGAAAATTCTTTATTCTTTATTTACCTGGGATGTTACATCCTTCCCCCCATTTGGGAATTGCGTCCTCGCAATTTTATTCACTTATCAAAATAAGTGGGGGTATTTATCCCTCATAGCATTTTCAGATTCCCACGTTGCCTCTTCAATCACATGGTTTTTCCACAAAACCATTACCTGATGAATCACCTTATTCCATAACACCTGCTCCTTGTGGTCAAGAATCTAGACCGGTTGTTCCTCATAAGATAGGTTCTCTTCCAGCTGAACTACCTCTGGACTCAAAACATGAGATGGATCTGGCATATACTTCCTCAAAATTGAAACATGAAAAACATTGTGTACCTGAGATAAACTCGGAGGTAAATCCACTCGGTATGCAACTGATCCAACTCTTTCCAGAATTTCGTATGGTCCAACAAACCTTGGACTCAACTTTCCTTTCTTACCAAATCTCATCACGCTTTTCCAAGGAGAAACCTTGAGAAAAACATGATCACCTACCTCGAAAGATAGATCCTTCCTCCCGTTATCCGCATAACTCTTTTGCCTGCTCTGAGCTGTTCTCATGTGCTTCTGAATCATCTGAACTTTTTCTGTCATCTCTTCTACCAATTCTGGTCCCATCAACTTCCTTTCACCCACTTCATCCCAGAAAGCTGGAGTTCGACACCGCTTCCCATATAATGCCTCAAATAGTGCCATCTGTATACTGGAATGAAAGCTGTTATTATAAGAAAATTCAACTAAAGAAAGTTGTTGGTCCCAACTTCCCTAATAATCCATAGAAAAAGCTCGTAGCATATCCTCCAATGTCTGAATTGTTCGTTCTGACTGCCCATCTGATTGAGGATGAAAAGCTGTACTAAAATTTAATTCAGTACCCAACGACTTCTGAAGGCCTTTCCAAAAGTTAGAAGTAAACCTGGGATCATGATCCAATACAATGGAGAGAGGAACTCCATGCAACCTGACTATCTCTTTAAGATACAAACGGGAAAGTTGATCAAGAGAGAAAGTATCTCGTATAGCAAGGAAATGAGCAGATTTGGTCAAGCGATCAACAATAACCCAGATTGCATTATTACCTCGAGATGTCTTTGGTAATCCAACAACAAAGTCCATGGATATGTTTTCCCATTTCCACTCTAGCACTGGTAAAGGCTGAAGCATCCCTTTCGGTAACTGCCGCTCTGCTTTAACCTGTTGACATGTTAAACACTTCACAGTAAAATCAGCAATGTCTCTTTTCATTCCATCCCACCAGTAATACTCCCGCAGATCTCTATACATCTTAGTACTGCCCGGATGAACTGAAAACGGAGAACTATGAGCTTCACATAACAACTCTCTATTCAGCTGTGAATCACAAGGCACACACAATCTCTTCCCAAATCTCAAAACACAATCATTATCAATGTTGAATTCAGGCAACTTACCTTTCTGAACTAGCTCTACCTTTTTCTGCAACTCACTGTCTTGCTTCTGTGCTTGCTTGATTCTATCTGATAGAGATGATATCACTGATACCTGAAACAAAATAGAAGGACTTCCTGCACCAACAACTTCTATGCCAAAGTTCATCAAATCGTTAACCAAAAGATCACGTTCAACCGCAACATTGTTAATGAAGCATTACTTTTTTGACTCAAAGCATCAGCCACTGAATCATCCTCATGCCTCAATTCTAGGAACTGTTTTTCCATCCTAAGACGAACCCCCTTAGGAAAATATTTCTCAAGAAACATACCTTTGAATTCGTCCCAGTGAAGATCCTCAATCTCATCACTATCCCTTATATTTTTCACCATCGACCACCACTGATCAGCTTCACCTTCAAAACGGTAAACAGCAAGACTAACCTTTTGATGTTCTGAACACCCCATGACATCAAAAATCTTCTCCAGTGCTTTAATCCACCCTTCAGCTTGCACAGGGTCAGATGATCCTCTGAATGATGGGGGATGTTGCCTCATGAAATGTTCCACCACTGACATGTTCCTCTGCGGTTGATCTGGCAGATCTCGTTCATGGATACCACCGCCATTTATAGCCTGAGTCAACTGTGCCATCACTGCAACAAACTGTTCAGTTCCGATTCCGACCATCTCAGGTTGCTTATTTGGAAGGTTATCTTCCTCCGGATGTCGTCCCAACATAGCTGCTTTGTTTCCTCTGCGGAAAACCATTCTGAACACAGAAATATCTTAGGCGAAGCAACATGGTAATCCGTAAATGCTATATCATTTCAATCATATTATAATTTAACACTTTTCTAAATCCTAAAGTTGTCTAAACCATCCTCTGATACCAACTATAAGGCCCCAGCGTTAAACCTTACTTAATATTGAATTAAATGAATAATTCACGTTGAGGATCTTTTCAGGTTTAGAGTTTTAGAGAATTAGAACATAACTATTACATCTTAAAAGATTACAAAGTAGACACTTCTACTAAGTATCCATAAAATAAAAACTCTTAAAAAGAAATATGTCTATATTCCATGTTTTAGATAGCATGAAATTCCCTTGATCCCATCCTTGACCTTATTCCACTTTAATTCCTGTGAAAAACATTTCGAAAAACTTGGGGTGAGCATAAAAAGCTCAGTAAGGGATACAAAAAGAATGAAAACTGTTAGTTTTTCAAACATCAAGTAAACCATCTATACTATATCAAAGTAATACCTTCACCTACATGAAGTAGTAAAAAAAATCTTCACTGAATAAAGTATCATTACTTACCTTTTTGTAACCAAAGGATTACCATAAAACCCATATAAAGAACACATAGAATATATAAAGGTAACTTGGGACATAAACATACTTAAGTGGAATAACCATACGGTTGACTTCCACACATATCACTTAATGGAATAGCCATACGGCCAATTTCCATACATACATAATGGAATAGCCATACGGCCGACTTCCATACCCAATGCATTGGAGGTTATAACGTAACCACCCGTCCTGGTATTCACGGCACCACCCGTCATATGGTTTATAACGTAACCACCCGTTAAAATGTCCAAGTACCAATATAAAATCATAAAACATAAAACCAATATAAAGGAATGATAACATTTCCACATTTCAATCAAAATATATCATAATAGAATCCTTTATCAAAACCATTTTCAATACCAAAATACATAAAAGAGTATATGGTATTTATTTTATTTTAAAAACATTACGGCTTGTTGAGGAATCCAAAGATCAAATAATACTCGCGGCGGCGGAAAAGGTCGTTGTCACCGCGTACGTTAAAAAAAACATTCCTTTTTGTCATTTAGTAAAACGCTTCGTAGAAAAAGATTTATTTTGTATAAAAGTAAAAGTCAAAGGAGTTTATACACCGCATAAAAGAAAATTGTGTATAAAATTAAATATGCCTCAATGAAAGGAGATTGAGACAAAGTCCTTAAAAAGATAATTTTTTAAAATAAAATAGATCTATTATGTGTATTCACTATAGGTACACATAAAGAAAGTAAAAATACAACATAGGAAATAATAATATCATGACATAATTTTAAAGTAGGAGATTAACCCAAAGAATTGAAGATGGGTTAAGAAGTTCCCTTACCTTGGGTCCGACTTGACTCGATCGTTCTTTAACGTCCTGAATAATAAACTTGAGTTAATTTATACTTGATTAAGAACCTTTTTAAAGTTCATTATTCTTTTTATATCACTTATTTCCATGTTATAAACATTATGTAACCATTAAGTTAATAATGTTTGTTTTGTCAATATTTGGTTCTTAAGTCGAAAGTTGACTTCTTACAATTACATGTTGTTCATGTGGTCAAAAGTTCTTTATATCCAGAATGAAATTACCGATTTGGATATAATATGTATCATATATATCCAGCATATACATGTATTTATAATATTACATAATCATTTAGAGGTAAGAAATGAAATGCACCGTTCATGGAGACGGTAAGCCGTACGTATGCATGAACACTACTTTCATTTCTTTGTCATATTAATGGAATTAAAACTAAATGAGAGGTATGTATATTTTAATTCCAGAATTGTATTCATCACTTAGATATATCATTAATTATATATATCCATTATATACATGTACTTTTAATAGTACATCACATTTGGGGATAAGAAATGAAATGCACCGTTCATGGAGACGGTAAGCCGTACGTACGCATGAACGCTACTTTCATTTCTATCTCATACTTTAATGGAAAGAAATAATAATGATATAGAGGTATATTATAATTCCAGTATAACATCATATATAATAACTTTAAATCCATCCTTTACACGTCCCACATATGGCATTAACGAATCACATCACTTTCAGGGGGCGGTAGTCCGCACTTCCTTAAATGAAGATATCGTGTTTACCCATAATGGAAACCATAAAGGTATGCCAAAAATGAAAAATACAGAAGCTTAAAGAAAAGATAAACATATTATATATCATATATAAAAATAGTGACATCATAATGGCCACCCTTGAAGGTGTTAAATGAGTATTGAACAATCATCGTTTCGGGAGGCAAAATTTCGCCATCCACAGAAACCGTATGTTCTTTAACCATTTGATGTAGTTGTGTGAGAGTGTAGCTCAAATAAATATTATAACAAAATCCTAGTATATTTAAGATACTGGTGTTGTTACAAAAGAAGTAAATAAAAATAGTTTAGAGGGTTGGAGAAGCAAAATAAAACAAATGAACAAGAGAGAATGAATTACCTTTAAAAGTGTAACTCCCTTTTGATTTGAGCCTAAAGGCTTCCTTTGAAAGGATTCTGCCCAAAGGGAATCCTCTAGGATGAGGAGAGGTATGTGGAGAGAGTAATTGGTCAGGGGTTGGCCGAGCCAAAGGCTTGAGAAGTGTGTGAAATGAGGTAGAGGTGGGGGCCTTTTATAAGAGGAGAGGAGGGGCACTTTTGGAAAGTAAAGAAATATTACTTTATTTGAAAATGTGTTTCGGTTTTAAAAGGTCCCACATTGATATAATTCGTGGATAAGGTGATAAGGGTTCGAAATACACTCATCCAATTGGTTTTGGACATGTGTAGGTTTTATATTTTTCATTATCTTTCCATTTTATTTAAATCGTCAAATAATGATGTCATCACTGCATCATTATTGTGTCATATATAATTTAATTTATTTAATGTCTAAAAATTATAAAAAACTACTATGATGTAGGAAATATTTTTATCTTTCCAATGACTATTTATAATCAAAATGTGGACATGTATAACCCCACTCAAAAATTATTTTAATAAAACAATTTATGTTAGTGTCATTTTCACTTTAACATTAAATAAAAATATATTAATGTCATTTTCCAACTAAAGTGGCTCCTTGGGGTCCCCAAGTTGGCCCATGGCTTGTCTTGGTCGGCCATGACTCACCCAATAGGTCTAGGACAAGTGTCATGGGGTTTTCACATTCTTATAATACCATTTTTACCATAAACTACACTAATTACCTCTAATCGCGATTAATGAAAAAAAAGTTACTATTCACCAAAAAATTATTTTAATCTCATTGAACTAAATTTTACTTCTTAATGAAAACCATGTATGTCAGATTTTCAAAATTCAATACACATTAGTGGTAAACTTTTATTTAACTGAAAAATCAGTTTGCTTGATTACCACTTAGTGGTTTCACTATTCATCAAAAATTGATGTTTTTCAGAAAATTACCAAAAATTCACCCTAAGCTGTATTTGATATTCCGAATTCAAAAATGAAGTCCATTTTACAAAATTCAAAACATATAAGTCAAATTAATTAATTTAATAATTAATTCCCGCTGTCATGACAAATAGCGTGTTTTTTTGAAACAATAAGTATCAAAAGATTGACACCAGTTTAAGTCCAATTTCAAAGTGAAATTGATTCCAATGACCACCATTGGATTAAATGGTAAAAATATTTTCTAATTTCACTTTAAAACCAATTAAAATAATAATCTAATCATATAAATAAATTATATTAAAAAGAGGTTTTGAATTAAAATACAACATTTTACACTATTCATAAAAAAATGAACTTTATCAGAAAGGTACCAAAAATTTACACAAAGTAAATTTTGATGTCCCGATTCTAAAGAAGAGTTATATTTGGTCCAAAATAAAGTATAAGAGTGATCAAAACTATATTTAATTACGGTTCACCATTAAAAGGTGATAAGTGAACCTTTAGTGAAAATTAGAGTATATATGCCCTAAAATTGAACTCTTTCCGTATTTTAAGCCTTTATCTTTTATTGGGTAAATGTATAAACATTTAAAAACATATCTAATCATATTTTAGTTATTTCTATCCATTCCTGCCAGTACAATGGTTACTTGTTAACTAACATTTAAAATAATATTATCTTATTACTAGTGTGCTACGTAAGTTTCAAAGAAACTCATCGTTGCGTATCGGGTACGCTATCGAACATAGAAACCCCTTTAAAATAAAATTAATATTTATTTCGTAAATATTAATAAATATGAAAATTCTTTATTCTTTATTTACCTGGGATGTTACATCCTTCCCCCCTTTTGGGAATTGCGTCCTCACAATTTTATTCACTTATCAAAATAAGTGGGGGTATTTATCCCTCATAGCATTTTTAGATTCCCACGTTGCCTCTTCAATCACATGGTTTTTCCACAAAACCATTACATGATGAATGACCTTATTCCATAACACCTGCTCCCTGTGGTCAAGAATCTAGACCGGTTGTTCCTCATAAGATAGGTTCTCTTCCAGCTGAACTACCTCTGGACTCAAAACATGAGATGGATCTGGCATATACTTCCTCAAAATTGAAACATGAAAAACATTGTGTACCTGAGATAAACTCGGAGGTAAAGCCACTCGGTATGCAACTGATCCAACTCTTTCCAGAATTTCGTATGGTCCAACAAACCTTGGACTCAACTTTCCTTTATTACCAAATCTCATCATGCTTTTCCAAGGAGAAACCTTGAGAAAAACACGATCACCTACCTCGAAAGATAGATCCTTCCTCCGGTTATCCGCATAACTCTTTTGCCTGCTCTGAGCTGTTCTCATGTGCTTCTGAATCATCTGAACTTTTTCTGTCATCTCTTCTACCAATTCTGGTCCCATCAACTTCCTTTCACCCACTTCATCCCAGAAAGCTGGAGTTCGACACCGCTTCCCATATAATGCCTCAAATAGTGCCATCTGTATACTGGAATGAAATCTGTTATTATAAGAAAATTCAACCAAAGAAAGATGTTGGTCCCAACTTCCCTAATAATCCATAGAACAAGATCGTAGCATATCCTCCAATGTCTGAATTGTTCGTTCTGACTGCCCATCTGATTGAGGATGAAAAGCTGTACTAAAATTTAATTCAGTACCCAATGACTTCTGAAGGCCTTTCCAAAAGTTAGAAGTAAACCTGGGATCATGATCCGATACAATGGAGAGAGGAACTCCATGCAACCTGACTATCTCTTTAAGATACAAACGGGAAAGTTGATCAAGAGAGAAAGTATCTCGTATAGCAAGGAAATGAGCAGATTTGGTCAAGCGATCAACAATAACCCAGATTGCATTATTACCTCGAGATGTCTTTGGTAATCCAACAACAAAGTCCATGGATATGTTTTCCCATTTCCACTCTGGAACTGGTAAAGGCTGAAGAATCCCTTTCGGAAACTGCCGCTCTGCTTTAACCTGTTGACATGTTAAACACTTCACAGTAAAATCAGCAATGTCTCTTTTCATTCCATCCCACCAGTAATACTCCCGCAGATCTCTATACATCTTAGTACTGCTCGGATGAACTGAAAACGGAGAACTATGAGCTTCACATAACAACTCTCTCTTCAGCTGTGAATCACAAGGCACACACAATCTCTTCCCAAATCTCAAAACACAATCATTATCAATGTTGAATTCAGGCAACTTACCTTTCTGAACCAGCTCTACCTTTTTCTGCAACTCACTGTCTTGCTTCTGTGCTTGCTTGATTCTATCTGATAGAGATGATCTCACTGATACCTGAAACAAAACAGAAGTACTTCCTGCACCAACAACTTCTATGCCAAAGTTCATCAAATCGTTAACCAAAAGATCACGTTCAACCGCAACATTGTTAATGAAGCATTACTTTTTCGACTCAAAGCATCAGCCACTGAATCATCCTCCTGCCTCAATTCTAGGAACTGTTTTTCCATCCTAAGACGAACCCCCTTAGGAAAATATTTCTCAAGAAACATACCTTTGAATTCGTCCCAGTGAAGATCCTCAATCTCATCACTATCCGTTATATTTTTCACCATCGACCACCATTGATCAGCTTCACCTTCAAAACAGTAAACATCAAGACTAACCTTTTGATGTTCTGAACACCCCATGACATCAAAAATCTTCTCCAGTGCTTTAATCCACCCTTCAGCTTGCACAGGGTCAGATGATCCTCTGAATGATGGGGGATGTTGCCTCATGAAATGTTCCACCACTGACATGTTCCTCTGTGGTTGATCTGGCTGATCTCGTGCATGGATACCACCGCCATTTATAGCCTGAGTCAACTGTGCCATCACTGCAACAAACTGTTCAGTTCCGATTCCGACCATCTCAGGTTGCTGATTTGGAAGGTTATCTTCCTCCTGATGTCGTCCCAACATAGATGCTTTGTTTCCTCTGCGGAAAACCATTCTAAACACAGAAATATCTTAGGCGAAGCAACATGGTAATCCGTAAATGCTATATCATTTCAATCATATTATAATTTAACACTTTTCTAACTCCTAAAGTTGTCTAAACCGTCCTATGATACCAACTATAAGGCCCCATCCTTAAACCTTACTTAATATTGAATTAAATGAATAATTCACATTGAGGATCTTTTCAGGTTTAGAGTTTCAGAGAATTAGAACATAACTATTACATCTTAAAAGATTACAAAGTAGACACTTCTACTAAGTCTCCATAAAATAAAAACTCTTAAAAAGAAAGATGTCTAGATTCCATGTTTTAGATAGCATGAAATTCCCTTGATCCCATCCTTGACCTTATTCCAATTTAAGTCCTGTGAAAAACATTTCGAAAAACTTGGGGTGAGCGTAAAAAGCTCAGTAAGGGATACAAAAAGAATGAAAACTGTTAGTTTTTCAAAGATCAAGTAAACCATGTATACTATATCAAAGTAATACCTTCACCTACATGAAGTAGTAAAAAAAATCTTCACTGAATAAAGTATCATTACTTACCTTTTTGTAACCAAAGGATTACCATAAAACCCATATAAAGAACACATAGAATATATAAAGGTAACTTGGGACATAAACATACTTAAGTGGAATAACCATACGGTTGACTTCCACACATATCACTTAACGGAATAGCCATACGGCCAATTTCCATACATACATAATGGAATAGCCATATGGCCGACTTCCATACCCAATGCATTGGAGGTTATAACGTAACCACCCGTCCTGGTATTCACGGCACCACCCGTCATATGGTTTATAACGTAACCACCCGTTAAAATGTCCAAGTACCAATATAAAATCATAAAACATAAAACCAATATAAAGGAATGATAACATTTCCACATTTCAATCAAAATATATCATAATAGAATCCTTTATCAAAACCATTTTCAATACCAAAATACATAAAAGAGTATATGGTATTTATTTTATTTTAAAAACATTACGGCTTGTTGAGGAAGCCAAAGATCAAATAATACTCGCGGCGGCGGAAAAGGTCGTTGTCACCGCGTACGTTAAAAAAACATTCCTTTTTGTCGTTTAGTAAAACGCTTCGTAGAAAAAGATTTATTTTGTATAAAAGTAAAAGTCAAAGGAGTTTATACACCGTATAAAAGAAAATTGTGTATAAAATTAAATATGCCTCAATGAAAGGAGATTGAGACGAAGTCCTTAAAAAGATAATTTTTTAAAATAAAATAGATCTATTATGTGTATTCACTATAGGTACACATAAAGAAAGTAAAAATAGAACATAGGAAATAATAATATCATGACATAATTTTAAATTAGGAGATTAACCCAAAGAATTGAAGATGGGTTAAGAAGTTCCCTTACCTTGGGTCCGACTTGACTCGATCGTTCTTTAACATCCTGAATAATAAACTTGAGTTAATTTATACTTGATTAAGAACCTTTTTAAAGTTCATTATTCTTTTTATATCACTTATTGCCATGTTATAAACATTATGTAACCATTAAGTTAATAATGTTTGTTTTGTCAATATTTGGTTCTTAAGTCGAAAGTTGACTTCTTACAATTACATGTTGTTCATGTGGTCAAAAGTTCTTTATATCCAGAATGAAATTACCGATTTGGATATAATATGTATCATATATATCCAGAATATACATGTATTTATAATATTACATAATCATTTAGAGGTAAGAAATGAAATGCACCGTCCATGGAGACGGTAAGCCGTACGTACGCATGAACGCTACTTTCATTTCTTTGTCATATTAATGGAATTAAAACTAAATGAGAGGTATGTATATTTTAATTCCAGAATTATATTCATCACTTAGATATATCATTAATTATATATATCCATTATATACATGTACTTTTAATAGTACATCACATTTGGGGATAAGAAATGAAATGCACCGTTCATGGAGACGGTAAGCCGTACGTACGCATGAACGCTACTTTCATTTCTATATCATACTTTAATGGAAAGAAATAATAATGATATAGAGGTATATTATAATTCCAGTATAACATCATATATAATAACTTTAAATCCATCCTTTACATGTCCCACATATGGCATTAACGAATCACATCACTTTCAGGGGGCGGTAGTCCGCACTTCCTTAAATGAAGATATCGTGTTTACCCATAATGGAAACCATAAAGGTATGCCAAAAATGAAAAATAAAGAAGATTAAAGAAAACATAAACATATTATATATCATATATAAAAATAGTGACATCATAATGGCCACCCTTGAAGGTGTTAAATGAGTATTGAACAATCATCGTTTCGGGAGGCAGAATTTCGCCATCCACAGAAACCGTATGTTCTTTAACCATTTGATGTAGTTGTGTGAGAGTGTAGCTCAAATAAATATTATAACAACATCCTAGTATATTTAAGATACTGGTGTTGTTACAAAATAAGTAAATAAAAAGAGTTTAGAGGGTTGGAGAAGCAAAATAAAACAAATGAACAAGAGAGAATGAATTACCTTTAAAAGTGTAACTCCCTTTTGATTTGAGCCTAAAGGCTTCCTTTGAAAGGATTCTGCCCAAAGGTAATCCTCTAGGATGAGGAGAGGTATGTGGAGAGAGTAATTGGGCAGGGGTTGGCCGAGCCAAAGGCTTGAGAAGTGTGTGAAATGAGGTAGAGGTGGGGGCCTTTTATAAGAGGAGAGGAGGGGTACTTTTGGAAAGTAAAGAAATATTACTTTATTTGAAAATGTGTTTCGGTTTTAAAAGGTCCCACATTGATATAATTCGTGGATAAGGTGATAAGGGTTCTAAATCCACTCATCCAATTGGTTTTGGACATGTGTAGGTTTTATATTTTTCATTATCTTTTTATTTTATTTAAATCGTCAAATAATGATGTCATCGCTGCATCATTATTATGTCAAATATAATTTA
This sequence comes from Viscum album, assembly GCA_963277665.1. Taxonomy (NCBI): domain Eukaryota; kingdom Viridiplantae; phylum Streptophyta; class Magnoliopsida; order Santalales; family Viscaceae; genus Viscum; species Viscum album. Next base: position 381,117,941 of record OY728120.1, on the reverse strand, counting down.
ATTTATTTAATGTCTAAAAATTATAAAAAATACTATGATGTAGGAAATATTTTTATCTTTACAATGACTATTTATAATCAAAATTTGGACTTGTATAACCCCACTCAAAAATTATTTTAGTAAAACAATTTATGTTAGTGTCATTTTCACTTTAACATTAAATAAAAATATATTAATGTCAATTTCCAACTAAAGTGGCTCCATGGGGTCCCCAAGTTGGCCCATGGATTGTCTTGGTCGGCCATGACTCACCCAATAGGTGTAGGACAAGTTTCATGGTGTTTTCACATTCTTATAATACCATTTTTACCTTAAACTACACTAATTACCTCTAATCGCGATTAATGAAAAAAAGTTACTATTCACCAAAAAATTATTTTAATCTCATTGAACCACATTTTACTTCTTAATGACAACCATGTATGTCGGATTTTCAAAATTCAATACACATTAGTGGTAAACTTTCATTTAACTGAAAAATCAGTTTGCTTGATTACCACTTAGTGGTTTCACTATTCATCAAAAATTGAAGTTTTTCAGAAAATTACCAAAAATTCACCCTAAGATATATTTGATATTCCGAATTCAAAAATGAAGTCCATTTTACAAAATTCAAAACATATAAGTCAAATTAATTAATTTAATAATTAATTCCCGCTGTCATGACAAATAGCGTGTTTTTGTGAAACAATAAGTATCAAAAGATTGACACCAGTTTAAGTCCAATTTCAAAGTGAAATTGATTCCAATGACCACCATTGGATTAACTGGTAAAAATATTTTCTAATTTAACTTTAAAACCAATTAAAATAATAATATAATCATATAAATAAATTATATTAAAAAGAGGTTTTGAATTAAAATACAACATTTTACACTATTCATAAAAAAATGAACTTTATCAGAAAGGTACCAAAAATTTACACAAAGTAAATTTTGATGTCCCGATTCTAAAGAAGACTTATATTTGGTCCAAAATAAAGTATAAGAGTGATCAAAACTATATTTAATGACGGTTCACCATTAAAAGGTGATAAGTGAACCTTTAGTGAAAATTAGAGTATATATGCCCTAAAATTGAACTCTTTCCGTATTTTAAGCCTTTATCTTTTATTGGGTAAATGTATAAACATTTAAAAACACATCTAATAATATTTTAGTTATTTCTATCCATTCCCGCCAGTAAAACGGCTACTTGTTAACTAACATTTAAAATAATATTATTTTATTACTAGTGTGCTACGTAAGTTTCAAAGAAACTCATCGTTGCGTATCGGGTACGCTATCGAACATAGAAACCCCTTTAAAATAAAATTAATATTTAATTCGTAAATATTAATAAATATGAAAATTCTTTATTCTTTATTTACCTGGGATGTTACAATTATCATCAGTTTTTAATAGAAATGATGAAGGTTGGTATGGTTATTTCTTATTCAAAAGTGGGGTCCTTCTCAAGATGAATATTTTTAAACGTATAAAGTAAAATAATATCTATTTTCATGGATAACTATGGTGTGGAATTATTAATTTGAATTAAATAAAAGGAATTTTTTTCTTGAAAAAAAATAAAATAGCTATTTAATTAAAAAATGATCTTGACACATTTGAACATAGAGTTGATTATTGGAAAATAATCGATTCTATATCTTAAATAAATATGTTATGATATATTTTCATGGTCATCCATGATGTTTTCAGATGAATATATATTGCATCAATTATAATGGATATGTTAACCATCCTAATGGGTGATATTGTTGGAAAATTTACGTTTGATTATTTTTGGGATGTAACTGATGAAAAGGATATTTAAGAAACATAAAAATTATGCTAAAAAGTGTTAAATAAATATTCAAATTAAGAATTAACTTTTTCTAGAAGAATTTTAGAGAATATTCGTGTTCTAGATATTTCAAAACAAATCCAAAAATTCCTCAATATGTAAAGAAAGTCATTCTAATAAATTATAGTCATACATTCAATGCTCTAGAAAATTGAAATTGAAATACATAAAATTAACCAATATAAAATTTACGATTCATCTATGTCATACTCTAAAATTTTGAAATATACAAAATATATATGAGTAACTTTGAAATATGTATACATGTTACCATGAGAATATTTCCTTAATAATACAAAATTCATTGATATATATAATTTTTTCCCCATCTTATAAGGGTCATTTATATTGATTTTAAAGACACATTAAATATATTCTTATAGAAAACAGAGATATTCAGAAGTTATTTCTACGATTATGTGTGATATAAATGGTTCATTTATATGAACATAGGTATGTGAGTGGTATTTATTTGGTAAAGGTAGATATGTTAGGTAATTTCCATAGAATATGATAATAAATTACATTTACCTTTATGATAAATGATGATATAAAGGGTCACTTCATCAGCTAGCTATAGATTATGATATATATTAGAAATCATGAAATATGATTCATTATGTGCCTCGTCAATAAAATTTATTAGTTTTCAGTTGTGTGGTCCCACTATGAATATGAATAAGTAGATTTTAATGATTTTTCCCATTTTATTATTTACATTCCATGAATGAGTTTCATGATGAAACAATTGTGAGGATATGTCCAGGATATTTTATCAACATTTCATGGAATGAATGAATTATAATTACTAAGAGTTATCAAGAATTTATGTTTTCATAGATTAGGGATAAATGATTAATGGGATTCAGCAAAGATATTAATTTAGAGAAAATAATATTAAAAAAATTTATGAAAGCATGATTCATGTTGTTCAGTGAATATATGATAAGATATTATGAGGAATAATAGATTAATTTTTCTATTATATGAAATGAATATAATAAAATAAAATATAATGAGTGATATGCTTCTCATATTAATAAGAAATGGATAAACTGTAAATGATTTTACACATTTAGTGGAGACATTGTGATACATATAAACACCATATTAATGCTAGAAAGTCAAAGATGACTTCCATACATGTGATAAAATTTTATACAATAAATAAATGTATATCAACAAGGATATACCATTAAAGTCTTATCAATTTTGTCATACTGATGGAGGTGGAGAAGTTTGATACAACACTAATGGTGTAATCACATTATTGATTCATTGAGATTGAGATTGTTTTTATTAGAAGAGAAATGATCTCTATGAATGATTTTTAGTAGTTATTCCTCTATTTTATGTTGTTTTTAATCCCATTGGACCAATTGGACGAATTTATATTAAAACAAACAATATGTTTGAATTTTTATTTTGTCATAGAAATTAAAATTTATTTCAAAATCATTATATTAGAATATTTTGGGTTAACTATATAAAATTACATGTTACCCAATTTAATTAATTTATCACATCATATATATTGTTAGTGAGAGTGGTGTTATTAAAAACAATATAAGAATAGAATTGTTGAGGTTTGTTTAAAGTGAATGACATACTCAAATTTACCCCATAGATTATTCACTGTTATTGAGACTATGAAATTAAATTTTTGAGATGTTTATTATATATGCATAGATTATATTACGTAGACATGCTTGATTTCCACATAACTCTAATTCAGGCCAATGGATGAATCCAAACCCAGGATGATTTATCTTTTCATTAGAAAAAATTATTTTTATTGTTCTATATGGTCCCATACAAATCATTAAGACATTATAAATCACCCAAAGTGAGTATTAATTTCTGATAATTTAAAAACTTAATTATTTTAAATGAATATAATTATTAAAAACATATTTTTATATTATTTAAATTATTTTATTTTAACTAAACATAGGGATTATGATGTGTGATATAAATTGTTTATGATATATATATATATATATATATATATATTATTTTTTAGTAAATATGAATGGTTCATATTTTCTATTATATTTAAAAATATAAAATGAACATGTTTATTTAAAAAATGTATAAAGATCATATTTATAAATAATATGTGGAATGTAGAAAAAAATAAAAAAAAATTAAATTTTCAATTTTCAATTATTTATCATCATTTTTGTGAAGACTCATATTTTTGAATTATAATATTTTAGTTTGTGACTTTTTGATTAAAATATTAATTTTCTATTTTAGTTAAATTTTAATTTTCTTATATATATATCTTTGTGTGTTTGTGTGTACTGTTCTATTAAAAACACAGAGTATGGTGTGTTAATTCAGCTATTTATATGCTAAGTGATAATTCATGGGATATATATCATAAAGAAAAGAGGAAATTCTTTCTATCCAGGTATATATTTTGTGAGGAGGATCAGAAAATAGAGAAATGAAGAACGAAAGAAGAAAATAAAATATAAATGTAACCTAAAAAACATAAAATATAAACAAATTAAAAAATCGAGGAAACATTTGATATGATTTTTTTGTATGTTTGTTTTCATCTCCTATTCTCTCCCTATCTCAAATTATCTCTTTTTTCATATATTTGTCATCTCTAAAAAATATCATTAAAATGATTAGTGTCTAGTTGCATTGTATTTATCTTGATGAGTAGTGGGTATTCCCAAAAACTATTTTTGAATGATAAACAACTTCATTTATAGAATTAATTTCACTCAGATTTATAGTTTCTTACTTAATTAGGTATAATAATGATAGTGATGGGTGTTTTTTATTATCGCTTAACGCAGAATCAATTCCATTATTCTAGATGGAAACCCATTTCCATTATTGGGGTTCTATTTGTTAATTATATATATATATTTTTATTAAGGTGATTTAGGAATTATGGCCTGTTATTTGACATGAAAAGTTAGTTCAATTGTCATATAATAATATCATATTATTTTCTATGTTCTATGAACATTTTCTTAATGACTTTAAATTGTGGAATTTAAAAATAAAATTTCTATGTTAATTAATTAAACAATAATATGAATTAAATAATTGTAGAATTATTTTTAATATGAATGGTGAATTTAATATTGACTAATATTGAGTTAATTTGGTGAATTGATATTTATTCATTTTGTTCAACAATTTTTTTTCATCTTTTTATATTCATGTAATGAAAATATATATTTTCATTGTTGTTATGGAAAAAATTATTGTTTGTATATGTGGTAAAAAAATATTTCCTAGTTAAATGTGATTAGTTATATAAGAAAAAAAATTTCCAAAAAGGATATCTACATTTAATAAAATATAGAGGTTATCGTAGTATTTGTGCTATAATATTCATATATTTTGTCTAGTCTTTTGTGTCATATATTTTCAAAATCCATCCTAACATCTCCCTTCATTGGATGCTTGAGATGATAAGAAATATACTAAAGTCCCAATGTAAATCAACCTAGTTTGTTGATAAGAAAAAAATTCATCAAATAATAGAAATTGGTAATGATTTATCCTATAAAATAAATTATAAATGAAATTGAAAAATCGTCTTTCACACTCTATATGTTAATGTTACATATGATAGTTGGAAATGGGAAATACAAAAAAAAATTATGTATGAAAATTAAATAAATTAATCCCTGTCATCACTTAATAATTCTCTCCTCAAAAACACCCCCTTGGATTTTATTTTGTGCCTCCTTATGGAAGTACACAACAAAAATCACAAATTGATCAAAAAAACAAAAATTCCACTAATTATATAATGAAAAAAATATAAAAAATAACAGACTAACCACCATCTGTCTCCATGAAAAACCATTTAATATAAAAATGAAAAGTTCTATAAGATTAATCATATGATTAAAGAATCTCAAACTGAATGTTTTGTTTTTGTGAAAATGAAAAATTCATGTAGGCCACCACACACCATTCCTCATTTTATACATTAATAAATCAACCATTCTCAGGCCTAATTAAAAATATCAATAGAATATATATTTCTCTTTTTTCAGAAACATATCTTAACCATCATCAGAATGTATAAATTTCCATTTTTGTATTATAAATGAAAGAAATCACTTAGGAAAAAGTTTAGCAGCTTATATCACTATTTCAAAAAATCTGATTTAAAATCAACCGTTTGATCCCTTTTCAAAACAATTCTTTTTAAATATTGTCCTAAAAATTTTATATTTAGCAGAGAGAATTTATAATTATAATTGATAATAAGTGATCATAACAAAAATATACAAGACTGAAATAACAACACTAACAAACCACCACAAAATTGTAAGATTATTTGAGTATGTACCTCAACTCAATCATAGGGAAACTAATGATATCTTCTTTTCCCAAGATTCTTGTAAACATAGTGATAAAACCGCACATGTCCATTCCCATTTTTTATCCTCTATGGAGGATAAATCCAATATCTTAATAATAATTATATCGAAAACAATATATTGTTTTGATATTTTTTCATAATAGACCAAAGTGTTGAATCAACAACTATAGTAACCAAAAGTATGTTTATAAATATTTTCATTAGTATGAGTTATTAGGGATTTCACAAATATGGATAAACAACTTCAAAATTCATGATGAACTAGATACACACATGATACAAATATTACATTAAAAATATTAAATATATAGTATAAGAAACACTATATCATACTTGATAATACACATAATATCAATTATAATATCTAGGAGAATGGAATAAATAAAGGGTGAAAATGGATACTTTTTATTTTCTATATAAAGGGAACATATTTTAAGAGTAAATACAAAATAATCAATATGGTAAGGTAAATAACTTAAAACGCATTCTATTTAGTAAAAAACATGAACAAAAATTGCATCTAAAGTTAATATCGATGCAGTAATCTAATGGATAACAATAATTGAATCCTTAAAGAAGGAAACTATAAATATTGTTTTTAATTATCCCACACATCATGTTATATTTAATTTCAAGGAATTGTTCCAAGAAAGCTTAATTGATGGATATATATACAACAAAAACACATTTAATAATTTTACGAAACTGGTTTGTCACATGAAAATATTTGATGCATCGAGGTATTATCTACAATTGGGACCCACACATCACTGAATTTCCATTTGATTAATCATATATTGAATGATCAATTTAATTCATAAAAAAATTCCTTATTGAAAACAATAATCTATGAGAAGATAATATGAAATATTAATATATCCCTAGTCAGTCATATAGATTTAATAGTAAAACACCAAATATAAAAATGTTATGCTATTTTGGAATTAATCACATCCATTATAGAAATAATATATATGTTTATTAAAAGTATAACATCCAATTATCATAAGAAATATATTTATTTAGGAGAAATTTATTACCCATAAAACTAATAAAGGACAAAAATCACCATAAATTCAACCAAAATGTTGACATTTAAAGAAATTCATATCCCATTTAGAAATAATGAAAAATGGAAGATAAATATTAAAATATTTTTTTGTAATGATTTTAATTTTTTTTAAAATTTAAATCATGTAGAATGAACTAATTATCATAATATTTTTTGGGTGCTAAGAACTTATTAAAATGAAACATACATTAAAAATAAACAGTACTCTATAATTTTTATATAGAAATTCAAAAAAACCCTTAAGGTAAAAAATTATAAATATTAATTTAATCCCATTTTTCAATAAAAGGATAATATAATGATTCCTTAATAATTAAAATTAGTAAATTTAAAGGGAATTTTTAATTTTCTTTTGAAAAATATTGAAATGCAAGAAAACTTTAATAGAATAAAATGAATGAAATGATGAAATTTTCTATTAAATGTTTATTTCATTGATTTAAGTACCAAAGTGGAAGATATTTAATGAAAAATGAACAATACTTATAAATTTTGGGGATAAAAAATCTAAATATAGTTTATAATGTATATATTAAATGTTTCCATCCTATAAAATAATGGAAATACCGTGAATTAGATTGTAAAATTAATCTTAGAATCTATGGTAAGATTTAAATTATAACACAGTGAAATAATAAAAAATATTTTACCCTTTCCTAATTATTAATATTATATATGATTGTTGAATAAATAAACGACATATTATATATAACCCATTAAAATAAATATATGTATAATTCAATATATGCATCTATTGAATGAAACTTTTGACGAAATCTCTTACCTGAAGTTCAACATTGCATGTATGTTCTTTAAACATTATATATAATAAATTTTGATTTTTTATATTTACATAACTAAAACATATAATTATTTATGAAATAATATAATATCCATTTATAACATCTTATGATTTGTTTTTTTATAATCGTTAAATCTTATCATTTTTGGGGTGTTAAGTAGATTATTTTTCTAAAAATATGGATCTTGTTTTCTTGGTCATTTCACATTGATTATGGTTCCATAAACTAAAGGGTTATAATAATGATATATAAATCATATATATTCAATATATTTATTTATATTATTCCATAAAATGTAGATATAGAATAATTAATTACGTCATTCATGGAGAAGGTAGAATGTTCATATGCATGAATGTAGTTTTCACTTTAGATAGTTATATTAAAGGAATGATAAAAAATAGTTCTCTTTTATTTAATTGTTAATATATCATATATATTATATATAGTAACTAAATGTTATGTTATTGTGATACATGTAAATAACTAATGGGAAAATGATCATGCACTTAGTAGAGGTGGAAGTCCAAACGTATGCATTAGTGAATTTATTAATTTTTAATGGATTTACTGGTAAGATAGTAGATATTATAGTATGATTTCATTAGTATAATTATGTCATAAATATTATATATATAATCATTATTTTCATCTTTATAATTATCCAAGAGAAAGACTTTTTTTGAAAAACCAATTATCCCACTATGTAGAGATGGTAAGCCGTATGTAATCATGAGTGATGTTTTTTATTTTTTTAGGATGGAAAAGAGAAGGAAAATGGTTTTAAAACAATCATAATAAATTTTAATTATATTTAATACACTTTAATTATAATTTTATTATTTAATTAATGGGTAAATTGTAATTATAATAAGAAATAATCATGAAAAAGATGGTAATGATGATTTCCTATTCTTCGGTAGAAATCTTTATATTTCTTCTTAAGAATCTTTGTAATAGACTTTTAATAATAAAATAATATATAATTCATGGATTTATAATTTGATAATATAATTGGTTTGGTTTTTTTCAAGATATATGGTTCAATGTTGTGTAATGAAAAGAGGGAAGATGTGTCCTTTTATAATGGAGGGGGACACTATTATAAATTTCCATAATATCCAAATATAATAAAGACACATTCATGCACATGTGTTTAAAATATTACATAGAATAAAATATAAGGATTCAATGGTCTTATTATAATCATAAAATCAAATTTATATAGGATTTTATATCATTTTGATATTTATTATTATTTTAATCCCTTTATTAACCATTGTTGACAGTAATTGCGAAAACATCTATTTCAATATGAAAGAGTTATAATATTACAAATAAAGTGAAAATGAATCGTAAATGAAAAAGTGATGATATATTAATTTATATAGTATCCCCCATGTCCTTGTTCAAATTTTTATTATTTTTAAGTTGTTTAAAATAATATTATTTTCATAAATTTTTATTAATGTAATTTTTACACTATTAATTAATTTTTTCTTTACAAACATCAAGAGAAATATTGAATTATAATATAAAATGTAAAACATAAATAATATGCTATATTTATTAATAAAACTCATGGTGACATATAAATGAACCAAAAAATATTACCTTTTTTGTTTTTGACTTCATTTATATTTATTTTAAATTGCTTAGGCATCTATTGTAATGACCTTGCATTAAAATTTAATTTAAATATTTATTAACTAAAAATTGTAAATAAATTACAATGATAAAAACAATTAAATCATTTTTCATATAATCATTTCTGGCTTAGAATTATTTTACTTATCCTATCAAAACATATTATGATATTAAAAGAATGAAAGTGACATTTATTAATTTATAGTTTAAATTAAAATTTTAAAGTTAAAAATAAAAGATAAATTGAAATAAAATGTCATATTATATAGTTATATATTACTATAAATGAAATATGATCAAAAAATTAAATAAAATTAAGTGCTTGAAATAGTTTTTGGGCATCTCATATTACTTATAACAGTTAGTTACCAAATATACAATTTAATGAGGTTGTAAATTTTATAATTTTTACTATTCATAATAAATGAGAATAAATGGTATCTTTTTAAATAACTTTAACACTCTGAATCAAAAATTTGAATCCATTATATCAATTAATATCCAATATATTTCAAAAATTAATTTAAAATAATAACTATAATTTGTGATACAATACAATTTTTCTTAAAACTGTGTTTTGAAGACTAAAATCAACATTTATAATAAAAATGTTCAATGATGATCATAATGTAAGGTTAATAGATCTTAAATTACATTAATACCATGAAAAAGAAATAAAATATGACATTTAATTTAAAATATTTTAAAAAATAAATTCAAATTTTATAAAAAACATTATTTTTCATTATTTGCTGTAAAATAAGTATTTTTAGGAAACCCAAAAAAAATTCATCCTATGATAATTATGACATGATAAAAAAATATAATTTTCCGTTAATAATATATAATAATTTTATAAATTTTTTTGATAATTTTTTCATATAAGACATGTTACCAAATAAATTAATATTCTTTAAAGTGAGATCTATAATTAAATGATAAGGTGTTACATTCATCCGAAATTATAATAATTGTTCTCTAGAAACATCATCACTCTTAATCATCAAAGTGAGGGCACATTATTCTCAATAAATTAGAAATTTCCAACATAGCTTCCGAAATCTTGTGATTATGAATCAAAACATTAACTAGGTGTGTGGTATTTTTCAATAGTATTATCTATTTATGATAAAAAATATCCATTGATTATACCATATAAGAAAGATCTTACTCTAGTGTAATGAATTATATGTTCCGTACAAGCAAGGTATTGGGTATGTAATTCCTTAATATGAAATGCATTGAAAAGATCATGAACTTTAGAGAGATTGAGTGGAGGCACTATGTGATAAACTACGATATCCATATGATCAATAATTTTCAAGGAACTAATATATCTACAGATAATCATTCACTTATTTCAAATAATATAACCATATTCTAATATTATATTCATAAAAATTCATCATCATCAGTTTCTAACTATAGACTTCATCAAATATTTTGTTATAACTTCTTTTTTCACCTCTGAGTTTCCTTTATATGTTGTTGAAATGATTTAATATTCTCTTCCATTGACATAGCTTGATAAAGTACCAATAGATGCCTTTCTCAAATTTTATCCCAAAATGTTGTAGTTTTTTTAATCCTCCCTTATATCACATTATTATGATCCAAATAAATGTTCAAATTTTGCTATTATTTTATGAAACCTAAATCAAAGGAAGGTTTCGATGCCAACAAAAATTTTAATCTGTAGAGAAATATATCAAAATGAAATTTTGTGTTTCAATGTTCCTCATGGATTGGATATCTATATGTGGATGATATAAATTAAATAAACTCAAATCTGTATCCAAATCCTATAGGAGATTTTCTAAAACATCGAGGTAATTCTTAGACCCCCAATAGATAAAATTTAGAGTGGAACTCGATTGAATTTCACAACATCAATAATTTATAACAAAATAATCTATTCAAGAGTTAAATGTTCTCATATTAAAATTAAATTTTATGATTTAATAATTTGCTATACTAAAATCCAAATAACATTATTTAATTTATATGTTTTGGGGATTCTGATGAAGAAATCAATGGTAATGGTATCCCATTTACATTTTGATATGGTTAATGGTTGTAACATCACCTTTAACTTCTTTTTATCTACCATAACATTCATACACACTAGTAATCAACATTTAAACCCTTCAATACTCATTTACATATAATCCCTCAAAAAATAAACTTTCAGATCTGTATACATCATTATTGTTTCAGGAGGAATAGTTAATGATTAACTATGAGATTCATCCAATATCACATTCTTAAAATCTAGTGTTATATAGAACAAAACATGATTATTTAATATTATTATAATATCATTATCAATTTTATAATAATGAACATTCCTAACCAAATTATACAATTCTGATACTTCTTCATGTGCCTTATTAATCCTATCATAGATGGATGCTTGAATATTAATATTAGAAAGACATGATTTTCCCCTTTCATTAATATCTACTTATCAAAATTATACAAATCAATGATTATTGGATGTCATTAAATTATTTTTAGGGAAAAATATGAATTGTATTTATTACTCAGAGAATCATCCATATTTCTCACCTTCCTAGGGGGTAATAAATTGAGAATTCATAGTCATTGATCAAATCCAAATATCTTATCTAGTGCATATTGATATTTTTCTATATAAATATATACATATTAAAATTATTTTCGACATATATATCCGACCTTTTACATATATATAATTCTTCCATATCATTAATTAAATATATACCACCACCTCCTCTAAATTATATGTTGGTAAAAAAAATTCATTATTTTCCAATTTACATGATTCATCAACTATCCCCGTATCATTCTTTATGAGGACCCATCCATGAAATGTCATTGATTTGTCACTATATATGACAAAACCATCTCAAATGTAGAGTAATATAATCATATTTTTTATTACTATAATTCTATTTTTTAATATAAATTATCTCACATTAATCTATTAATATTAATATACCCCCTTCTGATTAAACATGATTAGTTTGTCATATTGTCTTGATAAATCTCCCTCAAATTATTAGAAGTGTCAAAATAACACAATAACACTATGGTTATCAATATAATATTGATGGTCTAGGTCATTAATAAATAACATCAATATTTGAAAGATCCACTTATATATCATCACATAAAATTATATTACTCAAGAATGGTTCTTTTTATGGCCAAAATACACAATAGGAAAATTTCACTTATATCTTTTCCTTCTTAATAGTTAATAGAATAATTCTAATATGACATACATGATCATCCATGACCTTAAAATATATAAGAATATCATCTATAATTGATTCAAAAAGGGATCATGGTAATCTTTTATGAAAATATTAATTCAATTGACTAATATTGTAGGTGCATCAGTTAGTACAAAAATCATTACTATAAATTCCTAATGAACATACCTTGTATATAAGGTTTCCATTGTAATAACATACTCCTTGACAAAAATATAATATTATCCATATTAATTATCAATCATGGAAAAATATTGAGCTCGAAGATATTTATCAAATGAATAATTGATATGGGGTAGATGATACTATTTCCAAATAGTTATTTTTCTATGTTCTCAATAATCAATGCAATGCCACAATAAAATATATTTCATCTTATCATTAATAACATGTGCATCATGTGGTTATGAACTAGTATGAATGAATCTCTTAAGTTGATACTTTCAGTTTTTCTTTTTCACATCATGTAACATAGTTGGGTCCATTCAATATAGAGTCTTTGAAATAGGTCTAGCTCTATGTGCGAGTTCTGTGAAAAAATTAGATTTATGATTTGGGGGGAAGATTGTCAATATCTATAAAGACCCGTAAAATTCAAGGGAAATTTGTTCTTAATTTCCTTTGGTATTTTACAAGAACGCAGTTTCTGAAGGCGCCTGATTCCGAGGCCTGGTGTTCCCGGAATCAATTTCTGATGTTTAGCTCGGGTACGTTCAGTGAACGTACGAGCGGGTTTTTTCTATCATTTGAACCGGTACTCGGAATTGAAATCTGAGGACACAGATGAAATTTCAGTGCCGGTATTTTCTTAAGAGGACTTTTACCATTGGTGCGTTTTCTTGGGAGAAGAAGTTAAATTTTGGGGTTTAAGGAAGAAATAAATAAAATTGTGAACAATTTTATTTTTGTTAACCAAGGGAGTTAAATTATACCATGGGAAGTTGTTGGTGGGGCCCACAACCACCCAACTTCCCATGTGTGGATATGTGGGAGGTGGGTCCCACACGAGACCCTAACCCCCCTTGATCTTCCCATAACCCCCTTGACCTCCCATAACTCACTTCCCTCTTTATTTTTGTAACTCCACGTTAACTTATGTGACTCTTCCTCTTCCCTCCTCCTCTTTCACTTTTAACATTTCCAAAAATCATTTTTTAATTAATGATACCTACACAATTAATGAATTAAGTTATTCAAATTTTGAATGGATTGGAAGATTAATTAAAATAAGGTGGACTCTTATTTTAATATGGTTGGCATTTTTTTAGTGGTGAGAACCCTCTTGAGAGAGAGCTTTGTGAAGGAAGAGGGGTTTTCCTCCATCGTTGAAGAACACCGAAACCTCCGGTGAGGAACGACACACCCTTCCAAGAAGAACGACGACACACCCTCTATCCTCTTCTTCATGCGACAAGAGAGGAGACGCCGATTCTTCTTCGAGTGCACTTCTACAACGATGGAAGCGATGAACACCAATGACTGTCGTCACTCTCTATTCCTTCTTCGCAACGCCGTTCTACCGTGATGTTGGACTTCTGCGACTCGACGAAGTGCGACGTGCAATTCCGCGACGAACATTCATTCAACTTTTTCTTCGAGGTAGGGGAATTTATTCGGTGCTCTCTTATCTTTTGAGAAAATAATGACGAGCGCGGACCAACCATTTCTAGGTTGATCCTCTGATCATTCGTTCATGCGGGTTGATGTTGAGGTTTATTGATTTTGCTTGTGAACTATTTCTTTGTCGTACGTCGACTTCTATTTGATGGCCGCTTGCTATCATTATAACGGGAGGAGGTCGGACTGCACAAACATGACCGACCCTCCTCCCCCTTGTTGTTGATTATGTTGCGGCTCGAACTAAGGCGGCGCGGTGCAACGACACCGCGCGGAATCATGGAGAAATACGGCATGGATGCGAGGCGCCGTCGCGCCGCGCAGTTGAGGCCGAACGAAACCGCGGCTGGAGTCGGGGCCGCGGAGGTGATTCGAAGACTCCGCTGGTTGAACGTTGAGCGCGGATTGACGGGCGATGACAATCGGGGACGCAAGGTAATTTTGAAGCCTCCACAATGAAGGTCGGGTCCCGGGAGGACCGTTGGCGAAGGCGGAGAGCAAAACAGACCACCGGAGCGCGTCCGATGGTCCGCGGAAAACACCGCCGGCCGCCCGGCGGTGGCGGCGCCTGGCGGGCCGCTGGGGAGGGCAGCCGTGGCAGAAGCCGCGACGGTAGGCCGTAGGTCCCGCGACCGCGCGGGACCGAGGGAGGCGGGACGCGGCGTTCATCCGCGTCCGTTGACAAGGGGCAGCCCCCACACGGGGTCGCGGTTCATTCAAGGGGGGCGGTGCCCCCCTTAGCGCATCCGCTCGGCAGTTTTGGCCGAGCCACCTGGCCAGCGCGCCGGGCCGGGCCGCACCCAAGCGGGCTGGACCCGGACCCAGGTCAGGTCGATCCGGTTTGGGCCGACCTAGGGGGTCTCGGGCCGGATTGGTCCGGGCCCGAAACCCCCACTTCCGGACCGTTTTCGTTCTTTCGCCCATATCTTATCCCACGGACCTCCGATCGACGCACCGTTAGCTGCGATACGATATATTGATCGAGACAGTCGTTTCATTATATTACACTCAATGTTTCGGAGAACTTTGGGTTCAGCCGAGTTGTTTCGGACACGAAACCAACCGGGCCATCGGAGCGGAAACGCTTATATCTTGAGCTCCGGACGTCCGATTGACGTGCCGTCGACTTTATTGGATTCCTCTTGTTGAGATGGAACTTTTAGCATACTTCGACTGAGTTTTGGAGGCAGTTGGAGTATGGACGAGTTGGATTGTACCTGAAGTCCAACCGGGCCCCTAGAACGAAAAAGCTGATAACTTTCAGACCGGACGTCCATTTGACGAACCGTCAGCAGTGCTAGTGATCACGTTGAGAAACGGTCCCTATGAGCATACCCTATGAGATTTCGGGGTACACTTGAGATATGGCTGGGTTGGTTCGTACACGAAACCAACCGGGTCCCTGGGACGAAAAGACTAATAACTCACAGACCGGGCGTCCGATTGACGCGCCGTCTGTTGCGTTGAGACCCCTATGACGAGGTGGTCCTTTGAAATAATTCTTCGTGGGACTTTGAGATACTTGGAGTATCGACCTATAGCTCATGGAGCGGACCCTCCCGGAGATGAGCGTACGGAGTACGGAGACCGTGTAGCCAACTGAGACCTGACGACTGCTTGACCGACTCGACTTGGAGTGAGTCGACTAGCCCAGTGGACGGAGCACTACTTTGTTTGGGTGCAGACCCATGGTGGATGGAGCACTACTGTGTGACAGTGCAGACCTACGGTACTCATTCGGAGATTACCTCTGCAGGCTTTTAGGGGGTGTGCACTACTGTGTCTGGGTGGCATACCCCGGCGGGAAGCACTACTATGTTTGGGTGGCTGACCCGCGGTACTTGACAGGAGGAGTACCTCAGCAGTCTTATGTTAGTGAGAAGTACCTCAAATTCGTGACAGGTCCACTGTACACTCCAGAGATGGGGCTCTTCAGTAGTTACGAATTTGATAATGAAAATCCTGGTTTGAGCTCAGTCTATGATTTTTGTGTTTACCTCATGATTGAGATGGGTCACTTGATAACTTAGGTATATGTATGGGCATATCCCTGGGTAGTGGTTATCCGTTTATTTAATAATAATTGTGTTTCCTCATGATTGAGATGGGTTACTTGATATCTTAGGTCTATTTATGGGTATATCCTTATGTAGAGGTTATCTGTTGAGATCTTTCCTTTTGGTTATCCTTGTTGCATTTAGTGAGACCTTGAGGGTCTCGAGGTTCCTACTGAGTATTTTTATACTCACCCCTGCACGGGCTATGCCCGCACCTCGTTGTGTTGGATGCAGATGATGTACATCCCTGACAGAGGCCGAGTGTTCGAGGATTGGACGGTACCCGGAGGTGGACCTCATGACGAGTCAATATCTGGAGGTGGACTTCACGACGAGACCATACTCAGAGGAGGTTGATGAGAGAGAGAATGGAGGAGGTTATCTGTACCTACTCTTTAGGAAGGATCTGTGGTGGACGATCCAGGAGTTGCGCTATCTGTACCTACCCATCAGGTATGATCCGTGGTGGACGATCCAGGAGCTGCGCTATCTGTACCTACCCTTCAGGTAGGATCCGTGGTGGAAGATCCAGGAGCTTCACTATCTGTACCTACCATTCAGGTAGGATTCGAGGAGGATGATCGAGGAGCATCTACCTTTCTTCTAGCAGTTGTCTTTTTCTGTTGTACTTTTATTCAGTTGTAGCTGTACTTTCGATTGGGTTTGTATTCTGGCCGATTTAGTTTTCAGCACCTCCTTTTGTACTTATTGTTTTACTTCCGCGTGTACTCTATGGTGTTTGTTTACTTTTATAAAGGCAATGACTTCCTAGTTATTGGGGATTACGCCTTTGGTGCTAGTCACCAGCCCCTGGCCTATGGAAGGCGGGCTTAGGGTAGTCACGACACGGGCCCCGAGAACGGGTCGTGACAAATTGGTATCAGAGGAGTCGGTTCTACCGCAGAACTTATAACTCTGATATTTTCTTTCTGTGAAGAGATAGTGTTAAGAGTACCGAGTGTGGTTTTCAGTTCAGGGAGTCCAGTGTTGGTGCGGGCGGCCAACGTATCCATACACCAGGACCCTGACAACTGATTTCCGACTTTGTGCATGAAAACACTGATTGCGTGTGTGTTTCCATAAGTTTTTAAAAGTCAGCTCAAACCGGGTCAGCTCACCAGGTATAAATGTTTGATCGTGTCACGTTGTTTCTTTCAGGATGCCTTTCCACGGACGACCAGCTAGATCCCAGAGGGATGTGCGTACTGACAGCCTGCCGAGCGACGAGGCTTCGGTACAAGGCCCTTTTGCAGTCGAGGCACTAGTGGAGGCACCAGCGGTACTAACATACGTTGGGCCACCGATGCCACCAGCCCCAGCAGTAGGCGATGCACGCCACTTGAGCACGCTGCACGAGTTCCAGCGCCAGAGGCCACACAGGTTCCGGGGAGAGACGGACCCGCAGGCGGCTGAGGATTGGCTGGAGGCTGTGGTGAGAGTCTTCAGGCTAGTGGAGACGCCATCAGACTTCATGGTGATCTTTTCTACCAGCCTTCTTTAGGCAACAAAAGGCAGGTGGTGGATCCACTTGTTCTAGTTTTGTGATGGGATGACCTTCATATGGGAAGACTTCGAGACCTTCTTCAGGGTGGATTTTGTGCCAGTAGCTCTACACCCCGAGCGTGTACAGGAGCTGCTGCCTTTGCTGCAGGATTTTTGATCAGTAGCTAAGTCATCTGTGGGCAGTAGAAAGATGATGCAGAGGTCCAAGAGGACCAGAGCTAGCCGTACGAGGAGCAGGAAGTGTTATGAATGTGGCAGGATGGGTCACCTGGCACATGACTGTCTGACCCCCCCTCAAAGTCGATCCACAGGCATTGGAAGAGCCACCGAGGAAGAAGCAGCAGCGGGTGCTTGAGAAACAGCCGAGCAGTGGACAAGGCATTAGAGCTTTGGGAGTAGGTTTACATTAGCGGAACTAGTGGATATGTCCCTTGTACTTCTAGTTCGATGTTTCTTTTGTATTTGTGTCTTTGTACTATGAGCTGCAATAATAAAAAGACACCTATCTTTGTGATGTTTGCTTTTCTTTCCTTTTGTTTGGTTGATACCGAGTGGTCCTAGTTAAAACTATTTAATTGACCCTCACTTTTGAGATTTCTACTAGAGGAGACCCAGTGACCTAACACTGATGCCAATAGTGTGACTCCACCCTTGTTGGCGAGAGTGACAGTTGGATCTCTTGGTAGTGATGTCGAGGCCTTACGACATCATCCATGGCATGAATATATCATTCATGTCAGGATTAACTATATTAGGCAATGGGCGTGGTTCATCCAGGGTATGAGACTGAGTTTCTCTTTTTGAAAAAGGAGAAATTTTAGCAACTCTTTCAGATCGTAGGCAAAGAAGGTGCAGATCATCCAGGAGCGGATGAAGACTGCACAGTGCAGTAAGAAACAGGAAACCGGCGCCAGTCTTAGAGACTCGGGCGTGTTAAATGTTTCAAGAAGAGAAAGCTTTATCGAGAGATGAGTCTGTGAAGCAGCAGACGTGGAGGCAGAGCTAGGAGAGCAGCATGAGGTGGTGTACTTTTTAACATGCTACAACCACCCGCCTTAGTTGTCCCCGCCAGGCTCAGGGAGCTGGAGGGCGGAGGAAGAGTGCGGCTGCATGTGGTCAAGGAGTGTGACCCAATAGCTCTAAAAATGATTCAAGGGATAGTCTGTATCCACTACTAGCTGTCGTAGTAACAGACGTCGATATGAATCATTCCTTCCTTTCACAAATATTATCCTAGACCTAGAGTTTTCGGTAAGCCGTAGACTTGTCCCTCACATCTGGAGATACCTTGGGAGAAGACTCGATAATCACACTTACACCGATGGTGTGGTCAGACCCTCGAGGCGAGAGTTTCAGTTGGAATCTCTTGGTGGCAGCGTCAAGGCCTTACAATGTTGGTTTGAGTATGGACTGGGCAATCACAGTTCATACACAGATTGACGGTATTAGGAAAAAAGGATGTGGTTTAACTACGACGTCAAGATGGGCTTTCCTTGGTCGGTGAAAAGGAAACCCCATGCAGCACAGGTTAAACTCATGCATAGGAGGGTGAGACCGATCACTCTTGAGTCGGTCAACTATACCCTCGTGGCAGCAGTCGTTTTGAGTTTCAGTTCTAATAGGAATTGGATACCTCTAGAGTTCGAGGATGACGATCACGTCCTTATACGGGTCTCACCTCGACGAGGTTTACAGAGATGTGGCCAAGGAGAAAAGTTATCTCCGAGGTTCAACGGACCTTTCTAGGTCCTCAGTAGGGTAGGCGAGGTGGTTTACCACTTGACCCATCCACCTCAGTTACACCAGGTGCACGACGACTTCCATGTATCTCAACTGAGGAGATACGAGCAAGACCTTTCACATATCATCGACCATGAGGAGCTAGACTTTGGCGATGAGGTGACTTTTATGGAGGTTCCAATGGGGATCGAGGATCGACGGGAGTGGATACTACGAGGATGGTCGATTCCTCGGGTGCTCTTTCACTGGCAGTACGGGAACCTCCAGGTGAGCACATGAGAGCAGGAGGCTCAGATACGTGCTCAGTACCACTTTTGTATCCCTAGTTTGTGTTAAAGCTTTACGAGGACGTAAATCCCGGAGGTGGGAGTAATGTAAAGACCCGTAAAATTCAAGGGAAATTTTTTCTTAATTTTTTTGGGATTTTACAAGAACGCAGTTTCTGACGACGCCTGATTCTGAGGCCCGGTGTGCCCGGAATCAATTTCCGAAGTTTAGCTCGGGTACATTTAGTGAATGTACGAGCGAGTTTTTCTATCTTTTGAACCGGTACTCGGAATTGAAATCCGAGGACACCGATGAACTCGCAGCGCCGGTATTTTCATAAGAGGACTTTTACCAAAGGTGCATTTTCTTGGGAGAATAAGTTAAATTTTGGGGTTTAAGGAAGAAATAAATAAAATTGTGAACAATTTTATTTTTGTTAACCAAGGGAGTTAAATTCTACCATTGGAAGTTGTTGGTGGGACCCACAACCACCCAACTTCCCATGTGTGGATATGTGGGAGGTGGGGCCCACACGAGACCCTAACCCCCCTTGATCTTCCCATAACCCCCTTGACCTCCCATAACTCACTTCCCTCTTTATTTTTGTAACTCCACATTAACTTATGTGACTCTTCCTCTTACCTCCTCCTCTTTCACTTTTAACTTTTGCCAAACTCCTTTTTTAATTAATGAAACCTACACAATTAATGAATTAAGTTATTCAAATTTTGAATGGATTGGAGGATTAATTAAAATAAGGTGGATTCTTATTTTAATAAGGTTGGCATTTGTTTAGTCGGGAGAACCCTCTTAGAGAGAGATTTGTGAAGGAAGAGGGGTTTTCCTTCATCGTTGAAGAACATTGAAACCTCCGGCGAGGAATGACACACCCTTCCACGAAGAACGACGACGCACCCTCTATCCTCTTCTTTATGCGACAAGAGAGTAGACATCGATTCTTCTTCCGGTGCACTTCTACAACGACGGAAGCGACGAACACCAACGACCGTCGTCACTCTCTATTCCTTCTTTGCAACGCTGTTCTACCGCGACGTTCGACTTCCAAGACTCGATGACGTGCAACATGAAATTCCGCGAAAAACATTCGTTCAAATTTTTCTTCGAGGTAGGGGAATTTATTTGGTGTTCTATTATCTTTTGAGAAAAGAATGACGAGCGCAGACCAACCATTTACAGGTTGATCTGCGGATCATTCGTTCATGCGGGTTGATGTTGAGGTTTATTGATTTTTCCCATGAACTATTTCTTTTCCGTACGTCGACTTCTATTTGATGGCCGCTTGCTATCATTATAACGGGAGGAGGTCGGACCGCACAAACACAGCCGACCCTCCTCCCCCTTGTTATTGATTATGTTTCAGCTCGAACGTAGGCGGCGCGGTGCAACGGCACCGCGCGGAATCATGGAGAAATACGGCATGGATGCACGGCGCTGTTGCGCCGCGCCGTTGAGGCCGAACGAAACTGCGACCGGAGTTGGGGCCACGGAGGCGATTCGAAGACTCCGCTTGTTGAATGTTGATCACGGATTGATGGGCAATGAAAATAAGGGCCTCAAGGTAATTTTGAATCCTCCGTAGTGAAGGTTGGGTCCCGGGAGGACCGTTGGAGAAGGCGGTGAGCAAAACAGACCACCGGAGCGCGTCCTGTGGTCCTTAGAAAACACCGTCGGCGCGCCTCGCCGACACGGTGGCGCCGGCGGCCAGATGCGGCGGCCGGCAATGGCCGGCCGCCAAGAGGCGGTGATAGGCCGCAGGTCCCGCAACCGCGCGGGACCGAGGGAGGCGGGACGCGGCATTCAGCCGCGTCCGTTGACAAGGGGCGACCCCCACACGGGGCCGCAGTTCATTCAAGGGGGGCGGCGTCGCCCCCACCCCCCTTAGCGCATCCTCTAGGCCGTTTTGTCCGAGCCACCGGGCCGGGCCAGCGCGCCCAGGTTGGGCCGGGCCACTCCAGTCGGGCCGCGCCCAAGTGGGCCGGACCCGGACCCAGGTCGGGTCGACCCATTTCGGGCCGACCCAGGGGGTCTTGGGCCGGATCAGTCCGGGCACGAAACCCCCACTTCTGGACCTTTTTTGGTTTTTCGCTCATATTTGGGCCACAGACCTCCGATCGACGCACCGTCAGCTGCAATGTGATCCTTGGATCGAGACGGTCGTTTTGGTATATTACACTAAAAGTTTCAAAGAACTTTGTGTTCGGCCGGGTTGGTTCGGAAACGAAACCAACTGGGCCCTCAGAGCGGAAATGCTTATATCTTGAGCTCCGGACGTCCGATTGATGTGCCGTCAACTTTTTTGGATTCCTATTGTTGAGAAGGAACTTTTGGAATACTTCTCTTGAGTTTTGGATGCAGTTGGAGTATGGCTGGGTTGGATTGTACCCGAAATCCAACCGGGCCCCTAGAACGGAAAAGCTGATAACTTTCAGACCGGACGTCCGTTTGACGAACCGTCAGCGGCGTTGGTGATCACGTTGAGAAATGGTACCTATGAGAATACCCTATGAGAGTTTGATTTATAGTTGAGATACGGCCGGGTTGGTTCGTACACGAAACCAATCGGGCCCTTGGGACGAAAAGGCTAATAACTCATAGACCGGGCGTCCGATTGACACGCCGTCTGTTGTGTTGAGACCCCTATGATGAGACGGTACTTTGAGATACTTATCCATGGTACTTTGAGATACTTGGAGTATCAACCTGTATCTCATGGAGCGGACCCTCCCAGAGATGAGCGTACGGAGTACGGAGACCGTGTAGCCGGCTGAGAGCTGACGACTGCTTGACCAACTCGACTTGGAGTGAGTCGACTAGCCCAGTGGACGGAGCACTACTTTGTTTGGGTGCAGACCCATGGAGGACGGAGCACTGCTGTGTGATAGTGGAGACCCGCGGTACTCATCCGGAGAGTACCTCTGCAGCCTATTAGGGGGTGTGCACTACTGTGTCTGGGTGGCATACCCCGGCAGGAAGCACTACTGTGTTTGGGTGGCTGATCCGCGGCACTTGACAGGAGGAGCACCTCAGCAGTATTAGGATAGTGAGCAGTACCTCGGAGTCGTGACAGGACCACTGTACACTCCAGAGACGGGGCTCTTCAGTAGTTACGGTTTCGATATTGAAAATACTGGTTTGAGCTGAGTCTATGTTTTTTGTGTTTACCTCATGATTGAGATGGGTCATTTGATAACTTAGGTATATGTATGGGCATATACCTAGGTAGTGGTTATCCATTGATTTCATAATCTTTGTGTTTCCTAATGATTGAGATGGGTTATTTGATAACTTAGGTCTATGTATGGGTATATCCCTATGTAGAGGTTATCTGTTGAGATATTTCATTGTGTTTATCCTTGTTGGATTTAGTGAGACCTTGAGGGTCTCAAGGTTCCTACTGAGTATCGTTATACTCACCCCTTCACGGGATATGCCCGCACCTCGTTGTGTTGGATGCAGACGACGGACAACGCTGACAGAGGCCGAGTGTTCGAGGACTGGACGGTACCTGGAGGTAGACCTCATGACGAGTCAGTATCCTGAGGTGGACTTCACGACGAGACAATACTCGGAGGTGGTTGACGGGCGAGAGCGTGGAGGAGGCTATCTGTACCTACCCTTCAGGTAGGATCCATGGTGGACGATCCAGGAGCTGCGCTATCTGTACCTACCCTTCAGGTAGGATCCGTGGTGGACGATCTAGGAGCTGCGCTATCTGTACCTACCCTTCAGGTAGGATCCGTGGTGGACGATCCAGTAGCTGTGCTATCTGTACCTACCCTTCAGGTAGGATCCGAGGAGGACGACCCAGGAGCTGCTACCTTTCTTCTAGAAGTTGTCTTTTTCTGTTGTACTTTTATTCAGTTGTAGATGTACTTTCGATTGGGTTTGTATTCTATCCCATTTAGTTTTCAGCACCTTCTTTTATACATAGGGGTTTACTTCCACGTGTACTCTATGGTGTTTGTTTACTTTTATAAAGGCAATGCCTTCCGAGTTATCGGGGATTACGCATTTAGTGCTAGTCGCCAGCCCCTGGCTTATGGAAGGTGGGCTTGGGGTAGTCACAGCACGGGCCCCGAGAACGGGTTGTGACAATATCTTATGGAATGACATAAAAAATTCTTATAAAATTGTTATATCATAAATGATTAGTTTTCTATAAAATATCTATAATAATTAACCCTTAGGAATAATTTGTAAATCCCATATGATCAAAGTTATTTCAATTGGAAGTTCAAGCTCATCTTTTTACTGAAACACTATTATTTGTCGAATTTTATTATCAAATATAACATCAACCCATGATAGTTTATATTTTTTATAATACGAGATATTCCTTCAATGAACGATATTATATAAAACCAAATTAGAATAAGAAAAAATATATTTACATGAGACACTTTCCCATAAATATCTATTGAAGTGGAGTTAGAGATTGGAGATTTGATCTGTAAAGACCTGGATAATTACATGTAATTTTTCTAATTATTTGTGATTATTATGAGTATAAAAAAATTGACGGCATGTGATTCTGAGTCCTGGTGTTCCCAAAATGGATTTTTGATCTTTTTATGGTATGTTTAGAAAATGTGTGGGCAACGTTTTCTAACTTTTTAACCTGTGATCAAGTTAAAAATCCGAGGAGACCATAGAATTTGAAGCACCATGATTCTCTTAGCAGAGGCTTTACTTAGACCGTAGTTGGTTGGAAGAATTTTTTTTTTGGAATTTTTAATGAAATGTAAAATAAATTTTAATTGTTATTTTATTATCTTTTTCGCCAATGGATTAGAGACAGTGGCGGGAGCATTGAAATGTCAAGCAATTTAATGGCTTGACACGTCAATTGTGCAACTCCACAATAATGAATTAAAAATCATCATTAATTCATTTAATAAACCTCATTAATTCCTCAATGTGTTACTCACTGTTCACTCTCCTATTTAAATTGTGCTCGAGAAGGGGTTTCAGCATGACTTCCTCATGTGAAAAAATCTGGCGATGTCCTACAATAACATCCACATGGAGGAGGAGACCAAATTCAACAAGCAGTGATGAGAGCCACTGAATCAATAACCGATGACAATGAAGAATGATGATATCTTGGTCATCGTTAGCAGACGTCTCATTCATGTAGGGGTTTTTGTTTTTTATATTATAAAATTCCTCCTCTCCTTCTTGATTCATATGAAGAATGTGGATCCACTGACCAATGTGTTGATCTGAGGACCATTCATTAAACACATGAGGTAGATGTGGGTTACAAGTTGGGGGTTATTTCTAAATTATCTTTTTGTTGTTAACACCCCTTGTTAAAATTCTATGGCTTAGGACGCGAGCTAGTCCGAACAAAGCCTGAACCCTCTTACAATATTAATGTTCATGTGTTTCCCATGTGGAGTAGGGAAATGTTATGGTACGGTGGAGATAAGGGTCAAAAAGTGTTGGTGGTGACCCGAGAGGCTTGTAGGCATAGACAACATAGAGAACAAACCACTTGATCATGTCTCATGGCCCGTGGAAAGAACCGCCGATGCGCCATGCTGGTGGTGGCTGGAGGGAGCTGGAGGAGGCTAGCGGCAACCGGCCGTCGGCGGTGGGAATGCGGCGTGATGTCGTGCACAGCGGTTTCTAGAACCAGTCGGCCTGAGCCGGGTGTGTTGGAGAAGAGAGAGGCCTACAAGAGATGCCAGATGGCCGTGACAGGAGGTGGTGATGTAGCCCTACGCCGCGCCGCCACAAATGTAGACCGGTCGGCCACCTGGCCTGCCATTGCACGTGGTGGGGCCGAGCCCCACCGGCCAGATGAAATGACCTCGCATCCATGGGTCCAGCTGGAGATGCGGTCCACCTTCAAGGTATAGTTTACCCTTCATCTGATAGAACCCCTGGTACATATACATGAGAACATACTAATACATGTCTTTCTAAGTGGTATCTGGGGTAGCATACCATGGTTATTTATCACTTTTAGTTCATTTATCTTCCACTATTGTTTATTTGTATCTTCATTTATATTGTTCTAAGTCATGTGATTCATGTTTGTAGACAAATTTTTTCATGAAATTTCATGTCATGTACTGATATGGTGGAGATGACCATGTTATAGATGTGGTAGGTACTAAGCTACCAGTCTTACCAGAAGTAGTTCCACTTGGGGCACTGCCTATTGTACCTGATCTTTGAACTAACTCTCAGGTCAAGGATAATTTCCTATGTCCAATGCATTTTATTCTTTGATCTCCAAGAGATTTATATATTATAGATGATCTGACATGTTAGTTCCAACTATATAAACCTACCAATTTTGGAAGGGATGGAAGTTCCCAGGATGCTTATCCTTATCTGAAGTCCACACATTATTTCATTGATAATATTTACATTCCTCCAGATTGAAGGTTTATTATTTATTCCTACAAAATTCATGATTCGGCCAAGTATTGGGGGAATGTGATTACCCAGGTTGGTCTCTATCAAGGCATTGTGTGGGATACTTTCCAACCAACATTGAATGATTAGTTAATTCCTCATATGCTAAGAGATGGTAGGGGTAGAGTAAATATTCATCTAATGTAGGTATCCATTTTATTTATGGAATATTCAGTACGTTTCATTGAATTACAACACTATTCAATGATTGTAGTCATTGATGATCTTTCTCGTTCTATATTCATTGAGGATAGTCTTGTGTATGCCATTTATACTTAGTTTAATTCCTTTCATATAAATAAATTTTCAGAAATATTAAATTATACTATTAACACTGATAAATTCCAAGGTACTATAATAGTTATAGATATAATAGATCAGTACCATTAGAGGCCAATAGTTCTAATGGTATTTTAAAACATTCTCTTGTTTTATTTCTTCATGGTAGTGGTAGTTAGAGCACCCTTGCAGTAAGCTCTATGGTGAGTCACATGTGTGGAAAACAGGTTCAAATGAAGCCTCAGTGTGATAGAGACCCTATGGTGTGTCTAACATTATTTTTATAGGGAATCATAAGTTTTTATTTCAGAGCATCCCATAATCTTCTAGTGGGATAGGTTTCACACCAACTACATCTTCAATGGTTAGTTGTTTTACACCTCATTAGGCGGGGAGTTGTTATGGAACTGGTTGGAAAACCTGAGGAGGAGTTTAATATCATAGTATCCATACTATTGTTCACTAGAAACACTAGTAGAATATTATTTATCATGGTACACCAAATACTACAAAAGGCCATGAATCTGGTAAATTTCTTTCATTGTATATGATACATTAGGATCAGTATATGAGGCCATCAAGATTACATGGTATTATTCTAGTTCACTCTACCATAGTATCTGCAATATTTAATATAGATGATTTATTCTCTATCATCTCCTTAACTATTGTGGAATCTATCATGTTAGATATTTCATATTACTTTAGAGTAATTCCCCTAGAAAAATTATTGGGAGTACATTCATAGGGAATACACCAATGTAGAGACTATCTCTTTGAGGTAGAGAATTACCCTTTCTTGCGGGACATCATTTTTCATGAAATGAGGGATTCAATGCTTTGGTTATATATCATGAATTTTTAGACTTATTTCACCATAGGGTATCATTAATATAACTATAGGGTGGGAGTTTTCTACCCGTGGGAGAGTGAGATATCCAGAAATTAGACCTAGAACAGAGCATCATGGGATAGGTGGAGTGATCACCCAATTTTCCAATATCTTCATAAAGTTTCAAGGCTTATATATGGATGAATTCTATCCAGTAACATATCATTTTAGTGATTTCCTTCATGAAGATATCATTAGATTACCTCATGAGAGAAAGGTAGAGTTTAAGATTGAGATTACTCCTAGAGTATCTCCATTGTCCATTCCTCCCTACAGGATGGTACCTGCTGTGCTCTTGGAGCTTAAGATGATGTTTGAGGATCTATCTAGAAAGGGATTCATAATGTTCAATATTTCATCATTGAGTTTTCCCATTCATTTCACTAAGAATGTGGATGTGAACCTTTGCCTATTCATGGATTATTGATAGTTAAACTAGTATAAATCCAAGAATCAATATCCAATACCTCGAATAGATGATCATGTTAACAATATTTGAAGAGATAAGGTCCACTCTATGAATGAAATGTGATTGGGATGTCATCAGGTGTGAGGAAGGCATTCAGTCATACATCTTACAGCTCTTTACAGTTCGTATGGTCGGTATGAGTATCTTATTATGTCATTCGGCCATACGAACACACTGAAAATTTTCATGTATTTTATTAATTGGGTCTCTATAGTCGATCTGGATTAGTTTTTCATAATATTTGAGGAAGACATATTTTTTTATTCTCACACACAAAAAGACCATGCTAAAACCCTAGATATCATTTTGAGCATGTTGAGAAAGCATCAGCTTTATTTCATGATTTCTATGTTTCATGTATGCATAAACAATGTTAAATTCATGGTAATTATTATATTGAAATCAGGAGTCTTTTTTCCTAGAGAATGTGGGTGTTTTAGTTTCATGGAAGAATCTAATGAATTTTATTTATATAAGGTGTTTCTTTGGGATGACTAGTCATTAATTGAATTTCGAACAGGACTTTACACACATTGGTTAACCTCTTACACTACTAAAAATATAGCCTTTATTAGTGCTAAAAATGGCCTTTATCAGCACTAGAAAAAGCGCTGATAAAGCCGGCGAAGATAAAGGGGGGTCCCCTTTATGAGCGCTCCAAAAAACGCTGATAACGACCCCTTTTATCAGCGCTTTTTTTAGCGCTGATAAAGGGGTCCTATATCAGCCCTTCCTTTATCAGCGCTTTCGTTTTAGCGTTGATAAAAGTTAAAAAAATTTTAAAAAAATTTAAAAAAATTTAAAAAAAATTAAAAAATACTTCCAATTGGGTGGGGGGGGGGGGCTTTTATAGCTCTTGAGCCCCCCCTTTTACAGTGCTTTTCTACCCCAGTACAGCACCCCACACACCCCTTCACCCTTTAACATCGCTTGCTGCTATATTCCCCCATGCGCGCGCGCCCCTGCCACCCCCAAGATTTGAACTCGAGACCTCCCCCCTGCGCGCCTAAGCCTTTACCACTACTCTATTTTGATTTGTCTTCCAATTCATGATATATATATATATATATTTAGTTATATTTATTCGTATAGTAATATATATTTATATTAATATATATATATATAGTTATATTATAATATATATAGTTATATTATAATATATATATATAGTTATATTATAATATATATATAGTTATATTAATATATATATAGTTATATTAATATATATCTTTATATATATATATTTAGTTATATTTATTCGTATAGTAATATATATTTATATTAATATATATATATAGTTATATTAACATATATATAGTTATATTAACATATATATAGTTATATTAACATATATATAGTTATATTAACATATATATAGTTATATTAAAATATATATAGTTATATTAACATATATATAGTTATATTAACATATATATAGTTATATTAATATATATATAGTTATATTAATATATATATAGTTATATTAATATATATATATAGTGATATTAATATATATATTTATAGTGATATTAATATAAATATTTATAGTGATATTAATATATATATATATAGTAATACTGATATATATATATATATATGTAGTTATATTAATATATATATATAGCTATTAGATTAATATATATATATAGTTAATAGATTAATATATATATAGCTAGATTAATATATATATATAGTTAGATTAATATATAGGTATATAAATGTTCATATATTTGTATTTTAAATAAAATGGATATTAGTTATTATTTAGATAAATCTAATATATTTTATATGTAAATATATTTTATTATTTATATCTATAATTAAATTTGTAGGTGTGAATATATAAAAAATATGTATACATTGTTATATATTAGATTATAAATAGCAGTTCATTATAAAAAAGGAATAAATTTCAAATACGTAATATTAATATGAATGTAATACCTTGGAATAAATTTAGTCCTCACCAAAAAAAGCCAATAATACCCCCTCAAACGAGGCTGAAAACCCACAAAGTGTTAAAAAATATGGGTACCCCGAATAAAAACTCACTTTTGGAGGCCTTCTGGGCCTCTTTTGGCCTCTAAAAACGCTTGACCAAGGTCGCCCGGGTCCCAAAGACGTAGAGCTCGTCACAGGCTTCGATTTGATATGTGGTAGAGCTCAAACGGACACCCTGATCAAAAGTTATGGCCATTTGAAGTTTGAGTTGTGTTCTCAACATATTTTGGATCTTTTTTTAATTTTTTTAGTCTTCAAATTGTTATTAAATGACTATTACTCCATAATAATTATCAAATTATTAATTAAAAATATTTTTTTAATTTTTTAAGAATCAATTTTCACTAAATATCTTATATATTAAGTATATTCAGTGTAAATGTTCATTTATACTTATCTAAAATATATTTAAAAATTATATATTATATTTATATATTAATATATTAATTTTTTTTAATTCGACCGTTTATCAGCGCTTTTTTTAAGCACTAATAAAGGCCCCCCCTTTATCAGTGCTACTAAACAAGCGCTGATAAAGGGGGTCCCTTTATCAAGGATAAAAAAAGTGCTGATAAAGGGGTGCGTTTATCAGCGCTTTTTTTAGCGCTGATAAAGGCACCCTCCTTTATCGGTGCTTTTTCGTTAGCAATGATAAAGGGGGGGGGGAGCTGTGAAAGACTATTTTTGTGGTAGTGTTACTAGACTTATAATGAAGGGTTTTAATTAACTATGGTTAGAAGAGTGTGATAAATCCTTTTAGGAACATAAATAGTGGTTTTTCATGGGACCTATTCTGATTCGGCCCAATCCTAGATGAGGATATGTAGTGTTCGTTGATGCAACATGAATGGAAAGAGGAACAATGCTAATGTAGGAGGATATTGATTTATATGGATCTCATTAGTCGATGCCTCATGAGATAATCTAGCTGACACATAACCTCAAACTGGCAGTAGTTTTCTATTCCTTAGGTTCCTATAGACACTCTCTAATAGTTGAACACTTTTTGGTGTATAATTACTAAAAGATCCTCAAATATATCATCACAAAACATCACCTGAATCACAAACAACAGAGATAGGTCTAATATAGTCAACCTTTCAACACTGAGCTTACATATACATGTTGAAAAGGAAATGAGGTAGTAGATGAACTGTGTCAGAAAAATCAAGAATAGTCCAAACATGAATAAATCAATGAATGATAATTAATGGACTTATTTTTTTATGTATCTTGAGTATCATAACAGTCTTGAGTAGTCTTATCTATTTTCATTGAGATTCCATTATTCCTACCTTAAGATGGTTATGTGAATAAATTTTTTAGATCTCGTGATCTTGGTATCTATGATAGTATCTCACGAGATGAACCACCTTTAGATTGGTCTATGGATAGAGACAAAATCCTACATAAACATGGATTAGAATGGGTTCCTACAGATATAAGATATGAGTTGATGCATGAGTCCCACACGTCCAACTGGGTGGTTCATCCATGCATCCCCAAAATAAATCCAAACATTCAACAATATTATTAGTGTCCTAAGATGAAATTATAGATATAATTCTATACTTATAGGTCTCCCACCTATCAACATGTGAAGGAAAACCACTATAGAACATCAGGAATGTTACAAACTCTTCCATCACTATAATGGAAATGGGAAGATATTTCCAGGATTTTGTAGTTGGATTACCTGGGTCACATAGAGGTAGTGTTGTTTTATGGATAGTCATTGAAAAACTATTGATGGTAGACTACTTCATTAATATTCAAGTTACATTCTTAATTGAAGTGATCTGATAATTTAATATCCATGAGATTATATAAAAACAATGGGTCCCTTATTCTATTATCTCATTTTGGGATGCTCACTTTACATCACAGGTCTAGTAGGATTTGAAGAATGCTATGGCTAAACATGTGAGGATGAGCAAAAATTTTCACCCTCAGATATATGGATAGTTGGAAAGGAAAATAGAGGCTCTATAAAACATTCTTTGAGAATTTTTCCTTGATTTCAATTGTTCATGGGAGAATCATATCCCACTGTTTTCTTTCTCCGATAATAATATATTCTAGGGGACAATTTAGAAGGATCCCATTGTGGCCTTCTGAGGTAGGATGTTCAGTTAAACCCTATGCTGGCTTGAGATAGGAGGGGTAGCCCAACATGGTCATCTTCTCATGTAGGTGGAATTGGAGTAGTTTCATCTTATTAGGAATTGTATGTATATTATATAGTCTAGAAATAAATATTATTTAAATAATAATTGAAGGCCTTTAGAGATTGAGGTTGGAAATTTTTTTCTTATGGGTATCACCAAGTTAATAGAATAGATGAATATAGAGGAATATAATGTTGTAACCTCGTTTTTAGGGTTGTTTTGGATTCTAGAGAGAATTTGGGATGATAGCCTATCAGTTTCTAATACTTAGGAGGTACCATTACATGCATGATGTCTTCCATGATTCACAGCTTCTTAGAGGTCATGCCAACTCATCTAATACTTTTCATCATAATAAAGATGGTCTAGATGTTCATGCTTTCTTTGAGGAGTATCCTATATTCATCATTGACTTAGATCATGATGGATCTATGAGGTCAGAATATCCCTTTAATATGGTATTTATTATAGAAAAACTAATTATCGGATGAGACTTGGGAGCTAGAGGCTGATGTACATGCCAAGTGGCCAGATTTTCCCTCAAAGTGTGTTTTTTTGCCCTTTGAAGGTGATCTTGAGGATGAGTTCCTTTATGAGGGAAGTATTAAGAACCTAGTTATTGACTCAGATATGTATCCTTTAAACACTGGTTTAATTCACTTTTACATACCTAATATGGATTCCTTATGAGTTATCAAAGGTATTAGTGGTGTTTGAGACTTGTTATGAGCCTGGGGATTGACATTTTGGGATAAAAAGGCATTTCACACTATTAGTTTATATTGGAAGAGGTAGGCCACATAGTGTTTTTTAAACTGTGAGCTATTGGAAAGTGGATTGATATTGGTTGCATGGATTCCCTTAACAATAAAGGATGGGTCACACAGTCATGTGAGAATTTATGAAATTTTAATAGATATGTTTCTCATGGTTGGCATAGGGTTTCAATAACTATGGGACCTAACCATGTGTTATGCCCATTCCTATAGGTTTTTGTTCAAGTTTTGAGAATTGACTGGACATACCATGTGGCCAAACCATTAAAATGGTTAATTTTGGTGAAATGTCAATTTTCCCATTAGTCATTTATTATTTCATCCCTCCATATAATTTAATTTTTCCAAAAAATTGTAGGTCCTTATCTTTTCCCTTTTGAGTCTTTAAAATACCAATCACTATTTTGAGAATGATAATACATACAGAGTCTGAACCAATAGCCGTTCATCTCATTTGATCTACATCAGTACATTCCCAATTAATTTTTAATCCCTATCCATTATTCTTCATACAAAGATGCTATTTAGATGTAGGCTCACATTCCCCAATTTGAGGTAATTGGTCTTTAATTTAGATATACTCTGATCAATTCCAAACTAGAGGCTGATATTGTATGAGGAGAGTCATATGAGTGTGTGTTAGGTGATCTATAACTCATCCCTCAATTTATACCAATTTATAAATTTATGTCTTATTACGCTGATTTGTTTTGGGAATAATCTATTGAAATTATATGTAATTAATGTAGTTTTTTAGGACCATGTTACAGGACCAAAGAAATATAATTCATTCAATTTTGGTGGTTACACCACCCACTTCAATCACCCCATGATTAGGGATGTATCATAATCGGGGTTTTAGTGTTTTGAAACCATTAAGCCACCATTCCTGTTAGTTTGATCTTCACCATTATAATGGTAATCCTCATTATGATAAATGGATATTTAATTGTAAATTGATCACAAAATTTACTATATTTTCTAATCACTTGGCCTTCCCAAGGTAACTAATTCACTTGTTTAATAAATATTTAATGGAATTGGAAAGTATGTTGTCTATATATGTCATCACCTTATCAAATGTAAATGATATATTGGTTTTATGTTTTTACCACCCCTTTCTACTTATGATGTAAGGTATTGGAATGAACCATGTAAGATTATTATGACTCTTAATGTCATGAATTAAATGGTCATATTCTCCTTTCCCTTATAAAAATAATGAATAAATGATTGAAGAAAACGAACCTATTAAATGATATAAACAATGAAAGGATTTATTTATCAAAAGAAATAAATATTGGGTTCCTAATAATATATATGGACATTGAAATTCTTATAGGTTTGTTCAAACATGATTTTGTTCCTAGATTCCTAAGGAAATTCCTTAAGCACATTTCGAT
This sequence comes from Viscum album, assembly GCA_963277665.1. Lineage (NCBI taxonomy): Eukaryota > Viridiplantae > Streptophyta > Magnoliopsida > Santalales > Viscaceae > Viscum > Viscum album. The sequence continues at coordinate 381,083,325 of OY728120.1, read as the reverse complement.
TCCTTTCTAATTCATGGATGTCGTTTTCCTTCGTTAAGACCCATCTTGGTACTAGATCTTCATATATCAGTGGATGCTCAGTATGGCATCGTAAGATCCCTTATTTACTATTATAGTTTTTCAAGTATACATTCCTTGGATCCATCATGGCTTCTACTGTCATTAAGTTCCTTCGATATATACTTTTTCCTAACCATAGTTTATCTCATTTTTCCTTTGATGCATTCAATGGTCTCAGTTCGAACATATTATTTTCTAATTACTTGGATGATGATCCATGGATTACACTATTACCATTGAGCTATCCTATAGTGATTACTGAGTTTGAGAACCCTGATGTCTAGGTTGCCTTGGTTATTACCTTAGATCCCTTTTATATTTTAATGACCAGGGTTACATTATAACATATTAAAACCTATAATATTATTATCATGAGGTGATTATAGTGTTTTTTATAACCGAAATGACCTATTTATATTAATTGAGAATTAATTTATCAATGAACTAGTTACATGTTCATACACAAGAAGATGCCTGACGCTAGTACATGGGTTTTTACATTACTATATTGATTTACTATTATAAAATCATTCTTTCACACTATTAAAATATATATTACAAGGACAGGATGTTATAAAATTTTGTGGTAGTGGCCTATTAGGATTTATTTCACATCCTATCTTAGAACCTCTGTTACCCAGGAATATTACATTTATTAAATTATTGATAAGGGGATGCTTATTCCTTTATAAACATGATTATTTTCTTTTATAGGATGGAGATTATGGAAGATGAATGAGTCATAGATTGAGATTATTGGGATTATTTTTTGTTCCTTTTTGATACATTGTATATCATGATTGTATGTTTATTGTAGCCATGTTTTCTATCATTATACTAACATGACATATCTTCATCAACTTTTGTATATTTATATTAATTGATTTAGTTATTATATTCATGTCTACTTATAAAATGGATGATGATTATTTATATTTCATAGATATTTATCTTTTAAGATATTATATTACACATCCAAAATGGTATACTCTAGTTGGGAGGTCATAGTCTTCCCACAGACACACCCAAGTCCTTCACTAATAGTCTGGATACTTTGGTATTCAAGGAGATGAACATGAGGCCATATGGCCAACATATCTTGAGCCACCTCTTAAGGATAATCTTAGTCTATAAAATCCTATATAATCATCCAATAAAAAATAAATTTTTTAATTAATTTTAATCCTTACACATTATTTTTTATGATTATTTACCAAATTTAACCTTTACATTGTTGAAACATTTTACCGTTGTTACTGTTCATAATGCTTGAAAACTAAAGTGAAATACTTAACAAATTTGAGCATGAAGAATCCAAATATTCAATCCAATTTACCGGATTCCTTTTTTATATGTTGCAATAAAAATTTCTAATAAACCCATAAATTTTTATGCAAAACAAATTTCTAGGAAAATATGTTTTTGATTCTAAAATTTGACTTTTATCAAAATCATACAGACCTTTGATCATAATGTAAATGAAATGGATATTATAAGATCCCATATTTCTCTAGAGTCATATGATGATTCTTTTAGTTACTTTCGGTTTTTATTAATGTTACTTTGGGATGGGGTATGACCTGGGGTGTGTTTGGGTCTATTTTTTATAGAATTTGAGAAGATAGGGGATGTGCACTTTTTGCGCACAATTTGGAAAAACTGTGCTCTTGAAAACAATGCGGATAAAGGATGTCGACATGATTGGAGCATAGTTTTCTTAACTATGCTTCATCAAACTATGCAGGCTGTGGAATATTGCATGATTGGAACAAAATTTTCTTAACCATGCACCTCTACCTAGGAAACCATGCGTACAAGATTTTAATTCCAAAAATCCAATTTTAAAACTTCATGAACCACCACCAGTACTTCCATATTGCAACATTGACTTAGGATTGAAAATTTATAGGTGTTCCCAAAGGCTTCCCAATGGATTACAAGGAAATATGAGCACCGTTCGTCGAGATAAAAAGCCCAAATTGAATATCCACTCCCCTCCCGGTAAGTAGATTTCATTCCAATCCTTCTCCCATTCCATCAAATATATTTTCTAGTTCTTTTCATGGATGATATCAACTATTTTAATTGATCTAAACATATTAGTTTAGATCTATATCTCATATTTTGGGTCTAGATATATATATTCATGATCTTTGATTCCTTTTATTATAATTATGGTTTTGGGATTAAGATATGATGCCTGATCAACGTCGTTGTGATTCTCAGATTTTGGGGATTTTAGTAGGGATAAATTCCATCAATAAACCGAGGAAAGTGGTATAAATTTAACTACCATACTCATTATTTAATATATATGAGTGTGAGTTTATGATTTCTAGATTCCCTTGATAAATGATTTCCTAAATTAGAGTAATTAGGAATGTGGAATTGAATTGAGGTTGCCTCAGTTGTTAATTGATTATTAAATCATGGAATAAATGAAGGTGTTTCCCAAATATATTTTTTGGTGATTTTTTATGGGTTGAGATATTGTAATTGAGATATTGAATTTTTGTGTTATGATAATTATTTGGGGAAATTAGTTATGAAATTATGATGTTGGTTATGTCAGATAATTAATTCTGAGAATTAATTATGTGTCGGGATGTGATCAAAGATAATTAATTTTGAGAATTAATAATGACATGTTGTGATTTGGTATGGATAATTAATTTTGAAAAAATAATTATGGAATGAGAAATGTTTTGATTGATTAATTAATTGATGAATTAATTACTGGGTTGTATGCTTAGATAATTTTTGAATTAACTATTGTACTTTTCAATGTTTAACTAATAATCTGATTATTAATAAAATAATGTGGAAAATTCATGTTAATTAAAGAATGATAAAATGGTTGTGGTTTATGTGGTGCTAGACCAGGCATTCTAGATAGATTAAATGTTGGGACATTGACATAGTGTTCCTCCACTATAGTTATCTATGCATGATATTATGGGGTGCTAGGAAGGATGACCGACACTGAATGAGAAAAGGAGTGCAAGGCATAATGACCTACAATCAAAGAGATTGTGGTTCTAGGCATGATGACCTACACCAAATGAATGATAATAATGAATGATGATTAAATGAGAATTTTGGGTGTTAGGAATGGATACCTAAACCAAATGATTGATAATAATGAATGATGATTCAACTGATATTTAGGGGATTATGAATGATGACATACAATAAATGAATATTGATGATGGATGATGGTTCAAATGGGAAACATGAAATTTAAAATGTTCTAAATTGATGATTAAATATTATATTAAAATGTGATAACTTGTTAATTAGGAATTAAATTTATATCTTCATAAAATAACCTATACTATCATTTGATTGGACACATTTTATACACTGTTGGTGGTGGCCTACTGAATTGTAATAGCACCCTATTCAGGCCTCCTGATAAGAACCTGAGAATAATTTATTGTTGTAGTAAAGGACAAGGGAAAGGCCATGGGATCAGTTTTAATTTGATATTGGATAATGGGAGAGGGAACTGGACATGTTTCTCAAGCCGATTTGGAGTCATTGTGTCTTTACATTCAGTTTCCCTGTAGACACTTGACATTTTCATTGTCATAGAATGTTTTATCATTCATTTTATTATTGTATTCATATTTTTTTCTTACTATATGACTTGGATTTTTTCTGGTTATTTATATGTTTTTTCAGTTGGTTATTATTATTTTCTCAAATTGTATTTTATTCGGATAAAAGAGGGTATAGTCTCCCCAGGACTGACTTACCAGACCATCATTTCTAGTCGGGACACTCTATCATATGAGGAGGCATGTTTTAGTGCATGTGGCCAACCATCTTTGGGCACCGATCAGTGGCTCCTGGGTCGGGCGTTATAATGTTGTATCCAAAGAGTTTTATTTTCATTCTATTTACTTTTCTATAATTTTTTGGGAAAGGTAGTCAAGAGACTATGAAGATTAAAGCATTGTTAATGAGCTCGTGAATGGGTTTTTCAAACCAATGTATAGGGGAAAATCCGAGTAATAAGGGTTGGATTGTTTTTATTGCTATTTGTTGTTACAATTATTTATTATTTCACCTTGGGTGTCACACATTTTGTGTGATGTGATATTTGTTTTGAATTTTTTTTAATTTTTATTTGGGGCCTAAAGTGGCATGATATTTGAGTCTACATGAATCATTCTATGTTCTCATGGTTGTTGTGACATGCATCATTCTAGGCTCTCACGAGAAAACATGGTATTAGAATGTTGTTGAACATGAACTAGTTTTCGTTGATGTGATATTTAAATAATGATGTAATATGATAATAAACAGGCGTTTAATGAGAACCATGATTGATGAAATTAGAATTATTAATTAATTAATTATCTAATTAATTAATTTCAGGTAAAGTGACTAATTAATTATTATATTAATTAATGATAATAAATGTAACCTTGTTAATCAAGAACTAGAAGTACGAGGGTTCATGGTAATTATATGGCCTTGGTGTTGATTGTGAGGCGAGAAAAGGGAGAATGGAAGATTTGAAACTAGTTGTGTTATTATCTTCACTAATGTAAATGTTATAAGGTTTTGTTATGAGACCTAAGACGTGTGTTTGGATTTTTAGAGATATTCCTGCACTACCATTGTTGAGAGATTGACTAAGGGGTATGGCCTGGAATGAACTTCATGATAGCGTGCTTGAGGCACCATTAGTGCAAGATTGGGAGGAAAGGGAAAATTTACAGTAGAACATTGCACATTTCATCCAATTCAGGGAGAGAGACCCGGGTTGGGTTTAGAAAATAATGTCTGTGTTGAAAATGGAGTTTTAGATGCAGCACCATCCTACTTTAATTAGAGAGGGTTAACTTGAAGGAGATGAATTCTGTATTGAGTCCAAATAGATGATACATGACCATTTGGAGTCTCCAGCTGGGCAGGGGTCTTGTTGGCTACTTATATTCTAGACGGTTCAGTGAAGCCCTGGTGGGATATTCAGGTATGATGTGGAAAAACTGATGATATGTTAAGTCTTTTTTGAGATATTATTGGAAAACTTCTATCCAGACACACTGAGACAAGATAAGGCTTCATAGTTTATGCATCTGACCAAAGGAAGAATGTCCATAATGTAATACACTGGACCTATCACTGATTTACATCATTTTCCCTATCTTTGGAGACATATGAGTATTCTTAGAAAAAAAATTCAATATGGACTTATGTGAGAAATTATGTCCAAGGTGAATATATTTAGGTTAAAAAAATTCTATGATTTGGTTAGTTATGCTCTCATTTTGGAGGGGAACCCAAAGAAGGATTCTAGTAGTGGACAGGTAGATATCCCTTGAAGATTTAGGATTGATCCTTCCAAGGGATGGAATTATCATTATGAGAATCATAGTTAATATAGTGGATATAATACTGTAAGTTCTAGGGGAATAGTTTCACCTGATATTTCAGATGTTATTTTCCCCCAGTACAGTTGTTAGGGACACTATCGAACTCATTTCCCTTGACCACTAGTAAAGTTTCAATTTGGTGGAAAGATGGGGATTATACAGAATTTTTGGAAGAAGAAATGGAAGGCTAGTAATGAGGGAGAATCTGCTCAAATTTAGTGTTTGGGAAGGGGTTATTCTACAACATATATGTATGGTAGCTGGAATTCTAATGGTAGAGGTGGTGGAGGAAGTGGACGTGGGGCATCTGGGTATGAGTTCTCGTATTAGCTGAGTGGGGAAGCTCAGGGGGTCATATTACACCACAATAAAGAGGTGTAAAATAGTTACATGCACTGTTGCCAACCCTTGTAGAGAGTGAGGCTTGTCCATCAACAGTGAGTGGTACTATTCTAGTTTCTTATACTTTAGATTTTTTTATTTGATACTGGTGCCTCTCATTCCATTATATATGAAAATCCTATTAATGGATTGATCCTGTAGGTGGAGTCCGTATGTAGGATGATTAAAATCGATACACTGTTAGGAACATGGACTAGAGAAATATGTTTATGAAAGGGATGTTCTCTAGATATCGAAGTTTATTATTTCCTTTGGGAAATATATTTCCTTGATATAACAGGCTTCAATCTTATTTTGGGTATGGTTTGGATAGTCACATACCATTCCCACATGGATTTTTACCATATGAGAGTGACATTTGTATCCACTGAGGGTGATCAGTATGTTCTTTGTGGAGAATGGAATATCTATGCAGGATGAGATGGTCCAATTACTTAGCAACAAGTATAGCTCACTTCCCAAGATCCACATATTTTTTTTGGATAATGGATGTGATAGTAAATTCATCGTTCCACAAGATTTATAATTGATTCATGATGTATTTCATGAATACTTTTTAGGTTTTACACATAAGATACATCTGGAATTCACTATTAAGCTCATGATGGGCTATGTTAGTATCTATTCCAACATAAAGATTGGTACTGACTGAGATTCATGATCTCAAAACTCAGTTCACGGAATTGGAGGATAAGGGGTTTATCCATCCATGTACGTCACCTTGGGGATCCACTATTTTTTTTTAATGAAGGCCAATGGGAGTTTACATTTGTTTGTCGATTACCAGAAGATGAATAAAATGACTGGGAAGAATTGATATCCTCTACTATATATCGATGACTAGTTTGACTAGATCAAGGGGGACTGTGTCTTCTCAAAATCGATCTAAGGTTAAGGTATCATCAAGTGAATTTTAGGTATTCTAATATACCAAGAACATATTTTAGAGGTAGGTATGGCCTTTATCAGTTTTTGTAATGCCGTTTGTGTTGAAAAATGATTCAACAGTTTTTATGGCCTCGATGAATATGATCTTTAATCCCTACTTATATATTTTTGTTGTGGTGTTCTTGGAAAAAATATTGGTGTACTATAATACTCATGGTGATCATTCCCAACTTCTTGATGTCATCCTGGGTATACTGAGAGTGTATCATCACTATGTATTGTTATCTAGTTTTTAGTTATTGATTGACATGGTAAACTTTTTGGGGAATATTATCTTAGATGTAGGTGTGGCAGTGGTCCCAATAAAGTGAAGGTAGTGGATTCTTGGTAGCATCCCATGAATGATTTTGATATCAAATAATTCTTTGGATTAGATGGATATTAGAAGAGGTTCATCCAAGAATTTTCTCAATTGGAAGCACTGCTTACAATTTTGAGAAAGAAATGGAAAATGATTGATTGGATAGAAGCATGTGATAATGCTTTCGAGGATTTGAAGAAGCTCTAAACATCATCTCCAATTTTGATCATACATTTTCTGGGTGAGGTGTAAAAGATGTATTGTGATACTTCTAGGATCAAAATCAGAGTCTTGTTGATGAAAGAGGATCTAGTCGTTGCTTAGGGGTATCAGCATCTGAGATCACATGAACATAATTACCCTACACATGACCTCGATATAGCAGTATTGGTTTATGCAATTAAGTGTTATCAACACTATCTTTTGGGTGAAATGTTTTAAGTGTTTATAGATAAAAAAATTGTGATGTATATTTGTTCACAGCGTAACCTGAATATTCAGTAGCGAATATGGGTAGAGAATATACAGTCCTTTGATTTTGAAATATAATATACACTTAGAAAGAGGAATAGTGTGGTAAATTCCTTGAACAGGAAAAATGAGAATCAGTTGGTACATGAGTTGAGTGGATAGTGGAAGGTAATGACTTTGTTGTCAGAAATTCATGTGTTAGTTCATGAGAGTCCGGAGAGGATGACTCCAGTTTTTGTAGTAATAAATTCTAAACTCTTGAGAAGGATCGTTGACATGAATTATGTGGATTCAGAGTGTTTATACTTTAGGGAAATCCAGGAAGGTGGGGAGACACCTTGAGACTTGATAATAGATGATTATGATATCATCTATGTGAAAAATTGGGTTGTTGTGCCTACGTGTATGTGATAATAACTCATTCAAGAATTTTATGCTTAATGTCTGTGGTATATCCTGGGGTGAAAACAAATATCATGACATACGATGGATGTTTTGGTGTCAATTCATGAAAAAAGAGATAGAAGGTTTTGTAACAAGACGTCTCACCTTTCGGTAGTTGAAGGAAGAACATCAATGACCTGGAGGCTTGTTACATCCGTTACCTCTTCTAGAATGGAAGTGTGATTATGTGACAATGGATTTCATGGTAGGACATACAATGACTCATAGTAATAACGATGCTATTGGGGACTTTGTGGATATACCAATGAAGGTAGCACAAGCTTGCCTATCTGTGAAATCCTTATAGTAGAACAGTTGGGAGAACTATTTGTATGAGAGATAGTTCATTTTCATGGGGTACCACAGTCTATAAATTCATATTTCTATTCACACTTAACATCATGATTCTTAAAGGTCTTAAAAAAAACGCTTGGTACATTGGTTTTGTTATGTACAACCTTCCCCCCATAGATAGAAGGTCAGTCGAAGCATACCATACAATTATTAGAGGATATTTTGTAAAGACCTGGAAATTTCAATGAAAATTTTTTCTTAATTTTATTTGGAATTTTACAAGAACGTAGTTTCTGACAGTGCCTAATTCTGAGGTCCGGTGTTCCCGGAATTAATTTCCGAAGTTTAGCTCGGGTACGTTCAGTGAACGAACGAGCAGGAATTTCTAACTTTTGAACCGATGCTCGGAATCGAATTCTGAGGGCACCGATGAATCCGTAACGCCAGTAATTGCTTAGAAACACCTGTTCCGGAGTTGTGTTTTCATGAGGGTTGATGATAAAAATTTTGGAAGTTTATTTTATAATTAGTCTACAATTTTTATTTTACTCTAAGTGTTTTATCCTTTGGATGGAAGTTGGGTAACTACCCAACCTCCCTTGGGAGGTTATGAGGGTGGTGGGGCCCACACGAACCCCACCCCTTCATATCCTCTAAACCCCCTCAACTCCCTTTTAAATGTTGATAACTTAAGTTTATCAAACTTATGGTTTTAATGTTGAGAGTTTAATGTAAGTTTTGAAATTCAAACCTTTGAATTTCAAAAGGATTGTTGTGTTAATAAATTAAGAGAGGAGATTATTTTATTTTGTTATTAGAGTTTTGTCGTTGAGAGGTTTTCAGAAAACATCTTCTACTTCGACGAAGAACGTGAAGAACACCTCGGACTCCGATGAAGAACACCGTTCTTCAACGAAGAACATCTCCACCGAAGAATGCGGAGAACTTCTTCCACGACGAACTTCTTCCACGACATTCTTCTTCTGCGACGTTTCCTCTTCGGACGCACCTCGATGACAACGGAATCGACGTTCGTTTTCCACGACGCCCGACCTCCGCGACGCTCATCTTCCGCGGCTCGTTGACGTGCACCGTTCTTGAAACCGAGGTAGGGAACTTATTTGTAAACCCTCATTTACTCCCTTCTAAATCTAAGAACGCGGATCAACAAAATATTAAGTTGATTTGCGACGATTATGTTACGGGTTGGGAAATCTAGATTACGGGAGGAACTGGAGGGGTTTATTTTGTTTCGTTCGTGATTAGTACCGTCGCCGTTCTCCATTTAAAAATTTGGACCGCTTGCTATTGATTAACAGGAGGGGGCCGGACCGCACAAACATGACCGACCCTCCTCCCTTATCTTGTTGTTGTTCCTGTTGTTGTTTGGAACGGAGATGGCGTGGAACCATTGCACCACGCAAGACCAAGCAGGAATTTAGAGAATCATGACGATGGAGCACGGCGCCGTTGTTCCACACCTTTGGGGCCGAACGAATCCGCGCTCAGAGTCGGGCTGCGGCGAAGGGGCGCGGCACCGACGCGTCGCGCCGGGAAAACCACGAAGACGACACGATTTGTTTTTGACGTGCGGATTGACGGGCGATGATAAACGAGGTCGCAAGGTAATTTTGAGGCCTCCGCAATGAAGGTCGGGTCCTGTGAAGACCGTTGGTGAAGACGGCAGGAGAAACGGACCACCGGAGCGCATTCGGTGGTCCGAGGAAGGTGGTGGCGGCGCGCCACCGGAGGGCAGGCGGCGGCGGTTGCCGCCGGCCTCATTTAGCGGCGTGGGTGGGGGAGCCGCGCACCCCACCCGCGGCTTCCGCTCGGCCGCGCTGGCCGAGCCGCGGCCGGACGGTCGAGCCGGACCGAGTCGGCCGGGCCCAGCCGGGTCGGAACCGGTTCGGGTCAACCCGGTTCGGGGCGACCCGGTTCGGGCCGACCCAGGGGGGGGGGGTCGGGCCGGGCCTAGACCCCCCGTTGTTAGACCCTCTTTGGTCAAATGACCATATCTTGGGATACGGACCTCCGATCGATGCATCGTCAGTTGCGTAGTGATCCTTGGAACGAGACGGCCGTTTCGGTATATCGCACTCAAGGTTTCAGAATACTTTGGGTTCGGCCGGGTTGGTTCGGATACGAAACCAACCGTGCCCTCGTAGCGGAAACACTTATATTTTCAGCTCCGGACGTCCGATTGACGTGCCTTCGACTTTGTTGGATTCCTCTATGTGAGAAAGAACTTTTGGATTGCATCCGAAATCCAACCGGGCCCTTGGAACGGAAAAGCTATTATCTTTTAGACCAGACGTCCGTTTGACGAACCGTCAGCGGCATTGGTGAACTCGTTGAGAAACGGTCCCTATGAGTATACCCTATGAGAGTTTGGGGTACAGTTGAGATATGGACGGGTTGGTTCGCTCACGAAACGAACCGGGCCCCTGGGACGAAAAGGCTAATAACTCACAGACCGGGCGTCCGATTGACGCGCCGTCTGTTGCGTTGAGACCCCTATGACGAGGCGGTCCTTTGAGATACTTCTTTGTGAGACTTTGAGATACTTGGAGTATCGACCTGTAGCTCGAGGAGCGGACCCTCCCGGAGACGAGCGTGCGGAGTACGGAGACCGTGTAGCCGACTGAGACCTAACGACTGCTTGACTGACTCGACTTGGAGTGAGTCGACTAGCCCAGTGGACGAAGCACTACTTTGTGAGGTGCAGACCCATGGCGGACGGATCACTACCTGTGTGACAGTGCAGACCCACGGTAATCATCCGGAGAGTACCTCAGCAGGCTACTAGGGGGTGTGCACTACTGTGTTTGGGTGACATACCTCGGAGGGAAGCACTACTGTGTCTGGGTGGCTGACCCACGGTACTCGACAGGAGGAGTACCTCAGCAGTCTTAGGTTAGTGAGCAGTACCTCGGAGTCGTGACAAGACCACTGTACACTCCAGAGACGGGGCTCTTCAGCAGTTACGGTTTCGATAATGAAAATCCTAGTTTGAGCTGAGACTTTTGACCTTTGTGTTTACCTCATGATTGAGACGGGTCACTTGACAACTTAGGTATATGTATGGGCATATACCTGGGTAGTGGTTATCCGTTGATTTCATGATCTTGGTGTTTTCCTCATGATTGATATGGGTTACTTGATAACTTAGGTATATGCATGGGCATATACCTAAGTAGAGGTTATCTTTTGAGATCTTCTTTGTGGTTATCCATGTTGGTTTTAGTGAGACCTTGAGGGTCTCGGGGTCCCTACTGAGTATCGTTATACTCACCCCTGCACGGGCTATGCCCGCACCTCGTTGTGTTGGTTGCAGACGACGGGCAGTGCTGATGGAGGCCGAGTGTTCGAGGACTGGACGGTACCCGGAGGTGGACTACACGACGAGTCAGTATTCGGAGGTGGACATCACGGCGAGACGACACTCGGAGGAGGTTGACGGGAGAGAGCATTGTGGAGGCTATCTGTACCTACCCTTCAGGTAGGATCCATGGTGGACGATCCAAGAGCTGCGCCATCTGTATCTACCCTTCTGGTAGGATCCGAGGAGGACGACCCAGGAGCCGCTTCCGTCCCTCCAGCTATTGTTTTTTTTTCTGTTATACTTTGTTCAGTTGTAGTTGTACTTTCTTTTGGGTTTGTATTCTGGCCCATTTACCTTTCAGCACTTCTCTTTGTACTTAGTGTTTTACTTCTTCTTGTACTCTGTGGTGTTTTGTTTACTTTTATAAAGGCAATGCCTTCCCAGTTATCGAGATTTACGCCTTTGGTGCTAGTCGCCAGCCCCTGGCCTATGGAAGGCGGGATTGGGGTAGTCACGGCATGGGTCCCGAGGATGGGTCGTGACAAATTGGTATCAGAGGAGTTGGTTCTACCGTAGAACTTATAACTTTGATATTTTTCTTTCTGTGAAGCAATAGTGTTAAGGGTACCGAGTGTGGTCTTCAGTTTAGGGAGTCTAGTGTTGGTGCGGGCGGCCGACGTATCCATACACCAGGACCCTGACAACTGATTTCCGACTTTGTGCACGAAAACAATGATTGCGTGTGAGTTTCCAGAAGTTTTTAAATGTCATCTCAAACCAGGTCAACTCACCAGGTATAATCGTTTGACCGTGTCACGTTGTTTCTTTCAGGATGCCTTTTCTCGGATGACCAGCTAGAGCCCAGAGGGATGTGTGTACTGACAGCCTGCCGAGCGATAAGGTTTCGGTACAGGGCCCTCTTGCAGTTGAGGCACCAGCGGTACTACCATACGTTGGGCCATTGATGCCACCAGCCCCAGCAGTAGGCGATGCACGCCACTTGAGTGCGCTGCACGAGTTCCAGTGCCAGAGGCCACCCAGGTTCCAGGGAGAGACGAACCCGCAGGCGGCTAAGGTTTGGCTGGAGGCTGTGGTGAGAGTCTTCAGGCTAGTGGGGACGCCAGCAGACTTCATGGTGATCTTTGCTGCTAGCCTTTTTCAGGCAGCAGCAGGCAGGTGGTGGAGCCACTTGTTTCAATTTTGCGATGGGATGACCTTCGCATGGGAAGACTTAGAGACCTTCTTCTGGGTAGAGTTTGTGCCAGTAGCTCTACACCCCGAGCGTGTTCAGGAGATGGTTCCTTTTCCACGTGTTTTTAGATCAGTAACCGAGTCATCTGTGGGAAGTAGACAGATGATGCAAAGGTCCAGGAGGACCAGACCAGCAGTTGGACGATCTCGGGTTTTAGGACCGGTGGTGCGGGGCACCTGGGGTGGGGTGAGAGACAGGCGTTCCAGAAACAGACAGTGTTACTCATGCGGCAGAAAGGGTCACCTGACACGTGACTGCCCGACTCCTCGTACAATGGATCCACAGGCTTTGGAGGAGCCACCGTGGTAGAAGCAGCGGCGGGTGCTTGAGCAACATCCGAGTAGTGGACAAGGCAGTAGAGCTCCGGGAGCAGGTGGATAGGAGAGGAACTAGTGGATACGTCCCTTATACTTCTAGTTCCATGTTTCTGTTGTATTCGTGTCTTTTTACTATGAGCTGCAATAATAAAAAAGACACTTATCTTTGTTTGCTTTCCTGTCCTTTTGTTTGGTTGATACTAAGTGGTCCCGGTTAAAACTGTTGACTTGACCCTCACTTTCAAGATTTCTACTGGAGGAGACCCAATGACCTCACACTGATGCCGACAATGTGACTCGACCCTTGGAGGTGAGAGTGACAGTTGGATATCTTAGTAGTTACGTCGAGGCCTTACGACGTCATCCATGGCATGAATGAATAATTCAAGTCAGGATTGACTATATTAGGCAATGGGCGTGGTTCATCCAGGGGATGAGACCGAGTTTCTCTTTTCGGAAAAGAAGAAATTTTAGGAGCTCTTTCAGATCTTATTCAAAGAAGGTACAGATCATCCAGGAGTGGATGAAGACTGCAAAGTGCCGTAAGAAATAGGAAACTGGCTCCAGTCTTAGAGACTCGAGCATGTTAAATGTTAAAGAAGAGGAAGCTTAAAGGAGAGATGAGTCTGCGAAGCAGCAGATGTGGAGGCAGAGCTAGGAGAGCAACATGAGGTGGTGTACATCTTAACATGCTACAACCACCCACCTTAGTTATCCCTGCCAGGCTCAGGGATCTGGAGGGCGGAAGAAGAGTGTGGCTGCATGCGGTCAAGGAGTGTGACCCAATGGCTCTAAAAATGATTCAAGGGGCAGTCTGTGTCCACTACTAGCTGCTGTAGTAATAGGAGTCGATATGAATCATTTCCTGCTTTCACAAATCTTTTTCCAGACCTAGAGTTTTCAGTAAGCCGTGGACTTGACCCTCACGTCTGGAGATACCTTGGGAGGAGACTCGATAATCACACTTACGCCGATGGTGTGGTCAGACCCTCGAGGTGAGAGTTTCGGTTGGAATCTCTTGGTGGCAGCGTCGAGGCCTTACGACATTGGTTTGAGTATGGACTGGGCAATCACAGTTCATACCCAAATTAACGGTATTAGGCAAAAAGTTTGTAGTTTAACAATGACGTCGGGATGGGTTTTCCTTGGTCGGCAAAAAAAGAAACCCCAGGCAGCGCAGGGTAACTCTTGCACAGGATGGTGAGACCGATCACTCTTGAGTTGGTAAACCTTACCCTCGTAGCAGCAGTCGTTTCGAGTTCCAGTTCTAATAGGAATTGGAGACCTCTAGAGTTCGAGGATGACGATCACGTCCTTATACGGGTCTCACCTTGACGAAGTTTACGGAGATGTGACCAAGGCGACAAGTTATCTCCGAGGTTCAACGGACCTTTCTAGGTCCTCAGTTGGGTAGGCGGGGTTGTTTACCACTTCACCCATCCACCTCAGTTGCACCAGGTGCACGACGACTTCCACGTATCTCAACTGAGGAGATACGTGCTCGACCCTTTGCATATCATCGACCATGAGGATCTAGATGATGGCGATGAGGTGTCTTTCACGGAGGATCCAGTGGGGATCGAGGATCGACAGGAGCGGATCCTATGAGGACGATCGATTCCTTGGGTGCGCTTTCTTTTGCAGTACGGAACCTCCAGGTAAGCACATGGGAGCGGAAGGCTCAGGTGCGTGTTCAATACCGCTTTTGTGACCTTAGTTTGTGTTGAAGATTTACGGGGACGTAAATCCCTGAGGTGGTATTAATGTAAAGACCCGAGAATTTCAAGGAATTTTTTTTCCTAATTTTCTTTGGAATTTTACAAGAATGCAGTTTCTGACGGCGCCTGATTCCGAGGCCCGGTGTGCTCGAAATTAATTTCCGAAGTTTAGGTCGGGTACGTTCAGTGAACGAACGAGCGTGAATTTCTAACTTTTGAACCGGTGCTCGGAATCAAATTCTGAGGGCACTGATGAATCCGTAGCACCGGTAATTTCTTTGAAACACCTGTTCCTGAGTTGTGTTTTCATGAGGGCTGATGATAAAAATTGTGGAAGTTTATTTTATAATCATTTTACAATTTTTATTTTACTCTATGTGTTTAATCCTTTTGATGGAAGTTGGGTAACTACTCAACCTCCCCTGGGAGGTTATGAGGGTGGTGGGGGCCACACGAACCCCACCCCTTCATATCCTCTAAACCCCCTCAACTCCCTTTTAAATGTTGATAACTTAAGTTTATCAAACTTATGGTTTTAATGTTGAGAGTTTAATGTAAGTTTTTGAAATTAAAACCTTTTAATTTCAAAAGTCTTATTGTGTTAATAAATTATGAGAGGAGCTTATTTTATTTTGTTGTTAGAGTTTTGTCCTTGAGAGGTTTTGGGAAAACATCTTCTCCTTCGACGAAGAACGTGAAGAACACCTCGGAGTCCGACGAAGAACACCGTTCTTCAACGAAGAACATCTCCGCTGAAGAACGTGGAGAACTTCTTCCACGACGAACTTCTTCCATGACGTTCTTCTTCCGTGACATTTCCTCTTTGGATGCACCTCGATGACAATGGAATCGATGTTCGTTTTCTGCGACGCCCGACCTCCGTGACGCTCGTCTTCCGCGGCTCGTTGACGTGCACCGTTCTTGAAACCGAGGTAGGGAACTTATTTGTAGACACTCATTTACTACCTTCTAAATATAAGAACGCGGATTAAAAAAATATTAAGTTGATCCGCGAAGATTATGTTACGGGTTGGGAAATATTGATTACGGGGAGAACTGCAGGGGTTTATTTTGTTTCGTTCGTGATTAGTACCATCTCCATTCTCCGTTTAAAAATTTGGACCGCTTGCTATCGATTAACGGGAGGGGGCCGGACCACAAAAACACGACCGACCCTCCTCCCTTATCTCTTTGTTGTTCCTGTTGTTGTTTGGAACGGAGATGGCGTGGAACCATCGCACCGCGCAAGACCGTGCGGGAATTTAGAGAATCACGACGAAGGAGCGCGACGCCGTTCCGCCGAACCTTTGGGGCCGAACGATTCCGCGGTCGGAGTCAGGCCGCGGCGAAGGGGTGCGGTGCCAACGCGCCGCGGCAGGAAAACCATGAAGATGACATGATTTGTTTTTGACGTGCGGATTGACGGGCGATGACAAACGAAGCCGCAAGGAAATTTTGAGGCCTCCGCAGTGAAGGTCGGGTCCCGGGAAGACCTTTGGCGAAGATGGCAGGAGAAACGAAGCACCGGAGTGCGTATGGTGGTCCGCGGAAGGCGGTGGCGGCGCCGGCGACACGCCGCCGGAGGGCTGGCGGCGGCGATTGCCGCCGACCTCATTTAGCGGCGAGGGTGGGGGAGCCGCGCACCCCGCCCGCGGCTTCCGCTCGGCCGTGCTGGCCGAGACGCGGCTGGACGGTCGAGTCGGGCCGGGCCGGGCCCAGCCGGGTCGGACCTGGGTCGGGTCGACCCGGTTCGGGCCGACCCAGGGGGGGGGGGTCGGGCCGTGTCGGTCCGGGCCCAGACCCCTCGTTTTCGGATCCTCTTTGGTCAAATGCCCATATCCTGGGCTACGGACCTCCGATCGATGCACCGTCAGTTGCGTAGAGATCCTTGGAACGAGACGGTCGGTTTGGTATATCGCACTCAAGGTTTCAAAATACTTTGGGTTCGGCCGGGTTGGTTCGGATACGAAACCAACCAGGCCCTCGGAGCAGAAACACTTATATCTTGAGCTTCGGATGTCCGATTGACGTGCCGTCGACTTTGTTGGATTCCTCTACATGAGAAGGAACTTTTGGCATACTTCGCCCGAGTTTTGGTTGCAGTTGGATAGTGGCCGGGTTTGATTGCACCCGAAATCCAACCGGGCCCTTGGAACGGAAAAGATGTTATCTTTCAGACCAGATGTCCGTTTGACGAACCGTCAGTGGCGTTGGTGAACTCGTTGAGAAACGGTCCCTATGTGTATACCCTATGAGAGTTCGGGGTACAGTTGAGATATGGCCGGGTTGGTTCGCTCACGAAACCAACCGGGCCCTTGGGACGAAAAGGCTAATAACTCACAGACCGGGCGTCCGATTGACGCGCCGTCTGTTGCGTTGAGACCCCTATGATGAGGCGGTCCTTTGAGATACTTCTTCGCGGGACTTTGAGATACTTGGAGTATCGACCAGTAGCTCGTGGAGTGGACCCTCCCGGAGACGAGCGTGCGGAGTACGGAGACCGTGTAGCCGACTGAGTCCTGACGACTGCTTGACCGACTCGACTTGGAGTGAGTCGACTAGCCCAGTGGACGGGGAACTACTTTGTGAGGTGCAGACCCATGGCGGATGGAGCACTACCTGTGTGACAGTGCAGACCTGCGGTACTCTTCCGGAGAGTACCTCAGCAGGCTACTAGGGGGTGTGCACTACTGTGTTTGGGTGACATACCTCGGCGGGAAGCACTACTGTGTCTGGGTGGCTGACCCGCGGTACTCGACAGGAGGAGTACCTCAGCAGTATTAGGTTAGTGAGCAGTACCTTGGAGTCGTGAAAGGACCACTGTACACTCCAGAGACGGGGCTCTTCAACAGTTACAGTTTCGATAATGAAAATCCTCGTTTGAGCTAAGACTTTTGACCTTTGTGTTTACCTCATGATTGAGATGGGTCACTTGATAACTTAGGTATATGTATGGGCATATACCTGGGTAGTGGTTATCTGTTGATTTCATGATCTTGGTGTTTTCCTCATGATTGAGATGGGTTACTTGATAACTTAGGTATATGCATGGGCATATACCTAAGTAGAGGTTATCTGTTGAGATCTTCTTTGTAGTTATCCATGTTGGTTTTAGTGAGACCTTGAGGGTCTCGGGGTCCCTACTGAGTATCTTTATACTCACCCCTACACGGGCTATGCCCGCACCTCATTGTGTTGGTTGCAGACGACGGGCAGTGCTGACGGAGGCCGAGTGTTCGAGGACTGGATGGTACCCGGAGGTAGACTACATGAAGAGTCAGTATCCGGAGGTGGACTTCACATCGAGACGACACTCGGAGGAGGTTGACGGGAGAGAGAATTGTGGAGGCTATCTGTACCTATCCTTCAGGTAGGATCTGTGGTGGACGATCCAGGAGCTGCGCCATTTGTACCTACCCTTCAGGTAGGATCCGAGGAGGACGACCCAGGAGCCGCTTCCGTCCCTCCAGCTGTTGTTTTTTCTGTTGTACTTTGTTCAATTGTATTTGTACTTTCTTTTGGGTTTTTATTCTGGCCCATTTACCTTTCACCACTTCTCTTTTTTACTTAGTGTTTTACTTTCGCTTGTACTCTGTGGTGTTTTGTTTACTATTATAAAGGCAATTCCTTCCCAGTTATCCGGATTTACGCCTTTGGTGCTAGTTACCAGCCCCTAGCCTATGGAAGGCGGGCTTGGGGTAGTCACGGCATGGGCCCCGAGGACGGGTCATGACATATTTTGCGGGCTTGTTTTCTTGATTTTAGTTGTTCATGGGATAATAAACTCAGTTTAGTGGAGTTCACCTATAAAACTTTTACCAAGAAACTATACAGATGGCACCATATGATGAAATTTATGGTATAACTTGTTGCTCACCGCTATATTGGTTATAGGAAGGTGAGTCGGATTTGTTTGAACCAAGTCTCATTTAGGATACATCAGAGTAGGTGAGGTTGATTCAGATATGTATGGCTACGACTCAGAGTAGAAAGATGTCATATGTTGATAGATGGAGATTACCCCTAGAGCTTACAAAGTGTGATAATATATTCCATCGGTTGTCGCATATATTGGGTCACCACAGGATACAGAGGTAGGGAAAGTTGGCACCCTTGTTTGTAGGATTTCTTGAGGTGGTGGACAGAATCGTTGATGTTTTCAATGTGACACAGCAACAGTGGTATCTCCCTTACCCTTATCCTGTGATTGATGTGGAAGAGGTTTATCTCAAGATAGATGAGTCCTTTGTGAAGAATATGATAGTGTGTTTGTTCATAGTAATAAATTGTTAAGGGAAATGATGGAATAGTTAATTAATGTGTAATAGATACGTGGAAATGTTCAAGAGGAACATTTCGAACATGAAGTAGACTTGAGGACTCAATTTCCCAATATTTTTGGCGTGAAATCTTAAAGTGGTTATGGAGTGGAGCTTAAAGACATGTTTTTATAAGGTGGGAATATTGTAAGATCCCATCCTTTTAAAGAGACATCTCAGTAATTTTTCTAGTAATTTTTGTTTTTATTAATGTACATTTGGGTTGGTGTATGACTTGGGGTGAGTTTGGGTGAGGTTTTTATGAAATTTTAGAAGAAAGGGGAAGTGCAATATTTTCGCACTGTTTTGGCCAACTGTACACAAAATAACTGTGCAGACAAAGGAAGTTGGTATGGGTGGTGCACCATTTTCCTAACCATGCCACCTCAAATCATGAAAGTAGAGGAATAATGCACAGTCGGTGCACTGTTTTCCCTAAATGTTATCCATTTCCCAAGAAACCATCAGCGTGAGATTTTAATTCCCAAAATCCAATATTAAAAGCACCTGAACCCCCAAGAACTCCATTATTCGACTGTGACTTAGTCTTGACAAATTAATGGTGTTCCCAACACCTTTTAGAGGGATTACATGTCTATCTATACACTATTCATCGATATTGAATGCCCAGATTGACGATCTTCTCTCCTCTCGATTAGTGGATTGCATCCCAATGATTCACCCATTCATTCTCTTATCTATTTTATATCTTTTCATGGATGATCTCTATCATTTTATTTGATATAAAGCTATGATTTGAGATATTGATCTAGTATTGTGGATCTAGATCTATACAAGCATGATCTTGATGCCTTTGATCTTAATTCTAGTTTAGGTATTTAGATCTGAATCTTGATCTATGTTGTTGTGCCGCTCATATTTTGGGGATTTCCATTGGGCTAACATCCATCAATAACCCAAGGTAGGTGTTCAAAATCAATCTCCCATAGTCATGAGTTAAGATATGAAAATGTGAGTATATGATTTATATTTTCCTTTGATTAAATTTTTCCTAAACTGAAGTAATTAGGAATTTCGAATTGAATTGTGGTTTCCACAGTGGTTAATTGATAATTTAATCATGGAACAATTCAATTGTTTAAAAAATAGATATTTTTGATATTTGTTATGGGTTGAGATACCATAATTGAGATATTGAATTGTGGTGGTAAGATAATTAATTAGGGGGAATTAATTCTGAAATTATGATATTGGCTGGGTAAGATAAATAATTGTGAGAATTAATAATGTTCCCAGAAGTGATAAATGATAATTAACTGTGATAATTAATTATGAAATGTTGACATTTGGTATGGAAAATTAATTATGAAGAGTAAATTTTTGAATGTGAATTATTTTTATTTATTAATTATTTGAATAATTAATTAATGGATTGCCTTCTTCGTTAATTACAAACTTAACTAATTGTCATTGAAATAATTAACTAATCATTGGATAAGTAATGTTATAATGTTGGAAATTCTTTCCAATTAATGTATTATTAAACAGATGATATATTTCTGGTGCTATACATGGTGTTCTAGACCGATTTGATGTAGGGTAATGGACATGGTGTTCCTCACTATTTGTTATCCTAGATTGAGATTATGGGGTTCTAGGCATGAAGACCAACACCAAATGCGAAAAGGAGAGCTAGGCATGCAGAACTATACTCAATGAGATTGTGGTTCAAGGCATAAAGCCCTACAAAAAATGAATGATTATATATGAATACAGATTTAATGATCTTTTGGGTTGTAAGACATGGAGACCTACACCAAAGTAATGATAATTATTATTGATCATTCAACTGAGATTTGGGGTGCTTGGCATGATGAACTACTAATAATGAATAATGATGATGAATGACTATTCAATTGGGAAACATGAAATGGAACATGGTATAATTTGATTATTATAGATTAAATGACAATGTGATAACTTGTTAATTTTGCACTCTACTTATTTCTTCTTAAAATTTCAAACACTATCGTTTTACGATACTCGATTTAGGCACTGTTGGTTGTGGCCTAATGAGTTGTATTGACACCATATTCGGGACTCCTGATCGGCACCTGAGAAGATTTTGTGGGTGCAGGATAGGACATGGTCACGTCCCTATGATAGGTTGTAGTTTTGGATTGGAGTGTTTAAGGGGTAACCTGATGTCGTTCAGGACCATCTTTGAAGATGTTGTGTCTTTAATTTCAGTTTCATTATAGGAACTTGACATTTTCATTATCATATTAGGTTTTACCTTTTAGTTGAGTAATGTATTCTTATGTTTTGGTTATCAAATGACATGGATTTGTTCTCATAATTTATGTGATTCAATATTTGGTTATAATTATTTGATTCCATTGGAATTTTATGATGGTAAAATAGGGTATAGTATACCCAATAATGACTTACCAGATCCTCGCTTATAGTAGTATCATTTTGGCATATGATGAGGCGCACATGAGGGAATGTGGCCAACCGTCTTGGTGTATCAGTCAGTGCCTCCCTAGTTGCGGAGTTATAGTTAATATATGACATAAATAAAAAATTTAAAATAGAATTATATGTAAAATTACCTAACATACCAAAAACAAATTATAATTTCACAAAATTATTAATTTTCCACTATTTTCTGAAAAATAAATCTCATTAGAAAATTCAAAAAAAACAACAGTACTAATAATTACATGATCAAAAAAATAATATAATTTTCACAAAATAATATTAAAATATTTTTTGTTGTTTTATATAAAATGATTTTTTTTTTATAGAATTCTATAAAAAATTTAAATTTATTTAAAGAGAAATATATTATAAAATATTTTTTTATTACACAATGGCTTGGGAGGGTGGAAATTTTACTTACATTTATATTCTACTCATCCCACCTAGGTACCCCAGGATAGAGATTTATAACCTCATCCAAATATATTAATTTCCAAACATTTTATTTATCAAATACAACTTACCTCTTTAAAACCATTTATTTCTCAAATCATGATGATATATTTTACACATGAAAGAGAAATATAATAATTCATCGTATCATCCATAACATGGATTTAGTTAATTGAAACACTATTCATAATATTTAGCATGAAATTTAATTTTTTCCAACATGGAATTTATAATTTACATCAATAATTTCCACAAGGTCCTGTTAAAAAAAATCATTTCTTAGAACTATATTTAATATCTCAAAAATGCCACTCATTATACCAATATACATTTAGTCATTCATATATATATATATGTTATTCCAAAATTCACATATTCTCTTGTGAATTTTTACATATATATATACCCATGAATATGTGTATAACCATCAAATACATTAACATGCTCTTAAAGTCTCTACATTTTTATTTCATATCCTTTAGGAAATATTTCATTAATACTTAGTATGTCATGTAATCTAGAGATTCCTAGTAATACATAATATACAATTGAGAGTTCACTTTGAATACTAGAATATCTCTGTGATCCACATAATTCAATTACAATATTCATTTTCAAAGTCCCCTAAACAAATTGTGTGAAAAAATAATTAAAACACAGGTTTATCATGTTCAATATTTGAAATAACGACTGCATTAAAATAAAAATAAATTAATAAATTATTAATTTAATAAAAAATTTCTCAACCATAACTAATAATATCATTTTTGAATTATTGAATAAATTTAATACTTGATAAATCAATGGTTTTATAATCAATGCTATAATATGGGGATATCCTTCCTAGAATATATGCAAGTGATGAAAAACCTTTATGAACTATGAATGGAAGGTCCCATGAGAATAACTCATTTCCTAAAAACCAAATTCAGAAAATTTCAAACCCAACCAAATATAGGGTTTTGAAAACATTATTCCATAGTTTGGGAAAGTGTAAAAAACGGTAAGAAAATAAGAAAATAGATATGATGCATAATGAATAAACATAACCAATATTGGTTGACATGGAATCAATGAATAATTTTCAGAATAAATGAAGTGGTTATGGGGAGGCATGCTCAGTGGTCTCACGGGTCTAACTAACATTAAAATGAGGTTTTAGGGGACACAAGAACAATATTTTCAGTAAAATATTCTTATTGGAAATTCATGAATTCCCAAATTTATGAATAATAGGTAAAAAATATGGTTTTTATACACAATATAAAAAATATTAATAAAATTATGTTCCCCCTATGGAGTATATTTTTTTCACATTAATGGTTTTTTTGAATGTATTTTGAAACTATGAAATGAATATGTGAAATACTAGTATTAAATTTCAAGAAAAAGGTTCATTGTTTTTGTAATTTTTTTACTAAGCATATAAAAACTGTGATCATATGTTTAATAAATATAGATAATATAAAATATCAGACCAATTTCTCTAGATAAAATATAAATTAAAAAAGGAAATAAAATTAAGGGTTATGGTGTGTAAATCATCCCCACCATAATCATTTCATCCCCCAAAAACATATTGAGACCATAGAGATGACTGAGAGTGTAAATTTATTTTCAAAAAACAATGATCCAAGACACGGTCATGATCCATTCCAAATATACGTCCTAAAAAAATGTAACCTATTTTGATAAATATCACAGTTCTATAAGAGTTAATGAATAACTATATTGATGAGACAAAAAAAAAAAACAAGACCAATAGAGGGTCTCCCAACTATTTGATAACTAGAAATGAGGATCATAATGTCAATTATACTGAAAAAGGGTCACCAAACGAAAGAAAAAAACATTAATAAAGAACTAAAACAAGAATCATTTATCGGACAACTATTTATATTCTCCTAAAATAAACCACATACTCTTCAAATGAAAAAAATCTTTTAATAATTACATATAAAAATCCTAGGAAAAAGGCATCCATTACCAAAAACGACACCCTCATAACCTTGATTGAAATTGTAGGAGGAAGTAACAATGAGTATATCCCATTAAAAATCAAGGGGTATGTACTTGTATAAAATTATATTGGTAGCCTAATTCTTTCTATCAAGGAAACCACTTATTATCACCCTAAAAATAAAATTGATCCCAACAAATGTGAAAAAACGACTACCCCAATGTTGTTCATAACAACCTACGAAATTCACACTAGGTTTTGTTATTCCAAATGATCATTAAAGAAGTTAGACAAAAAAACTACTCACAAAACCTTTCGAATAAATTTTATTATCATTAATGAAAAATCATAACTTCAATGAACCACATCACTCAAAATTTATTGAAAAGAGGTATATGGAAACCCACCAATCCAAAACACACCAAGACCATACAAAGTAAAATGTCATAATTGGTGACTTCTTCTACTCTATAAACATCATGTCCTTTCATGGAGGCACAAATTAAGTAAAAATTGAAAATCTATGACATGGTGAATCCCATTAAAATAATAATCACATTTATCCTAAACACAAAAAATTAAAAATGGAAGCACAATGTGTGGATCAAAATCACCATTCAAGAAAATCAAAACATTAATTAAGTAAAAAACAACCTCTTTATCAATTTTTAAATCACACTAATTTTTTGAAATATTAATTATTAATTTAAATTTCATTTTAAAATATGAATTTTCTAGTTTTTAATTAACATGAACATTCTAAATAATTTCCATTATAATATATTTTAAAATTACCATTAGTTGTGTCAAAACAGATTTCCTTCTGATAAATATGGATCAATCAAGGAATAAAACCAACTAAATCCATTCATTGATATATTACACAATAAATCCCCAAATAATATATTCAAACTGTATATTTACTATTTAGTAATATTTCTGTTAACAAATCTAGGGTTACAAAATGTCAAGACATTTTTTAAACTATTTTTAATTTCCAAAAATTTCAATAAAATATTAGTTTCACACATTGAAAAAATTAAAACCACATTAAATTCTCCCATTTAAATTCCAAAAAAAATTCAAATATATTCTTCTCATTTACCATATCACAATTTATTTTTAACAATTCAACATCACATCTAAAATAAATTTCTAAAAAAAATACCTTTATCATATTTTTTCAATAAACATATATTATTACATTTATATTAAAATGTAATCACTCCAAAAAAAATTAATACAATAAAATTATGTTAAACAAAATAAAATATTATTTAGAGGGACTAGTGGCTATGTATGACTTGTCCACATGGTTTAATGGACCATATACCCATCATGAAACCTTAATTCTTAGTCATATCGTACAAGGAACATGGGTGACACATGGGGTTTTAGGCCATGAGATATCACAGTATGGAACTAGTTAAACTCAAAATTTCATCCATATATATTAAAAAATATGTATCCATTAAAAAACACAACAATAATAATACAAAGTTCATAACAAATATAATAAATATATTTCAAAATAAAAAATTTTCATCCTAATATCCCATGAAGACTATTGTATTACCAAGGGTGGTAGCGGTCTAGAAAAAACATATGGAATAAATCCAAAGTCATGACATTCATAATCTAGTATATATTTCATCAAAAATAAAAAATGGTTTCCATAATACAATGTTCCTTTTATAAACCTATGCTATGATAACATTTTCGTTAGTCAAACATGGTCCTTCCTCAATTGGAATCCCGAGACGACCCACACCACACATGTGGCACATTCCAAATCTCCTCATACTATTAAATAACTCCAATGGAATAAAATAAGAGAAATTGGTAATGTGGTTTATTTTAAAATAAATTAAAAAATAAGGGGGAAATGCTAATGACCACTCCTGGAATCGGAAATCCATGATTATAAGGAAATAGGAAATACAATATAAAATAATTTTAAACAAATTAGAAAAATTAATACCTCACCAAAAACACTGATGTATGAAATAAAAAAACCCATTATTTTATATTCCTATAAATTAATATTCTAGTGCACCACCCATGACAAAAACTAAAATCAATAATTGACAATTTAGTGGATTCAATAAGAAAATGAAAAATAACATAAAATATCTAAATAACCTAAATGTGATTCTTAGAGACACTATCTAATCTCAAAATGATAAATTATACAAGTTTTATAATTAAATTCTAGAACTTAAAACTAAAATATATATATTTATGTTTGTATAAATTTCTAGTAACCCACCTCTCCCATTTCCTGATGTGTACACTATAATAAAAGTACAATTTTTGTGATATATTGTAAATAAAAATAGAAACTACGTTTCTTATTTTGTTAGAAATCCCAATATCTTGTCATCATCAAACATACATTCCCATCTCAATTTATTTTAAAATAAATTAAATATATTAAAATTATTTAATTGGATTACACCACAGTTATTGAAAATTCCCATTTTAAAACCACACCCAAAACCATTTGAAAACTATTATTTTTAATTATTTATGGATAAAAATTAATTGAGGATAAATAAAAATAAATAATAATAGATTTTATATTAGAAAATTTGAAATATAGTCTATTATGGTACTAACTAATAACTCCCAAAAAAGTATTAGAATACCACATTATGAAAATTGTATAAACACTAGGGAATATAAAGGTGTAAAATCATCAACTGGGGTTCATACTCTTAATGATAAAGCCATACATCATTGTTCTCATGTACGATCCACTTGATATTATGAAAAGTATTTCATATAAGTAAAACTACCAAATTCATTCTATTATTTTGGGGTCAAAAACTAATGTCTAGTGAGGTTGAAATTTGTTTAGTTTACATCTTATTTTCATCCCAGCTTAGTGTCTGAGGATAAAATTTGAAAACATATTCGAAATAAATTCATTTCAAACATTTCAATTATCAAATACCTCATTCTTCTTTAAAATAATTTATTTCATACCTAAAGGGGAAAAATTTAACAAACCCAACAAATATATTAAATGACATGAGAACTTCCATGAAATGTCTTTAAAAAATAAAAATAAACTTCTTAAAACATAGTGATCTATTTATAGTATCCATGCCTTTGTAATTGAAATTTGATATTCACTTATGTACATAAATGAAAAAATTAGATTGAGTTATATATTTAATTTCAATAATATTTACCTCTCTTTTTTCCCATATACATTTACAAACAGATATATATTTCCATTGTTTAACTAAAACAAATATTATAATCTGAATTTTTACTTACATATATATATTTATACCCATTTACATGTGTACAATAGTGAAATAAGTCAACACACATTTCAATACACCACATTTTTAATTCAAAATAGTATTAAAACCCTCTATTAACACTCTACATTTCATGTAAACATGAAATTCCATGTAAAACATATGAACCAATTTAGTGATCAATTTTATTGCCAAAATCACCTTTTTATACCACATAATATTTTCACAAGTGGTACTCAAGAATTATATCAAACTATTGATGTTCATAGTTTATTAAAACATATTTTTATCATTTTATAAATTTTAAAAATCAAATTTCTAGAAGAGAAAATAAAATAAAACATGATTTTTTGCTTTCAATACTTTTCAATATTTTTTAAGATTATCATTGGGAAAATAAATCATTAATTTTAAACGTATTTAAAAATTGGTTCTAAAAGGGATGACCCAAATAAGGGTCAACTCGACCTGAATTAGATGAAAATTATTAAAATGACTACATGAATAGTGTATGGGAGGTCCCATGAGAATGCCATATCGCCTAAAGTCCCAATCACTGAAATTTTAAAAGAAAGTACTATCTTATGTTTGGACAACATAATATCATAGTGATGAAAGGGGAGAACGTCAGAGGAAAAATAATTATGAGTTAAAGAAGGAAAAAAAGAAATCTAACCATTACCAAAACATTTGGAATCAATGAATCATCATTGTAAATAATGGAGTGGTGAAGGAGGAGGTATGAGTGGGTATCCACCATTTTTAGGTATCACATGAGTGATTGTGATAGAGAGGAAGAATGTGATTTTTTCGTTAAATAATATTTTGTGAAAATTTATTCATTCAAATATTATAATTATTAATAAAAACATATGATCTTTTTTGATGTTTTACTAAAATATATACTAATTTTCCACCCCTACTATGCACACATGGTCACACACATGCATTTCAAATATATTTTGGGAGGCAATTCATTGAATGTGTGAAATGAAACTATAAAATTAATGACCAAGATGCATAGTGTCCACACAATTTATACTATCCTTGATCTTATTCAAAAAAAAAACAAAAAACATATGAATAGAAAAATTACATTAAAATTATAATCACCTTAATAAAACAAACAATCATAGGGAAATGGAATCTCAAATGAGTGAATCAATATCCCCATTAAAGAAGATAAAAACACTGAATAAGTCAAAACATCCCCTTTAACCATTTTGAAATCAGATTTTTTTTAAATAATAATGTTTCCCAATAAATTCTTATATAATATATGAATTTTATATTTCTTTTAAAAATAATACTTTCTAAAAAAGTTCATTATATGATATATAAAAATTATTTTCAGTAGTTTCATGAAAAAATTCATTAAAATTAATATGGTTCAACCAAATAATATAACCTTCCAAATCCATCCATAGAGATATTACCCACTAAAAACAAAAACAATTTATTAGAAACCAATATTCACTTTTTAAAAATATTTTAATTAACAAATATAATGTTATATAATTTCGAGATATTATTCTAAAATATTTTATAAATAGAAATATTTTTTAAAAATATAATTTTCTACAATTGAAAATTTAAAACAACAATAAATTCTTCCATTTAAATTTACAAATAGATTTAAAAAAATATAAGGCTCATTTTCTATATCATAATGTATGTCTAACCATTAAAAATCATTTCCAAAATAAATCTCACATCAACAAATAATATTATCATATTTTTTGAAAAACAAAATCCATTTTCATTTATAGTAAGATATTCCCACTCCAATTAAAATCCAATCAATAAAATTATCTAAAAAATAATTATTTAGTGGGACTACTGGTTTTTTATGAAATTTACACATAGTATAGCAGACCATATAGCAATTATTAATCAAGTATTATTATATGAATCGAATGAAGAACATGGGAACCACATTATTTTTTAGTCTGTGGGGGATAAATGGGTGATAGTAGCTCAAATATACTTCTCATCCATATAAATAAATAAATCATGTAGACATTGAAAAAACCCCCCAAGAAGAATCCATTTTCCATAATAAACCGATTAAATATATCTCATAATAAAAACATTCATCCTTAAATCCCATGGAGACTCTTGTTTCGACAAGGTCAGTTGAAATCTAAAAAAAAATATGGAATACCTCATATGTCTTGACTATACTACTCCATTCCACATGACACAAAATTAGATTTTTTTTATCTGAAACTGAAATTCATCTTATAAACATATTCCATGATACAATTTTTCATTAGTTAAACCCGATCACTCCACTATAGGAACCTAGAGCTGACTAACAAAACACATAAGACACATTCCCAATCTCCTAATACTAGTGAAAAACAAAAATGTAATCAAATAATAGATATTAGGAATGGAATTTAACATAATATAAATTAAAAAATATGGGGAAATTGTAATGAACAATATATAAAACAAAAATTCAAGCATGAGAAGAAAAAATAAATAAAATTCAAAAAAATTAATAAAATTAGAAAAATTGATCCCTCACCACAACAACTAAGAGATTCCATTGAAACAACCCATTAATTTGTTTTTCCATTACTAAAAATTCTTGTGAACACCCATAACCAAAACTACAAGCAAGAATAGAAGATTAATTTATCTCAATAAGGAAATCTAAAATAACATAAAACAACTAGATAAATTAAATGTGATTCCAAGTGAAACTATCCTATATGAAAATTATAGATTCTCCTAGTGAGTTAAAAAAAATTCAAGAACTTAAGACTAAAATATATGTAGTTGCGTGCATAAAAATCCTTAGTAAGACACCACCCCTTTCATTATTTTTACCATTTAATAAATTCAAATTTCCATGATACTTTAAAACTGTAAATAAAAAATAGGTTTCTCATTTTTTCAGATAACCCAAAATTGGATAACCACCAAAAATAAATTCCATTTTATTTTTCTATTAAATGAAAACACATACATGGAAATTATTTAATCAGACTACAAGGATGTTACTAAAAATTTTCATTTTAAAACCACTCTCCACCCCATTTTAAGACAAGTAATTTAAATTATTTTTGGATAACATTTAATGAGGGATAAATAAAAATGGATAATAGTATATAATATATTTGAAAATTTGTAATATAATCCGTTATATGGTTGTAAATAATAATCACCACAATAGTTTAATAATATAAGAGGAAGTCTAATGGGGAAACCTAAGGGAATCTAATGATGTAGAGTCATCCCAAGATATTCAAAATCTTAATGGTCATGACGTAAATGATTGTTCTCATGCATGATCTACTTGGGATGATTAAAAATATTTCCTATGTTTATCCAAATCAAATTAATTCTATTACATAAGTGTCATAAAATAATGGCTAGGGAGAAAGAATCCTTTCTCATTCCACATATTATGTTCATCCCACCTAGGTACATGAGGTACCTATTTGAAAACATCTTTCCAGTCAAATAATTTAAAAACATCTAATTTATCAAATACCTCATGCCTATTTTAATTAATTAATTTCTCAAAATAAAAGGAAAAAATTTAAAAAAACAATTAAATATATAATAAGTCATAATAATTTCAATAAATTCTCATTAAATAATAAATATAAATATCATAAAACACATTTAACAAAAAAATGTCTTCAACCATGGATTTATAATTTAAATTCTATACTACCTAATATACATGACTGAAAATTTGAGTTTGTGTTATATATTTAATTTCATGAATGTTTACCTCCCATTATTCCCATTTACATTTACACACAAATATATACATTTCTATTATTTCATAAATACATATATGATCTTGTGAATGTTTACTTATATATATATTTATACCCATGTTAATGTCTATTATAGTAAAATAATTCAAAGGACCATAAAAAGCCCATTTTTATTTCGAATATGTATTAGAACATTTTATTAATACTCTGCATTTAATGTAAATATGAAAATCTATGTAAAAGATAAGAACCTTTTCAGTATTTAATTTTGTAGCCTAATTTACCCTTTTGAGCCAAATAATATTTTCAAAAGTTCTTTTTCAGGAATAATTTTGTACCCATGATTTGAATTGTTTATTAAAAAATATTTATATCATGTTCTAATTTCAAAAATCCCCTTCATTGAAATAAAAACCAGGTAAAACATGACTTTCTTCTATCAATAATTCTCCAACGTTATTAATAGTATCATTGGGAAAATAAATCATTAATTATAAAAACAAATAATCATTTTTTCTAAAAGTTATGACCAAAACATGGGTCAACCAAACCCCAATTAGATTAAAACAATGAAAACAACTTCATGAATAGTGGTTGGGGTCCCATGCGAAGGTCACACCCCCTAAAAACACAATCCATGTATTTTTTTGAATCCATACCTATCTCAATTTTTTACCTAAATCACCTAACATTGATGAAAGGAGAGAAAATGAGGGGAAAAGTAAGAATGAGGTTACAGAGGATAAGAAGAAAATAAAACCTTTACCAGATCATTTGGAAATAGAAAAAGAATCGCTATAATGAAGGGTGTAGTGAAGGATAAGTTATGAGTGGGGGTTCCACTATGATAGGTGTCACATTAGTGACAGCGAGGGGGGGAGAAGTACCAAATTTTGAGTTAAATATTATTTTGTAAAAAATATACATAATTTTTTAATTAATAGGGGAAGCACTTGATTTGGTTGTGTGGTATACTAAAATATATACCAACCATCCACCTCTACTATGCACAACTAGTCTCAAAAATTATTTTGATAAAATTTTGTGAAACCATTCATTGTAAGTGTGAAATGGAACTATAAATTTAAAGAAATATATGCATAGTTTCCATATTATGAATAATAAATATAAACATATTCATGAAAATAAAAAAAACCGAAAAACCTAAAGGATCAGATCCAAAAGAAAAGAGATAAGATTAAAGTGAATAAATAATTATATTAATTAATTAATTAATTAAGGGTCATGTGGGACTTAAATATTTTTGAAATTGATGTTTTGAATCAAGAACATGAGATCAAAGTTATGGGTACTTAGATGTGTTTATATATGCTTAATTATGTTACTGAATTAGAGATGGTAGGAGATATAAATGATAATTAATTGTGATAAATTGGACAATAAAATTTCAAATTCTTACATATAAAATCATGTTGTGTTTTAATGAATATGTATTATATATTATTATGTGGTTATTTTATATGAGTTTTTACTTTGTGAATTTACTTCTTTACGGATAATGTGTTTTAGAATGATTTTAAGTGGTGTTTGGTTTCCCAAAATTTTATATTCAATGGCATATCACATGTTTTATATTATAAAATGATGTATAATATTATTTGACTGAAATATTCATGGTTATGGCCATATATTGGTGGCCTATGGTGTGATAAGATTAGAAATTACATGAAATTTAATGGTTTAGTATGAGGGATTAGATCTATGATATTCAACTATATAGAATTATTGACACTAAGGGGTCCTAATCATGTGATGTTTTGTGATTTAAGAGACCAATGTTTTCCCAAATTAGTTTTTTCCTTATGTATAGTTGGACCTAGAAAAACACAAAGTTATGTTAGGTGTTATGGACTAGACATACTTGATCTATTGATAATGTAGCTGGATTCACTACATTGACTTTACAAAATCAAATTAATTTTCAACAAACACCATATTATTTTTTTAACAATTATAACTATAAAGTAATTTTATCTTCATATATTGTATATTCTTACATTCCGACTCATTGGGAAATAATTGGTAATATTGGTTTCTAAAAAGAAAACTTTTCTCAGATAATGTGTGTACAAACCATTTGTGTGTATAGATTAAATGCAAGACATATCTATTAATGGAATATGCCTCTATATGATATTTTTGGTATTTCTGTCAGTTTGGAGCTATAATTGAGTTCCAAATGATTTATTGGGAGTGGGCTATCCAAATTTTTTCTTATATAATACTTTATTTATTTTGTTTTCATATTTTCTTATGTGACATATTATTGGGGATCTCATGATTTTTTGTAAAAATTTCGGAACATTGGGATGTTATATTAGGAATATTGAGTTAGTTATAATTCATTCGAAATGTTTTTAGTTATTGATATATTTATTTTTGTCTTTACTGGTATGAGGAACCATTATACGGAAAATATTTCCCCATGTTACATTATCAATAAATCAAAACTAATATCATTCCACTGTAAATTGTGGCATGTGCTTAATTACATGTAATATATCTCTAGAGTTCCATTATCATAACAGTTTGGGATATTGTGATTTTAATATGGATTGTTGATATATTAATTGATTAAATTATATGGACTTCGTAAGTCTCATGTTAAACAAATGAAACATTTATTTATATATCAATTCAGTATTTTTTAAAAGTAATATTATGTAAAATTTCTATATGTGTGAATATTATTATATTTTTTTCAATTGATTAAATATATTTTGATGAATTAAAATCCATGAATTTTGGATGTTTCATGAAACATATTAATAAAGATTTAATTTATATTAACTCAAACAAGTTATTTATTAATTATAATTACAAAATTAGGATTGTTTTATTATTCATATAGATTATAAATATAAATTCCTTTTTTTAAAATATAAATAAAATTTTAATACTGATCTATATAAAATTGATTTTATTTTGGAATTGTCACTATTTATAGAGAACAATCCCAGTCTAGAAATTTTGAATTAGCTACATATTTCACTATAAATATTCAAGAGTATGATTTTAGAATATAATTATTTTAATGTGATCCATGAAATTTATTTAATATATAATTTTCAATTGATTAATATTTTTTTTGATATTTTAGTTAAATAATTATTTTTGGGGAATAATAAGAATCATATTTTATAATAGTATCATACATAAAAATAATTAGAGTATAATTATTTTATTCAAAATAATAAGATATGTAAATTAAATTATTAGGAGAATATATTAATTTAATAAATTCATGAGATACAACTTTAAAGGGATGAATACAGATTATTCATTGTATGATATTTAATTCCTATATAATTTCAGAGAGTTATATTCATTCAAAATTAAACACATTCCAATACCTTGATAATTATTAAAAGGTTCTTAGAGTGGTAATTTGGTCATATATTATTTTGTGTTAGGTGTGAAAAACATATATGCCCACATATTGAAGTGTTTATAATAAATGTGAAAATTTTTACACACTTATAATGAATACCTCGGTGATTTGGTGATTAATGAAAAGGAATTGGGATAATTAAAAATATGATATTTTTTTTTCCTTTACATGACTTATATGAAATATAATTAAGAATATGCTATATCTAAATAGATATGTATGGGGAAATTTATTAAAACATAACCACGTCATCATGAAATTTTTATGTTGTTCCACTAATAGAGATCATGTTAGGGGTGTCATTTTAGTGGGATTATACTAAAAAAATGTCATATTAATACTATTAAACAATGATTCCTATTACAAAAATTTGTTTATATTTTTATAATATTTAAGAAACAATATCATTAATAGATGTGATTTATCCAATAACAAGATAATTTTTAATGAAAAAAGTGGTATACATTAGTATTAATGAATAATATGTGTCATTAATTATTAATAGAGGAATTTTGAACATGATTAAAGGTATATTATAGAAAGAAAAGTTTTTAGTCTTAACTCGTGGGTATTAGATGCTAATTTTTCATCAAATATATGTGGGGATATTAATATAAAAAGTGAATAATCTAGTAAATGAGGATCTATATCTCTACATTTTAAATTAATAAACTATTTATATTTTTATATGGAGATATATAATTTACATTATCCTTGTATATTAGATATAGATTTATTATTTTTGATTATGTGTCTTCAATAAATATAATTTTTATTTTTTTTATTTTTTAACAAGATGAGGTTTTGATTTATATTTACAAACATGTGTTTTTATATTTGAAAAAAAATATTATATTGTTATGGATATGAGACAAATAGTTTAAAAATTCTATGTTTATATAATCCCAATATAAAATATATAGATTAAGAATTTTTTTATTGATGATTCTTAAATAACAAGAAAATGATTTATTAGGTTAAAATGATAGATAGACAATAGACAATGATTCATAATATATATATTTTTTCCTAAAAGAAATTGATAATGTTTCTTTTAGTGAAATGGTTTAATGGATTGTGAACTATTAATCACAATACATACTGAGGTGTGTTTTTTTAATTTGCATAGTAGTTTGATATGGTTATATTTTGAATTTTTTTAAATGATCATTATGTTCTGAATGATATATAAATAATCTTGGAAATTATATTGGGTTACTTTGATATGATTATGGTAGAAAACACATCAGAGAAAAATTTATTGATTAATTTTATTTTAGAATTATATAAAATTTTTATCATTAATACCGTGCCGAAATTTACACATAATTATGTTAAAAATAAATTTATTAAATTAATAACCATATTATATATGGATTTTGAATAAATTAGTTTACATTTTATATGGATTTTAGGATATTATGTTTTTAAATTATGTTCAACATAACCATAAAATTATATTTTATTATTTTTTAATTATACTAATGTTATGATGGATTATTTAACAAACTATTCAAACAAAATGTTTTCATGTCTAGATTTCGAATATTTATGAAAGGAATAAATATTTCACTAAAAAAAGATTTATTAATTTAAACCTTTAATGTTTATGTCACGTAAATGATAAATGTTTATAATATAGAGGATAAGTTGTCATTAAAAGATGTTGTAAAAACATAAATAACTCATGTTACATAAGTAGTTGTTTAAAAAAATGGTTTCGTGGATTTGTAATTTTATTTCTAAATTTTTTTATAAAATATATATATTATATAATATGTTCCATGAGATAAATAATTTTTTAAAAAAATACCTGGGATTTTAATAGTGTATCATGCTACAGTTCATATTAAATATAAAATTATAATAATTTTTTTTATTATTTCAAATAAATAATGTTCCGAAATATCATTAAATATTTGAATATAATTAATGGTTTGTTCTAGAATTTTTATGGAGTCACATATATGATAAATATAATTATTTACAATATATATTATAATTATTAATAATACATTGGAATAGATTTAATAATTTATTATTTTGAAAAAAATATAAATTCATCCAAACATTGGACGTGGTCAATGAAATAATTTATGTTTTTTATTTTTTGAACATATGTTTATTTATAATGTAGGTTATAACACTAATATCACCAAAAAATGCAAATATTTTTTTAAAACCAATAATTTTAATAAAACATTTAGTTGAATGAATACTGTAATGATTTTTATATTTGAAATATTTTAATGTACTTGGTAGTACATATTTATGAATAATATTATTTAACAATACTACTATTGTAGCAATGATATTTGAGTTACTTAATAATACAGATTAACTACATAACATACAAGAAAATATTGACGCACTGATACATTTTCTTTGTCAATATCAGGATGAATCTTATCATGTGTGGATGGGTATATTGTTTATAATGTATTTTTTATTCTTATTTAATAATGAATTTTTATCACCTATATTAATAATATAATATGATTCCATAAGTGAGTATGACTTTGGAAGTGTTTTTCTATACTTAATTAAGTTGAATATTATGTGTTCGCCTATTTAGTTAAATGAAATGAGATTTATAAATTTACATTGGTTTGTTTAACTCAAACATTATTGGATGAATAAGATGTATTTTATATGTTTCTAAATTTCCATGCACTATAGTTATTTGTGATGTTTTGGGAAAATAGATTATATAAATAGTAATAGTGTATTGATAGAAATTTAATGGACATACTTGTATTGAGATACATGTGTTTAATAGTTAACACTCTAAAAACTATTGTATCTTACGTTTCGTTAATTGTTTCCTAACATCAATCTTGGTTTAAAATTATAAATTATTAATTCATAGTCATTGCCCAAATTATAAGACTCTTGATGAACATAAAAATGACTACGTTAATACATTCTTATTTTGGAACATATTTTTTCAATAATAAAATATTTTTTATCATAACATATCCAATTGAGTTTATTTATTTTATTTTAATGAATTTTAGGATTTTTTCATTGTGATGTTGCGTAACATAATTTATGCATACAACCTCTATGCATATTATGAATGCTCTATATTAATAAAGAGTCCTTATAATATTTTGTAATTATATTCATACATAATTGAGTGATATAAGTTATACTATTATATTTAGATGAATATCATGTGATGTTTTCATCATTAAAAATTACATGTGATGTATTATTTATTCAATAAAATTATTTACATGGATAATTTATCATTTATGAGTTTGTTTAAAATCGATCAACATAATGCATTCATTGTTTCTATAATTAGTGTAGAGGATAATAATATTCACTAATAATGATTTATGTATAGTGACACATTTGGGGGAAGCATTCATAAAGATACATGTAATTTATTTCTATTATGTAGGATCTCATTATATATTGTGTAAAAATAATTCCTTTGTTGAGGTTTTGTTTATATATTTTTTTAAATTTGGAATGGAAAATAATTTTCAAAATGATGATTACAAATAGGTTCACATAAAATGTTATGTAAATGAGGGTGTTTTTTAATAATTTTTCTAAAAATATAATGGGTGTTATTTGATATATTATCTAAAAGTGTTTTTGATTATATGTAAAATGTTTTTGTAGTTATATAAAAACTTGTTTTGTAAATGTTTAGATTCAAGTATTATAGTAAATGATATAGGTGTAGTAATGTATGGCTCAAAAATAAAATTCATTTTCCTTTACTAAATCCTTATATCATCCATATGTACTATTATATATAGGGTTAAAATAATTATAAAGGTGTGTTCATGATTCGTTGTTCTTATAAAACCCAAAGATCATGTCTATTTTTCCCTCTATCCTGAAATCCTAAGGAAATAGAATATTAAGAAACTAGGAGAGAACCTTTTCATGGGTTTGGAGATTCATACATTGTAGTTGAAACTATTAGAGAAAATATTCATTAGATTATTTATAAAAGAAAAAAGTATAATATTAAACAGAATAGTCATTGGGATAATTCATAATAATTAATAAAATTTCAAGGGATCTCAATATCCAGACACATTATTGTCAATATATATCACATTACATATAAAATATTCCATCCTTTGTTATTATCTATTTAACTACATCATAATTGTTTGTATGTAAATTGGAAGTTACCCAAACATACCCCCCATCTCTGTGAAACTAGTTGTGATGTAATGGAAATGTATATAAGTACACATCCTTATAAATTACAAATTCTGGTGTTTCAATACAATGATTTTCATGTGAGTATATTTTCAGTTTAGTGTTATAGATAATTATGGAATAAACTCACATATTAAACCCATAAATTACAAGTGGAAACTTCTATTCAATATCCATTTTTTTTCATAAAACACAAATATTTAAGAAAACGATTTCTTATTATGATAAATCTTTCCAATTTTACCCTTGATATTTATACATGTTCCAGATATTTCATAATACAATATAATTAGCTTACCTTAAAATAGACATATCATAATATTTTTAGCCTAAATTAACATTCAATGATCTTTTTAGTTTATTATTTTAGTTAATTATTAAAAACACTTACTATGTAATATTATACATTACAATTAAAAACTTATATAAAGTATCTATTTTTTGATAAATCAAAGAAACATTAAAAACCCATGATTTCTTTTGATGATAAATCATCAATATTTTCCCCTAGATCTCATCCATACAGATAATATTCCTTAAACCTTGTGAAAAAAATGATAACAAAGGATGAGAAAAAAAATTTAGTAAGGTTTGTAAAATAAATGAAACCATTAAACTATTGAAAACCTATAAGAACATTTTTTTAAAACGTAACTTTTACACTCAAAATGAATCATCTTTATAAAAATATCATTATATTATCATTTTAAAATAAAAATTTTTTCATGAAAACTCATAAGCAAGAACATAACATATACGTTGATAACTTGGGACATAATTATACTCAAATGGAATAACCCTTCATTCGACATCCATACATGTCACTCTTAATAGTTTAATAACCATACAGTCTGATTCCATATTGTCACTCATCGAAATAAAATAATCATAAAGTCGACTTCCATACCCTATGAATTTGACATTATCACGTAAACACTAATCTTTGGTTTATTATGGAACCACATATAATTAGTTTATCATGTAACCAAAATTAAAATATAAAAGTACCGTTATATAATTATAACAAATAAAAACTTTAAATATTCAACATGTGACCCATAAAATATAATTTTCACTCATAAGATAACATATATGTTATTGAAATAATCAATCATTTTTCAAAGACATTTTCAATTAAAAAAATAACCCAAAAATTAAAAGAGGTCATTATTTTCAATTTAAACATGAAGGCTTGTATATGAATCCAAATATCAAAATAGAAATAAATTGTCCATTAGAAAAATTTTATATCAATATATGTATGAGAAATAAATTTAATATATAAGGAAAATATATTGAATTTAGGAATTTATAAATATAAATATTTAAAATTAAATCATTGTGTCCCATACCACTTTGATACATTTGCATTAAATTTGAAAATTACAATATTGAAATATTCATTATAATATAAATAAATTCATAAAACCTATTTTGAAAAAAATTAAATGAAAGTGAATGATTTAATTTAATTATACATTAATACATTTAAAATGATATTATATTTAAATAGTTTCTTACCTTGAGTCTAACTCATTATGTACAACTGTTATATTAATATTTTTTAGGAATCCTTCATCGCTTAACACTTTAAGATGTTTAATGATGAAGTTCTGCATAAATTAATTGATATAGAATATCGGGAAGGAATCAAGGATGTTATTTTGGTAGAGATTGTATATACCAAAATGGTTTTGAAATTTGAATGAAAGAGATGAATATGATACCATTTATAAGGGAGGGGTGGGACACTATTGTAATTTTACCAAATATTTAAATATAAATACAATATAATAGATAAAATTTCTTAAAAATGGTCTATAAATTCACAGGGGATGATAAGTTAGACCATATATTTTAACCTTATCCTAATTTAATATATTTTTATTATTTTTTGTTTTTTTAATGAATTATTATATTCATGAAATATCATTATTTTCAAATTTAATACTATTCGTTTCTATGACATTAAATACATAAAAAAAGTGGGAATTGAAATATAATTCATCAAAACATCTCTAATATATGATTTAGATCAATAAAATTAATTATAATAGTTAAATATTCTAAAATATATAAAACATAATATTATTTTAACCTATTCTTTTACATTTCTATTAATATAACAAATATTTGTTTTCCTTTGAAGAATAAGTTAATGTAATTATTTAAATTATTAAAATAAAAAGGAAAATTTTATTTAAATTAATTTAATTAAGATCAAAATCAAACATTTAATATAATTCTAATACTACTTTTCCCTATGTGGACACATAAAAGAAATTAAATACAATGAGTGTGACATTTTGTATCTAACATTGGTTCAAATAATATAAAAGTATCTTTTTTGAAAATTTAGTCATTAAATAACTAAAAAACTATCCTAACATGAAAAGGGTCAAATAATATTCATCGAATAATTTTTTGACACATTTATGTTATGGTTATACCCTTATATATTTGTTTTAACTCCTAGTTAACCTTATTAACTCTTACTGTGACAACATATGTTTTTACTAATTAAATGTTTTTATAGTTAATATAAAATACTAGGATAACAAAAAATTATTCATCGATGAAACTTTAAAACTTATCCAAATCCTTTTGTAGATTATTTTATTTATTTGAATTTTTTATCATTTAATGAAATTTTATATTTATTAAAATATAATTAATGTCAAATTTGAATATATTCATTAATTTGACTTTTATAAAAATCAATACAACAAGATAAACTCAAAAAAAACTTCTAA
This sequence comes from Viscum album, assembly GCA_963277665.1. Classification (NCBI taxonomy): domain Eukaryota; kingdom Viridiplantae; phylum Streptophyta; class Magnoliopsida; order Santalales; family Viscaceae; genus Viscum; species Viscum album. The sequence goes on along the minus strand of OY728120.1, from coordinate 381,041,864 downwards.
CTCATAAATAATGTATAAAAGACTTGTATACTTTTTTTTTGAAATTATGTATCCCAAAATATATTTAATTTAATCATTTTAATATCATTTATTTGATATTTCCATTAATTAGACACTTATTACATCATCATTATGCAAGGAATTAAGTTAATTATGTTTTCCATTAAAAATAAAAAATAAAGTATCATGATGTTTTTAGTATTTTATATTATAAAATACTATTCCTTTGCAAATAAATCTAATATATAATCCCATATTTAATATATTTAACTTTTTAAAAACCAAATTATGACACATTTTATTTTTTCATGAAAATTTTTTATAAAGGTTTTATTCTAATAAAAATCAACAATAAAGGTAACATAACCAATAATTAAATTATTTGATAATTAAAAATACTCATTTAATAAAAATGGAAAATATTTATGTTCATTTTATAATTTGTTTTCCTATTAATTACATGATTTATCTTTAACATAGAACATAAAAATTAGTAATTTTTCTAGTCATCATGAACCAATGTAGAAGGGATATATTTATTAAATTTAAAAATTATGATTCAAGATGTGGAATCCATTTTTTAAAATTCCAAACAATTAAGTGGTTAAATTTTATTTAAAACTAATCCCATAGAAGTGGAGAAACAATGGGTTTTAAATGTAAAAATATTCCGAACTATGACATGTTAATTTATCCAATTTTAATGTGAAATTAGTTCTAATGATCCAAATTGGATTATTTTATTTATAATTAAAATATTTATTATTTAAAACTAATTTATAATATTATATATCTATATAAATAAATTATATAAAAATGATTTTTGCAATTAAAATGCTCAATTTTCCCTATTCATCAAAAAATGAAACCTATCAGATTAATACAAAAAATATAACCAATGTAAATTTTGATATTATTATGTAAAAAATAAATATTATTCTCTATGTAATAATTTATAAAATCATAAAATGCTGTTTTTTAAAAAAAATTCCATTAAATTACTATACAATTACATTTTAAGAAAAAAAATCAACTTTTATGATTACTATTTTATTTATTCTTATCATATACATAAATAATCTATTGGATGAATGTAGAAATATTTTATTTAATATTAAAAATATATATATTTCATTAATATAATTTAGTAATAATATATAATTTAATTTATTAATGAAAAAATGACTTTGCGACTATAAAAAAATTTCTTCATAAAAACACGTCCATTATATTAATTTTGTCTTTTTTTAATTTATAATTCATTGGTGACCAATTAATTAATTTCACAAACATATGAAAAAAAACTATTTTCATAATTATTTTAATTTTATTTATAACTTCTATTCTAATATCTAGGTCATAATGATCACATAATAACAGTATTTAGTTTTTCGTTTATACTCAGTGTGGTGCATATTATATGTTATCTAACATATTGTTTCCATTTAAATTCATGGATTGTTATATTCTAACCGCTAAAATAAATTATATCTTCACAATTTGAAAGTAGGATCTAAAAATAGTGGTTTAACTTTTCAAAATACCTCTACTGGTATCATACATTTGAAAATGGATTAATAAATCACACTCACTATAATAATGAATGGGAAGTATTATAGTCACTTGAGATATCACTTTATTGGATTACATGTATAAAAACATTTAAATGGATGAGAATTAAAACTATCATGGTCTAATGAAGGGTGATATTGAACATGGTAATTATAAAGTTCACCAACATCAAACTATATATATTTATAGTTTGTAAAAGGCTGTTATTTTCTTACTATGGATTCTAAAATAGATAATTATTTTTTGTTTCGATATCAATTTTGTATGGTTGTGGAATTCATTTCCCCCCACGATTATTAAAATAATGATATGTAATTATTTGGAATGAATAATTTCATCATTACCCCATTTCAATCATAAAATCATCCTTTCGTCTAATTGTTTTTATTGATTTTTTTAATGTTTAAAGAACTCAAATTAACTTCTAAAGATTGGAATTTAATAAAAGGGATGAAAATATATTACTAATATATTTATTAATTAACCAACAACAAAATGGTTAGGATAATATAAGTTAATTCTCCAAAAATAATAAAATATTATATGATGAAATGATACTTTATTTTCTTAAATTCAACAGTAATACCAAATGTTGAACGTAGATCATTCAAAAAATAATTTTTCTTAAAATACTAAAAATATATTAATTAAAAATTTAATTTCAAAAAAATCATGTATTTGATCAAATAGCTATCCAAAATAAATTTTATCATTTATCTATAAATCACATAAATCAGCATTATTATTTCATATGAAAATTATAATTTCAAATATCACATTATCTCTAAGATAGGATTACATTTTCCATAAATAACATGAATCACCCTAAATATAATATAAATTATTATTTGGAATCAAAATAAAATTCAACAATCATTTCCCATAATATTATATTTACCATTATCTTATAAGATTCAACAAATAGAAAACATATTTATAAATAACATTAATCACATAATCAACAAATAATTTCCCAATCTCATATTTATCTATTAGATTAAAAAATATGCTCCCAAAATGAACATAAAATGAAGGTAGATTAATTAAGAAATCATTCTAACCCAGATATCACATATTCATGTTTGTAGGTGATTCACCAATGTCACTCATCTTTTGTGGGTCCAATTACAATATCCTTTGCAGACAGAATGGGTTTCCACACAGTCTATGGGATTTCCTTTTTAAAAAATGGCAGAATAGCTATAACAACCCAAAAAATATGATAAAATTTTAAACATTAAAATTAAAATGTTTTAACTAAATTTTAATATCAAATATAAGGCCCCAGCCTTAAACCTTACTTAATATTGAATTAAATGAATAATTCACATTGAGGATCTTTTCAGGTTTAGAGTTTTAGAGAATTAGAACATAACTATTACATCTTAAAAGATTACAAAGTAGACACTTCTACTAAGTCTCCATAAAATAAAAACTCTTAAAAAGAAAGATGTCTAGATTCCATGTTTTAGATAGCATGAAATTCCCTTGATACCATCCTTGACCTTATTCCACTTTAAGTCCCGTGAAAAACATTTCGAAAAACTTGGGGTGAGCATAAAAAGCTCAGTAAGGGATACACAAAAAATGAAAACTGTTAGTTTTTCAAAATCAAGTAAACCATGTATACTCTATCTAAGTAATACCTTCACCTTCATGAAGTAGTAGAACTCTTCACTGAATAAAGTATCATTAATTACCTTTTTGTAACCAAAGTATAACCATAAAACCCATATAAAGAACACATAACATATATAAAGGTAACTTGGGACATAAACATACTTAAGTGGAATAACCATACGGTTGACTTCCACACTTATCACTTAATGGAATAGCCATACGGCCAATTTCCATACATACTTAATGGAATAGACATACGGCCGACTTCCATACCCAATGCATTGGAGGTTATAACGTAACCACCCGTCCTGGTATTCACGGAACCACCCTTCATATGGTTTATAACGTAACCACCCATTAAAATGTCCAAGTACCAATATAAAATCATAAAACATAAAACCAATTTAAAGGAATGATAAAATTTCCAAATTTCAATCACAATATATCATAATAGAATCCTTTATCAAAACCATTTTCAATACCAAAATACATAAAAGATTATATGGTATTGATTTTATTTTAAAAACATTACGGCTTGTTGAGGAAGCCAAAAACCAAATAATACTCGCGGCGGCGGAAAAGGTCGTTGTCACCACGTACGTAAAAAAAACATTCCTTTTTGACATTTATTAAAACGATTCGTAGAAAAAGATTCTTTTTGTATAAAAGTAAAAGTCAAAGGAGTTTATACACCGTATAAAAGATATTTGTGTATAAAATGAAATATGCCTCAATGAAAGGAGATTGAGACGAAGTCCCTTACCTCGGGTCAGACTTGACTCGATCGTCCTTTAACGTCCTGAATAATAAACTTGAGTTAATTTATACTTGTTTAAGAACCTTTTTAATGTTCATTATTCCTTTTATATCACTTATTGCCATGTTATAAACATTATGTAACCATTTATGTTAATAATGTTTGTTTTGTCAATATTTGGTTCTTAAGTCGAAAGTGGACTTCTTACAATTACATGTTGTTCGTGTGGTCAAAGGTTATTTATATCCAGAATGACATTACTAATTTTTATATCATATATATTATATATATCCAGCATATACATGTATTTATAATATTACATAATCATTTAGAGTTAAGAAATGAAATGCACCGTTCATGGAGACGGTAAGCCGTACGTACGCATGAACGCTACTATCATTTCTTTGTCATATTAATGGAATTAAAACTAAATGAGAGGTATGTATATTTTAATTCCAGAATTATATTCATCATTTAGATATATCATTCATTATATATATCCATTATATACATGTACTTTTAATAGTACATTACATTTGGGGATAAGAAATGAAATGCACCGTTCATGGAGACGGTAAGCCGTACGTACGCATGAACGCTACTTCTATTTCTATTTCATATTTTTTGGAATGGATTCATAATTATATAAGATTATATTATAATTCCAGTATAATAACATATATAATATCATTAACTTTATCCTTTACTCATCCCACATATGGTATTAACGAATCAAATCACTTTCAGGGGGCGGTAGTCCGCACTTCCTAAAATGAAGATATCGTGTTTACCCATAATGGAAACCATAAAGGTATGTCAAAAATGAAAAATAAAGAAGCTTAAATAAAACATAATCATATTATATATCATATATAAAAATATTTTCATCATAATGGCCACCTTTGAAGGTGTTAAATGAGTATTGAACAATCATCGTTTCGGGAGGCAGAATTTCGCCATCCACGAAAACCGTATGTTCTTTAACCATTTGATGTAGTTGTGTGAGAGTGTAGCTAAAATAAATCTTATAAAAACATCCTAGTATATTGAAGATACTGGTTTTGTTACAAAAGAGGTAAATAAAAGGAGTTTAGAGGGCTGGAGAAGCAAAATAAAACTAATGAACAAGAGAGAATGAATTACCTTTAAAAGTGTAACTCCCTTTTGATTTGAGCCTAAAGGCTTCCTTTGAAAGGATTCTGCCCAAATGGAATCCTCTAGGATGAGGAGCGGGATGTGTGGAGAGTAAATGGGTAGGGTTTGGCCGAGCCAAAGGCTTGAAGAGTGTGTGAAATGAGGTAGAGGTGGGGGCCTTTTATAAGAGGAGAGGAGGGGCACTTTTGGAAAGTAAAAAAATATTACTTTATTTGAAAATGTGTTTCGGTTTTAAAAGGTCCCACATTGATATAATTCGTGGATAAGGTGATAAGGGTTCGAAATCCACTCATCCAATTGGTTTTGGCCATGTGTAGGTTTTAGATTTTTCATTATCATTCAATTTTATTTAAATCGTCAAATAATGATGTCATTGCTGCATCATTATTATGTCATAAATAATTTAATTTATTTAATATCTAAAAATTATAAAAAAACACTATGATGTAGGAAATCTTTTTAGCTTTCAAATGACTATATATAATCAAAATTTGTACTTTTATAACCTTACTGAAATTTTTTTTAGTAAAACAACTCATGTTTGTGTCAATTTAATTTTAACATTAAATAAAAATATATTACTGTCATTTTCCAACTAAAGTGGCTCCATGGGTCCCCAAGTTGGCCCATGGCTTGTCTTGGTCGGCCATGACTCACCCAATAGGTGTAGGACAAGTGTCATGGTGTTTTCACATTCTTATAATACCATTTTTACCTTAAACTACACTAATTACCTCTAATCGCGATTAATGAAAAAAAGTTACTATTCACCAAAAAATTATTTTAATCTCATTGAACCACATTTTACTTCTTAATGACAACCATGTATGTCGGGTTTTCAAAATTCAATACACATTAGTGGTAAACTTTCATTTAACTGAAAAATCAGTTTTCTTGATTACCACTTAGTGGTTTCACTATTCATCAAAAATTGATGTTTTTCAGAAAAATACGAAAAATTCACCCTAAGCTATATTTGATATTACGAATTCAAAAATGAAGTCTATTTTACAAAATTCAAAACATATGAGTCAAATTAATTAATTTAATAATTAATTCCCACTGTCATGACAAATAGCGTGTTTTTGTGAAACAATAAGTATCAAAAGATTGACACTAGTTTAAGTCTGATTTCAAAGTGAAATTAATTCCAACGACCACTATTGGATTTAATGGTAAAAATATTTTCTAATTTCACTTTAAAACCAAATCAAAAGATAATCTAATCATATAAATAATTTAGATTAAAAAGTGGTTTTGAATTAAAATACAACATTTTACACTATTCATAAAAAAATGAACTTTATCAGAAAGGTACCAAAAATTTACACAAAGTAAATTTTGATGTCCCGATTCTAAAGAAGAGTTATATTTGGTACAAAATAAAGTATAAGAGTGATCAAAACTATATTTAATGATGGTTCACCATTAAAAGGTGATAAGTGAACCTTTAGTGAAAATTAGAGTATATATGCCCTAAAATTGAACTCTTTCCATATTTTAAGCCTTTATCTTTTATTGGGTAAATGTATAAACATTTAAAAACATATATTATCATATTTTAGTTATTTACATCCATTCCCGCCAGTACAACGACTACTCGTTAACTAACATTTAAAATAATATTATTTTATTACTAGTGTGCTACGTAAGTTTCAAAGAAACTCATCGTTGCGTATCGGGTACGCTATCGAACATAGAAACCCCTTTAAAATAAAATTAATATTTAATTCGTGAATATTAATAATTATGAAAATTCTTTATTCTTTAATTACCTGGGATGTTACATCCTTCCCCCCTTTTGGGAATTGCGTTCTCGTAATTTTATTCACTTATAAAAATAAGTGGGGGTATTTATCCCTCATAGAATTTTCAGATTCCCACGTTGGATCTTCAATCACATGGTTTTTCCACAAAACCTTTACCTGATGAATAACCTTATTCCGTAACACCTGCTCCCTGTGGTCAAGAATCTAGACCGGTTGTTCCTCATAAGATAGGTTCTCTTCCAGCTGAACTACCTCTGGACTCAAAACATGAGATGGATCTGGTATATACTTTCTCAAAATTGAAACGTGAAAAACATTGTGTACCTGAGATAAACTCGGAGGTAAAGCCACTCGGTATGCAACTGATCCAACTCTTTCCAGAATTTCGTATGGTCCAACCAACCATGGACTCAACTTTCCTTTCTTACCAAATCTCATCACACTTTTCCAGGGAGAAACCTTGAGAAAAGCATGATCACCTACCTCAAAAGATAGATCCTTCCTCCGGTTATCCGCATAACTCTTCTGCCTGCTCTGAGCTGTTCTCATGTGTTTTCTGAATCAACTGAACTTTTTCTGCCATCTCTTCTTCCAATTCTGGTCCCATCAACTTCCTTTCACCCACTTCATCCCAAAATGCTGGAGTTCGACACCGCTTCCCATATAATGCCTCAAATGGTGCCATCTGTATACTGGAATGAAAACTGTTATTATAAGAAAACTCAACCAAAGAAAGATGTTGGTCCCAACTTCCCTGATAATCCATAGAACAAGCTCGTAGCATATCCTCCAATGTCTGAATTGTTCATTCTGACTGCCCATCTGATTGAGGATGAAAAGCTGTACTAAAATTTAATTCGGTACCCAACGACTTCTGAAGGCCTTTCCAAAAGTTAGAAGTAAACCTGGGATCACGATCTGATACAATGGAGAGAGGAACTCCATGTAACCTGACTATCTCGTTAAGATACAAACGGTAAAGTTGATCAAGAGAGAAAGTATCTCGTATAGCAAGGAAATGAGCAGATTTGGTCAAGCGATCAAGAATAACCTAGATTGCATTATTACCTCGAGATGTCTTCGGTAATCCAACAACAAATTCCATGGATATATTCTCCCATTTCCACTCTGGAACTGGTAAAGGCTGAAGCATCCCTTTCGGTAATTGCCGCTCTGATTTAACCTGTTGACATGTCAAACACTTCACAGTAAAATCAGCAATATCTCTTTTCATTCCATCCCACCATTAATACTCCCGCAGATCTCTATACATCTTAGTACTGCCAGGATGAACTGAAAACGGAGAACTATGAGCTTCACATAACAACTCTCTCTTCAACTGTGAATCACAAGGCACACATAACCTCTTCCCAAACCTCAAAACACAAACACAAACTTATCCAAGAACTCATGGAAAATTTTATTCATAAGGTCCATGAATATAGCAGGTGCATTGGTTAACCCAAAAGGCATAACTACAAATTCATAATGGCCATATCTAGTACGGAACACAGTCTTCGGAACGTCTACTTCTTTTACTTTCAACTGATGGTACCCCGACCTCAAGTCAATCTTTGAAAAATACTGAGCTCCCTGGAGCTGATACCACTTCATTCGATGGCCCAACATCTGCTGAAGTTGTTGCAAAGGATTTTACCACCCCTTTCTGCTTGTAGTCTAACTGATTCCCATCACTCAAGCTCTTTGTTGGACACTCATTTGCATAGTGACCCATCTCATTGCACTTATAACATCTTACCGTTGGCTTTTCATTTCCTGCTTGATCATCTTCCTTACTGTTACGAGCAATATGACCAGACTTACCACACCTAAAGCACTTACCAGACTTGGATAAACATTCTCCAGGATGCATTTTACCACACTTCTCACAGGATGGATATTTGGTTTTCTTACCTCCTTTCTTGTTTGATGAATTCTTTCCCTTTGCCTGCCAACTAGGCCTCTTTTTCTGTTGTTTTTCATAGAACACCTGATCATCGGCAAACTCCATTTCCACCTTCTCCGCACATCGAACAAGTTTTTCATAACTTTTGAACTCACGAGAAGCTAATGCCCTTCGATACTTTGGCTTTAACCCTGAGTAAAAACGGTTTATTTTACTATCAAGATCTCGTATGAAGTTTGGAGCATACCTTGCCAATCGAGTGAACTTTTCTTCATAAGAAGCCACTGAATCATCCTACTGCCTCAATTCTAGGAACTATTTTTCCATCCTTAGACGAACCACCTTAGGAAAATATTTCTCAAGAAACATACCTTTGAATTCATCCTAGTGAAGATCCTCAATCTCATCACTATCTCGTATATTTTTCACCATCGACCACCACTGATCAGCTTCTCCTTCAAAATAGTAAACAGCAAGACTAAACTTTTGATGTTCTGAACACCCCATGACATCAAAAATCTTCTCCAGTGCTTTAATCCACCCTTCAGCTTGCACAAGGTCAGATGATCCTCTGAATGATGGGGGATGTTGCCTCATGAAATGTTCCACCACTGACATGTTCCTCTGCGGTTGATCTGGCTGATCTCGTGCATGGATACCACCACTATTTATAGCCTGAGTCAACTATGCCATCACTGCAACAAACTGTTCAGTTCCAATTACGACCATCTCAGGTTGCTGATTTGGAAGGTTATCTTCCTCCTGATGTCGTCCCAACATAGCTGCTTTGTTTCCTCTGCAGAAAACCATTCTGAACACAGAAATATCTTAGGCGAAGCAACATGGTAATCCGTAAATGCTATATCATTTCAATAATATTATAATTTAACACTTTTCTAACTCTTAATGTTGTCTAAACCGACCTCTGATACCAACTATAAGGCCCCAGCCTTAAACCTTACTTAATATTGAATTAAATGAATAATTCACATTGAGGATCTTTTCAGGTTTAGAGTTTTAGAGAATTAGAACATAACTATTACATCTTAAAAGATTACAAAGTAGACACTTCTACTAAGTCTCCATAAAATAAAAACTCTTAAAAAGAAAGATGTCTAGATTCCATGTTTTAGATAGCATCAAATTCCCTTGATCCCATCCTTGACCTTATTCCACTTTAAGTCCTGTGAAAAACATTTCGAAAAACTTGGGGTGAGCATAAAAAGCTCAGTAAGGGATATACAAAGAATGAAAACTGTTAGTTTTTCAAAATCAAGTAAACCATGTATACTCTATCTAAGTAATACCTTCACCTTCATGAAGTAGTAGAACTCTTCACTGAATAAAGTATCATTACTTACCTTTTTGTAACCAAAGTATAACCATAAAACCCATATAAAGAACACATAACATATATAAAGGTAACTTGGGACATAAACATACTTAAGTGGAATAACCATACGGTCGAATTCCACACTTATCACTTAATGGAATAGCCATACGGCCAATTTCCATACATACTTAATGGAATAGCCATACGGCCGACTTCCATACCCAATGCATTGGAGGTTATAACGTAACCACCCGTCCTGGTATTCACGACACCACCCGTCATATGGTTTATAACGTAACCACCCGTTAAAATGTCCAAGTACCAATATAAAATCATAAAACATAAAACCAATTTAAAGGAATGATAACATTTCCAAATTTCAATCACAATATATCATAATAGAATCCTTTATCAAAACCATTTTCAATACCAAAATACATAAAAGATTATGTGGTATTTATTTTATTTTAAAAACATTACGGCTTGTTGAGGAAGCCAAAGACCAAATAATACTCGCGGCGGCGGAAAAGGTCGTTGTCACCACGTACGTAAAAAAAACATTCCTTTTTGACGTTTATTAAAACGCTTCGTAGAAAAAGATTCCTTTTGTATAAAAGTAAAAGTCAAAGGTGTTTATACACCGTATAAAATAAATTTGTGTATAAAACGAAATATGCCTCAATGAAAGGAGATTGAGACGAAGTCCCTTACCTCGGGTCAGACTTGACTCGATCGTTCTTTAACGTCCTGAATAATAAACTTGAGTTAATTTATACTTGTTTAAGAACCTTTTTAATGTTCATTATTCCTTTTATATCACTTATTTCCATGTTATAAACATTATGTAACCATTTAAGTTAATAATGTTTGTTTTGTCAATATTTGGTTCTTAAGTCGAAAGTGGACTTCTTACAATTACATATTGTTCGTGTGGTCAAAGGTTATTTATATCCAGAATGACATTACTAATTTGGATATCATATATATTATATATATCCAGCATATACATGTATTTATAATATTACATAATCATTTAGAGGTAAGAAATGAAATGCACCGTTCATGGAGACGGTAAGCCGTACGTACGCATGAACGCTACTATCATTTCTTTGTCATATTAATGGAATTAAAACTAAATGAGAGGTATGTATATTTTAATTCCAGAATTATATTCATCATTTAGATATATCATTCATTATATATATCCATTATATACATGTACTTTTAATAGTACATTACATTTGGGGATAAGAAATGAAATGCACCGTTCATGGAGACGGTAAGCCGTACGTACGCATGAACGCTACTTCCATTTCTATTTCATATTTTTTGGAATGGATTCATAATGATATAAGAGTATATTATAATTCCAGTATAATAACATATATAATATCATTAAATTTTTCCTTTACACATCCCACATATGGTATTAACAAATCAAATCACCTTCAGGGGGCGGTAGTCCGCACTTCCTAAAATGAAGATATCGTGTTTACCCATAATGGAAACCATAAAGGTATGTAAAAAACGAAAAATAAAGAAGCTTAAAGAAAACATAAACATATTATATATCATATATAAAAATATTTACATCATAATGGCCACCTTTGAAGGTGTTAAATGAGTATTGAACAATCATCGTTTCGGGAGGCAGAATTTCGCCATCCACGGAAACCGTATGTTATTTAACCATTTGATGTAGTTGTGTGAGAGTGTAGCTCAAATAAATCTTATAACAACATCCTAGTATATTTAAGATACTGGTGTTGTTACAAAAGAAGTAAATAAAAAGAGTTTAGAGGGTTGGAGAAGCAAAATAAAACAAATGAACAAGAGAGAATGAATTACCTTTAAAAGTGTAACTCCCTTTTGATTTGAGTCTAAAGGATTCCTTTGAAAGGATTCTGCCCAAAGGGAATCCTCTAGGATGAGGAGAGGGATGTGGAGAGAGTAAATGGGAAGGGTTTGGCTGAGCCAAAGGCTTGAGGAGTGTGTGAAATGAGGTAGCGGTGGGGGCCTTTCATAAGAGGAGAGGAGGGGCACTTTTGGAAGGTAAAGAAATATTACTTTATTTGAAAATGTGTTTCGGTTTTAAAAGGTCCCACATTGATATAATTCGTGGATAAGGTGATAAGGGTTCGAAATCCACTTATCCAATTGGTTTTGGCCATGTGTAGGTTTTAGATTTTTCATTATCATTCCATTTTATTTAAATCGTCAAATAATGATGTCATTGCTGCATCATTATTATGTCATAAATAATTTAATTTATTTGATATCTAAATATTATAAAAAACTACTATGATGTAGGAAATATTTTTAGCTTTCAAATGACTATTTATAATCAAAATTGGGACTTTTATAACCTTACTGAAAAATTGTTTTAGTAAAACAACTCATGTTTGTGTCAATTTAATTTTAACATTAAATAAAAATATATTATTGTCATTTTCCAACTAAAGTGGCTCCATGGGTCCCCAAGTTGGCCCATGGCTTGTCTTGGTCGGCCATGACTCACCTAATAGGTATAGGACAAGTGTCATGGTGTTTTCACATTCTTATAATACCATTTTTACCTTAAACTACACTAATTACCTCTAATCGCGATTAATGAAAAAAAGTTACTATTCACCAAAAAATTATTTTAATCTCATTGAACCAAATTTTACTTCTTAATGACAACCATGTATGTTGGATTTTCAAAATTCAATACACATTAGTGGTAAACTTTCATTTAACTGAAAAATCAGTTTGCTTGATTACCACTTAGTGGTTTCACTATTCATCAAAAATTGAAGTTTTTCAGAAAATTACCAAAAATTCACCCTAAGCTATATTTGATATTACGAATTAAAAAATGAAGTATATTTTAAAAAATTCAAAACATATGAGTCAAATTAATTAATTAAATAATTAATTCCCGCTGTCATGACAAATAGCGTGTTTTTGTGAAACAATAAGTATCAAAAGATTGACACTAGTTTAAGTCTGATTTCAAAGTGAAATTAATTCCAACGACCACTATTGGATTTAATGGTAAAAATATTTTCTAATTTCACTTTAAAACCAAATCAAAAGATAATATAATCATATAAATAATTTAGATTAAAAAGTGGTTTTGAATTAAAATACAACATTTTAAACTATTCATAAAAAAATGAACTTTATCAGAAAGGTACCAAAAATTTACACAAAGTAAATTTTGATGTCCCGATTCTAAAGAAGAGTTATATTTGGTCCAAAATAAAGTATAAGAGTAATCAAAACTATATTTAATGACGGTTCACCATTAAAAGGTGATAAGTGAACCTTTAGTGAAAATTAGAGTATACATGCCCTAAAATTGAACTCTTTCCGTATTTTAAGCCTTTATCTTTTATTGGGTAAATGTATAAACATTTAAAAACATATATTATCATATTTTAGTTATTTCCATCCATTCCCGCCATTACAACGGCTACTCGTTAACTAACATTTAAAATAATATTATTTTATTACTAGTGTGCTACGTAAGTTTCAAAGAAACTCATCGTTGCGTATCGGGTACGCTATCGAACATAGCAACCCCTTTAAAATAAAATTAATATTTAATTCGTAAATATTAATAATTATGAAAATTCTTTATTCTTTAATTACCTGGGATGTTACATCCAAACCTTCATTTTTCATCCCAAATTTTCATAACCCATAATTAACATTAAAATAAATGTTTCACAAAATATCATTACCCTACATAATTTTTTTTAAATTTAAATCCTAACTAAGTATATCTATGTCACTAATCATATGATCAACCAGAAAATTCTAAACCCATTTTGATATCTATAATTATTAAGAGGAAATTATAATCTCTAATGTTTTCTTAGACTATCATTCAATAGCAAAAATAAGGGTTGAGATTTAAACAATATATATTCAAGTCATTCTAAACTAGAATTAAAATTCAAGGATATTTTCAGTTTAGATTTTTTGAGAAATAAGAAAATATCATATATTTTAAACCAATAGATTAAAAGTGGACACTTTTATAGTGTATCTACTTTTTCTAAAAAAATCATTAAATTTGATTTCTTATGATGACGAATCATCAATATTTTACACTTTATGTCATACATTTCCCTATACAGCCTTAAACATTATAAAAAAATATTCTCAAACATGGGATGAGAATAAAATCACAATATATGACATATAATATAAGAAACCATTAGTCCTTTGAAAAACCATAAATCACTTTTTAAAACACACATTTTTACTCAGAAAAATGTATCAACTTTTAAAAAAACATCATTATCAAACATTTTAAAATTCAATTAATTTTCATGAAATGTAATAATAAAGCATAAAATTTATAATTCTGTTTTGTTGGACATAATTATACTCAAATGGAATAACCATGTGGTTGACTTCCAAACAGGTCAATATTAAAAATGTAATAACCATATGGTTGACTTCTATACATGGCAGTCCTATAATTGGTATAAACATACTGTTGACTTCCATAGCCAATTAATTGGTGGATATAATTTAACCACACATACTTTGTTTGGTGTAGATCCACCTATAATTTTTTTATCATGCAACCTCCTGTAAACTATCCATGTACTATTTTATAATTATTTTATAAAAAAGATTTCAATTTTCATCTTTTCTATAATAAATTGTCATTTGAACTCATATGATAAAATTTAATGTCATTGAAATAACCAATCCATTTTTGAAAACCAATTTTCGAAGAAAAATACCCAGAAATGGAATTGAGGGTCTTATTTTTTTCTTCTTAAACCAGAAGGCTTGCATAAGAAGTGAAATATCAAAATAGACCTAAAATTTTCTTTTATAATAATTTTATATCAATATAGATAATCATTTTTAATAATATGAAGACTCAATAAAATTTTTTTTAATTTAAAAATTTAGAAATTTAAAATTATATTTTTAAATCAATGTCTTGTTTTAAACATTGAAACATTTTAAAGAAATTGGAAAATTCATATTTTGAAACATTCATTTTCATATAAATACAATCATTAAATCAATTTTGAAAACATGGAAATGAATGATAAATATTTAGAATAATGAATATTAAAAACATTTAAATTGGTCATTTTGTTAATGTGTCCTTTTCATTGAGTCTAAATCTTCACATATATTTTTTATATCCCTCTTCCTTATTAATATTTTTCTTTTATCATTTTCATAGCACTAATGATTGTGTTTTGCATAAACTATGATATCTATATTGTGGGTAGGGAACATATATTGGTATTTGGTTTGATAATGATCATACTAAATAGGTTTTTGCGTGTGATGAAAATGAGTATTAAGAACCCTTTTATAGAAGATGAGAGGTGAGATCTTGTAATTTCTCAAAATATTAAAATAAAAAGATATTATTCTAGATCCAAGGACAAGAAAATATCCATTAAATTTATAAGGGATTTTATTTTTGACCACATCTAATCCCCTGTTATTATTTAATATTTTATTTTATTCAAATAATTTAATATAATATTATATTTAGGAAATATCAATAATGTCATAATTAAAACTATTAATTAATATGAATTTAATTACATCAACAAGCAATGAGAATTAAAATATAATTATCAATCATATATAATATATCATATTGATCTATTAAATTATTTATAGAAATTAAATAATTGAAAATAAATCAGAAATAATATTTATAAAATATAAATTTTTTTTCATCTTAATTAATAAATACTGCTATTGAATTGAAGATGAAATAAATGTAATAATAGAATTTCTCAAAATTAAATATAAATTTATTTAATTAAAATAGTTACATTAAGATCAAAATAGAAATTTAGCTTCATTCAAATCCTATTTTTTCCTCTGTTGAAACATAAAATATTTTAAATACAATGACACTGATTGTGATAATATGGTCCTGGTGACACAACAGACACCCTGTCTTAACATGGTCATCGGGTCCTGGCCTGCAAGGTACAACCAATTACCCTGTAGAATTGTGTTCTGCACCCTAGGGCACACCCACATGCCCGAACGGGTCATCTGACAAATGATTGTCCCCATAGACCAACACATGTCCTTTCCAGTGTGTTTTTTCCTCACTCACACACACCTTGGGAAACTTCCCAGAAGGTCACAAATCCTGATCACTACTCCAGGCCAAGCTAGATTAACTTTGAAGTTATAATCAGGCAGGTTCCCGAAAAGGATGGTGCACCTTGTTGACATGAGTCATATCATTTTTTCATTTAACCCTTTATCATTATATAGTGTTACAATCACCCCCTTTAGAGAATAACATCCTCATTGTGGGCCATACATCTCAACCCAGGCAGTGCACTGCACTTAAGGCTTGGTACCACCTCTGATACCAAATGTAACAACTGGGTCCCACTGACAACACAGCCACCCCGCATAAACATGGTCGTCGGGTCCTAGCCCACCAGGTACCACCAGTTGGCCCGTAGACATGTGGTTCCCACCCTAGGGGCCACCCACATTCCCGAACGGGTTATCTGACTATTGAATGTCCCCACATGACTACACCTTCCCTTTCTAGTGGTTTTTTTCTTCACACACACACACACACCATTGGAAACATCCCAAAAGGACACCCATCTTGTCACTACTCCAGAACATGCACGCTTAACTGTTGAATTCTAATCGGGTAGGCTCCTAAAAAATAAGGTCCACCATGTTGACATAAGTCATATAATTTAGTCATTTAATCCTTTATCATTTTAGGGTTTTACACTGATAATTTGTTACTATCATTGATTTAAATAGTATATAATTTATTATAATGAATATATATTAATTAAATTACTGTATTTAAATAATAACATGATACAGATTGTATCATATTAATTTTAAAATTTAATAGAAATTTTTTAGGTCATGGTTATACCATTGTTTTTTTATTTTAACCTCTATTTGACCTCTTTAACTCATATGGTGACAACATGTGTGTTTAGTATCTTATAGTTAATATAGTAACTATAAAATGAAAATATTACAATAATTGAAAAGTGGAATAAAAATTAAACATTATCAAATTTTTTTTAGGTTCTTATATATATAATAATATTATATATTTTAATAAAATATCATTTATTTTAAAATATCAGTAATTCCAATTGGACCTGATTCATTACATTGACGGTTAAAAAAATACATTACAGAATGATAAAATAGATAACACTTCTAAAACATCATGAAAATGTCCAATTATTCTATAAAAAATAATCCAATACCATTAATTATCTCATATTAAATTAATTTTTATGTTACTAATATCATTTATTTGGTATTTCCATTAATTAAATAGTTACTACATCGTTATTGTTCAAGACTTTTAATTATTTTCCCCTAAAATTTGAAGATAAATTATCCTGTTAAATATAAATATTTTATATTTAGAAAGAAAATTTATAGTCAAATATATACCCTATATAACCCCATATTAAAAATATATATCTTTTTAAAAACAAATGTATGAAATATATGAATTTTCATTGAATAAAATATTATAAGGTTATATTCTCATCCAAATGGTCATAATTGGCCACATAACCTATCATTTAATTATTATAGACTAAAAATACTCATCATATAATAATTGAGAAAGTGTTAGGGTCATTTTAAAATATTTATAAAAACAATTTACCCTTAATGACCTAATTTAACTTTAATTGTGGTAATAAAAATTAAAATACATATTATTTAGATTTTTTGAAATTAAACGGACAGATTTAATAAATATAAAAAATATAATTCATAAAATTTATTTATCTTTTCAAAATTAATCCCAACAAGTAGATATAGTTTATTTAAAATTAATCATATAGGAGGTGTGAAAAAACATGGTTTTAAAGTAAAAATGTTCAATGATATTTTTTATATAAAATTGATTCCAATGAGCCAAATTGGATTAATTGATATAAAATTGAATTATTTAATCATTATAATGAATTTAAAATATTACATAAATATATAAATAAAATAGATGAAAAAGTAGTTTATAATTAAAATGCATTACCTTTCACTATTCATCAAACATAAAATTTATCAGTAAAATACCAAAAATTTAACCAAAGAAAATTTTGATATTCATATTTGATCAAAAAATATGACATTATCAATTAAAATTTATTTATATATAAATACTTGGTTTTAAAACATCTTCCATTAAAAGGCGTAAAAACCTATTTTTTTTTAAAATTTCTTCTTTTTATACGTAAAATTTGAATTAATTTTTTTCTTTATTTCTAAAAAATATATTGGATGATTTTAAAACTATTTAATTTAATAATATATATTTAATTCATATCAGTCAATAAAAGTAATTAATTAAATTTATTATGAGTAAATTTCTTTTGGAAATATTAAATTAGTTACACATAAGGCACATCATTCATATTAAATAGTATTTATTTTAATTTTTATTTATTTTAAAACCAATGAAATAGTTTTATAAACATTTCTAAACCATATTTTCAAAATTTATTTAATTCATTTTTTTGTTCCAATCTAACGGCTTGGTTATAACGGGATCATAATAACGATATTTAGATTATCATTTAAGCTCAACATGGTGTATCTTGTATGCTACATAAGATAGTATCTCTTTTTAATATTTATCGATGATACATAGTCACCATGAAATAGATGATGTTTGATATATACTGGAATAAATCTTCATGTGGTTCTAATCATGATATGCTTATGTTCTAAAACTATATCCACTTATAATAAATAGGAGGCTATGTATTGATTGGTAATCCATATAATTTCTTCCATATAAAAATATTTTGATGCTATCATATAATTATTTTTTATCATATGGGTTCTAGCTAATTTTTTCTCACCGTAATCTATGATGATTACATAAACCCCACATCGATTCCAACTGCAGATTCCCAATATTTCGATACATAAATGTTAAATCTTAATTGATAATTATTAAATAAATAACATTAGGATCCATTGAAAATAAATAAAGGGTTGGTATCTTTGGATACTATATTCAGAACCATCTAATTATGTTCATTTTTCATTATCCCTTACATTTTTATTATCACTTTGTGCACATATTCACAAAAACCTATATAAAACCATTATTCAAGACAAGTGGAAAATAATGTTAAGAAAGTGTGACCATAGATTATTTGTTAAGGTATGTATAGAATATATCAATGTATGATTATATTAATGTATAAGAAATGTACAAAATTATGGGATTATAAACATTTCTAAAAAGATCATTCCCCATTTTTATGAGTTATAAATTAGAGTTAGAGAATAAAACATTATCTTTTCAAATAAAATGGATCATAAATATGAATATACATTATAAATCAATCATGAAACATAATTATAGAGCATAATAACTTCATAAATATATTGAACAATCGTTTTTATTGAAACAATTTCATATATCATGGTTAAATATTGATGCCATCATATAATATTAGACTAGAAAAAAATTGTTTATTTATATATCCTAATAGAACAAGAATCACAAACAAATTCACATAGTAAATTAATTAAATCAACTTGTTTCTCATAAATAATATATAAAATTGACTTGATTCCCATAAATAATTAAGTAGATCAACTTGTTTCCTATAGTGGATCAAGAACATTGACATGCCTCCAATAATTATATCATGAGATATAAAACAGTACCCCATAATCTAGAGAGATATTTAATTACATGACAACCAATAAGATAATTAATTTAATAAAAATGTGTTCCATATGGTCATAAAACATTCAACATACAATCATATCATATCCAGTGTATAGAATTCGGGGAAAACACCCTTTTTAGTTATAATTAAGTTATTAAAATCTAAAAATTCAAAAAAACATAGGAAAATATTTCATCTAAAAATAATCTTCAAAAATTTAAAATGAATATTTAATACATTCAGTGGTTATTATTAGTGGAAATTTTAATCAGGTTGTGTACATCAAAACTGATATTTCATTCACATTTTCAATAAAATGTAAAATATTCTATGTTTAGAAAATGAAATAAATATTTATTTTAAAAAAATAAAAAATATAGTCTAAAATGATTTTAAAAATTCATAGGAAAATATTAACAACAATATTAAAAAAATTCATAAAATAAGTAAATATGAGAAAATTATTAATAACCAAATCGTAAATCATAGTCAGTTTATCTTAAAAATATTCTATTATTCTATTGATTATATATTTTAAAAAAAATTATAAGAAAAATTTTACTAAAAATAAATCTCTATTGGAGATTAAAAAATGAAGGTATTTATTAGATAATGATTATATAATTTCCATAATAAATTTTCATGTATAAATAATCCCGATCAAGATGTGATTGAGAGATAAATCCCTTACCACAGACCATATCTCCCTTCATATGAAGTATATATCACTATATAAAAAATATATTTTAATAAAAATCTATTCCAATGAAATAATTTTATTCACCAAATCAAATATTATTTACTTATAATATCTTATCACCATTTTATTAATAATTTGATTTTAAAATAACTATTTTGTGTGATAATTGCATCATTTCTCATGCATATATTTGATATGGAGTCATAGTCCATATACATTGATAATGGATTTAGTACATAAAAAAGTTAATATTGATATAATTTATATATATTTTCATTATATTAATTTATATTCATCAGTAAAATGTAGATATTGAAAAATTAATTAAATCGCTCATAGAGAATGTAAGTTGTACGCATGCTTGAGCATTGTTTTAACAATTCCAGATATTAAAAAAAAGAAATTTAAAAAATAAGTAACTATTAAATGATCATTATCATATCATATATTTCAAAATATATACTATAAATAAATCTTCTTTTTTATCCATGAATATCATAAATAAAAAACAAATTATACCCCTTCGTAGAGATGACAATCCAATCTTACGCATGATTGACGTTGTGATTATCCAATGTAATGGGAGGATGATATGGTATTATTTTTTTAGAAAATAATATTTTTCTAAATATCATATATTAAAATTATAATAATCATAATAACCTTCAATTAAATATGGTGACATAAATTGAATTATATCGCTACATGGTGATAGTATGTTTTTTATACACACAAGGGATACAATAACATTAAATTTGATGAAAACGATGGTGGATACAGTTTTTTTAACAATGATTATAAAATTTTGGGTTATTTATTATACTTATATTAACATTTCATGAAGAATATTAGTTATTTATAGTAGTTAAAATAAGAAAATAGTGAAAATAGGGCATGTAAAAATATTACATCTTCGTCAGTAGACCCCCTTTAGATCCCTTATTATGGACACTTGGAATGATTTATTTAGAATAATAGAACATATAATCAGTTTATAGGTATATTTTCAAGAGAAAATATTTGGTTTTGGGCCATATATATGGCATAATGTGGTATAAAGAATAAAATAGAGTGGTGTCGTTTTAAAGGTTATGAGAGGTGCACTCAATGAATTTCAAAAAAAATAAGATATAATAAATTAATTCCAAATAAAATGACTCCAAATGGAAAAATATTCAAAAAAAAATTATAATTTGGTTGAAATAAAATCAACCAATATAAATTTTATAGGAATATGTTGTGTTTTAAACTATATCTTTTAGTTCAACCACATTGTAACCCTATTTTGACCTTAACCAAAATAATGTATTTTTTCTATTAAAGGGTATTTAAAATATATATAATGTATCGATTTTTTAATAAATGGAAAATGGATGATCATTTTTAAAATTTATTTTCCTAACTGTCCCCTTTCATTGTTTTTATGATTTTTGTTGGACTCACCTGTTTTAATAATCACAAATTATTTTTAAATATTGATCATAATATATTAAGTCAATCTTTAATCCTTTTAATCTACATATACAATTATCTTATTCTCAACAATGTATATTCTTAAGACTCATGACTTTAATGCATCAACTTACAGTCCATATCTATCTAAATATAAGCTCACTGTTAAAGGCTACTGGTAAGAGCCTTCTGTTCAAATTCAATTATCTTATTCTAAACAATGTATATTCTTAAGACTCATGACATTACTGCATCAACTTACAGTCCATATATATCTAAATATAAGATCACGGTTAAAGGCTACTGGTAAGAGCCTGCTGTTCAAAGTCACCATTATAGCTTGCTATCACCCTAAGTCACTGATGCTAGAAGATCACTGTTGAAGATTTACAGTCACTATTGGATGCTACCGGTACAAGGTTATTGTCACAAGTCTACTGATGATATGCTTATCAGAGATCACAGACAAAGAGACACTATCATAAGGTCACTGTTGTAACAAGGTTTCCGCTAGAAGTCCACTGTCAGACTCTTTCTCAAGTATTCTATTGAGAACTTCACTGTTCAACCCTGTAGTTGGAAAGGTTACAGTTGAAGTAGTCTGATGTTACAGAACTACCAATTAGAAGCTTATTGTTAAAGGTCTACTATTTACCCTACTGATGGAGTTCACTGATGAGGATCCACTATTACAAAGAATAAATAGCTACTGTTAAAAGACTACAGTTGAAGTCTACAGATGGAAAGACTATAGTTGAAGTATACAGATGGAAAGACTACAGTTGACATCTACAGATGGAAATACTATAGTTGAAGTCTACAAATGGAAAGACTACAGTTCATAGTTGAAAAGACCATAGTTGAAGTCTACCGCGTGACATGATTCTGCTACCAGTCTAATGATATTCCACTCTTTTCTTTACCTATTTGATTAAAACTATTATAATGGTCATGTCTGGAAAAATTAATGCACTTGACATTATTTAATGATATTTGCAGGGATATTAGGAAACAATATGATGTACGAGGAAGACCACACGTGGTTGAAAAAATTCTCTTATCGGCCCCTACTGGACAACAAAACACAAAAACAAGAGAGTATATAAAAGACACAGAAGAGAGACACAAAAAAAGAAGTCTCGAACATACTGGAAAGAAGAATGGAACCCTCAAGAACTAATCCAAAAGGAACAAGAGGTTCATGAAGATCTATTGAAAAGAACCTTCTACAATATGTAGTAGTGTACTGAAAAGAGCTTAAAATCCAAGAAGCTGATCATCTCTACATCTCGAAGTCAAAACCTGGATGTTACGACACTCTGTTTTGGAGACAACTTGCAGAGAAGGACCAAAAATTCACTTCATTCATTCCAACGAGTCCAGAGCTGATCTGACAACACAGTAGAGCATTCTAAACTCATCCCTACTATCTTTAGCTGTAATGTGTAAAAATGCATAACATTTTTGATAAGTGTGTATGTGATACACACACTGACTCTTGTGCTGGAACTGAGGGATACTTAAAATCCCTATACCAAACTATCTTTACATTTTTTCCCATGTATAAATGTGGAAGAAGCCTAGTGTGGCTTGGTAGTTTATTTGTTTACTCACGTAGAACTGTGGTAGAGGTTGAAAAACCTGGACAGTATGTGAAACCTGTTTTAAAGCCCGATACAGGCTGTGTATCACTTTTAATATAATTTCTTGCTGGCAGGTGATCACCAAGTGGAGAGGACTAGGTCTTGACTTAAAACTGAAGCTCTTGTTTAAATTTGTTTTGTTCATTTTTTCTTTACTCTGTTTAACATCTATCCGTTGTGCTTATATTTTCAAAGACAGAAATCTTTTTTACATTCACTCTGATAGTTAGTTCTGGTTAGTGTGTATATCTGAGTTGTTTAGTAAACTTGTTTCAAAAGTCGAACTAGTTCTCATACTGATTCAACTGAGGAATAATCAACCTTTGAGAAACCTGTTGAACAATAACTCACTTATATCTCTACTGCCTTAATTGACTGGGCTGTTCTAATTTGGGGGATTTTAATAGTAATCGTTTTTAACAGAAATTTTTATTGGATCTCAATTCACCCCCCCCTCTTGAGTATCCACTCCGACCAACATTTGGTATCAGAGGATTATTCTTAGTTATAAAAGTTTTTCAAACCCTCTGTTTTCAAACTGTGATTTTAGTTTTACTTAATGATATTAAATTTATGTTAGTTCTAAATTTTATCTCTTTAATATATTTTCTTAAATCTAGTTATGGTCAATAGACTAGAAGGTGCTACTACTAACATTCCACCTTTCTTTAATTGTGTGAATTATGCTCAATGGAAGATTAAAATAAAAATTCATTTGTAAAGTATTGGTTTTGATATTTGGTCTGCTATAGAATCAGAATATGAAATTCCCCAAACTTCTAGATCTACCTGGGATGATTCTACAATGTCTGACTATAATAATAACTATAAAGCTATTAATGCTCTTTACTGCTCTTTAAGATATGATGAATTTAACTGAATTTCTACATGTAAAATAGCTCATGAAATCTGGGACACCTTGGCTATTTCTCATGAAGGAACAAAAAATGTGAAGGAAATGAGATTAAATATTTATACTATTAAATATGATAATTTTAATATGAGACCTGATGAACCCATTTCTGATATGTATCTTAGGTTCAATGAGATTTTCAACACCATGAGTTCACTGGGAAAAGCTGTTCTAGAAAAGGAGTAGATCATGAGAATATTGAGATGATTGCCTGACAGATGGAGAGGCACTTCTGTGTCTATCCGAGAGTCATGTGACATCAGCAAGATACCAGTTAAGGAATTTATTGGTAAACTAATGATGTATGAAGAGGAATTGAAGGTGAACAAAGAAGAAGATGATGAACCCAAAAGAAAATCTGTAGCATTCAAGTCTACTGCTTTAAAGAGAAAAGACAAGGAGAAAATACATGTACCTACTGTAAGTTCAACTAGTGAAGATTCAGATTCAGACAGTGACGAAGAAATGGCTCAAATAACTAGGTTATTTAAGAGGTTATATAGGAAGAAAAAGTTTTTCAAAAAGCCAAACTAAAAGGGTAAGTATGATCAACAAGGTAAGTGGAAGAAGGATTGGAAGAAATATGACAAGGAAGATGATATAGTCTACTATGAATGAAAGAGGAAAGGACACATCAAGGCTGACTATACAATGCCAAAATTCAAAAATAAATATGACTATAAGGACAAAAAAATACAAGAAATCCATGAAAGTAACCTGGAGTGCTTCAGAAGACAGCACAAGTGAATCAGAAGCTACTGACTCTGAAAAGAATCACGCCAACATGTGCTTCATGTCTAACATATTTGAGGTACCTGTTTCCCCTATTCTAAATGATTAATACTCTAAAAATAACAGTGACTTAGATAATTATGAAAATATGTCTGAGGATGAACTATTTGAATATTGAAATATACTGGAAGATACCGGCAATGAACTAAAAGATAAATATAAATATTTGAAGAAACAACATGCCTTAACTAGTAACATTAAAACAGGTCTAAGTGTAGAAAAAGAAAAGAATTCTCAATTGTTGAAAGAGAATACCCTGCTCAAATTATCTAATGAACAATTAAGAAAGGATATTGAGAAGTTCACTACTGGTAAGGATGCCTCGACACAGTTTCTAGGAAAACATATTTCTCCAAAATATACAACTGGTCTAGGATATCAGCCTGGATAGGGACACATTAGCAAAACCAAATTTCTTCCAAAATCTGGACAATTCACTGCTAATTCTAGACAATCTTTTGAGAAACAGTTTTCTAAACGACCGAACAAAGTATTTATGTCTCAAAATATGTTTGTTGATTTCATAAATTCTATAAAGAAAATATGGGTTCCCAAAGTTTAATTGGCTAACCTTTCTGGACCCAAGAAGATCTGGGTACCAAAATTATCCCATGTTTAATATGTTTTGCAGGGAAGTTGTGTAAAGAGTTCCTGTAACACTCTATGGTATTTGGACAGTGGATGTTCAAGACATATGACAGGAGACTATTCATGTTTTAAGAGTCTAATTAAAGTTGATGGTGGTCATGTCATCTTTGGTGACAATGTAAGAGGAAAAATCATCGGCTTAGGACAGATTGGTAACCCTGATACAATATTAATTTCTAAAGTACTTTTTTTGATGGATTAAAATATAATAAACTTATTGTATCTCAGTTATGTGATGATGGACTTAATGTTAAATTTGAAAATGATTCATGAAATGTTTTTAATTCAAAAAATGATTTAGTTTTCACTGCATATAGAAATGAGAATGTGTATGCTGTTGATTTAAACTCCTTATCTAAAAAAAATGTTTCTTGTTTAAATGATTTTCATAAATAATATTGGTTGTGGCATAGAAGATTAGGACACTGTAATGTGCACTCACTTAGGAAGCTATCTAAGAAATGTTTAGTTAGAGAATTACCTAAACTAGAATTCCTAAATGATAAAGTGTGTAATCCCTGTCAAAAGGGAAAACAACACAAAGTTTCTTTCAAACCAAAGAAAGAAGTTCCAAGTTCTCGACCACTTGAGTTGGTTCACATGGATTTGTTTGGACCATCAAGAGTTTCAAGTTTATATGGGAAGCACTATGTTTATGTTCTTGTAGATGACTTTTCTATGTATACTTGGGTATACTTTCTAGCTCACAAAAGTGAAGCTTGTTCCTACTTTCTCAAATATTCTAAGTCCGTAGAAAACCTTATTGGACTTAAGATTAAAACCATAAGAAGTGATCATGGCCATGAGTTTCAGAATCATGAGCTTGAATCCTACTGCTTGCATAATGGCTATAGTCACAACTTTTCTACCCCTAGGACACCCCAACAAAATGGAGTTGTTGAAATAAGAAATAAGACCCTTTAAGAAATTGCAAGGACTATTCTTAATGAGTATGACTTACCTATTTATTTTTGGGCTGAATCTATAAATACATCTTGTTACATTATTAATAGAGTCTTAATTAGGCCTATTCTGAAAAGGACCCCTTATGAACTTTGGGATAATAGGAAGCCTAAGGTTAATTACTTTAGAGTTTTTGGTTGAAAAGTCTTTATTCTTAACACTAAAGATAATCTTAAAAATATTTCTCCCAAAAGTGATGAAGGAATTTTCTTGGGTTAGTCTATTTCAAGTAAAGCCTATAGAGTGTTCAATAAGAAAACCAAATGTGTGGAAGAATCAGTTCATATCAAATTCGATGAGACTGATCCACATAAGCCTAAATCTTCTCTTGAAAATCTTGAGGAATATTTATCAAATTTTAACTTTAATGATAAAAAATAATGAATCCCCTATAAAAGTATCCAGTTCTAGAAAATTTTACAAAATCTACACCTGCTGATTTTGAACCAACAGACAACTATGAAGAATCTAGTTCAACTCTTCCTAGAGATATCAGGACTCTCAAGAATCATCTTCTAGATGCTGTTGTAGGAGATTTAAATAGAGGAACACAAAATAGAGCTTCTCTAAGAAACCAGGTTGAACATCAAGATTTTCATTCACAGCTTGAACCCAAAAATATTAATTATGCAGTCAATGATGAATTTTGGGTAATGGCTATGTAAGAAGAACTAAATCAGTTTGAAAGAAACAATGTTTGGGAATTAGTGTAAAGACCCAAGGACACTTTAACCATAGGCACTAAATGGGTGTTTAGAAACAAAGTAGATGAGTCTGGGAATATAGTTTGAAATAAAGCTAGGCTAGTTGCACAAGGATATAGTCAAGAAGAAGGAATAGACTATTAGGAGACCTTTGCACCTGTATCTAGACTAGAATCCATTAGGATACTACTTTCCTATGCACCTCATCTGAATTTCAAACTTTATCAAATGGATGTTAAAAGTGGTTTTCTAAATGGATACATAGTTGAGGATGTGTTTGTTGAAGAAACTCCTGGTTTTAAAAATCCCCATTTTTCCAATCATGTTTTCAAACTGTCTAAAGCTTTGTATGTCTTAAAACAAGATCCAAGAGCATGGTATGATAGGCTTAGCTCTTTTCTTATTTCAAAAGGTTTTACCGAAGGGAGAGCCGATCCTACTCTTTTCATTAAATAGATTTCTAAAGATGTTTTGATAGTACAAATTTTTGTGGATGATATTATTTTTGGATCTTCTAAAAGTTCATTATGTTTTGATTTTTCAAAAATGATGCAAAATGATTTTGAAATGAGTTTAATGGGAGAACTCAAAATTTTCCTTGGATTTCATATCTTTCAAAATAAAAATGGCATTGTTTTGAATCAAAGAAAATATATTAAGTATCTTTTTAAAACGTTTTTCTTTGGATGTTAGTAAAGGTAGTGAAACACCTATGAGTACCACATGTAAGTTGGATACAGATGAAGCTGGAGAACCAGTGGATCAAACCAACTACAGAGGTATGATAGGGAGTATACTCTATCTTACATCTAGTAGACCTGACATCATGTTTAGTGTATGCATGTGTGCTTCCTTTCAAGCCAATCCAAAAGAGTCTCATTTAGCTGCCGTGAAAAGAATTTTTAAATATCTCAAACATACTCCCAACTTAGGATTATTCTATCCAAAAGAAAAATCATTTGATTTGTTGAGTTATCCGGATGCTGATTTTTCCGGTTGCAAGTTAGATAGAAAAAGAAACTCTGGGACATGTCACTTTTTAGGAAATTCACTAGTATCTTGGTGTAGTAAGAAGTAGAATTTTGTTGCATTATCTACTACCGAAGCAGAGTACATAGCTGCTGGAAGTTGTTGTGCTCAAATTCTGTGGATGAAACATACTTTACTGGACTATGGATATCAATTCAAACATGTCTCTATAAAGTGTGACAATACAAGTGCTATTAACATTTCCAAAAATCCAGTATCTCATGCTAGGACAAAGCATATTGATGTGAGACATCACTTTTTAAGGGATCATTATCAAAAGGGTGATATCAATCTTTAATTCATTGGCATTGAACAAAAATTAGCTGATATATTCACATAGCCTTTGAATTATCAGAGGTTAAATTACATCAAACCTGAGTTAGGTATGATTAATTTCAGCACAGTCAGACCTCACAGTTAGACCTCACAGTTAAACCTCACAGTTAGACCTCACAGTCGAACCTCATAGTTAGGTCTCACAGTCGAACCTCACAGTTATACCTCACTGATGCATCTCACTGTTGGATACCTCGCTATTTGTTTTTATTTTTGCGGGAATTTTAATAGTTTTATTTCTTTGTATTATTTTTATTTTATTTTGTTTTAATCCCTAAATGATAAAATCAAATGCAACAAACACATTTCAATCCACCTTCCTCTCCCAATCTTGAACCTTGCTCTCGAAATTCCTAAACCCTAACCCTTAACCTGAGCCCTCGAACCTTTCTCAATCTCTATGGTCAGAACCAAGCGACCTCCGACTATCAATGAGGATGCGCCAAGGCCTAAGTGAACTCGAGCCGAATCCAGTGGCACTAGTGACACCCCGTTGGGACCTGTAAACCCGCATCTGACCAAGATACAAATATTTGCTGAGAAGGAGTTAAGTTAAGAATGGATACTTTTGAGCAAGTCATTAGTAGTGAAAGTACAAGATTCCCAAGGATGGACCAAATGATTTTCCAACAACAATGGACCGTACTACATGAATCTTGTGAAAGAATTCTATGAATATCTGACATTATTAGAGGAAGAGGATGTGCATAAGCTAATTTCTAGAGTCAATGACAATGAAGTTAGTTTCACATCTGTTGAGTGGGTTGCCTCCCTGAGAGTTCCTCATGAAGAAATTTATGACTACTACTCTGGAGTGGCTCCTCCAGAAAATGCTGTTTTTTAGTATGAAAAAGATTTGGAAGAATAGACAGGAGATAGAAAATCAAGAAGGATCATAGCATCTGAGATGAATGGAGAAGACATGCTCTTATTCAAATTCATTCAGCATGTACTTAGTCCGAGGAGAGGGGAATTTGCAGTACTGAAGTACCAGGACATATTCCTGATGTACTTACTGAATCATGGAAAGAAGATTAACCTATGTAGGTTACTGATGGCACAATAGGAGGATATGACCAAGACAAGCTCAAAGTCCAATGCCTTATTTCATGCCAACCACATTTCAGTTATGTTAAATGTAAAAGGTGTGGCTGGGAAATCAAGAAGAGTTGATAGTGGCCAAGAACAGTGTCTATATCTCCAAGGTAATCTGCAAGTTCATGAAAATTAGCTGGAATCCATGGAAGAAGGCGTGGGTGAATGATGAAGGAATGTTTTATGAAAAGTATGACCCTAATACTCATCCAACTAGGCCAAGAGAAAAAAGAGATCCAGGCCTGAATCCTGATGAGCCAGAACCGGTTTATTCAGATGAGGAGGAGGCTGATGGAGCTGTGGACCCTCAAAGAGAGAACACCCCCATTGATGATGGGAGTGATCCTGATTTACCTCACATTCCTCTAAGGACAGTAGATTTTGGAGCAGCTAGCCCTCCAAAATAACTACCAAGGAGAGAGTCTATTCTAAAGGACAGTGATACTGAGACCACTGATGAAGAAGAAGAAGCATATCAAAATGTTTTAAAGGACACCCCTGAGTAGGATGAGGCAACCGAGTCAAATCATTTTTCTCATGAAGAAAAGGAGGATATTGCTCAAGAAAATGATGAGTAAAATGAAGAAGAAGAGCTCAGTTTGAGCCCTCTGATTGATAATACAGACAATATAGTTCCTAATCAGGAAGTAGGAGTGGAATCTTCTACCATTTATGAGAGAGTCATCGATGACTCAGAAAAGGATAGGACTGACCCTACTGTTGAACTATCAGAGAAAATGGTAATTGAATCTGCTGAAGTTTCAGAGGAGGTTGTGGAGTTACCTCGAGCAGAATAGTTAGAGGAGATTCCCAGGAAAATTCTCTAAGTGAGGGGGAGCATCTTGGTTCAGTTTTTGTGTGTGTATGACATCGAAGGTTGGTCATCAGATCCAGGATATATGGTACTTGGACTCAATTATGGAGATTATGATGAGGAAGACCAGCCTCAAAGGGAGTCTGTTATCCTACCTGCTGTGGCTGACAATTTGGCAACCAAGGAGGACCTTGAGTCCTTAAAGGCTGAAATGAAAGAAGCACTGAGAGAATCAATGGCAGATTTGAAGAAAATCCTGGTTGAAGAGATGAGGAGTATGGAGCAGTCCCTGGAGCTATATCTGGGATGTGATGTGTCTAGTCCAGTGAAGGAAATGATGGATGAAGCTAAAGTATTACATACTCAAATTGAGAGTTGGATAGGATCTGTGGTTGCTCTAAGACAATCAATTGCTTCATTGACTGCCATGAACAGTTCTCAAAACCAAGAGAATGCTGATATTAGATATATCAAAGAAGTAGTCAAGAAGTTTGTGGAAGTATTTGAGGCTTTTAAGACATCAGTCATAGAACATTTGAACAGTCATGATGCACTTGTTCAGAAGGTGGTTAGTAATTCGACACAGTCTTTCAAAGAGGCAGTAGCTTTCTCGGTCGAACCCCTTCCCTCATCCAGCTCCACTATTAACATTGACCAGATCATAACTGTGATCCAGGAAGAGTTTTCTAAGGCCAGTACCAATAGAACCTCTGATACTCAGATACATGCTACCACTAGGGGAGTCAGCAGTTTTGTTCGTGATCACCTACGGGTAGCTACTGCTTCTCAAGAGACTATTAGGAATAAGGTGGATTCTTAATTTGAGTAGGTATATACCAAGCATCAAATAACCAACCACTTCAAGCTCTTGATAGAGAATATGAAGTTGCCTCCAGTGACTCAAGCATTTTCGGAGCAGGTCAGCAAGATGAGAGAATTGACCCCAGTTTTGGATATGTTTTTGGAAAATAAAGATGTTTTTTATATGCTATAGAAAGAGGAGGAAGCATTATTATGGATTTCAGAAACCTTCTTCTACCCTTTCTCCATGTGGACTGCACCCCTGTCATCATACCTCCTGCCTTACCTGCTTCTCAACCCAGTGGTTCTTCCACCAAGTCTCCTTTTGAAGCTATTAGAAGTCTTACTCCACTAATACCTCAACGTGCTACCCATTACAGACCCATAGGAGCTTCTGTTTTTGCACCTCCAATCATTCCTGCAGCTATTCCGAAACCTGCTGATCCACCAGCTTCTTCTCCATCTTCTTCTTCCAAAGGGAAAGACCCCTTACCTATGGATTCTGTGGATTGGGTCTATTTTTGTCTTTTGATAGGGACTCTGTATTATTTTTGGTCATGTAATGTACTATGTTATTAATATAAGCCTTCTCAGTTTTTCACTCATTTGTATTTCTTTTTGATAATCACAAAGGGGGAGAAATACTATGCTAATTGAGAAACTAATTTGAAAATATTGTGCTTATTAGTCTCTGATACTTGACAAATTTTAATACATACTGACATAATTTGTGATTATCAAAAAGGGGGAGATTTTTGGACTCACCTATTTTAATAATCACAAATCATGTTTAAATACTGATCATAATATATTAAGTCAATATTTAATCCTTTTAATCTACATATACAATTATCTTGTTCTGAACAATGTATATTCTTAAGAATCATGACTTTACTACATCAACTTACAGTCCATATCTATCTAAATATAAGCTCACTGTTAAAGGATACTGGTAAGAGCCTTCTGTTCAAAGTTAATTATCTTATTCTCAACAATGTATATTCTTAAGAATCATGACTTTAATACATCAACTTAATGTCCATATCTATCTAAATATAAGCTCACTGTTAAAGGCTACTGGTAAGAGCCTTCTGTTCAAAGTCACCGTTATAGCTTGCTATCACCTTAAGTCACTGATGCTAGAAGATCACTATTGAAGATTTACAGTCACTATTGGATGCTACCGGTACAAGGTTACTGTCACAAGTCTACCGATGATCTGATTATCAAAGTTCACAGACAAAGAGTTACTGTCATAAGGTCACTACTGTAACAAGGTTTCTGCTAGATGTCCACTATCATAATCTTTCTGACGAATTCTGTTGAGAACTTCACTGTTTAAGACTGTAGTTGGAAAGGTTAAAGTTGAAGTAGTCTGATGTTACAGAACTACCAATTAGAAGCTTACTATTAAAGGTCTACTATTGAGCCTACCAATGGAGTTCACTGATGAGGATCCACTGTTACAAAGAATAAAAAACTACCATTAAAAGACTACAGTTGAAGTCTAAAGATGGAAAGGCTACAGTTGATGTCTACAGATGGAAAGACTAGAGTTGAAGTCTATAGATTGGAAGACTACAGTTGATGTCTAAAGATGGAAAGACTACAGTTCATAGTTGAAAAGACCACAGTTGAAGTCTACCATGTGACATGCTTCTGCTACCAGTCTAATGATATTCCACTCTTTTCTTTACCTATTTTATTAATACTATTATAAAGGTCATGTCTGGAAAAATTAATGCACCTAACATTATTTAATGATATTTGTATGGATATCAGGAACAGTATGATGTACAAAGAAGACCACACGTGGTTGAAACATTTCTCTTGTCGGCCCCTACTAGACAACAAAACACAAAAATAAGAGACTATATAAAAGACACAGAATAGAGACACAAAAAAAACCTGAACATAATGGAAAGAAGAAGGGAACTCTCAAGATCTAATCCAAAAGGAACAAGAGGTTCATGAAGATCTATTGAAAAGAACCATCTACAATATGTATTAGTGTTCTGCAAAGAGAATAACATCCAAGAAGTTGATCATCTCTACATCTGGAAGTCATAACCTGGAAGTTGCGACACTCTGTTTTGGAGACAACGTGCAAAGAAGGACCAAAACTTCACATCATTCATTCCAACAAGTCCAGAGCTGATCTGAAATCACAATAGAGCATTCTAAACTCATCCCTACTATCTTTATATCTACTGTGTTTAAATACTTAACATTTGTGAGCAGTGTGTATGTGATACACAAACTGACTCTTGTGATTGAACTGAGGGATACTGAAAATCCATATACCAAACTATCTTTACATTTATTTCCAACGTATAACTATGGAAGAAGCCTGGTGTGGCTTGGTAGTTTATTTGTTTACCCACGTAGAACTGTGGTAGAGGTTGAAAAACCTGGATTGTTTGTGAAATATGTTGTAAATACCAATACTGGTTGTGTATCAATTTTAATATAATTTCTTAGTGGTAGGTGATCACCAAGTGGAGAGGACTAGGTCTTGACTTAAGACTGAACCTCTTGTTTAAATTTGTTGTGTTCTTTTTTGCTTTACTCTGTTTAACATCTATCCACTGTGTTTATATTTTCAAAGATAGAAATCTGTTTTTACATTCACTCTGATAGTTAGTTCTGGTTAGCATGTATATCTAAGTTGTTTAGTCAACCTGTTTCAAAAGTCGAATTAGTTCTCATACTGATTCAACTAAGGAGTAATCAAACTTTGAGAAACCTGTTGAACAATAACTCACTTATATCTCTACTGCCTTAATTTACTGGGCTGTTCTAATTTGGGGGATTTTAATCCTAAAAGTTTTTAACAGAAATTTTAATTGGAACTCAATTCACCCCCCTCTTGAGTATCCAATCCGACCAACAATTTTTATAAAATTAAAAAAAATTGATAAAATATTTTAACTTTTATTTTTTACACCGTTGAAATAATTTGAAATTAAACATATCATTATGGAAATTTATTTAAAATAAACACCTTTGAAACATATTTATTAAGATATATATATATATATATTATTAAAAGAATAGAATAATATTTCAAAATTGAGATACTATTAATATTGTTAATATAATTATTTTATTTTTCTATTAATTGAATACATTCTCTATATTGGTTGTGTAAGAATTTACAGAAATATTTCAATAATTAATTACTGAATAATAAATACTATGATAAATATAAATAATTTACCTTTCAAATAAGCATTTTTAATGAACATAAAGTCTTTTTACACTTATGTTAAAATATTAGAAATATTCAATTCAAGGGTGTGACATTTTTTACTTTGTTTTTTACTTATATTAATATAGAGAACAAAATAAAATACATATGAAACCAAGAGGTCATATATTCTACAATTTTATTGAGATAGATGACCTCCATCCATGAAATGGGATAAATGAATGTTTTTTCAAAGGTTTATTTTCTTATCCCAATTTATTAATCCTATTTCAACTATTTTTCCCTTAACGAAGTGAAAACAATGTTATATGGTTGAAACCCATATTAAACAAGAATAAATTTTCCAATATAATACATTATGACATCCTAAATATAACTATAAAATTTATTTTTCAAAATTCATATTTGATATTTGGAATACGTTAATTCCAAAAAAATAAAGTATGGAATGGAAACATGTTTTTCATAAAAATGGATTCTTATGAATAATAAAATTTCTACAAATATTATAACAAAATTGGTTTCCAATAAATTTATTTTTTGACTTCACATTACTTTATTACATTAATTTCTTCTCCTATTTTTCCTTCCTTTTATGGGGAGTATATTGGGACTCTTGAGGATAGAGATCATTTTTCGGTTCAAATGACCGTAAGAATAGATATATATTATTATTTTAATTAGTGGAGTCCCAGTATAAAAATGTAATGTGGTAATGGGGTTCTCCTCGAGTTCAAAGGATTATTGAGGCAGTTTGGATTTTTTTGTAATAATATGTTTTTTTTATTCTGTTTGGCGATTACACACCATGTCACTAGTTTACACATACTTTATTTGATTTCTAGGATCCTATCCTTAGATGAATACATATTGGGAAATAATATATGATATGTAAATATTACACACCATGATGTTTTAGAAATTAGTTATCTAGGGAAAATATGAAGGGTTTATTGAGATATATGGACCATGAGGATTACATGATGTGTAAATGTGTTAAAAACCCTGTATGTCTCATATATATGGATTTTAGAAAACTATATGAATGGTTTTTTAATTATTTAACTTGTAGTGTCTTTTATCTCAACCAAGAGAACTTCTCCAATGATTTTGGGAACCTCCATTAACTATGAAGTGAGTCTTTCATAAATTTATCATTAATGTGGTTATCTTGCATATGTCTGGGTAATATACCTTTCTTCTTTTTCTTTTCCTTTGATTGTGGTAGAAGAGTAAAATTGTGATATTGGATATTCTAATCAGTGGTGTGGATATGGATGTTTTATTCCAAATCCAATATCTTATTTATTTTTTAGGGGCCGATCCTTTTTTGGTTTTGGTGTGGTAGTTGTTTTCTCTTGAGTATGTGTAGTTTCCTCTTTTTCTTTTTCACATTTTTTAAATTTAATTAATTCTTTTATTAATGGATTGACTCAAGGTAATATATTATCATTTTTCATTTCTTGTTGATGGGATTTCCCTTTATGACTATTCCTGACGCCATTTTTTGAAGTAGTTGGCTCCAACTCTAGCCTATGGTGGTGAATATTATTTATCTAGTTCTGATAAGATCTTTTGAAAATGAAATAACATCATTGATTGATTTTATTTTTTGGTTTGAAAAAGTGTGTTTCACAAATAATGATTTTATACTATTTTTGGTAAATGAAAATGGGTTTTAATAGAAATATTAAATGGTTTTAAAATCATGGTTTGATAAAAATGTTTTGATAAATTTTTTTGGAAAATCAAGTATTTGGGAATACATGGGTACTTAGGCTAATCGTGTTGTAATAGGCATCATCCACTATTAGGGGGTTCATTAATCGGTTTTTCTTCTTCTCCATGGGCATATTTTTCTTGGAACATGTTTTACATATTTGGGTTCACTATCTGGAGAGTTCACATACTCTCTAGATTCGATTAATATGCCTATAATATTAATAAATAATCAATTTAATAAGTTTCATTATGACTGCCCTATCTATTCTATACTAGTTTTATCATTGGCATGATGATAACCTTTCAATGGCCAATTTAGGTTGTTGTGTATTTTATGATTATTTATATTCTGTCATTGATTTGATATGATATTTCATACATTATTTTCAGTGATAGGACAACTATATTTTATCTTAATTTCTTTGAAACTATATTATTTGATTAATATTGGAATGTTAGAAATGGAATATTAAATTATTTTTCTTTTATATTGATATACAAGATTCTTGATTGAATGTCATTCCTTTTTTAAATTAATGTTCATTATGCATGGATTACTCTTTAATGATTTTATATAGAACCGTTAGGTGGGATCCTACTGATCTTGTAAGATCACACATTATCAACCCCTTCGGTGGTGTGTAGACATAGCTATATCTTTTGATATAGGGATTTCAAGGTGCCCCATTTAGGTAGATAGGTTTTCCATTAGATAGGATTGGTTAGCCTATGGTGAGATAGTGGTAGTTTTTCCATTCTATCACAAGGAGACTCTTTTATTAGCATTATAGTTTTTCCATCCTTTGTAGTTAAACATTCCACTTGAAGATCATTGTTCAAAATTTTTAGTTTTATCAAATCCATTGTTCTGCATCTTTTATGAAATATATATTCATGTATACATCCACTGTTTCTTTATTTATATTTATATATATATATTGTGTTTACAACTTTAGTTGGGAGAAATCATTAACTCTCATTGTTTTTCATCCCTGTGTTCTAGATTTCAACCCATGGAGATGGGAAACACAAATTTGGTAGGTTGAAATTTTCGATCGAGTAATACTATTGAAAGGGTATCTGGGTCAGGTTCATCTTAGTTTTGTATCATAGGGGGTTGTACTCAGGAGTCCTAATAAAGAGATATATTTTAAGCTAGATATAGGATAATTGGGGAGTGAGAGACAGGTTTCATTGAATGTCAGGTATGTTCAATTTTATACGAGACTAATGTTAGCACGTGATATTGGAATGGGTCTCTTATTTTTAGTTTCAACCTAAATAATAGTACTTCTTATCATTATTATTCTTTAAATTGGTCCTTTTATGTTTCTAATCACTTTATCTGTTTCTTTTTGAAGTGGTATGTCTCTAAAAAATCATCTATCTATTCTATAGGAGGATGAAGATAATGCTTCTCTAGGGAATTCTACCCTCTACCAGAATTATATCGAGTATATCAAATTGGATGTTTATTCTATTGACTAGAATATATCATATGTTTGTAACACAGTTGTGGATGTAAAATTATGAGTTATATGATATAGGGATTGGCCAAAGTAGATATTTATAGAGAATCCAGTATCCTTTATGGGTATGAATGAACCTCAAGTGGTTGATGACTTTCATTACATCATTGATCAAATATTTGACTTTCTGGATACAGATAAGTGTAATTTGGTGAAGGGAAATCTGTAAAAACTTGTGGTCCCCAATATGAGATGGTTGGATTCAGTGAAAAAATTGGATAGTAATGTGGTATTTGACCAAAACAGATTTAATAATCCATTATTCCAACATATAAATATGTAGTCATTAATGTTGGGAATTTCATAGGATTTCTTATATTTTAAATAGGGAAATTTTTTTTGTTGGTGTACACCAATTTGTTTGAATAGATAAATCATTTTGTACTAGAGTTTGTAATTAATGACTACCCAAAAGTTTAGATGTTCCTACAATTTTTGTGACTAGATATCAAATCATAGCTATTTATTCTCAATATTTTTACATATATAGATATATTAGATTGGGTAGTGATGAAAGAGATGAATATGGAAGGCTAGGATGTATATTCTCTACATTCAATTCCTCCTAATAGAATCTTCACAAACACTCTATGGAAAATGAGTTAATGGAGTGATCATCAGGGGTTGGTGGAGTTTTTTCTATGCAGCATAGATTAATGGCACATTTAGTTATAGCAAGTGATGATCTTATGACTTGCTATCAGTTTGGTAAGGTCATACACACCTGGAATTATTATCATTATCATAAATATATATTTTACATTTTTGTACATTATTTCCATCTATAGTGCTTCTATTAGGCCATGTATACACCTTCGTATGGTCATGGATTGTTGGCATCAACAACTACTGTGTGACATTCAGTTATTTGAAAGACTACAAATCTCCTTATATAGGCCTCATGAGTGAAGCACCTTAATTAAATGGATGATTTTTTGAAGGTATAAACTGGTCCAATAATAGTCAAAATTACCATAATTGTTTAATAATTAGTGCATATTTAATTATTTTATACTAGTTCTTCCCACTTGTTTATCTCTAGTAGTGTCATTGATATTATTATACTTTCAACAGAGCTCCAATTTTTTTTATAGATTAGTCAATGCCACATGGGAAGAGGAAATAGTAGGGGTTATTTTTTTCTTATGTGTTATCAAAAAATAATGAGGATTTAGTCTAGGACATTCATATTCTTGATCATGATCTATCTGACTTCATTAACGTGATGGATTGGATTTTTTCTGTATGTACTAATGTTGATTGTTATCATCAGCATGCTTGGTTTCATGTCGATTATAAGATATATCTAGTGTTTTAGAGAGAGTGGAATTCTAGTTATAGTCATATAAAACCTTATCCTCACGATATGTTTAGTTTTTTGAATTCTTTTGTAGTTGAACTCAAAAAACATTTCTTCTTTTATTTATCATCCCATAATTTTTTGGGAGTTTCAAGATGTTTTCCCTATCAATTTATTTAGTCTTAATTTAGAGAGGGAGGTATAGTTTAATATTTACCTGATTTTTGGTACACATAAGATTTAGATACCTTCATTTCATTAGGAACTAGTGGAGCTAAAATATATTGAAATTTATTTGTAATAGTTGATAATGAATTGTTTTATTTACCCTATAGTTTCACCATGGGTAGTCCTAGTGAAATTTGACTAGAGGGTAGATGGTTCACTCTAATTGTGTGTAGTGTATCATAAGATGAACCAGGTAACTACTATAATATGTATCATTTTCCATAGGTTTATGATTTTCATGATTAGTTAATGTGGGGAATGTGGTTTTCGAAGATCAATCTCTGGTTGGGTTATCAGTAGATATGCGTTTTTGAGTATAATATGACAATGATGGATTTTAGGTGAATGTATAACACTTATAAATCTATCATAATCGCATTTATTCTAACTAACACTCATAAAATATTTATGGATTTCTTGAATCATATATTCCATTAGTGTATTGACACATTTGTGGTAGTGTTCATGGATTATATTTTGGTTTATTCAAAATCTATGTGTGTGCACAAGAACCATTATCATTTGGTTTGGGAATTCATGAGGAGTCAAGATTATTATTTAAAGCTATCAAAATAATATTTTTGGATTCAATAATATATTTTATATGGGAAAATTATTCTTGATTATTTATTACTAGTTGATTATGAGAAGGTCATGGTTGTCCTGTCATGTGGAGGGCCACATAATGACATTGATATTTAAAGATTCAATAGTCTGGAAACACACTATCAATGGTTCATTATAAATTTATCTATTTTGGAATCCCATTTGACTAATATTTCTAGGATGGGGTTTACATTTACATGTGATGAAATGTGTTATGATACTATAAATGATATTTGAAGTCCTATGATACTGGATAATATTTTGATCACACCTAATCCCAGGATGGGGTATCGTGTTT
This sequence comes from Viscum album, assembly GCA_963277665.1. Taxonomy (NCBI): domain Eukaryota; kingdom Viridiplantae; phylum Streptophyta; class Magnoliopsida; order Santalales; family Viscaceae; genus Viscum; species Viscum album. Next base: position 381,001,276 of record OY728120.1, on the reverse strand, counting down.
GTTGTGATGCATCTATGGATGGTTTGGGTTTTTTTTGATTATGTATCATGATAATTTTGTGGATTATATCTATCATTATATTTACACACATGATAATAATTTCTCCACTCTTGGTTTAGAGATTCCCATAGTTATATATGAGCTTATGTATTGTGAAGCTATTTTTAGGGAGAGGTTCACAACCATTATTGAACAAATGAGTCTGATGTATATAGTTTCATGGAAATTATTGAATCTCATATAGTGTTATTGGGGGGAATACCATAAAACATTTTAAATTAACATATCAAATAACATGGGGTAGGGGAATGTCACTGGATATTCTAATAACAGGAATGTGAAATATTATTCTATTTTTGAATCAATGCAAGTGTGGAACCCTATGAGTTTTTACCAGACTAAACCAGATGATCATGATGATGTTTCAGCTATGGATATGACCATTATTCATATATTTTCATATCTACTTTAGTCTATTCTATATATGTAGTAGTGGGATGATGATTTAACATGAGTATGTGATACCCCATTTTGTTGGGAGACTGTTTGTGCTTGGACAATCTCTTAAGATTATATTCTCAATTTTGGGAATCGGTTTTTCATTCTATTATCATTGAGGAATGGGGATTTTTTACATTCTTATTCCAAAATGGTCCACTCATACCCAAACTACGATATTGTATTATGAAATGAGAGGGGGATTATATTGTCTTGGTATGAAGCATAAGATGGATGAATATGTGACATGTTATTACACCTACTAACAGATGATGGCAGAGCATCTGAATCCTTATGATTTTCTGTAGACTCGTTCTGTTCCTATTTGAAAATAGAATGAGTATTCAATGGAATTTTATATTTTAATACTAATAAACAATAGAGAGGAATTATATATGGGATATCATTGATCATTTTAGAAAGTCAAATCAATTCATTATTATCAGGGACATTGCAAGTATTGATGATTTGGGTAATATATGCAGTAAATTGTATGGTTGTAAGGGGATACATCTATAGTTTTTTTTGACAGGTATCCTAGGATTACGTTGAGATTATAGTGGAGTATCCATGTGGTTATGTGAACTCATGTTTGGTTTAGTACATCTTTTCAACAATATATATACAGTCAGGAAGGGCATGCAATTTAGATTTCCGAGCACCTGCTTCAGGACTACATAATTATTTTTAGAGGATCATGGGATATAAAATTGGGATTTGTGGAGTTTTCATATAATAATAGTTGTCAATAATTGATAATAATTGATCTTTTAATGGCTTTCTATGGTTTCCCATGTAGATCACCTCTTTATTGGGTGGAGGTTGGTGAATCATATTTGCTGGGACTGGGTTTAGATCAAGAGACGACTATGAGGACTCAAGATATTCATTGGTATCTAGTAATAAAATAATGTAAAAAATATTATGTGGATTATATGTATCTTAATGTTTTGCTTTCTAGATTTCAAAATATATTCTTGAATGTTTCTCATTTTTTCGGTCACCATCAGCATGGAATATAGGTAAAGTTAGATATGAGATATGATAAAACCCTTATGGTAATTAAGAGTATTGGGAATGTTTCTTATCATTTTGCATTATGAGTTCAATTAACATGAATTAAATATGTTTCCCACATATCAAAACTCAAGAAATACCATACTAATCCCTCTCATATTATATGTTTTAATTAGATTTAGTTAGATCTAGTTATTTCTATTATTAAAAATGCAATATATAATTATTACTCTATAGTGAATTAATTATTGGGGAAGTCAATTCTGTTGGTCATATTCCTATAGAAGAATTGATCAGATTATAATGGTATATGGGAACACAAGTCATTGATGAGGGAGTAGTGACCTGAAAAATATACTAGACTTCAGTCATCTACATGACTTCTCATGGATGTAGATTTTATGGTGGGGATTTTTTTAACATCCTCTTACCATCTTTTAGTAATTTCCCATCTCTATCGCCTTGTTCTTTCATTTTTTGGATGCAACTTGGAACAAATTATGATAGATAGAATTTACTTGGGGATAATAACCTAAATTTCAATTATTTATTTTTATTATAATTAATGGACTCTAGGTATAAAAGTTCCTTGATTATTGGGGTTCATCTCATTGTTTAGAGAATTTCCATTGTGTATTGGGTTTTTTTGTAATAATCTACTATTTTATTAGTCTACTGGGTGATTAAACATTGTATAACAGATTTACACATCATGTATTTGATCTCCAGGATCATTTCATGAGATGAATTTAGAATGTGAAATATTACATGATATTTAATGTTAAAAATTTATTTATTTCAAAAAATTGTTGTATAAGTATATATTTAACACATGGATTATAAGATAAGTATGTAATAATGATAGGAAATTTTGGGCACCATAGAAAGGATTTTATTTTCATTTGGAATGAATCCAATTATCTCTTAATAGAGATCTCTTCTTCTGTGATTTTGGGAATGTCTGTTCATTTCAGATCAATTCATTTTGTGATTGATCATCACAGAATGTGTGTTGTATCTCTATAGGATTGAGACCCTCTACATACTCATTGAATTTGATCATAGTATCACCATTGTGTAACACAATTGGATTTATTTATCTGTGATGATGATTCTCTATTTGACTTCTTGATCCACTATACGATATTTTTCTAGGGGCATTTCCATTGTTATGTGTGGTATGGTTGGTGATTTTCCAAAAGGAATATGTTTTTTCGCTTCCTCCCACAAACTTTTGTTAAATTTATTAAATTATGAGATGTGTATATTGGTTCTAGGGGACCCGTATTCATATTTATATTAATTTTTATAGTATATCTCTTTTCGGGTTGTGTGAACCCGTTTGTTTAGGTTTTAGGTTCCATGTTTAGCCTATGATGGTGAATTACATTGCTAAGGTTATGATAAATTGATTTAATAATTTAATGGATTGGTTTATTGATTTGATTTTTGTGTGTCTAAATGAGTTCTAGATAAAAGATGGGTTTCCAATAGTGTGGGTAAATGTAATAATTTTCTCAAGGAATGATTAAATTTTTATCAAAGCATGATTTTTTAAGAATCGATTGATGAAATGAAATAGAAAATAGGAAACATGGAAATACTTAGGGTTTATAGTTGTGATGTGTATTAATAGGCTTCATCTACTATTGAGGGGGAACATTCATGGGGTCTTCCACTAATCCATATGTTTATTTTTCTTGGGAGTTTTTATGTTTTATGTTGGATTGGTTAGTTAATTAGTGGTGAGATGGTGGGAGTTCTTCCATTAATTTACAATGAGATAATTGGAGTGTCTACTTAGTATATTTCCATTGTAGTTTGACTTGTCTCTTGGAGAATGTTTTACCACATCTCAGTTGTATCACTTTCATTGTTTTGTAAATATTATGAAAATTATTTTAATTTTTTCCTCTAATATTTCTTTATATATATATATATTTGTGTGTGTATATATGTGTGTGTAAATATATTTAATGTTTTCTTCTTCATGTATGGAATAAATTTCTTTCCATTTTTTTTGATTGTTTGGTTCTATATAGCATCCCATGAGGATGAGGAAGTTCTTTTGGTTATGTGGAATATTCATATTAGGTATCAGAATTGAGAGGGTATCTATGTTGGTTTAATATTATAATTGAATTATTAATAATATAATATGAATAATTTTACATTAAAAACACTTTAATTTAAAATTAAAATTTTATACCCTTCAAACCAAAATTAAGTTTTAATAAAATTTAGTATTTTTTTTCAATTCTTCAACAAATAATTATTTTTATGAAATTAATATAAAATAAATATATGATAATTTAAGAATGTTGATTTCAAAAAATATATTTATTTTATAAAACAAATTATTTAAAAGTATAAAAAATTAAATAAAATATTTTATCCACACAATGATTAAAAATTATGTTTGATGGTAATTTGATTTTGAATCATAACATGACTTCACTAAAAAATTGAATTATTATTTCATCTATGTTAATAAATGTATTTTTATTGAGAATGAAAATAATATTAATTTTATAATGTTTTAATTCTTATTCACACACAATAATTCTTTTATTAGGTTATAAAAACCGTATTTAAATAATAATATTTTGTTTTTGATTATGACTGGTGTTGTGTGTAAAGTACTCTATTGAATAAAATGTTATTTTAAAGACTTGTTTTTTATAAGGTCTTATTCTATTGGGACTATTTCTGATTTTTATTATTTAATTTATGATATTAATGTAACAATTTATAATGTTTTATATTTGGTTATATTAGTTGGAATCGAAGAATGTTTTATTCATTTTAGATATAATTTTTGTAATTTTTTATATTAGTTTTTATAATTTTATTGTATGGGTTATATAAAAGTATTAAAAAAAATAAATTTAAATTTATATAAGAGATTATATCCTAAAATATTTTGTAGTTGTTTTATAAGAGTTTCTACATGAAATAAATCCTTTGTTGGATATTGAAGAGTCGATGCGGATAGGGAATTGAATCATTATGGGGTAGTAACCTTGAAAAGGGTTGTTTGGTAATTAACTCAATAATTACCATAATTAATGAGAATGAGATAGATAATGCTCACCTAGATAGAAAATTCATTGATTTGGCTGATAATATTCAATTTTTGAACCATTATGGAGGACTAATTTTCTAGTTACTTCAAGGATAGTAAAATGACCCTACCTAAATTTGTAGAACCAATAGAGATAAAAGATTAATGAAATATGATATAGTCTAAATGAAAGTATCATATTTTGAAATGATTATTTAATATGTTAAGTTGTATTTGTAATTATAATTCATAATAACATACATAACTTTATTTCGATATTATCATAACTATTCTCATTTTAGTACGTTATTGTATCAAGGTCATAGAAATGAGGTATTGATTGGTATGAGTCTATACACATGAACGAAGGATACTTGGGATATGTTGTTTCATTATCATACCAAGGATAATGTATTCAATATCTCATTAGAATATATATTTTTAGTCTCTATTAAAATACTTAATTTTCATATTTAATAAAGGATAATTAAAATATTAAATATGTCATATATTTATGTGTCATAGAATGTAATGATACAAGATTTTAGATCTTTTAAGATATATTCTTTATTATATAACATGTATTAGACACTTTATCCAACCAAAAAAATGGAAATATATTAAGAATAAATTTTATTAAAAATTGAAATAAAAACTGATATTTTAATCCCTTAGTAGTTATTACATATAAAATGTAAATAATTAATATGAGTTAATATTGAAAACATTATTTCGAATAAAAAAATCTTTCATTATATTAATATTTCTATTTTAAATTTTTTAATTAACAAAATTTAAAATTTAAAATAGATACATTAAAATTCATTTTTGAATTGTCACAAAATATATTTCGTAGTGTGGGTTTTTTTGAGATTTTTTAAAATTATAATATTTTCAGATGTGAAGATAAAATACTATCTAATTTCATCAATTATATTATATATAAATGTATAAAAAATGTATAAAATTAATTTATTATAATTTAAATTTAATAAATTAAAATAATGTTTATGTTAAAATTTCTTATTTTAAAACTCATAGTCATCATTTTGATAATTTATGTCACATTTTATGGAAAAATATTTTTCATATGTTTTGTTTAATTAATTATATCATGGGGATATGAATTTTACTTTTTTTAATAAATAAATATAATTTTAATAATTATTAATATTTTAAATTCATTTTAAATAATTGGAATGAATAATTATATCCCAATAAAAAAATAATTCTTGAAAATTAACATTTTCAGAATGATGTTTTATTTTCATAAATGCACTAACATTATGATTAATTATGTTAAAATATAATATTAATTTTATAAAATTATTATTATATTTTAGACAGTGGTTATAATTATATTTAATAAGAAAAAATAAATTTTTGGAATAAAATTTAGATTATTATACTTAATGTAAATTACCTAGATAATGGTGAAACAGAAATTATAAAATATTTTTTTATTAATATCATAAATTCTGCATTTTTTCAAGGTAGGAGGTAAGCCCAAGAGAATTTGATAAAATCCATTAAATTTAAATATTTTAATTAAATGATCTAATATAAGGTAAATATATAAAAATAAATTATTTAAAAATAATTTAATTCATATTCAATACTAAATATATTTATGATTCCATAATAGTTAAAATGTAAATTTTCAACTAATTTTTTTTTCAAAACATTATATGATATAATTTAAAAGTTATATTTATAATAATTAAAAATTTAATAATATTAAATAGAGAATACATATTTTTTCATAACACCAAAAATTTATATATGTGATATGTAATTTGTTGAAGAAAACATGAAATCACATTGTTTAACAAGAGATTCTTATTTCAAAATTTAAAAAGTAAAATTTTGAAAAATAATGGTAAATAATATATAACATGTTATAAAAATGTGTTAAAAAATTATGGTGGTAAAAATATTGATTAAAATACACCCCAAACTTACTAATTTGGGAAATCATGCTCTTTTGGACTTTTAATTGGGTATTTCAATTATAAAATTATAAACAGTGTTTCCCAAAGTGTGCCTTCTCTCCCTTTATAAAAGGGTACCACTTCCACCCATGAGAGATACACCTCCCATTCAAATTTATTATTGAACCTATACAAATCTGAAGTCCCCATTAACCAATTTAATAATCATAAGTCCATTTTCAATAATAGTATAATAATTTCAATTTCAAGGGATATTTTAAGGGAAAAATTAATTATCCAACATAACTGTTATCTCCTCTTAGAAATTATTCATAATAATACTATTATTATTATTTTATCACCCTAATAATATTATTTATCATACTAAAATATTATTTTCATATATCTTTATATATTGGTACAACCCTTAATTATCCAATCTCATCAAAATATAGAAATAAATGAACATTGTCAATGCATTGCATAGACAACTCACAGTATGAAAAGACATCATCTGTTTATCATTACCTCCTTTCAAGGAAAATATTAGTTGTTTTTTATGATGAGAATGTAAAATTTACGAAACTAAATTATGATTATAAATTTTCAATTTAATATCTTTATTCACCCAATCTCATGAATTGATAAATAAGAAAGATTATCGTGTGTTTTATCATATTACAACTTTCACAATGAATCATTTTTTACTATGATTTTTTTATATATTTTATAAACCCAATAAAATTTTCTTTCAAATAATTAAAAATATAAAACTGTTAATTTTTTTATTTTATAATGATACTAGTTCAAAGTAAAAACTAATTCAACCATAATCGCCAATCATGTTAAAGTGTGTTCGTGTTTGGTCTGTTTAACCACCTACATGAATAATGATATAATATCAAATAATAGAATACCATAGGAACATGGAAACTAATATTAAGATAATAAATTAGGAAAATAATGGTTTTTAAATGTTTAATTAAATATTATAATAATTATTTTACATATTATTAATGCACCATTTCAATTCACAAAATTACTAAAATGAGAAGTTATCAATTTGATATTAAGAAAATATTTCCAAAAAAAAATATTGAAATTATAACATTTTAAAAAAATTCATGATTTATATTAATGATTCGTTGATGTTATATTAATGTTTAACTTAATGTCAAATTATGGATAATGATATAAAATTTATTAAACATGTAAAACAATTTTAATATTACAAACACTCGATGGGCATAAAAAATTATTACCAAAATATATACTCATGGTATAAAATTATAAATAATATTATAAAAGGATAATATTTATGATTGTGTTATCGAAATACAATATTATTTTAGCTAATTATTTTTATTTAATTTATGAGGATCATTAATTAAACAAGTAATCAAGGTAATTATTTTCGTTTCAATTTTATTTAATTTAGATGGGTTTATGATATACCCCATATTTACTTTTTTGTTGTTTAATAAATACCAAATTTTAATTTTTATATCAAAATTATATTATATTTCATGATATTCAAGGTTAAATTTAATTTTATCATTCTTGTAGTGTTTTGATTAAAATATTAAAGAGGTTGTAATGAGTTTTTGTGACTCATATTATTTCATTGTGCCAAAACCACACTTCAATGAATATAGTATTTATTGTTAAATTTAATGTAACCCATTATGATATTATATTCTCTATCTATATACTTTTATGAAACAAATCATGTTTCACCCCAAAATATTATTCCTTAATGATTCTATTTTTTTATAATATATTTTAATTATAATTCCAGTTTAATTTAATAAAATTTTCTTCCACAACCTTGTTTTTAATTCTAAAATGTATTCTAATTTCCATAGAGGAATATAATTATTATTTATATCCAATAAGCCTGTTTATACCCTTCATTAATTTTTAAAAATGAATTTTCATCTTTTTAATGATGTTTGTTTTCATGATGGTTATTTTAAAATACTGAAAATATCATTCAACAATTTTAAAGTAAAGAGGTTTTATCTTCTACTCCAATTTTTATGTGATAAACACTATGTTTTTTTCATTATTCCATAATTTATTATTCAATCAATGTAAATAATTTGAATTTATTTTTAATTAATTTTTTTAAAACCTTTTGTATTTATCATGTCTCCATTGTTGAATATTCTTTTAAAGGAAAATGTTTTTAAATTATTTTCATATCACATTTTCAAAAAAAATTTAAAAACTCAAATTCTATATCTCTAAAATATTCATATAAATGTAAAAGTCTTAAATTTGTTTCACATACATCTTTTTGGAAAACAAATTTCATTCCAAAGTCACCATAATTAAAAAATATTTTAAAAGTAAATGTTTTATTATTATGTTAAAATCCCACCTTGAAGAGAAAATAATATTTTTTTCAATTCTCAATTATTGATATATTATTTTTAAAATTAAAAGATATAAATGTATTTTCAATTCCATATGTTAAATTTTTTCTCCATCAAGTATCCGTTATAAAGGTTTATTTTAAAATTAAAAGAATTAAATCTATTTTTATTCAAATTTCTGAAAAAATAATTATTAATTTCAAAATTTCCAATTATGACATGTTTATTTTAAATATAATTTTTTCAAACTATTTTATCTTTCATCATTTGAAAAATATATTTCATTATTAAGTTTCCATTATTTATTATTGTTTTAAAAGTTATGGGTTTCAATGTATTTTATCTTCCCTTTTTATTACCTTTTATTTATTTTAATTGTTATTTTAATTGGAAACATAATATTAAGGTTTTCACAATTCATACATTTACCATAAATGATGATTTTTTCTCAATGTAATATGTGTTATTATTTTTTAATTTGTTTTTTGAAAATATTCTTATTTTCATCTATATTAACCCTATAAGTTTTTTATTCATTAAGGGATGTTTTGATCACCCATTATATGTAATTATTCTATGATTTGTTTAAAAAAAATGAGATTCTAGATATTTTTTGACATCTTAAGTACATGTTATGTGATATTTATAATGATTTAAGATACCCAATATTTTTTCATGGGTTCATTATGAAATTATTAATGATTTATATTCATGTGGAAAAAATGAGTTGGTTATTAGAATTGTGGGTCCAATATTTCTGTCTAGTGACATGGATAAATTCCTATATTTCATGACATATAAATGATATGTGAATATGTTAGCACATATATTGCTTCAGAAAGAATGCAAGTGATTGTTTTATAATCCACTCACAATCTTATTTGGGAACATGTAAGGGATTTACATGGTTATCAAATAGTTATTGTGATGGTGTTAATCTATATTAAAAATCATTCATGTAAAATGATTAAAGAGTGTCTAGGTTCAAAAAGTATCAATGTAGTGCTATAAAAATCTACAAAAAAATTTATGGGTTAAAAATTTAAAGAGTGAAATGATTTACAGAGAATGACTATGATAGTGTTAAGCTCCACTCATAATTTTTCCTATGATATGGTTAGTGTGTAACTAGGTTCATAATAGATGATTGTGATGGCATTAATATCTACCAATAATATATCATTTGAACAATTTATTAAGTCACTAGGTTCACAATATGTGATTGTGATGACATTTATTGTTACAAAATATTTTAAATGTGAGTAGTTTAGAGAGTAGTGGGGTTTAAAAAGATATTAAATACTATTATTTAAAATTTTCTATATCTTCTTGTTTGTTGACTAAATTTAATAGATTTCAGGATTATTTCTTATCTTAATTGTATTAAATAGTTTATATCAGGCTCAAATATTGTATAATCATTGATATTTTTGAAGTTAGTTTATTTATTTTATGGTTCCATATAGAGAATGTTGTGATCATAAGTTTATTTATCAAATATTTTAATTTTTATCCATGGTATTTTTGGTTATTATTATATTATTTATGAAATTATCATATTCTTCATCATTTTAATTATCTAATTTAATAGGTTATGTCATTTACCTGGCAGATAATTTCAACTAACCACTTTATTTTTTTAATTAACATGTTATGATATTAATTGTATCATCTAAGATGAATATAAAGGGTATAAAAGATCATGAGTATTGATATAATGTTTTCAAATATCACAAAACAAGATATTTAGATTAAAATACCCAATAAAATAAAATTTCAGGCTATATGTTTGTGATAATATTTGTTATATTTATTGTTTAAATAAATATATTAATGTATTCTTTTAGTCATATCTACGTCCTGTAACATTCTAACTAAACATTTGTCACCATAATTGAATTAAAATTACAAATTTAAGGCAAACCAATTCAGAAAACCTATAATATCACAAAATAGTTATAAATAAAAACTATTATTTGTATAGGGTGTTGCAGATACAATGGAAATTAATGGAGTTTCATTTATATCTAAAATAAAAGATTCAAATAAATCTTTTTATAATTATATATTGAGAAGAAGAAAATAAGTAATACATATTGGGATGGTTTTTCATGGAAATAAGAAATGAATTAAAGGATTCAAAATTCCTTTCTAAAAGGATTATTTTATGGATGTATAAAAATGATAAAGTAAATTTTGAAACATATAAGGATTTTTTAGTTCTAATATGTTATGGATTCTTAATATAAGGCCACCATAATCATGAAATAAAAAATGAAGAATTGTAAAATGGATAAAAATTATAGTAAAATGGTGAAAATAACCCTAGTTGGTGGAAAAAGTTTCAACAAGGACTAAGATAATGTGATGAATATAGAACTAAAATAGAGTATGATATCATGTGGTTAATGAATGAAAAAATGAGGTTAAATGTGATTTTGGTTTTAATTATAACCATTATTCTAAATATTAAAAATCCTTTTTTTCTAAAATGAAGAAAAACTTAAAAACTATATAGAGATAAAATACAAAATCATGTTTTTTATAGTCAATAAAATAAAAATAATAAGATACCCTTTGGGGAAAATAATAGTATTAATTAAGTTAATTAAATAGTCAAAGATACAACTACATGCAATATTTTTATCTTCTATGATGATCTAGAAACAACCACAAAAAAATGAAAATTTGAATAATGAGATTGAATATTTTAAGGTTGATTTAGAAACATTTTGACACGTAAAGTAAGTTACTAATAAAATATCATATATTAATAAAGTAAATTAAAATAAAAATTTTCTTGCTTATGATATAAAAATACCTAAAATATATAAAATGATTATTGTAAAATGTTCTATAGGAGTAATATCTATTGTAACATTATATAAATTTTAAATGAATAATCATTATGAAAGTGAATTCTTGTTAATATTTCCATGATATTTAATATGTGTAAATACACTTAGATCTATGAAATTGTCATCATCATCACAAAATAAATTTTATAAAAATATTTTTTTGGTAACAAAAAATTTATTTTTCTAATCTTATCAGACCCAAATATATATAGGAACCAAAACTATATTATATCTAAATTTTTTAGGAATATTCATTAAAATTATCAAGATGGAAATTTTCTACATAGAAATTTATATATATGTTTGTATATATATCCATAAAAGTTATTATCATATAACCAATATAATGGATGCACTCTTACATTTATATAAAACTCCAAATGAATAGTACAATTTCTTGGTGAAATTGAAATTTCAAATTCGTTCATTATCTTCATTATAATATTTATTGAAATAGAAAAGAATAATATCATTATTATATAAAAAAAATTAATTATTTTTTGATTATTACATTTTAAATATATAAATTCATTATTTTCAAGAATAATTTGGCACAATTATATGGTAATAGAAAATATAATAAATTTTTCTTTGATTTTCATAAGTTAACATGAAAAATATTATGTTTATTAATGATTATAGACAAGTGATATTTTATGGAATAATTGACAAGGAATTGAAAATATTTGATTACATCACATGTAATCAAAATATCAAACTGCACTACAGCTTGATGATCTCAATGTAAGAAGTGACCACTATTGTGAATCCTATATGAAATGAATGATGTCAAAGAAACATAAAAATTATTAATGATTTAATAAATATAATACCTCCTTGACCTTTTTAATTTATATTTAATTTTACTAGTTCAAATTGAGTGTTTATCTGGTGAATAATATAGTCTTGTTATTCCATTTTAATATTTCATATATACATTATTTTATTTCCATTCACATAAAAATGAATCATTACCAAAATTTTATTTTTTGTAGTAGATTATTTCAATGTGAAGAAGGTTACAAAATTTTATTTATTATAATTAATACCTGCATATAATTCATAAATTGTGAATATGGATCAAAATAAATAGAATGTTTATTCTCATAATTTTTAAAAACCTGCATCTATATAATTAAATAATGTCGTAGAATGAAATAATACTACTATTTTAGAAATGGAATGATCTATGTAAGTTGAATTTAATATATCTAAATATTTCTTGGCTATAGAAGTGAATATGGTCTTTTATGTATGTAATATAAACTTTATTCATACCATAAATAAGTAAAAATTTTATGAATTATTTAATACAATGAATCCTAAATTTGGATATTTTATAAATTTTTGTTCAAATGTTTTTATATTTAATACTATATATTATATTGATATGTTTGATACTAAATTAAATGTTGGTATAAAGAAAGGTTTTTATAATTCTAGTAAATTTTTTATATCTTATAATGAGATTACAATGGAAGTTGAATAATATGATCATGTAAAATTTATGGATAATGTTTTATAGAATATAGAACTCAAAATGAAATGGTAAGAATTAAATATAAACCTTAGTAATAAAATTTCAATACTCATATAATATATTCTATTAACATAATTATTGGATATGTTAACTCTGTAGTGATCACTTGAAATTATTTACATTACCTATTTCTCACAAGATATTTATATTATATTTATTTTTAAAATGGTTTTTTACAATAATAAATGTATTCTATTTGGATATTATCTAATGAATATGAACAAAAATATTTTTTTTGAAATTACTTTTGAACATTTGTTTTACCACATAAAATTTCATCGATTGTTTTAAATAAATCTATTTTCAATAAAAAAATTAGATGATTCTTGATAGATTAAAAATAATATAGCATGATTTATTTGAAATTGATTTGGTAAAAAATAAGGAATTGATTATAAGGGTAATTTTCTTCATGTTTCTAGTTAGGGTTTTATAATAATTTAATTATATAATTTGGTATTGAAAGAATTAAAAGGATATCATCTGGTTGTCAAATTTTATTTTTAAATTGATTAATTTCTAATGATGTTTATGTAAAATACCCCTTGGTTATGAAAATGATAAATTTAGTAATGATGTTTTTATACATAAAAAAGATCCCCATGGACTCAAAGAGGCCCCTGGAGCATGGTAATAAATATTATCCTAGTTTTTTATGAAGAAAATATTTTATAAATGGAATATTTGATCCTAATTTTTCTTTTAAAAAATTATGAATGATATTGTATTTATAGATATTTTTATTGTTGATATAATTATATAGATATTCCAATAAATAATTATATATATATTTATATGATATATAGACCAAGGAATTTTATATGAATCATATTGGTTAATTAAAAAACTATAAATTCAAAAGTTTCAATTAAATGATGGAATATTTTAAAATAATATTTAGCATAAAAATATTTTTTTCATGATATTATGACATGATTCAAGTAACAGTTAAAGAACCTATTTTAGTGCGGCTTGTTTTCCCTATTTTGATATAACTATAATTTCAGTGTATATTATACTTTTCAAATATATGATTCCAATTTTGTATTATAAAACTACCAGTACAGGTCATATAATTTTATGTGGTTTGATTTGATCTAGATTTCATGGTGACCATAATGAATGTCATTTGAAATCACTTATAATTATAATAATATGTGCTAAAGGAACTATTAATCATGGATTATTTTATTCTGTAAAAATTTATTTGGATATATTTATAAATTATAATTTGGTTTTTAAATGATGAAAATTTATATAAAACAATTATTTATATATAATATGTTTTAGGAAAGTGTTTCATTTCATAGAGTTTTGTGAAAAAGACAGTGGCCAATTTTTTCAATTATGGAAGTATAATAATTTTTCACTATAATTTGATGTATTCAATAGTTATGGATTAGGAAAAAATTATTTTATTTTGATAAAGAATCAATTTATTATGAAATTTAATCTGATAATTCTATTTCAAATAATCCCTTGTAACATAAAATGATTAATCATATTAATGTTAGATATCATTTTATTTGACATTATATCTATAAAATAGATATTAATTTGTAATATAATACTATAGATGTTCAATCGTGGAATGTCATTACAAAAACATTAAATAATCTAGATTTTAAAAATAATAAATTTGATCATAGAATGATAAAATATAAACTATTATATAATGACTATAAAATTTTAGACTACTATTTATTTCTACCATTTTTTAGGAAAATTTTATTGTAATATAGGAGATATTTGAATGATAGAAAATTAACATCTATGTGGATTTTATAACTGAAAAAATGGAACATTAATGGAATTTATTATTATTTTAAATTTTTTTTATCATGAATTATTTTTAATGAATGTTTCAATTTCAAATATTTGTAAATATGCTGACTGTTTATTAACATAAGGGTATATTACCAATAGAACTAATATTATTTAGAGTTATGATGTAATATTTTGTATAAATGATTAGTATCATGTGTAATTTTTATTCATTATAATTTAATTATGATATTTTGTTTAAAATTGTATTAATTATTAACTATTTAGGGTTATTTTTAAAAATTGATAGTTTAGTATAAAAAATTCAACCGAGGGATTTTTAATAACTTTTTATTTATTTTGAAATATTTTATATTTTAAAAAAAGAGTCATTTTTTATTATTCATAGTTGATTATTTTATTAATTACTAATAATGTAAATATATTATTAGAATATTATTTATTATAGTTAACTATTTACCCTATTATTATGTTTATTTTCACAATTACAAAACTCATTTTTATTATTACAAATGATGCAAAGTTTATGATTTTTTTTAAATTATATATTTTTTATAGATTTATTTTTTTAGAATGATGTTGGCCCTAAGGGTTTTTGTTTATTAGGTTCATTCTTGTTTATATATGCATTATTACTTATTATCATATGATTTTTGTAAAACTATTTTGTCTAATGTTTTTAAAATATTTTCAATTTATAGAATAATCATTCAAATTTTTATTTTTGAACCGTATGATGTTCTCAAAAGAACATTAAATGTTTCAGTATGAACGATAAATGGAAGAAATTTAAAAATTGGCAAACCCTTATCTATATTTATATAATCTTTTGGATGATTCTAATATACCTTTAAATATTTTATTCATTCCTAAATATAAATTAATGAAAATAAACAAGATTAATATGATCCTTATGAACATTAAACAAGATCTTTAGAGAAATAAAATATAAATATTATGTTGATCTAACATGATCCTTTTGAAGAATATGTATGAACCCTATAATGATTAAACATGAACCATATTAAAACTATCCATGATACTAAATGTAAAGACAATCCTTATAAAATCATAGTTTATCAAATTTCATCAATGGGATGTAACCTTTATAAATTTATTTTAATCTTAAATGGATTTATTTTTTTCTATATAGTGAATTTCTACTATGAATTATATATTTAACTCTATTTCAAAAATATTACTCTTCTATTTTACATTAAATTTATGATACACTTATAAAATATCATTGTCATAGAATTTATTTATTCATTGATGTTGTAATAAAAAAAGGAGATTTGATGTTATATTGTTTGATTATTTGTGGTTTTACGTGGATTTATTAAGATAATATTACTAATTTTATCTTGAATTTTCATTCATTCCGTGATTTTTTAATGACCTTATTATAGTACATAATATTTCATACCTTTATTCCACATAGGTTTTAGACTTTGTTTTTGAAATTATGGTACTATTTAATTGTGGCAAAAGTCATTTGTAATTGTGAAAAGTAAAAGTTATCTAACTGTAGATCACGAGTTATGAAACACAAAGAATTAAATTTTCAGATATTGGTATATAAATTAATATATAAGGAAACAAATTAATAACTTAAATAATAAAAGAAAACTGGTGATTATTATAACCAAAATATTCATTTGGTGATTACTATCATCATACTTCTTTGATTATTATGAAGAGTTCAATTTTTCAAAAAACAATTATTGAATTGATCATGATATATAAAAATTATTTTCCCTTATATTCTATATAATTATTTTTTTGTGAATTATTGATTATATTTTTTTTAACCATTTAATGTTTATGATTTTGCATTAAAAATCTAGTATTGACCTAATTATAACTACATTATAAAATGTATATGTTCTTGTTTATGATTCTAATAGTAATATTTTGGGTTGAATGTGTTTTTGTTATCCATATAAATGGTAGTTATGAAATTGTGTGTGATTCCTAGTAAATTCTTGGGATGGTTCGTTATACCTCTAGTATAATAGTTATGTTATAATCATATTGGGAATCCCATTAAATTTTAGGATTTAGTGGATACATTTTCAAATTAGGAGTCTAGAAATGTGAAGAGTATATGTATGCTGACTTAGTTCTATATGGATATATTATTTTTTTCTTATTTCTTATTTTTTAATAATTTATATAATTTTTTTAAAAGAATATTTTATATTCAGATAAATTTTAATAGTTCTATTAAACAACCTTCGTGATCTTCTCAATATCTAAAATTTAGAAAAAATCTATTATTTAGAAGCTCTTTATGGGATTCCTTCTTCATTTTTTCAAGGGACAATTTTTTGAAATATCCCTTTTACTTTTCATATACTTATTCTTGTTGTAAAGACCCGTAAATTTCAAGGAAATTTTTTTCATAATTTTCTTTGGAATTTTACAAGAACGCAGTTTCTGACGGAACCTGATTCCGAGGCCCGGTGTGCCCGGAATCATTTGCCGAAGTTTTGGCTCGGGTACGTTCAGTGAACAGACGAACGGGTTTTTCTAACTTTTGAACCGGTGCCCGGAATCGAATTCTGAGGGCACCGATGAAATCGCAGCGCCGGTATTCTCTTAGAAACGCCTCTTCCGGAGTTGCGTTTGCTCGGGTGTGGTTTTTAATTTTCGGGCTTAAAGTTAAGAAATAAAATAATTTTGCGACAACTTTATTTTATTTCGCTTAAGCCACTTGGAAGCCACTTGAAGCCACTTAAAGGCGTCTTGAACTGAGTTGAACTGGATAGGATGCTATCCAGAAATATCCTACCCCTTGGTAGGATATTTGTGAGGTGGGGCCCGCACGAGCCCCGCCGTTTCTTTCCGCTAAGAAACGCACCCGTGAAAACCCGTCTTAATGAAAGTCAACCGACGCGTTTTCTAAATTCTTAACAGACCTTTTAATTGGGCGGTTTATTTCGTGAATTAAATGGGCTGTTTCTTTCGTGAATTAAATGGGTCGTTTCTTTCGTTGAATTAATTCAACGAATTGATGGATGGTTTCTTAATCTTTTTTTTTCAAATTCGTTGGCGTATTAATAAAATAAGACCAATGCTTAACCTCTGGTTATTATGCGCTTGAGAGCTTTTGGGAGATTTCCTTCTTCTTCTTCAACCTTGACGAAGAACCTTCGAAGAACGAAGAACGCGAAGAACGTCGTTCTTCAACGAAGAACTTCTCCGCCGAAGAACACGATCCATCCACGACGTGACGTTCTTTTTCCGCATCATCTTTTCCGCGACGGTTTTCCGCGACGAACGCCATCGACAACGACTCTTCCTCCGACGTCAAGGAATCGACACCGATATTCCACGACTCCGTCAACGTGCGACTATCGAGGTAAGGGTTCTTGAGTTCGTTGTTTCCTTTTTATTTGACTTTCCTCAAGACTTGACGTAGAACGCTCAAGTTCCGACGAAGAACGCCGCTCCGCTCTTCTTCGTCTTCGGTGTCAACGAGAGAGAACACCGCACCTTCCTCCTCGGGCCTTCTTCGTCGGCAAACGAAGATCCGCCAACGACGTGTCTCTTCGGGCATATCTCTTCGTCAACGGTTTTGACGAACGACGACCGCGACGCCCGACCTCCGCGACGCCGTCTTCCGCGGAGCGTAGACGAATCTTCAATCTTAAACCCGAGGTAGGGGATGTTATTTATTGATTATTTAATTCCATTCTTGAATCATGGATTTTAGCATGACTAAACGTGAGGCTTTTGGATTTTCTTTAGTTATGTTATTATTTAACGTGAGGGGGGCCAGACCGCACGAACACGGCCGAACCCCCCTCCAACGTTCTTGTTTAAATTCTTGCGATGGAAGCAAGGTGGCGTGGTGCCGTCGCACCACGCGGTTTGCCGTGCGATTAATTTACGCAACGCCGTCGCGCTTCGCCGAGGAGAGACTTCAAGAACGCGACGCCGTCGCGCCGCGTTGGGAGGATTCATGGCACGGCGAAAGGGGCGCGGTGCCGTCGCACCGCGCCGGACGACGAAGACCGCGGCCGGTTCCGGGCCGCGGCGGGACGAGGAGACCGCGGCCGGTTCCGGGCCGCGGCGGAAGGAAAGACCGGCGGCCGGGCCGCCGGCGTCGGAAGTCGAGGGCGGGACCGGAAATTCCGGTCCCGTTGGTAAAAATCGGCCGGCCAGCGGGCCGGCCGGATGTCATAAAACCGGGGGATTAAACCCCCGGCCGGATCTTCAAACCCCCCTCTTAATGAGGGGGGCGGTTCAATTAAAGGAGGGGGGGCAAAGCCCCCCCGGTTCGTTCCAGCCGGCCCCCATTTGTGGGGGGGGGCGTTTTTTTTTTGCAAAGGCACGGCTTATAGCCGTGCCGCCTTAATGAAACGCGGGGCTTAGCCCCGCGTGCCTCCCGCGAGCGCCGCGGCCCGCCGCCGCCGCCACGCGGCACGCCGCCGCCGCCGCCACGCGGCCCGCCGCCGCGCCGCCCCTGCCGCGCCGCCGTCGCCGGCCGCCGCGCCGCCGCCGCGCCGCCCCCCGGGGGGGGGGGGGGGGGGGTCGGGCCGGGTCGGCCCGGACCCGGACCCCCCCGTTTCGGACCAGTTTTGGTTTTTCGCTCATAACTTGATCCTCGGACCTCCGATCGACGAACCGTCAGCGGCAACGCGATCCTTGGATCGAGACGGTCGTTTCGGTATATCGCACTCAAGGTTTCAGGTTACTTTGAGTTCGGACGGGTTGGTTCGTTCACGAAACCAACCGGACCTTCGGAGCGGAAACGCTCATATCTTGAGCTACGGACGTCCGATTGACGTGCCGTCAGTCGCGTAGTGTTCCTCTTAGTGAGACGGATCTTTTGGCATACTCCGCCCGAGGTTTGGACGCAGGTGGAGTACAGTCGGGTTGGTTTTGCCTTAAAAACCAACCGGGCCCCGGAGACGAAAAAGCCAATAACTCACAGACCGGGCGTCCGATTGACGCGCCGTCTGTTTCGTTGACTTCCTCTTGATGAGACGGAACTTTTGACATACTCCGCCCGAGTTTTGGATGCAGTCGGAGTATGGCCGGGTTGGATTGTTCCCGAAATCCAACCGGGCCCCTGGAACGGAAAAGCTGATATCTTTCAGACAGGACGTTCGCTTGACGAGCCGTCAGCGGCGTTGGTGGTTACGTTGAGTAACGGTCCCTTTGAGTATACCCTATGGGAGTTCGGGGTGCAGTTGAGATACGGCCGGGATTGGTTTCGCTCACGAAACCAACCGGGCCCCTGGGACGAAAAGGCTGATAACTCACAGACCGGGCGTCCGATCGACGCGCCGTCTGTTGCGTTGAGACCCCTGTGCCGAGACGGACCTTTGAGACACTTCTTCGCGGGACCTTGTGATACTTGGAGTATCGACCAGTAGCTCGTGGAGCGGACCCGTGGTACTTGACAGTGGTGGTGCGCTTGGATGCAGCAGCAGACCCTTGGCGGTGGAGAGCTTGGTTGTAGCGGCGGACCCGCGATACTCTACGGAGTGTGTGCGCTTGGTTGTAGCGACAGACCCGCGACGGTGGAGACGAGCGTGCAGAGTACGGAGACCGTGTAGCCGGCTGAGACCTGACGACTGCTTGACCGACTCGACTTGGAGTGAGTCGACTAGCCCAGTGGACGGAGCGCCCGGTATTTGGCGGCAGACCCACGGCGGACGGAGCGCCTGGTAGTTGGCTGCAGACCCGCGGTACTCGACAGGAGGAGTACCTCAGCAGGCTATCTGGGTAGCGCCCGGTATTTGGCGACAGACCCTCAGCGGACGGAGCGCCCGGTAGTTGGCCGCAAACCCGCAGTACTCGACAGGAGGAGTACCTCAGCAGTCCTAGGTTAGTGAGCGGCAGCCTCGGAGTCGTGACAGGACCACTGTACACTCTAGAGACGGAGCTCTTCAGCAGTTACGGTTTCGATAATGAAAATCCTGGTTTGAGCTGAGACTTTTGACCTTGTGTTCACTTCATGATTGAGATGGGTCACTTGCTAACTTTGGTATATGTATGGGCATATACCCGGGTAGTGGTTATCCGTCGATTTCACAATCCTTGTGTTTCCTCATGATTGAGATGGGTTACTTGATAACTTAGGTATATGTATGGGCATATACCTAAGTAGGGTTTATCTGTTGAGATCTTCTTGTGTTTATCCTTGTTGGTTTTAGTGAGACCTTGAGGGTCTCGGGGTCCCTACTGAGTATCGTTATACTCACCCCTGCACGGGCTATGCCCGCACCTCGTTGTGTTGGTTGCAGACGACGGCCAGTACTGGCAGAGGCCGAGTGTTCGAGGACTGGACGGTACCTGGAGGTGGACTATACGACAAGGCGGTACCCAGAGGCAGACCACTGGGCGGGACATACTTGGAGCAGACGGCGGGACCCGAGGAGCAGAGGAGCTATCTGTACCCACCCTTCAGGTGGGATTTCCAGTGGACATCTCAGCGTAGCAGCTTTACTTTTCAGTCGCTGATTTCCCTTTCGAGTTGTACTTTACAGTTGGGCTTGTATTTCCGGCCCCTTTTTACTTTTCAGCTCTTCTTTTTGTACTTAGTGTTTTACTTCCGCTTGTGCTCTGTGGTGCTTGTTTTCTTTTATAAAGGCAATGCCTTCCCAGTTATCGGGATTTTACGCCTTGGTGCTAGTCGCCAGCCCCTGGCCTATGGAAGGCGGGCTTGGGGTAGTCACGGCACGGACCCCGAGGGCGGGTCGTGACAAATTGGTATCAGAGGTGGTCGGTTCTACCGCAGACTCTGATCTTTCTTTCTGTGAAGCGATAGTGTTAAGGGTACCGAGTGTGGTTTTCAGTTCAGGGAGTCCAGTGTTGGTGCGGGCGGCCGACGTACCCATACACCAGGACCCTGACAACTGATTTCCGACTTTGTGCACGAAAACACTGATTGCGTTTGTGTTTTCAAAAGTTTTTCCCCTTAAAACAGCTCAAACCAGGTCAGCTCACCAGGTATAATCGTTTGATCGTGTTACGTTGTTTCTTTCAGGATGTCTTTTCTCAGACGATCAGCTAGAGCCCGGAGGGATGAGCGTGCTGACAGTCTGTCGAGCGGCGAGGCTTCGGTACAGGGCCCTCTTGCAGTTGAGGCACCAGCGGAGGCACCAGCAGTAGGCGATGCACGACGCTTGAGCGCGCTGCACGAGTTCCAGCGCCAGAGGCCACCCAGGTTCCGGGGAGAGACGGACCCGCAGGCGGCTGAGTTTTGGCTGGAGGCTGTGGTGCGAGTGTTTAGGCTAGTGAGGACACCAGCTGACC
Source organism: Viscum album (assembly GCA_963277665.1). Lineage (NCBI taxonomy): Eukaryota > Viridiplantae > Streptophyta > Magnoliopsida > Santalales > Viscaceae > Viscum > Viscum album. The sequence goes on along the minus strand of OY728120.1, from coordinate 380,978,933 downwards.
TCATGGTGATCCTCGCTGCGAGCCTACTACACGCAGCAGCAGGTAGGTGGTGGAGCCACTTGTTTCAGTTCTGCGATGAGATGAACTTTGCATGGGAAGACTTCGAGACCTTCTTCAGGGTGGAGTTTGTGCCAGTATCTCTACACCCCGAGCGTGTACAGGAGATTCTGCCTTTACCACGTGTTTTTCGATCAGAAGCCGAGTCATCTGTGGGCAGTAGACAGATGATGCAGAGGTCCAGGAGGACCAGACCATCAGTTGGGCGATCTCGGGTTTTAGGACCGGTGGTGCAGGGCACCCGGAGTGGGAACAGAGTTAGCCGTGCAAGGAGCAGGTTGTGTTACTCATGCCGCGAAAAGGGACATCTGGCACGTGACTGTCCGACTCCCGATCCGCAGGCTTTGGGAGAGCCACCGAGATAGAGGCAGCGACAAATGCTTGAGCAACAGTAAAGCAGGTGGACAGGAGCGGAACTAGTGGATACGTCTCTTGTACTTCTAGTTCCATGTTGATGTTGCTTTTGTGTAGCGTCTTGTATTATGAGCTGCAATAATAAAAGACGCATCCTTTGTGATGTTTTCATTCCTGTCCTCTTTTGTGATGTTACTAAGAGGTTCCAGTTGACTGTTGACTTGACCCTCACTTGTGAGACATCTACTGGAGGAGACCAGTTACCACACACTGATGCCGACAGTGTGACTGAACCCTTGGAGGCGAGAGTAACGGTTGGATCTCTTAGTAGTAGCGTCGAGGCCTTACGACGTCATCCTTGGTATGGATTAGTATCATCCATGTTAGGATTGACTGTTTTAGGCAAAGAATGTGGTTCATCCAGGGGATGAGACCAGGTTTCTCTTATCGGCAAAGAAGAAATCTCGCAGCTCTTGTGGGACCAGAGATGGTCCGGGCCACGTCAGAAGAGGTCCATGTCATCCAGGAGCGGATGAGGAAAACACAGAGCCGGCAGAAGTCATACGCTGACAGGAGGCGGAGGCCACTGGAGTTCGAGGATGGCGACCACGTCTTCTTGCGGGTCTCACCTCGACATGGTATTCGGAGATTTGGCCGAGGCGGCAAAATATCTCCACGCTTCATCAGACCCTTCCAGGTCCTCAGCAAGGTTGGCGAGGTGGCTTATCGCCTGACTCTACCACCTCAGTTTCACCGGGTGCACGACGTCTTCCACGTATCCCAGCTGAGGAGATACGTGCTCGACCCCCTTCGCATATCATCGACCATGAGGAGCTAGACGGTGGCGATGAGTGTCTTATACGGAGGTTCCTGTGGGGATCGAGGATCGACAGGAGCGGATCCTAGGAGGATGGTCGATTCCTCTTGTGCACTTTCTTTGGCAGCGCGGGAACCTCCAGGTGAGCACATGGGAGCGGAAGGCTCAGATGCGTGCTCAGTACCGCTTTGTTTCCCTAAGTTTGTGGTGAAGCTTTACGGGGACGTAAAGCCCTGTGGTGGGAGTAATGTAAAGACCCGTAAATTTCAAGGAAATTTTTTTCTTAATTTTCTTTGGAATTTTACAAGAACGCAGTTTCTGACGGCACCTGATTCCGAGGCCCGGTGTGCCCGGAATCATTTGCCGAAGTTTTGGCTCGGGTACGTTCAGTGAACAGACGAACGGGTTTTTCTAACTTTTGAACCGGTGCCCGGAATCGAATTCTGAGGGCACCGATGAAATCGCAGCGCCGGTATTCGCTTAGAAACGCCTCTTCCGGAGTTGCGTTTGCTCGGGTGTGGTTTTTAATTTTCGGGCTTAAAGTTAAGAAATAAAATAATTTTGCGACAACTTTATTTTATTTCGCTTAAGCCACTTGGAAGCCACTTGAAGCCACTTAAAGGCGGCTTGAACTGAGTTGAACTGGATAGGATGCTATCCAGAAATATCCTACCCCTTGGTAGGATATTTGTGAGGTGGGGCCCGCACGAGCCCCGCCGTTTCTTTCCGCTAAGAAACACACCCGTGAAAACCCGTCTTAATGAAAGTCAACCGACGCGTTTTCTAAATTCTTAACAGACCTTTTAATTGGGCGGTTTATTTCGTGAATTAAATGGGCTGTTTCTTTCATGAATTAAATGGGTCGTTTCTTTCGTTGAATTAATTCAACGAATTGATGGATCGTTTCTTAATCTTTTTTTTCAAATTCGTTGGCGTATTAATAAAATAAGACCAACGCTTAACCTCTGGTTATTATGCGCTTGAGAGCTTTTGGGAGATTTCCTTCTTCTTCTTCAACCTTGACGAAGAACCTTCGAAGAACGAAGAACGCGAAGAACGTCGTTCTTCAACGAAGAACTTCTCCGCCGAAGAACACGATCCATCCACGACGTGACGTTCTTTTTCCGCATCATCTTTTCCGCGACGGTTTTCCGTGACGAACGCCATCGACAACGACTCTTCCTCCGACGTCAAGGAATCGACACCGATATTCCACGACTCCGTCAACGTGCGACTATCGAGGTAAGGGTTCTTGAGTTCGTTGTTTCCTTTTTATTTGACTTTCCTCAAGACTTGACGTAGAACGCTCAAGTTCCGACAAAGAACGCCGCTCCGCTCTTCTTCGTCTTCGGTGTCAACGAGAGAGAACACCGCACCTTCCTCCTCGGGCCTTCTTCGTCGGCAAACGAAGATCCGCCAATGATGTGTCTCTTCGGGCATATCTCTTCGTCAACGGTTTTGACGAACGACGACCGCGACGCCCGACCTCCGCGACGCCGTCTTCCGCGGAGCGTAGACGAATCTTCAATCTTAAACCCGAGGTAGGGGATGTTATTTATTGATTATTTAATTCCATTCTTGAATCATGAATTTTAGCATGACTAAACGTGAGGCTTTTGGATTTTCTTTAGTTATGTTATTATTTAACGTGAGGGGGGCCGGACCGCACGAACACGGCCGAACCCCCCTCCAACGTTCTTGTTTAAATTCTTGCGATGGAAGCAAGGTGGCGTGGTGCCGTCGCACCACGCGGTTTGCCGTGCGATTAATTTACGCAACGCCGTCGCGCTTCGCCGAGGAGAGACTTCAAGAACGCGACGCCGTCGCGCCGCGTTGGGAGGATTCATGGCACGGCGAAAGGGGCGCGGTGCCGTCGCACCGCGCCGGACGACGAAGACCGCGGCCGGTTCCGGGCCGCGGCGGGACGAGGAGACCGCGGCCGGTTCCGGGCCGCGGCGGAAGGAAAGACCGGCGGCCGAGCCGCCGGCGTCGGAAGTCGAGGGCGGGACCGGAAATTCCGGTCCCGTTGGTAAAAATCGGCCGGCCAGCGGGCCGGCCGGATGTCATAAAACTGGGGGATTAAACCCCCGGCCGGATCTTCAAACCCCCCTCTTAATGAGGGGGGCGGTTCAATTAAAGGAGGGGGGGCAAAGCCCCCCCGGTTCGTTCCAGCCGGCCCCCATTTGTGGGGGGGGGGGGCGTTTTTTTTTTTGCAAAGGCACGGCTTATAGCCGTGCCGCCTTAATGAAACGCGGGGCTTAGCCCCGCGTGCCTCCCGCGAGCGCCGCGGCCCGCCGCCGCCGCCGCCACGCGGCCCGCCGCCGCGCCGCCACCGCCGCGCCGCCGTCGCCGCCGCCGCCGGCCGCCGCGCCGCCGCCGCGCCGCCCCCGGGGGGGGGGGGGGGTCGGGCCGGGTCGCGCCGGACCCGGACCCCCCCGTTTCGGACCAGTTTTGGTTTTTCGCTCATAACTTGATCCTCGGACCTCCGATCGACGAACCGTCAGCGGCAACGCGATCCTTGGATCGATACGGTCGTTTCGGTATATCGCACTCAAGGTTTCAGGTTACTTTGAGTTCGGACGGGTTGGTTCGTTCACGAAACCAACCGGACCTTCGGAGCGGAAACGCTCATATCTTGAGCTACGGACGTCCGATTGACGTGCCGTCAGTCGCGTAGTGTTCCTCTTAGTGAGACGGATCTTTTGGCATACTCCGCCCGAGGTTTGGACGCAGGTGGAGTACGGTCGGGTTGGTTTTGCCTTAAAAACCAACCGGGCCCCGGAGACGAAAAAGCCAATAACTCACAGACCGGGCGTCCGATTGACACGCCGTCTGTTTCGTTGACTTCCTCTTGATGAGACGGAACTTTTGACATACTCCGCCCAAGTTTTGGATGCAGTCGGAGTATGGCCGGGTTGGATTGTTCCCGAAATCCAACCGGGCCCCTGGAACGGAAAAGCTGATATCTTTCAGACAGGACGTTCGCTTGACGAGCCGTCAGCGGCGTTGGTGGTTACGTTGAGTAACGGTCCCTTTGAGTATACCCTATGGGAGTTCGGGGTGCAGTTGAGATACGGCCGGGATTGGTTTCGCTCACGAAACCAACCGGGCCCCTGGGACGAAAAGGCTGATAACTCACAGACCGGGCGTCCGATCGACGCGCCGTCTGTTGCGTTGAGACCCCTGTGCCGAGACGGACCTTTGAGACACTTCTTCGCGGGACCTTGTGATACTTGGAGTATCGACCAGTAGCTCGTGGAGCGGACCCGTGGTACTTGACAGTGGTGGTGCGCTTGGATGCAGCAGCAGACCCTTGGCGGTGGAGAGCTTGGTTGTAGCGGCGGACCCGCGATACTCTACGGAGTGTGTGTGCTTGGTTGTAGCGACAGACCCGCGACGGTGGAGACGAGCGTGCAGAGTACGGAGACCGTGTAGCCGGCTGAGACCTGACGACTGCTTGACCGACTCGACTTGGAGTGAGTCGACTAGCCCAGTGGACGGAGCGCCCGGTATTTGGCGGCAGACCCACGGCGGACGGAGCGCCTGGTAGTTGGCTGCAGACCCGCGGTACTCGACAGGAGGAGTACCTCAGCAGGCTATCTGGGTAGCGCCCGGTATTTGGCGACAGACCCTCAGCGGACGGAGCGCCCGGTAGTTGGCCGCAAACCCGCAGTACTCGACAGGAGGAGTACCTCAGCAGTCCTAGGTTAGTGAGCGGCAGCCTCGGAGTCGTGACAGGACCACTGTACACTCTAGAGACGGAGCTCTTCAGCAGTTACGGTTTCGATAATGAAAATCCTGGTTTGAGCTGAGACTTTTGACCTTGTGTTCACTTCATGATTGAGATGGGTCACTTGCTAACTTTGGTATATGTATGGGCATATACCCGGGTAGTGGTTATCCGTCGATTTCACAATCCTTGTGTTTCCTCATGATTGAGATGGGTTACTTGATAACTTAGGTATATGTATGGGCATATACCTAAGTAGGGTTTATCTGTTGAGATCTTCTTGTGTTTATCCTTGTTGGTTTTAGTGAGACCTTGAGGGTCTCGGGGTCCCTACTGAGTATCGTTATACTCACCCCTGCACGGGCTATGCCCGCACCTCATTGTGTTGGTTGCAGACGACGGCCAGTACTGGCAGAGGCCGAGTGTTCGAGGACTGGACGGTACCTGGAGGTGGACTATACGACAAGGCGGTACCCAGAGGCAGACCACTGGGCGGGACATACTTGGAGCAGATGGCGGGACCCGAGGAGCAGAGGAGCTATCTGTACCCACCCTTCAGGTGGGATTTCCAGTGGACATCTCAGCGTAGCAGCTTTACTTTTCAGTCGCTGATTTCCCTTTCGAGTTGTACTTTACAGTTGGGCTTGTATTTCCGGTCCCTTTTTACTTTTCAGCTCTTCTTTTTGTACTTAGTGTTTTACTTCCGCTTGTGCTCTGTGGTGCTTGTTTTCTTTTATAAAGGCAATGCCTTCCCAGTTATCGGGATTTTACGCCTTGGTGCTAGTCGCCAGCCCCTGGCCTATGGAAGGCGGGCTTGGGGTAGTCACGGCACGGACCCCGAGGGCGGGTCGTGACACTTGTTATCTCAAAAAAATTGGCCACTTCTTTACTAATGCTACCCAATCCTGGCCAAATTAATTTTTCCCATTATTTTTTTGATCCTGAATGTATTTCTTTGTCTTAATTATTATGATATTAGTAATGAAAAAATTATTTTAGAAAGGTTTCATGTTATGTATTTTTTTTGTTTATGTTTTCCATTCTATGGGGAATGCAAGAGTATAATAATTTTATCATGTGATGGTTAACATCGATGTTCAATATCTATAACATGAACTAGGTAATGTGACATATGTCATGAGATTATGATTTTTTATGAATATGATGTATTTTATGTTCACTCTTTATTATTTAATGATTTTTGTGTATGCCTTATGCAAGAATAATAATCTTGATTCAATCACAATGTTATGAAGTTACATTCTTGAACATGGGCCACATTCCAATAATCCTTAAATTGATTTCCAAATTCACATAATTATGAAATGATGCTTATGATTTGATGATGATGATTATTTTCACCCATGATCTCACTTTTATTGATGTATTATGTTTTTTCTGATTATCCCTACCCTTAATAGGATTTTAGTTCCTCATTTTTAGGATTTTTTCCTCATTTAATTGGTTGTACAGTGTGTAAAATTTAATCCATACGAGGAAAGAGAATGAAAATTTCAATAACTTTAAAAAATTCATATACATTTTTATGAACATATTTCCATTAAGATATTCAATTACTCAATTATAGAATTTATTATTGTTATTTAATTTATTTTAAAAACTATGTGATAATCATGTATGAATGATATTAATCATTATATTTTGTATCGAAGTTATGTTTATGAAATTTGGTTATTTTGTAAGATAAATATAACCCATGATGACAAATTAGATCCTATAGTTGAGGAATTTATAATATAATTGCACATGAAAATAATTTTACTTTTGAAAAACTAACATATAATTTGTTCCGACCTTCTATTATTTGATAAAATAGTGGGAACTAGAAGAAACTAGGACACCGACTCCTATTATAAAAAAATTAATTATATTCCAAATGTTATTTCAAAGACAATGGGATGTGGAGTTAATAACATCATGTCGGTACATACTGAGTTGTCCCATGATACGAAAAATAACAAAAATAATGTGGAGAATCAACCTTAACCTAAGAAATAGAAAAGGTCTATTAAGTCCTCAACACACAATGGGAAACCATTATTAAATGGATCATGATATATTAGATTTATATAATAATGGATCAACTAAATGGAAAATAAAATTTCAATTTATCATTGTTCTTGGAAGGAGATGGTTACTCAGGTTATCTACCATCTAAAAGGATATGATGATAAATAGTAAGAATTGATCAAGAATATGATGTTAAAGGGTGAAATTTAACAAATGGAGTGGAAAAATAGGGATGAATTATTTCTTATGAATTTTTTTACCCATAGTCCATTCAAATAATGATAGAGAGATAAATTAAAGATATTTAAAAGATGAATATTTAATATGCCACAACATATTGGGAATATTCTAAATATTTTAAAAATTAGGAATAAGGTTTTATTCTTATCAATAAAAAATATAAAGGTATCAATTATTGTTTTAAAATAAAAAAGGAAACAATATCATGGTATCATAGGATTTATGAGTTATTAATAACTGTATTGATGTTCTTATATATTAAATATTGTGTTTAGATAATAGTTTCATGGATATGGTGATGCAAAATTATGGATGGAGCATCATGCTCGATGATGAAATGTTAATGGATGATAGAATATCTAAGAACACATATTTCAAAAATGGGGGAGGAAGCATCGCTGGAATTCCATTAATGAAATGGGGAAATGGTTTATGTGTGAATGACAGGGGTATCAAACACATAATGTTAGAATAGGAAAGAGGAAGTCGATCAAAAATATTGTTAAAATAAGGCTCCACCCAATGATCCAGTTATGATATAATACTTCAACTATGTGGTACATAACCACTATACAAGGTAGTACTCCCAAAAAGTGTCCTCTAGGGTAGTTAATTTTAGAATAAACCTAATGAAATTTAGTAAAGGAAGGCTTAAATCATCACTTCGATGGAGGTGGAAGAAAAAAATGGTGTAGTATTAGTAACATTAACTATTTACTCAGGAATTTTGAATGATTAATTTGATTCATCATCTATACATTTCTTTATATGATAAATTATTTTAAGAACTCGTGAAACACCTCTCTTGTACTAGGATGAATATATAACGGTGAAAATAACTACTAATTCTATTATTGAATGCCATGTTTTATTTTCTTTGCTTTTATAATTGGTGATAATATTTAACTTGAATATCTCACACTCCCTCTATTGTTGGAATTTGAAGTTATGTTAGTCAAAGATTGGATCTCAATAAATATATCAAACATTAATAACATGGAAAATAATATTTATTTCCATTTGATGAACAATCCTGTGTTCCTTTATAAATTCATTGATTATTATGAATCCCATTTAAAAAGTCCATTATAAGTGTCGGTGTTTATTCAAAATGATTAATCATATATTTTTCAAATGATTGAGGCCAAGGTAATCTAGAATAATGTGGAAATTTCTTTTCAAATGTAATATACCTATTTTCTCCCTGATTAATTTTTCCCCATCCCCAAGATCATGAGGTAATTTTATCAATAGAACTCCTAATTAGATAATTAATGATAATCATGATCCCCAATAATAAGGACCAAGTATAATTTGATGAGTAAATAAAGTAATTAAAATAAAATTTAAAAAATTTATTAAAACAACTTAGTGAATCAACATGGGGTGTTCCAATTTTTTAATCTAATAAAAAGAATAGGGAAATTAGGATTTTCATTCGCTACAGAGAGCTCCACAAGAGGATTATAATGTGAATGTTTCTAATGTCAATGAATGAGGACTTATCCAAACATGTTTTAAGACATGAATACATATCCATAGTAGATATTCAATCATGATATCATATAGTAATGTAAATGATAAATTATATTCAATAAATTAATTTATGTATGAGAAATAGACAATATGAGTTCAGATTGATTCCATATTTACTTATAAATTCCCATGATATATTTATATAAGAGATGAAATAGTATTTAGACACAATATTGATTAATTTTTAGTCCTATTTATTTGATATAATATTTTATAATCCATGAAAATAAATGATCCTGGGTATAATTAAAAGCCTTTTCTAATGTCTTTACAAATGGATTAGTTTTATGCTATGTTCAGCAAGTGTGACTTTTGAATGAATCAATTTGTATTCTTAGTCCTAGATATCCTAAAGAAATACATTTATTTGTTCACTTCAATTACAAAGTAAAATAGCGAATGGCCTAGCACGAAATGTTTTCTATAGATTCATTTTTTTCAAATATTGTATAGATATTATAGATTCTTTTTGTGACACATCTCTTGATTATCTGGTGCACTGACTATGTATACAAATAAAGCGTTAATGTGTTCTATTATAAGAGAAAGTGAAAAAACATTTAGGATCTCATGATTATAAAAATCAATATATTAATATTGACACTCCACTAATGTGGAGAGAAGATTGTGATATAAAATGATGTTTCAACTAAAATCTCTGTAAAACTTGATCAATTTTTTATGTATCACCATTTATATATAATATGATGTATTTGATAGTATTTATTACACACAACCTTGAGTCAATATGAATCACCATATAGTAATACATTATATCAAAATAATTAAATAGGTAGTTATGAATTGTAATAAAAACATTATGAACAATATATATTAATTCTATTATAAATTAAAATATATTTATTAATTCATAAAAAATATGTACACAATTTTTAGTAAATTAATTTATAACATCAACATTTGTTTCCTTAAAAATTATATTTTATCGAAATTTTCCCCGTTAACTTTATAATTAGATTCTTTCAGTTTTATAAATTTAATTTCATAAAATTAATATATTTTTAATAATTAAATTGAAAATATTTTATTAATTTGTATTTTTATATTTTTTTAAATATTAATTTTTTAGTAATTAGTGAAAGTATAGTTTTTTTGTGATAAATATAACATCATTTTATGAAATGTAATGTTATGTTTTTAAATATTATTAAATTTCCCAGGTTCTTCGTGTATTATTTTTACATATAGTATTTTATTAATTCGAGACCAGGCCTTGAGACGGTGTGTGATTCTAAGAATTGGGGTGCCCGGAATATATGTTTTATATAAATTAAACATTAAATAGCACAAGCATGCAGTTTTAGTAAAAAATTGAATAACTTCGGAATGGATGCTTGTATTAGAGATTTGAATGTATTGTTGTGGCAATATCATCGACATTACCTTAGGTGAGGCATAACATCAACCTTCACATGTCGACTATTGAAGTTAATTTTAGGACGTTCTAAAGAAATATAATAAATTAAGAATTTATTTTATTTGACATTATATTTATGTAGTGATACCTTTTCAATTTATAATAATCTATATGGTAGGGACCCAGGGTTAGAATTATTTACCCAATAAGAATAACTGGAAACATTAGAGAGGATAAAACTTAGCAAAACCTCTTAATGAACGACGATAATAGACTATATCATGGATTATTGTTGAAGTTGTTTAGAGGATCTAGTCGATGAATATGGCACTATAATCATTCAACAAAAATCAATAAAAAACTAGTAGTAGGTCATGTGATTTTATTTACTTCATTATTGTTCATTAATTCAATGATAAATGTTAATCCACCCAAAAATAGGTTTACTATTCAGCCAACCATTCTTGTGGAATGCATTATTGAGGGTTTCATTTGGGGGATTATTTTTATTTAGATCGAGTTTGTAGATCCTTATAATTGGAAAACATCATGGCCGTAACAAACAGTGGTTGAGGTTCATTCCTTGATTTGATTATGTGATTTCTTCCCCCTTTCTACCTATGTGATATTCGTTCTTCGCAGGATTTTTAATGAAGGATCATTTCACATTCGATTCATCGCAAAATTATCTCAAATCATAGATCTAACATCATGACAAAGTGGAGGAGGTTCGATGGAGGTGGTGAGATACAAATCGACATATTTTCAGAGATATTTTTCTTCATTCATTATTTATATGATTGATCATAATCAGGTATCGGAGCCTATCGTTGGCCCAAAACATATCGAATCGGTGATGGAAGGGTGACACGACAATCGATAAGTAGTTTCAAGGTGAACTACCCATCGTTTTGAGCATCGTAGGATCAAAAAATCACTGAATGAAGAACATTGATTCTGTAAAATTGCAAAGAACAAGGTGTATATCTCCGGATACATGGTGTGTGGGACCAGTTTAGTGGTGGCTAGGTTTTTTGGTGGCATAGAAGCATCTCATGGCTTGTGACACCTATCACATGGTGCATGGGACCTTCCTCGATACTCAGTGTGTATCTCAAAGGATAAAAGTACATGAGGTGGGGTACATGACATGTACTCCACCACACTGAAAGATACCAACCACATACATGGGTTACCCCATTAACTGGTGCATGGGTATGCAGAAATGGGTTGACACCATGTACCGGTACACGGTTGTGGTCCATAGCTAGACCCAAAAGGGATGGGAATGGGGGGTAATACTTTATGCATTTATTGTATACCTTTTCCTACACTACATATTCTTCTCACAAGGGGTGTTGTACATGTGTAGTACTCAGGGTAAAAGGATATGATGTGTGACGCTTCTACATATTATGTACTATATTCTATTTGGATTGATCTTCATTTCATCCATATCATTGTAATGTCTGGTATGGGGTGGTTCCCCTATTTCCACTCATTTTATGGTCAATGGATATCATTTACTATCCATAGTAGTATGTCCTCCATCAGTAGGACTCTCAGGATATAGTAAGGAGTCCCCTATGAGTGGCTCGAAGTAGGGTCCCATATCTAATATTGTGCCCTAGGTAGTTTCCGGTTATCGATGCAAATAAAAACCAAATGGATGTTGGTCCTTAACATAGTATGTGACTATAAATGATTCCTTGTACAAGACATGGACAACGTAGTGATCCTCATCTATGTATCTTGATCTTCCAGACTTGGGGAGTTGGTTCTCCCAGAACAAAAGTATAATTTTCTCTCAAAATATTTATCAGTGTATCTCCCTCATGGTAGTTCCTGATGAATAATACATCTTAGAGACACGTCGTTTGGTATACCGGACTCAATAGTGAGTTCTCATGGAGGATTGCTTTTTTGGAATCTTCGAACTGAATCCCTAGTGTGGGTACAAGATCACTGTGACATGCCTCCATACTATGGGTCAGGGTTTTGAGTATATCTCAATGTGTTCATGTTATATATATTGTAAAAATATACTATTTATAGATGAACATACCATTACTTTTTGTATTTCTTTGTGGTTTTGGGATATCTTACTGAGTATAGTTATGCATACCCCTAAACTATCTTTTCCTGCAAGTGTCGTGTCTTTTGAAGATGAAACCCCTTTTTATATAGTCCATAGAGAACTAGGATTAGGCATAAATTTGTTAGTTCCAGATCGGCCATGATTTTCCTATGGCTTTGAGCAGCAATCCATGTATCTATCATGATTTCATAGAAGTAGAACATTATATTTGGAGACTATTTCATTTTGGTGGTTTTCTATTATAGCCAAGCCTAATTTATATTTCCTCACATTAATTTTCATTACACTTTTGGTTGGGTATAGTAGTATTCATGCTTCTTTTTCAATGTTTTTACATTTTAGTATTTGTGGGAATGGATTAGAGTGTGTGGGTGTGTGTGTACAAGTACATATGAAAATTCATTCCAGGTTAGTTTCATGTTTACTCGGTGCTATCCACCAGCCACTGGCCTATTAGACGAGGGATTTGGGTTTCTTGGAATGGTACCCACTAGGACCAGTTAAGAATAATGGTATCAAAGGTATTTGGTTCACCCATAGGGCAAAGAGTTTGTGAGATTGGATTGAGTTAATAGTGATAATTTTTTCGAGTATGAATTTCAGGCCAGGGACTCCAATGCTTGTGTGGGATGCTAAAGTATATATACAACATGACTCTGATAACCTTCTCTGTGACTCGGTATATGAGAAAAATATTTTCTAGGAAACAATAATGGTACATGCATTATATTCCAACGGGTTGTGTTTTCTATTTCCTTATTGAGTCATCTCTCTAGATATACTCATTGTCTGTGGTATATCTTTTTCTAATATGATGCCTCTACTATGCATACCATCTAGGATTTAGTAGCATGATCGTGAGGGAAAAAACCTCAGGGTGAGGCATCAATACCGAGACAAGTTCCCCTGGCATTACCTCCAGTTACTGGACTAGCTATACCACCACTAGTGGAGTTTCACAAGGAACCTGTAGTACCAGTAGAGGAGGAGTGTAAACTAATTGAACTCTAGGAGGTTCAGAGACAGAGATCCCTTAGGATCCGAGGAGAACCTAATAATCAATTGTCTGAGGAATGGCATGAGGTGGCGACTAGAGTTTTTTCATCTACTGAGGAAACCATTGGACCAGATGGTGATCCAGGTGATTATTATTCTGTAGGGTTCTTCAGGGTGATTATGGAGTTTTACAGTGTATTCTTATTATGTGGAGGGTATTTGATTGATGTATTTATGGAATATTTTTAGAGAGGTGTTCTCTGCGATTATGCTAAGAGTAGTGAATATACAAAATCTTATTCAGGTCCATTTGGGTAGCTTGTCGGTGGATTACTATTCATCTAGGTTTACTATCCTCTCTATGTACATAATGCATATGGTTAGGGATCAATACATCAGGACTCCAACCTTCAACTGAGGTCTATGTCGGGATATATGTGCCAAAATTGTACCTATGTGCATTTTGAGTTTTTTCTAGCCTGATCAAGAAATCTTTGGTGGTTGAGAGCTACTTTGCGGAGAAAAAGAAGCCCCTGACAGTCAAGAGCCAACATTTAGGTCTAGAGACCCCAGATGTGGTAATAAAATGTTAGAAATATAAATCTAGATGTGGTAGATGTCATAAGAGATCACCAGATAGGGGATCTATAGTCTAAGTCTCTCAGGATGGATCTAGTCATCATAGGGAGAGGCGAAACAATACATGTGATGGTAGAGGAAATTTAAATTCAGACTGTCTAACTCATCGAGCTTCTTATATGGAGGAAGTGGATAGACCACCGAGGCAGAGGTAATGAGTGGAGTAGTAAGACCCTCCAAGGGGAGAACATGGTATAAGATAAGGGATGGACACATGGGGTGGAAAATGTTTTGAAAAACAATATCCACCACCTCTATGAGGTCCACGCCAGGTTCAAGGAGATGGAGGAAGGGTACAAGGAAACTACATGCGGTCATTGCATACAACCCAAGGACTCCAAGGATGACTTGAGGTATGATCTGTTTATTTTATACCTTAGAATTCATACTTATAAAACATGTTCTAATAATTCCCTCTTTACTAAATATCTTGTTCAAGATCATGATATTGTAGTTGAATTGCTTACTCAACCCTTATGATTAGAGACACCTACAGAGGAGACTCTATGATAACACACATTTTCCTATTGTGTGATCTTACCCTTTGGGGTGAGAGATTCAGTTAGAACCTAACGTTGGTAGTGCGGATGCCTTACTACGTCATTCTCATTATGGGTTTTCTATCTTCATTCCGTTCATAGATTGACTATTATAAGAAAATCATGTTCCAGTCATTCCTTCCTCACTACATATCTTGTTCAAGACCTTGAGATTTCAATTGAATAATTGAATCTACCCTTACACTTGGAGAAACCTATAGAAAATTTCGGAAAACACCACTATACCCATGGATTTGAAAAACAATAGTGGGTATAGGTCCCCCAGTGCCCATGGTTTTCTCAGAACCGTGGGCAGAGAGGATTGTCTGAACCTATACCCACAGGTTTTCCAAAAACATGGTGATAGGGGTTTGTTCCAAACCTATATCAATGCTTTTCCCATAACCGTCGAAATAGGTTTCAGTTTAACATTTATACCCACAGTTCTCTATGACAACTGTGGGTATAGGTTTTGGAAATAAACCATATACCCACGGTTTTCTAGAACCATGGGTATTAGTTTCTCACGTGAATGCGGGAAAAAACATTAGGGTCAGAAAACTCAATACTTAAGGTTTCCCTTTTATACCCATTGTTTAGATTAATATATTTAGATAAACATAGAATTAAATAACCAAAATGTAGATAGGTTTATTGGTGAGGCACTCCATGTTATTATCGAAGGTCTAATGATTGAATATCACTTAATTCTTTTTCTAATTCCAATGATTTCAATTACTATATTTTAGTAAATGTATATAATATATTACCATATATGTTGCATATTGAGTGGTGAGGTGATTGAAATTTGATGGGAATTTGGTGGGATGGAAACCCACTAATGGATATGTTTCTAATATGACTGTAATATTAATATATTATCGGAATATAGCTATATATATACACATAAGTGAAGCTACTTCATTGGTAAAATGCCTCCTGTATTGAGATCAAGTCGCTGGATCCAATCTTATGCTATGTTTTTTCTAACATTTATTCCCATTGTTTTAAAACTTTGGGTATAAGGCTACCAAGTAGTGGCTACTGTGAATAAGCCTATGACATAGTGGGAATAAGAAATATCCATGGTTTTTAAAACTGTCGGTATAGGATATGGACCTATACCGACTCCTTGGTTTCCACAGTTCCAAAAAAACCATGGGCATAGCCTATACCCATAGTTTTGGGGGTTATACCCATGGTTTTGAACCATAGGTATAGGTAATTATTCCATTATTGGGAGGTGATTTGATGATAACACACCTTTTTGGATAGTTTTATCTTACCCTTTGGGGTGAGATTTTTTATTATACCCTCTTCGTGGCATCATCAAGGCCTTACGACATCATTCTCGATATGGATTTTCTATCTTCATTCCAAGCCTTGATTGATTATTTTAGGCGAGGGGTGTAGTTTGTCTGCAATAATGGGATGAGGAATTCTTTTGTTAGTGAGAAAGAAACATAGATAACACCTGTAGGTATTATACATTGGTGGGTTCATTTAATCACTCACGAGATGTCCATACAAACCCTTGATGTAACTAATGTTTTGAGATTTCAGTTACTAGTAGTAGTGGTAGAGTACATGGAAAAATTTCCAGAAGGTGTTATAGGATTCCCTCCCAACTAGTGGATTGAATAATTCATAAACATACACCCCGTGATGGAATTTATAGCAGCACCAATATATCATATGGCTACCATAGTGATTTATGAGTTCAGGGTATAGTTGGAGTTTTTAAAAAGGAAGGGATTTATGAGCCCTAGTGTTTCACAATGGGATGCCCCAGTATTGTTTTCCAAAAACGAATATGGGAGGTTGACGTTTTGTGTGTATTACCATATCATGAAGTCTGTTATGGTAATGATCAATTTCCCACTACCATGTATCGATGACCTCTTTAATCAGTTGAGAGGGGAACAGTGGTTCTCAATAGCTAACCTTCGATCTGGATATTAGCAGCTACGAGTATGGGATGGAAATATACCTAAGATGAATTTTACATACCGCTAAAATCATTATGAGTACTTGGTAATTCTATTAAATGTAATGGACACCCCTAAATTGTTCATGGGACTCATTAACAGGATGTTCCAGCCATACATAGATAGGTTTTGGTGGTATTCATCGATTACATCCTTCTGTACTCTATTTATGATGAGGAGAACGTGATACACCTATGGATGGTTTAGACGTACTATGAGGGGAAAATCTATATTGGAAGCTCTAGAAGATCATGATTTGGAATTTGGAAGTCCACATTCCGGGACATGTTATCTCATAAGATTGACTGGTAGTGGACATGGCCATGGTGGAAGTAGTGTTAGCATGGGATCCAACTAGGAGAATGATGGAGGTACATAGCTTCCTTCAGATGCTAGGATATTACCAAATATTCATACCTGATTTCTCCTAGATATTTTCTCTAATAATTTATTTCACATGAATGTGGTAGCCATTTATATGTACGGAGAAGTGACAGTTGGATTTGTAGAAGTTTTGGTAGTGCTTAACAAGCACCACGATCGTGATATTTCAGGAGGAGGGTGTCAAGTACATAGTGTTCTGTGATGCATTAGGTACTAGACATAGTTTTGTCTAGAATTAGAGGCAATCTATTATTTCCTATAGTTAATTATAGTTGAGCCCACATGAGGATGACTAAATGACCCATGAAATTGAGTTTCAAGTGGTAGTCTTCACATTAATGATGTGGTGACAATACCTAATGGGAGAGTGGTTTATTGTCTACTCAGATAATAATAGTCTCAAGTATATCTATCGTAGAAGGATCATATCATAAGGTAGAGGCAATGGCTAGAGCACTTTCAAGACACTGACTTTGAAATCATCTATACTTCAAGGAAGGGTAACATGGTGTTTGACTCCCTCAAAGGAGATCTAGTATAAAACAATTAAATGAGGCATCAGAGTAGTTAGCCTCCTTATAGTTATCAATCACAGATGAATATAATTCATCTTACCTCTAGTCGATGGTTCTCACCCCTAAACTCTTACATTGAGTCAGGTATGAACATCTTAGGGATATTGAAAATGAGACCTTATCTGCTCATATTTCCTTAATGAAAGATCTTGATTGATATTCACAAGGCTGGGATCACATTGTTATTTTTATAAGATGCATTGTTGTACCAGTGGTTTTTTGGGAGGAGGTTCTGAGGGTGTTTCATACATTCACTTTGACGGTACAACATGGAGTGGTGAAAATGTACCAAGACCTCTGATGTCAGTTCTGGTAGACAAGGATAAAAAAGGTAGTGATAGATTTTATTTCTCAATGCCTTACATGTTAGTAGTTCAAGGATATGTACCAGGTTCCAGGATATTTAGCTCACCCCTAAAGGTGATGGAATGGAAGTGGGATCAAATATCAATGAACATGGTGATAGGTATACCATGTATGTATGGAGGACATGATTCCATCTTGGTTATCATGCACCGACTCACCATGTTTTCCCACTTCCTAACTATCTAATAGAATAGTTTAGTAGAGATCTTGATATGCCTCTACATGCACAAGATAATATGGATTTATGGACTCCCATCGATGATTGATTCCGATAGCGATACTTTTTTCACAACCTATTTGTGTGAGGGATTTCATGAGGCATTTGGGAATTAGTTACTCTTAAGAACATCATTTCATCCCAAGACACATGGATAAATGAGGAGGACTATTCAGGTTCTATAGGAAATGATGTGAGATTTCATGTTGGACAACAGGTGTAGCTAGGAGGGCCACCTACCAGTAGTTTAGTGTATGTACAACAATAATAACCAATCCACCATCGGTATGGAACCATTTGAGGATTTTTATAGACGACACTGGATGTCACCACTTTAATAGACTTACCCAAGATAGTTATCACTGATGTGCCTAGAATTTCTGTGAGATACTGTCGAGAATATGCAGGTTGTCCCGGAGTAGATGAGGACTAAACAGAGCTAGTAGATGTCTAATGATGACAGATAGTGGAGACCTTTGAATTTCAAGAAAGGACATCATCTTTTACATTGGGCCCCCCTTTAAAAAGGGTTGTGGTGATTTGGTTAGGGTGGTATGTTATCTCTGAGGTTCATCATACCTTTTCAAATACTACGTAGAGTTAGCGATGTGGTGTACCACATAGCTATACCACCACAGTGGCACAAGGTACATGATATCTTCCATGTCTTTCAACCGAGGAGGTACAAGTGTGACCCATCACACATCATCGACTGGGGAGAGTTGTACATTGATTATGGAGAACCATTTTCATATTACCCATTTGCGACCGAGGATATGTTAAAGATGGTCTTTTATGGGTGATAAATCCCCTTAGTGGGTGTTTGGTGGTAGTATTGGAGACTTGAAGAGACCAAGCAGGAGCATGAGGCTCATATTCATATGTAGTACCCACACATTTTATAGCCAATGTTTTTGGCTTTTTTTGGCACGTAATGTCTAATGTGGGGAAAATTTAAGGTCCCATATTTTCTATTTTTTTTAATATTTTATGGAATTAATTTGAGACCAGGAGTTGAGGAGGCATGTGATTTTGAAGTTTATGGTTCCCGGAATAAATATTTGAAATAAATTAAACATTAAATGTAATGTGAGAGTGGTTTTTCGAAAAATTGAAATAACATATGAAAGGTTGCCTGAATCAGAAATTTGAGAGTGTCACTGCATTCAGAGCAATGCCTTTACCATATATGAGTCTTAACATTAGCAGATGTGGGTCAGCTACGAAATTTAATTTTCATAATTTTTAATGAAAGAAAATAAATTATGAATTTAATTTATTTAACATTTTTGTGATGCATAGACAGGTTTTCCCTTCATAATAAGTTGCATAGAAGATACCTAGGGTTAGAATTCATAACCTTGGACGAATCCCTATAATATTTGGAGAGGTGGCCTCTTGGAAAAACCTATCAATGAATGACGACATCAGATGGGATCATGGATTGTTGCCATAACTTGTTTGATGAACCCATCAAAGATGGTAGCATGATATTACTTCCTCAAAGAGCTATTCAAACCCATAGGTAGGGTGTGAGATTTTTTTTACATATTTCACTATCTTTGATTGAATGGTGAATGTGGATTAACCCATGAATTGGTTGTCCTATGGTTCGTTTGTTCTTGTGGGATGGGTGATTGCATGTTTTATTTGGGTTATTATTTATGTTTTGATCTAGTTTCTTGAGCCTTCTATCGGGTGCAGATCAAGGACCTAAAAAAATAAATGATGATTGTTCCGTGAGTTGTTTATTTGATTTCTTCCCCCTTCCTCCCTGCATGTTCTTTGTTCTTCATGGGATTATGAACGAATGATGGTTGCATATTCAATTCATTGAGAAATGTTCTAAAATTGTATATCATGACTCATGACGACCTATTAGAAGTGCGATGATGATGAAGAATGATGGATGAATATATTTTGGAAGATATAATTCATCAAGAGTTCTTTGTGTGGATGATAAAAATCGGGTTTTGGAGCCGATCAAATTCATGAATCCGGTCGAAGTGGTGTTGATATGGTGAGCCGACCATGGTTCTGTAGTTTCATGGTGAAAAAACCATCAGAAAAAGCACCATATTATTGATCGAAGTGATATATAAAGACCATAATTTCTAGAATATTGCAAATAACACGACATGTATCTCGAGATACATAGTGTGTGGGACTATTTTAATTATACTAGGGTTTCGAGTGGCAGAGAAAAAGCACACGACGTGTGCCTCATATCACACAAAAAATGTGAGCATCCCCAAAAATTTATGTGTATCTCAGAGGATACAAAAACATGGGGTAGAGTACAAGGCATGTACTTCACCACAAAAAGAGCGCCTAAAAACATACATGGGATACCCCATGTATAGGGGCATGGGTAGGTAGACACAGGTTCACACTATGTACCAGCACATAGCTGAGGTACCTGAGTGGATCCCTAATGGATGAGATTAGTGTGTAATAATTTATACATACCATGTATTACTTTTCATTCCTGGAATGTTCTTATGACACATGCCTTTGTACACAAGCAGTAATCAGGGTTAAGGGACACGACATGTGAACCTTATAGACATTGCACCCACTTTTCTACATGGCTTTATCAACTTGTCCACTATATCATAGAAAATTCTCATTTGGAATAGTTCCCCTGTGCCTATTACCCTGAAGGTATGTGGGTTTCATTTCCTATCCATAGTAGTATGACCCCTTCAGTTAGAATTTTTGGATAGAGCCTGGAGTCCCCATCGAGTGGACTAGATTAGGATCCTCTATCCAATCCTATTCCCTAGGTACTGTCTTGTTATCATTACATCCAATCCTAATGTAAATTGTTAGTCTATATCGAAGGTGAATCTATATGAATTGTGGTATATTCCATGGTCCTAACATTGATCCTCACCTGTGTACCATAATCTTCCTCGGTAGTGGAGTTGGTAATCCCAGACTGAGTGTGTTGTTTTCTCTCGTCAGATCTATCTTCGTAACACTGTTATGGTAGTTCCTGATGAAAAATACATCTTTGACAGACATCATCATGGCTATCAGTCTCAGGAGAGAGTTCAACCAGACGAGATCATTGTGGAATCTGTGGATATAATCCCTATTGTGGGTATGAGGTTGTTTTGAGTTACCTCTATAATGCAGGTCTCAATTTTGAGTTTATCTTGATGTGTTTTTGTTATATATGATGAAGAAATATATTGTGTATAACTAACTATACCATTAAAATTTTATATATATTTGGGGTTATTAGGGTGTCCTGGTGGGTATTGATATACTCAACCACACACACGCTTTGTTCGCATGTATCATTTCATGTGAAGATGATCCACCTTTTGATGGAATCTATGTTAGACCAGGATTAGGAAGATATTAGTGAGTTCAATATAGGATGATGTGTTCCTATGGATTTGAGTAGTAGTCCCAGTACCCATATTTTTTTTCATATAGGTTGGACATAAAAGTTGACATGAAATATATTATCGGTGGGATTTTATTCATTCATAGTTCACTTTTCATGAAATTAAATTCCATTGTACTCTAGTGGTGGGTTTTATTATTATGCATGAAATTTTGTTCCTAAATAGTTTTTAAAATTAATCATTTATGGTATTAGAGATGTGTGTGTGTATAAAGGTGTATAGAAAATGCCTCCCATGTTTGTGACATGCCTACTGAGTGCTAGTCACCATCCCTTAACCTATTAGAGGTGGGATTGGGGAGTTGCTGCTTGGGCCCTAGAAGGAAGGGTCATGAGATATAACATAATGTATTATAATAAAATTTAAGTAGTAATAATGAAATTAATTAAATGTCAATTTTTGTTATTCTTTACTTTTTTATAAGATCATTTTTGTGTTTAAAAAGAAAATTTTCAATAAAACTATTTTTATACAAAATGGGTGATTTATTCATAGTAAATTAATTTAATTCTAATTTATTAATGGGTTTTATAAAAATTTTTAATTATTTATTCAATATAATATTTTAACAATATATTTTTTTCATAGAAATTAATGGATTAATATCATGTTTTACTCATTAAAACTCATTTTGGGAAAACAGGTATTTGTTTTACTTTTCATGAATAATTAAAATATCATTTTAAAACATATAAAAATTTTATCTATAAAAATAGATTGAATACCTTTAATTATATTAATTAATTTAATATTATAGGTTTAACTTAAATTATGGTCAAAGTGAATAGAAAAATTTCAAAATATTTTTAGCACATTTATGGTTAAAAATGATTTACCTAGGTGGTAAACCATGAGATAGGGTTTGGTTTGAGACCCAAACATGTGAAATTAATATTTTATATCATATATTAAATTTATTATATTTTTTTATTACATTATTATACAATTTTCATCCACATTACCATGTAAGGTATCTAATATGATTGAAATATTTTAAGAAATTCCATGCGTTTCCCTCCTATCACGTATAAACTGGAACATATTATCCCCCATTATTCAATTTTTTTTGCCTTATATATCCTAAAATCCATATTCCAAAAGAATATAATAATATTTACCTTCATCCAAGATAGTTTTTCATTCTACTTATACCATTCCTTCGTTGATTATAGAGTAATCCAAATGAGGTATCACAATGAAATGGAATATATCTTAACCAAACTTTTTGAATGTTATTTCTTCTAATAATTCCAATAAACATATATAATTAAAAAATAATAATCTATTGTAATCAATATAATAATATCAAATATTTATAAATGCATCACCATTTTCTACACCTTCTCAATCTAATGGGAGGTGAAAATATAGCTCGTGCATACCTGTCGACTACCACCTCCAAATAGATATAAGACTCATTTTTCAAAACCATCAATAATTTATGGTTATTATGATAGATTTTATGTCTATATATTATATTTATGTTATATTTATGTTTTTTTAATATGAATTAATAGTTACATTTTTTCATTCCATCCTTCGAAAAAAGGAAATGCCACTCATGCGTACGTATGGAATATCATCTCTAGATTGTGATGGAATTTATATTTCATCCTATTTTTATATGAATGTTTATATATATGTATATAAATTAATATATATATTATATATATCATAATTAAAATTCATTAAATAAGTTAACAATGATAAAATTGAAAGGACCATAACATTTGAACCAAAATAAACATGAAAAATGAATCGTTTAACACCATAAATGATGGTGATAATGAACGATTGTTAATGAATTGGGGATTATTTTTTATAAATAAATAATTTATGGTATTATAAGTTTTATTAGTGTTTTTTATAAAATTATAATAATTTTTTATATATTATAAAAATGTTTGGAGTTCTTATGACATAAAACAGACGTGAGGTGTGGGTTTTCTGTTTCAGTATCCTTTTATCATGACTATTTATGCTTTTATTTTCTAATGATGAAATTTTATTTTATATATATCCAAAATAATATTAATTTTTTTTTATTTTTTTGTTATTTTTTAATATTTATATTTTCCCTATCATTTGTCACATTTTATATACTCAAGATTCCTAATGAATGTTTTAATCGAACATCGTTCATTTTTAACTTCAATTAGAAATCTTTTATTCCATGTCCTTATTTCCATTACCATGTTTTCATGAATTTTATTAATTTTATAAAAATATATTTTTTAATTTATTTCTATCAATATATGACAATAAATATTATTTTTTAATGAAATACAATTTTCTTTCCCCGAACAAGGAACTTCTTACTTTTTGTTAATAATGTGAATGAAATTTTTGTAATGTACATCATAGGAAAAATGATCTCTAACATCAAAAAACAATTTTATTTGATGATTAAATTATAATATTACATTTATTAAAATAAAATTTATTTCCTAATATATTGAAAAAAATTATATTCCAAATAATTCATTTTAAATAAAATGGGTATTTTCATCCAGAAATATTCTTGTGATACCATTAAGATATTTTTATTTATAAAAATATTGACTTTTATAATTATTTATGGTATATTGAATAAATATTTAATCTATATATTATTATTATGGATGGTTTATGATTTTGATAACGAAATTTGTATGAAATAAGTATTATTTCCACGAGTTATAAATTGATGATATGATGAATATTTTATGATCTTATTGAAAAAATATGTATGGATTTCATTATCTGAAGGGTGGATTGAAATTATATATCCCTTATATGTATTGGGTAAATAATTATATTCCATGTGATAATAAGTAATTTAATGTGTAGTTGCCCCAATTTATTAAGGGTGTTTATCTAATAAAATAGCCTTGGGAGTGAACCTTGATTCTAAAAATGATGCAATGTCGAGTGAACCCAATCCACTATTATTTACTTTAAAATGATCCTTGACTGAAGAAATAAATTTCTATTCAAATTCATATACCAAAAACTATTGTCTTATTCTTGTAATATTTTTCATAGATCATGATTTACTATTGGTGATTTTCCACTCTATTGTATTTTTTTTTTAAAAATTGGTAAAATTTGATTCTAGTCTTTCAGATTACATTATAAGAATTGATATGTATGATATTATATTTATAAAATCATAATCTTATAAAATTTTGATTATATATTGGTGACTTATGATCATATAATGATATCTCTTATGTTTACCTTTACGAAGAATATAATCTCAACCTTTATTATGATCCCCTTCCGCTGGTAATAGAGAATGGTTTTATGTATGTTTTATCTGAGAAGGATGATATTTGTAATGATAAATATGGGAAATAATGTACATAATTTATGTAATATTTTTTACATATCCATGATGCCAATGCACTGATCCACTATGATTTCTAGTCATGTATTATTGTCAAATTTATAAAATATTCATATAATATGATGTAATAATTGCAATTAAACCTATGGGTCATAATAGTTAGTATATGATGAATTATATAATAAATTATTCCATATAGGATTTAGGAATTTTTTTTGACAGCAATAGGATAATCCTTAGTGCATGATGACATCTTATGATATGCATGATAAAGGAGTGTGGTTTCCTTGATCAAATACATTACTATCCTAAAACTACATGTTGATTGTTTTTTTATATTGTTGAATCTAGGGGTTATAAATATAAATAGAGTTCTTGTATTATATTATTGTTCTCATTCACGTTAATGGATAATGATCCTACACTATGCATCTAGTTTAGCATTATAGGGGTATATACTTTTGTTAATTCACATTTTAATGATATTTATTCAAACCAATTTTTTAGTAAGGGTTTAAAGAGAGAGTGATGAAATTGATGTTGAAATAGTTATAACTGAATATCAAATTATTATATTTTATATTACTTATATGAATTCATTTATTCCATGAAAATATCAATTAATTCTTATTGATATCCTCAATAATGATATATTTAAATAGATTTTAAAAATACTAAGTGTTCTAAAATCATATCTCGAGTCTATGAATATTCCCCAATTGATATTTTTGGGAATTTTATCATGAATATACTATTATTCTTCCCCTAGTTTAATTTTATGCGATTTTTATTGTTTATTGGAATTATTTATATAAATCCAATATCAATTTCCAAGGATGGGAGTCAAATTTGACAACCTGAGCCAACCTTTGATTTTCTATTCCTGTGGGGAAAAATTTGAACATACAATACAATTTAGATCAATTGAATGGGTCATTATTACTATTCAAATATGGCCCTTTTTCACATGGTTTGGGAGAACTCAATAACGATGATATTCCTATTGTACATGTTATGACATAACATTGGAGATAATAAAGTGTTACCTGAAGACGGTTGGTGAAAATTCCCCATATGCACTTCCCCATATGAAATTGGCTTTCTACTAGTGGAAAGGGTCCATTGATGGTTTGGGGGGATAAAGTAACCTATGAATCAACAATTAATATAGTGTAAGAATAAATAAAATAGAGGTAGTGGAAACAATAATAAATGAGATTTTATAATAAACCTACCAACATAGAAATAATAATAAACCAATAATGCATGAATGTACTATCTATACAAAAAAATACAATATATACCAGGTATAAAATATGGAATGACAAGACTATAAAAATTACAAAAAAATTAAATACCCATATCTTATAGGTATAATTATAACAATATCATCAACAGATCTATATTAACTCCTAGTCCATAATATATAATGGAATTGATTGAAATCAAAGTTCATGACCTATAACCATGAGATATATCTGGGTGCCCAATGGAGGCCCAAATAGGGAGTGAGTAAAACAAAATAGGCCACAACCAATGGTTTCTTATTATTAATCAACAAATTAATATAAAATTATATATTGTGTATAAGTTAAAACAGAGGTACTAAAATAAATAAACAATGTTGGACTACATTCTGCATTAGATACAATTTTTATACCACCTGCTTCATCCCAATCTAAAAATTTCCATAAACCTATATATTTAAATAAATATACTCAAGAGATGTGATATGTATGAAATTATCGATGTGGAATGATAATCATTATGGGTTCATATCTAAATAATATTGAATCTATAAAAACATCTAAACAAATCTAAATTGGGATTTATGTCCAACTACTCTTGTCATTTATGAGACATACCATTACCAATAATTTCATATACTAACATAATATTAATTAAAATTGATTTAATGTATAATATATTAAATTAAAAGTAATGATATGGGGTAACAAGCCTAATAATTCAAAATTTATTCTTATGGGGTTCTATTCATAACATTTTAGTGTGTAATTATATGTGTCACCATGCCCAACAAATTCAATAATTAATGGTAAGGGGTTCCATGGCCAAAAACATCGAATATTAATGATATAAAATGTCATGGACATAATGTATTACAAATAAAAATATAAAATATCATGTCCAAAAAAATTAAATAATTAATAGGAATTCCATGTCCAATAATTTCAACTAAAAAATTAAAATCTCTATATTAAATAGCACTTAAACATTAATATTTCATTTGATTTGTTGTACATTATGAGCCCATCCTTGTAAATCAATTTCATAATTCATGTGACACTCAGGAAAATAAATAGATCATCAATTTTACATTAGAAATAAATCATACGATATGAGGGAAATCACATGCTTATTTACAATTCCATATTACCGAAAAAATTCATTTATAAGATCCAACAATCTATGTTCCAAATGAATTTCATTAAAATTTCATAAAATCTATTTTTCAATTTGATTTTCTTTTAAAATTACACTTTCATATAAAAGTGATAAGAGGAAATGATTTTTTTATGATTTATGTGGCCATAATCAAACTTAAAAATTATAACATTCCAAAAAGGACCCCATACCAATATAAAACTCAGCATTACTCATTTAATTCAATTATATATGTTTCAATTAAAAAAATACTGTCAACCATATCTATTTCAATTTGATTTTATTGGTTAATTGATGTTATTAATCTATTTAGAAGATCCTTCAATTGAATTACATGTCTCACAAATTAGGTGGAAATTCAATATGTATCAAGGGTGTTTTAATTATATAATCTTTTCAAAGCATTCATGGGATTTTATACCTATATAAACAAAGGATTAGTTCTCATTGATAGATAAAACCTAAAATGATGGAATTGGGTCACACGGATAACTAAATAAAGGTAAAAATAATTTAATTAATTTAATTTACAATTTGAAATGAAAAAAATAGAAAATAGTGAGTGGCAAAAAGGCACTTTTTATAAATTTTATAAATTTGGGGAAAATTAATATATACCACTTAACTTATTCCAAGTAAGCTTCCATGAACTATAATAAACCTTTTATTAAAACTAAATCAAGAGAAATAAAAATAATTACAGTCTTAAAAAATGAAGTATAATAGATTTCTGGGAAATAGAATAAAATAAGATCAGATATCTAATGAATAGGTAAAAGGATGAATAAAATAACTGAGGGAGATCCAATTCAACTGAAGGTGATTGATTCCATGATGAGATAAAGGAGAACCATCCACACCATTAGAGTAATCGAAATGTATATTTAGTGTTTTTAGGCATGGGAATGAGGGGAAAATGATTGTATTTTTATTTAAGAGGATGGATGGAAATGGTAATTTATATCCCATTTAATGAACCTCATTTTTTGGCCACATCATTTGGAAAACCATGTGCAAAACATGGCATTACACTCTTAAATTTACCACTAAGATTCATGGTTGGCCCTCATGGCATAAAAAACATGTTCCAACTATAACCACCCCATGAAACATTTCTAAAGGCATATTACATGGTCCAAAGTCCACAGGTGAATAGTTTTACAAGATATGTGACACCCTTAATGGGACAAATAGTTGAGGTTTATGTTAATTAATGACTACGAACAAAATTATTTCCTTCCTTTGATATTAAAAATACTAGTTTTTGTGATACCGAAACACCTAAAACACATTCGAACTTCCGAGAAACCACTCAATTCATTAAAATTTTATAAAAAAAACTTGTAAAAGGGTTCCAACTCTCTAAATTCCATTATGATGCATGATTCAAGGTTTCTCTAGTCCACGAAATTAAATTATAAAATATATTAAAAGATTAGACCATGTTCAAAACCCAGTATTGTACAACTTCCCCATGAGTAATATATACCAACTCAAATGGCCTCACATAATTTTTGAACACTCAATTCACTACTGAGAATGACTTTTGATATGTTCTATATAAGCATCAAAAAATAATCCACAAATTTACCCAAAAATGAAATATTTATAAGGATTTCATATGATCCCATACAGTGTGATACAAGATCACATCATCATATATTTCATCATGTGTCTAATGGTGCTCCCCACCAATGGTCCTAGATTTAATTAGCTAATTATAAGTCATAATACTACCTATATTTTAATTCTAATTTGGAAAACTCCCACAGTGTCCTAGAAATATTCGTATAATGATATTAAAATCATTACAGCAGATCAAAATTGATGACACATCCTATGGTCATTAGTTTGATCAGAAAGGTAAAATTCTATTGACCTCCCTTAACTAATTTGCACCGTATTTTCCTATACATTGATAGTCGACTATGAAACTACACCTATTTAGTCCCAAAGAAATTCCCAATGTGATTCCCCATAGACTTAATACATCTATTCAAGAGTAAAAAAACATTGTACTTTATGGTCAACTATTTCAATGACCCTCATCTTCTATATCTGAAACATCCAATAACTAGACCATGACACATTTAATCTGTGATTCTTATTGATTGGTTCAATAATGCTCAATGAAGCCCAAAACTAACTACTTTTCATTTTCACAATCAAAAAAATCCCTTATCCAATTCCATTTTGATTAAATATAATGAGAAATAGTGTAAACTTCATCCAGCTTCCATAGATCATCTAAAGATATCCCAAGGCTAAGACACACACTTTGTCTTTACCCATGTACATATTTATAGATGTAAAAAAAATTTACTGAGAAAATAAAAACGTACATTGTATTATTCATCCCTTTTATGTAGAAGGTAAAAATTTACATCCAATGATTGGACTCAGGTGCCCTAGCCCTTCTCACATTATAGCCACCTATCAATAATTGATTTCTCACTCACCACCATAGAATCATCCTTATTATTGTACCAATTAATATAATCATAGGTTACAATATCTTCTACAATGTACCTTCCCAAACATAATAAATAACATTCCAAATAATACAATGATTTTTGAGTTACAATATAAATGTTACCCATCTTCTATCAATGATTTTGGGGAATAACTCAATTCGTGATTAATGAAATTCAACTCCAAATGAGGTTCACTAACCTCATAAGGAAAAATGTGTACTCCTCGCATTATATATTACTATATACCACTCCTTTAGTAAAATTCAAAAGGAGTCCCTCTATAAAACAA
This sequence comes from Viscum album, assembly GCA_963277665.1. Lineage (NCBI taxonomy): Eukaryota > Viridiplantae > Streptophyta > Magnoliopsida > Santalales > Viscaceae > Viscum > Viscum album. Next base: position 380,949,072 of record OY728120.1, on the reverse strand, counting down.
TAAAGCTATATTTTTTGAATATTTGTGAACAGTTGATTATCTCTCGATGTAATCAGAACAATGTTATGATATTTTTTATTTTTATCTCTAAACTAGAAGTACAAAAAAGTTTATCAATAGGCATGTACCACTATCCCTGATCAACTCTATCATAAAAAATATAAAAAATTCCTTAAACTGACCTTATCATAATGTCTCCCAACTAAATTTATCTAGGTCTAACCATAGGTCAACCATCTCTTTGTACGTGGTTCATTACCCCATATTAACCTCTTTATAGAGAACATAATTTCAAATTACTCAATGATCTAGATCTTTGTGCATGCTAGAATCACATTATAGATTATTGATCACTTTACAACACCCATCCACTCACCAACATCATACAACATACAATTACCATGTCAAACCATCATAAAATAAACATTAAATAATATTTAGTTTTAAAATATCATACTACCATGTTCAAGGCCCAATTCATTGTCCAATGGTTGTTTCATCAAAATTTCCAAGAATATTTTTTTACCCGGAACATCATCATCATTTTCCATGAATTTCCCTTAGAATGACTCTTCAAAACATGGTACCTCACCCATGCCATGATTTATCATACAATCTCCCACTATATGACGTAGTTTCAAAAATATAATCTTTAACCACACAAAAACAATCCAACTAGGAAAGACACTAGAATAGTCTTTCCCATAAATTCTAGTATCCTTTCTCAAGAACTCTTGGTGATTCCATAGAAAATGTAGGTGTCATAATGCCGAGATCATAAAACCTAATCACCTCACATGAATCAATCTTAAATTGAACATCCATAAAACATGGTCCATAATATCTCACAGGTTTCTACAAATTCTCCCAAACAACACTAGCCTACATGAGTCTATGACATAAAAATATCCCTAGATATTCCTCCTTTCCCTAATGAACAAATATCATAATAGGGTAATTTTATTTTTCCACCAATCCCTAAGGGATCTCACATGCGAACCAAATCCCACCTAGGTTCCTCTATTACATGTAATCCCACATGTATGTATACTCTATCTAATGTGGTAAAACTGGAAGTATGTAAAAATATTATCAACCTATAGGTTCTAATCAAGAAAAAATATATATAACATCATCACCTACAATGTTTTATCCAATAAGGCTCAAATCCTATCTGGTTGTCCTTATAAGGGTGTCTTACATAGATGGACATAAAGCTAATATAAGAAGGGTATGTTTCTATCACTCATAGGGTAAATTTATATTTTAATATCCCCTCTTGGAATAAAATACCAACTTATCACCCACCTATCTAGGGTTTTATTTAATTATGAATATTACCAATAAAACCCAACAATCACAAAACACGACACAAAGTTACTAGGATCTCAACTCATAAGAATATTTATATTCTATTCTCAAATTAATTTAGAAAATAGAATAACCCCACACATAATCAAGGGGTAAACTATTTAATAATATTTTTAAACACACAATGTCACTAGGATATGTAGCCTTACCATTATATCAATGAAATAGTATTCGAGGAGCCAACTTGGACACGTGAGAAAAATATACATACATGTTTAAGACATCTCTCAAGAAAAAACAATAGATAACTATTACATGGGGTTTCTTTATTATCAAACAAAATTAAATGTTTTATTTATTCCATTTAATAACATTCCATTTATATTCTCATTGAAGAGAATTTGGTATATAAAATGTAGAGTTATTTCACTAAATTAAAACCTTTCTGAAATGGTACAAAGCATATTACATATCTAATATCTTGTTTCTTTTATGATAAATTAAATCATAATTTTATTAAATCCATAATTTATTTCCCAATATTTTATAAAATTTTTCTTAATTAAATAATTATTGATTCCGATGATCCAGAGGAAACACTATTTATATTGTGATTGAAATTTAAATTAACTAAATCTTCATATCAATAAGGATAAAAATTTACAAAAGTTATTTTTTTTATTTCTAGGGGATCAAATAATAAATATGACAACATAAACATATTTGAAACACCATATGAGTTGATTCAGACCTATTAATTAATGGTCCCTATTTATCATAAGAATACCCCATGGTGTTATGAAACAAGTCATATAAAATAATAAAACATATTAAGAAAAGTAATGTTAGTATGGGTTTAGTTATATGGGAAATAATTCGAAATTTATGGATTAAACACTATATAAATTACAATTCTAATGCCATTTAATTGGAACCCAATATAACAATGTAATTAATATCTCAAAACACCCTTAGTGGGTTTATATCATATATGAAAATTCCTTAACATACCTTATTAGGTATAGTGGTTTATTTAATGATTTAAGTATGTGGGTTGTCATTCCCATGTTTTAATGATAAAAGAACATATAAATTGATTTTAAAACCACATTCAAATGAAATCCCGTTAATATATGAGTCTAAATTTTCACCCTTTACATTTATTCTATTGTTCTGTTAGATGTTTCGCTATTCCATTTTTAGGAAGTCCAGAATTTAAAATTGAAATTTTTTAATTCTTATACCTAATATTATAATTTAACAATTATTCGATTATATATAAATTTATTACATATTCATATAGGTTGAAACAAATTATAAATTTAAATTGGAATCTATTTAATTACATCTACTAATTTTCTAGTTCATATACAAGAGTTTCATAGCACAAACATATGAGAATTAGTTAATTAAGGTGACCCATAAATCTATACAGGTGTAAACCTATTTGTTTGATCATGAAATATTATTTATTTCCATTTTTTATCATTCCCATTTAAAATAATTATTAAATTTTATACAAAATTAATTAATTCATTTCTAATTTGTAATTGTTAATTCTCAGAACAAAATAAACATAGAATGGAATATGCACGGTATGTGAATCCCTATATGCCTAAAATGATGCATGAGAAATAACCTCCTTATAATATAGAAAAATTGTAAATTTACCTAATTATATTGACAATTTAATAGTAAAAATCACTAAAATTGATGTAATGATTAATAATGATGAAAATCAGGAACATCAATCCCACCCTTGGGAACATCATCTTCCCCCAATGTGTGGCTTAGACATTCAAAGTCATATGAAATTAACCATTTGTTGATTCCCTACTAGTTACCTATATAACACCCCATAAAATTGGTATTAGTGAAAAATAACACTTTAATACCAATTTTTACTTCCTGAACTTGGAGCCACTAAAATCGTGCCCTAAACCAGTTGGTGAGAAGGCCTCAAACTTGACGTCCAATAATCTAGAGGTTGTTGGCTAGCGATGAGGGTCTTTTAAATGTACAGTGGAAAAACTGTATCCCCTAGTTGTGTAATAAATATAGATGAAGTAATAATATAATAAAGGTAGTGGAAAAATAGTTATTGAGAAATAATAATAAAATGACTTTCAGAGACATTAAAATAGAACAGTCAATCATGAACATGCCTGGAAGTAAATACAAATAGTCAACATATAGTAGGTAATAAGTATGACATTATTAGAATAAACAATCAATAAATTACTAAATAAAAAAATTCATGTAGTAATACCAAGTACATGATCAGTCCCCAACTCCATGACAATTCCATTTCTATAATGATTAATGAAAAAGACTATAACATGTTTCCTGACCTGTGACCTTGAAAAATATATGAGTTCCCCAATGTGTCCTGAAATGGGTGTCAGTAAAACAGAGTATGCCACCATAAATAGTGTATAATTCTTATCCATAACATTAGTCTAAAATGAAAAATTATACATGTATGATAATGTATGTAGTAAAATAAATAGACCATGACACACTAGGTTCATTGTAAGATACTTATCCAGTACCACCTAATTCCTCCTTAGTTGGAATGTCCATAAACTATTACATTAATTTAAATATATTCCAAACTTGTGGTATATAATTTTTTTTCAATTTCTCATGATGTTAATAAGGTATTTATATATAAATAATAGAGAATAAACCAAAACATTTAATATACGGAAGAGAGCACATCATGTCCAATAATTCAAGTAATGTTTACGTGAAAAAAACCACCCATTTAACATACAACATTAATAATAAGGAAAAGACCTTTATTTCAAAAAAAACAATTCGAAATAATGGTAAGGGGATTCATTCCAAAAAATTCCATAAGTTATGTTGTGGAATTCAATTCCAAACAATATAGTAAGTAATTAAATGGGGAGACATTCCCCACAACTTCAAAAATCAGGTTGATGGGTTTTCATTCACAACTAATACTAATTGTAATGAAAATTTTAATTTTTTTATATTTTTTAATAATAACAATAATAAATTCCATGTCCAACAATCATAAATAATATAGTCTAATGTTGTGTCCAAAATTATTATTAAACAGTTATGATCACCATATCTTAAAACTCTTAACAATTTATAATTCAATAGATTTAACATCCATAATGTTCCCATATATGAAATTTCATATTTTAATCCATGTGATTCCCAAGGAAACAAATAGATAGTCGCATTGAATTTAATCATTAATCAATGTCCACAGGAATATTAGAAATTGAACAAGTTAAATATACATGTAATTCACATACCATTAAATAAATTTTTTATATTAATTTAGTTTAATTTTTCACAATCATTTAAAAATTATAAGAGTACATGGTAATTTAAAGTATTGTGGTCATAATCATACATCATAATTAACAAGCGATATATTGGAATCCATACCAATAAACAACTCAGCATGATTCATTTTTTTAAATGATATATATTTTAATATATGTATGTCTATTAACCATATACAGTTTAATTACCCATATGGAATAAATTAATTGTTTTTAGTATTTTATGTGATCCTTTAATTCAATTAAAAGTCCCACTATTTAGATGGAAACTAAAAATGTCTCAATGGTGGTTAAGTTACCTCAGAGAAAAATAACTATGGGGGAAATTAATATCAACACACCTAATGGGTTTGTTCACAATGAGGGGGTAAACATACAATGATCAAATTGGATCTCAAGGGACAAAAATCATGGTTCTAACAATTTATTTAAATTTATTTATAATTTAGTAGATTAATTGTAAATAATTTAACATGTAGAAAAATTTAAGATTATATAGATTACACAACATTAAGTAAAATTCTTATATGACATCAAACTTATAGAAAAATAGAACTTCCTACACATTATTGTCCTTTCATACAATCTGAATCAAGATAAAATGATTAAATAAATAGTCACCCTAAAATATAATATATAAGAGGATAATGGAAATATAAATAAAAATACCTAGATTTAATAATATATTAAATAATATTATCTATAGAAAAATTGATTGTGGTCTAATGAAACCAATGGTCATTGATACCAATATTGAATAAAGGATAACCATCAGATCCTAGAGTGGAAGCCAAATGGGGATCATGTGACTATTAGGAATGGGAATATAATGAGAAGGGTGTTTTAGATATAATTAGATATAGAAAAATGGATGTTTCTAGAAAATTTAATTATACAGATTGTTTGGGACCATGATTTTACAATCATTGAAAAAACTATGTAGTGCCACTTTCCAAGAACCCACATTGTAACACAGTTGGGTCAAATAAATAGTTAACCACTCACTAATCATGTGAACCCCTATAAAATATTATGATGAAATATCATTTAGTAATTTGGAAGTAGTTACATAGTCTGAAAAACTATGTGACACCCTTATAGGGTCTCATGATGGACAAGAAATTTTTTCACTAAATAAGTGAAAACCATATTTAACACCATGTCATTTCGTAAAATTGTTTTTTCGATCCTCATGCGATGAAAACAGATATAGGATTCTGATATGGCCCTCATTTCATTAATTTGTCTAAGAAAAATTGTTTAGGGGTTATAAATCTCAAAATTCCAACAATAATTTTGAAATATTGTCTTACCATCAACAAGATAAAATTTTAAAAAAACAATTTTAATATTCATTCCCTGTTAAAACCCCAATATCTTATAGTATTTATGATTATTATATACATTCTGTAAGATTTTTCAATCCTTCCCCTAAATAATGATATTCAATTTTTTAATAGAAATCATTCCCAATGCTAAAATAATTTCAAATAATACATTTATAATGGACTTTAATGAGTTGATGGAAATTGAGAATAAATTAAAATAGAATCATTACAAAGGATTCATTTGGAAATGTTCATCCCCATGGGGTGAAAATTTAATATTTTGTTATAAATAATTTTTTATTAATGCTCCCTTATGATGATTATCTAAAATTAATGAAGACTGTGTTCAAGAATAAGTATCATTTTCCCTGTATTAAGAAATTTATGTTCAATTATTACGAGATTAATATTTTCTAATATTGATCGTTAATAAGGATCATATCTGTTGTGGGTTAAAAGTAAAGAGATAGATAAGACAACCATCTAATCATGGAATTGAAAGTTTAAATTTATATTCATTCCATTTTTTCAGACTGATGACTACACTATGTTCATGGATTTATATAATATAGTCCCCCATATTATCATTTCCAATTTATGGTAGTCTTTAAGGATGATATTTTATATATTACAAGAGAAAGGAAGAGAATGGTGATCTGATGAGGAATTAATTCATGATCATAGGGAAGGATATTTTGTATGAATAAATACAAAGTGTGAATTTTTTCTACTGATTGTATAATTTCTGGGTCATATAATCTCAATTTTTGGTTTATTCGTTAATCCATAAAAGTTACATGTTTTTGAACATTCACCCAGACCTACCACTATGACTAATATCTATAATTGTATTCGATTGAATGAATATTATCATTTCATTGTTAATGATTTTTCATGGATATCTAATCCACTGAAAAAATTTAATTGGAATGGAATAATATCATTTAGACTGATGAGTGTGATGAAAATTTCCAGGAACTGAAGAGAAAGATAGATAGTGAAAATGTTCTCACACTAACAATCAAAGGAGAAGGGTTATTTGATCTATTGTAATGAAAAAAATATAATTATATAGATTTGTATCCGGATAAATTATATAGTGATAGGTTATGAATCACATTACATGAAGGTTCATGACAAAAATTACACAACACATGATTCTAAGTAATTAGTAATAATCATTGAATTGAATATATCTAGGAATTATATTTTTTGAGTAAGGTATCATGTATATATAGATTATAAAATATTATATTAAATAATAATCAGGAAATAAATGAACATGTACTAATGATGGTGGTTTTTTTATTATAGATTTGGTCTTCCAAATACACATCCACCCTGGGAATGAAATCAATGGTAGTTGATTCTTAGAGTAGAACAGGTCACGATAGCTTTTTAATGAAGAGGATCACAATGGATCCAATGTTTACAGATTTTAAAATGATGGATATTGAAATCATTAAATAAGGGGATAAATATTATCTTTCTAAATTGAGTGTTCATACCTATATCCATGAAATGATTAACAATATGTAAAATAGCGAAGTAAAGTTGTAGAATAAGGGTTGAAATTTTCTTAATTTCCTCATTTATTATGATAGAATTATAATCTTCCATAACTATGTAATTTTATAATTATTACTAGGCCTATATAAGGAACTATTTAAAAAATCCCATAGCTCATCATTACCAATTTATATTTTTAACATAAATATAGTTACCTGTACTTTTCATACATTGATACCAAATCTTAATAGATGAATTTTTATTACATAACAAAACGATCCACACTAGAATCATATAGTTTTGCTGACTTTGGAATCATGGATGCATAACCAACTAGTTCTTTATAACTATCACCATTATTAGAGATATAATAATCTATATTATTAATCATAACATTTTTAAAGGAATTATAAAAAATTGTCAGCTTAGATGGTCATTATGTTTAAACAATAGTGATATTAATGAACATATATGAATCATAAGAGAATAAGTGTATGATAACTAGAGAATAAAATTTTAAAACCATACCACATATATAATATATTATAATTTGATTCATCTAATAAATAATTTTTCATTTATAATAAATTTTTAATATAGGAATAAATGAAAATACGAGATGAGAGAAAAATCATGGCCTATATCATAGATTTTTTTAATAAATATAAGAATCAAAAATCATTTTAATTACTATCAAGGATCATTTTAATGGATACCCTAGTATAATATATTAACTACCAAAACCATCATTGTAGTCACGGTTCACTCCTAAGGATCTCATAGTGAAAAAACACCCATACTGAACTAGGTTCACTCCACATTCCAATCCCATTTATCCCATGTGATATTCATCATTTCCAAATGCATTAATGGTTATATAATTAAATTCCCGCCTATCACATATATAAAATAATACATTTGGGTACTAAAAAATTATAAAAAAATACCACATATAATTACCCTTGAAATGGATTTGGGTTTTATAATCATTTAATTATATAATTTCCCAAGGAAATGAAACTATTTTCCTAAAACAATCCTCTTTCATCATCACATAAAATATGAAAAATAAATGGGTTTCATAAAAAAATTTCATCATGATCATAAAATATCCACAGAAAATATAGTTATAGTACCATTTATTCATATAACTAAAAAATATTTGGAAGCCGTAGATGATTCCATGTTACATGGAAAATGTTTTTAATAGGCCACATAGAACTTTTATTAATGAAAATATCATTTTTTAATTTCAAAATAACATTTGAAATAAATATTTCTTACATATTAATGAAATATTATTATTTTAATAGAACCTTGATATCATATAATGTTGTCTTCTTAACATTTTTATATCTTTATAGAAAAAATAGATCATGACATGCATGTTAAAAAAAATAATTTTTTTGTATTTTTAGAAAAAAGTCACAAGTATGTCCTTAAAAAAACAAAAGAAGATTCCAATTTAATTTAAAAAAACTAATCATGGAAACCTTGAAATTAATAACAAAATTGGAATATTAAAAATATTCTTGAAATTGTTTTTAAAAACTATTGTCTTTATATAGCAAATATTTTCAATCGAATACAAAAACAATGATGGTTTTTGTTAAAAACATTCCTTTAGTCTCATTAGTACATAAAGATAAGATAAATAAAGTGAAACATGTAATATATAAAAATATCCAGATGGTAATAAAATTTTAATTATTCCATAGAGTTATATTATTAAATTTCATAATTGAAAACATAATCATAAACATTCCTCATAAAGAATTATATTATAAAATAAAAGTCATCCTACATAAGTAAATTTTTAATCATAACAAACATAAAATGAATAATAATAGATGGATATATAAATAACCATAATTTTTGAAATATTAATTTTAAATATATTAATTTATAGTATATAAACCACATAAAATAAACAAGTGCTAAATATGGATTGTGTCTCATAAATGTAACAGTGGTACAAAAATCTCTTACGCTCGGTCTGAATTCCATTATATGTCTTAAAAAGTCATATATAATAAATATAGGTTAACAATAAATGTATTATTGAACCGTAATAATATATATCATTCCATATATTATTTAATTATAACCATTTATCACTCATTTATTTTCACTTCTATATTAAACTAACTGTTTTAGGTGATAACTAATTATTTTTCATCAAACATTTTTGTAGTTTTTTCGGTTTAATTTAAAAATGGTTCCACAAAATAAATATTTTTACTAAATATATAAATATAATATATATATTTACATTTAAAAAAAATTTATAGTCATCAATAAATTTATAGATATAAAAATTAATGACATCATTTATGGCGAATGTCTGATGTAATACACGTGAATATTGGTTTCATTTTTTAACAGATGGAATGAATGATAGGTATATAATAATTAAAAATTAAAAAATAATATTTAAATAATATATAACATATACATTCATTAAATATATCCTTATTACCGAATAAAATAAAATAAATTAAAATAATGACACAACACTACGTGGATGCAGCAGTCCACACATATGCATTTGGGACTTTATTATTATTCAATGGATTGAAACATAATACATTAGATTCAATATTATAATTATAGAAATTTATTAATTTATTTAATATCATATATATACTTTTAATCAATAATTATATCCCTCCATGAGTGGTGATGATGGAAAATGAATTAAATAAGTCCGGGAGTGGGTAGTCTACTATACACACGATCAATGATTTAGTTTCTATTTTTATTTGTGAGGAATTTGATATAGGGTTAAAAAATAATATAATAGCATCTAATTATAATTCATATACAAAATTAATTATATAATAATTTATTAATATATATTCAAATTATTGGGATATGAAAAATAATAAAATCACTTGGTTAAGAACAATACCTCATATTTAGACAACCACTTTTGGTTATTAGAAAAATCCATAATAGGAGGGTTTGAAAACAATAAAAATTTTAAAGGGTTTGGGTTGGGTTTTATGGAAGGAATTATAGTAGGTATTTTACAAATAAAATGGATATTTATGTAGTTTGATGAGATTAGAGGAGGTGTCTATTTATAATTGGGGGATGGTCCCATAGAGAAAATTTCCTAAATGAATTCAAAATTATATATTCATTATCACCAAAACCTCCCTAAAAGACATATATTCAACAATAGTTTATACTAAGATCAAAATATTTCCATCCAATAGGATATATTAATGTTTAATTGGAATAAAACCTATTTTCATTTGTTTTATACCCCCGGTAAACTGGTTTATCATAAACCGTGATAACTAATTTTTATATATTATACATTTCCTTATAACAAAAAAAATTATTCTAACATCATTAAATAAAATAAATTAGTATTATTATAAATATGAATTCAATTTTATTAAAATCAACATATATTTTCTGTAGAATTTAAATTATAATTAACATTCATTTGTAGTGAAAATATTTTTTCAAATGAAAATGTTTTATTACATATACAATGTTTTTTTAAAATATTCAACATAATATTTATTATAATGATGTAAAATAAATTAGTACTTATATTTTTTAACTTATATTACTTTTAAAAGAATTTTAAAAAAATGGAATAATGTAAATCCATTAAATGATAATACTTGTCAGAGTAATTTTTTTAATTTTTCATTATTCATCTAAAGAATAATCTTTTTACAACATCTTAAATTATTTACTCTAAGGGAATTTTGAAATATTTATTTTAATTTATAATTTATATCTTGTAAAATATATTTCTAAAAATTGTCAAAGAAATTTAAAATAAGTGTTCAATACACTAATATACTGATTTTTAGCAGAAAAAAACCTTTTGATTCATAAATGTAGATTTATAATTATTCCATGACTAGAAGAATATTATATGAAAGGTGAAATTTTTATTGAATATATGATAAAAAGTTTTTATTAAAAACATCAACCAATAGTGACCAATTTAATTTATAATGATATAAACACATTTCACACATAAAAAATCATAAATTTTTTCATTTAACAACAAATGTTTTTTATTTTCCTTTGTAATCAGTTGATGAAAATTGAATTTATTTCTCACACATTTACAGGAATTGTTTTAATAATTTTGTAACACAATTTCAAAATAATCAGTTTAATATCAATGTTAATACAGTATATGATATTATTATTGATTAAAAATAATTGTTTTCTGTAATATAATAGATGAATGAAAATTTATTTTATTTGAACGAAATGTATTTAAAAAAATCTCATGTTGTTACATTTTAAGACCATCCTAAATGTATATTCCCTTGAAATACCAATACACCAATATAAAAAATTGAGGATATCTCTATTTCATCACATCCTCAGGTATTCATGTAGTGTCTTTGAATTTATGATTACTTCAGTGAACTTTCCCTAAATGAGATATATTTTTCAATTTATCTCTATGACACAAGATTAATATCAGTTTTTTTATTATAATTGTCATGCTCTATCTGTATTATGTTTGAGTTTAGTGGATGTGTATGATCATGTATGTACCTACTCAATCATGATATAATGAACCCATCGCGATCTTTGGATAGTTTTGGTGGAAGTGCTGAGAAATAAGATGTCATCCTACTAAAAAAATAATATCAAATGTGAAAATATACATAGGGATCAGATATCCCTTATTTAAAAATATCATCACCATAATATATGAAAAAATTAATAAAAATATATTATCACTAATATCAAATTCTAGATCTCACTAATTATTATAATTATAACTATTCTAAAAACTAATAAATTCCATAATGTTATGTTTAATGGTTCTAGAAATATCTAACATTTTCATAACTATCTTATGTACCAATATCTTTCTCTCTCTAACTTCATTATACCATGTTGTATTTTTGTACTTCTCTATATAGAGTTTTTCATAAGGAGACATCTATTTTCTGGTGTGACAGCTATTATTATAATAAAACATGTATAGATAACGGTGTTTCTCCCAACCAACATTAATTTCTATATAATAAAGATCTCAATGTTCCCTCGAGGGTTTGAAGGGTACTTTTTGACTAAACATATGTCAATAGATGATATGATATATTGAAACAAAACTCTATATCGACATCCTATTAAATACTTCACTAGAACATCAAGCTAAACCATATATCCAAGAAAAATATAATAAAATTGGGTACTCCATGTGAAAATACCACTTAATTAATGAATATTTTAGAATTTTGATCAATATAGATGAATTATATAATGGATGTAAACTATGTTGACTTCATAAAGTGGTAAAATACAACCCAAATACCTATATGGCCTTTAGATGTTTTGTAGAATATGATGACCAAATCTATAATGATTTTTTACATTTCAATTCTGGTATGGATAATGGTTGTATCATACCCTTATAATTATATCTATCATCCTTAACATGATGGAATACCATGAACAGATATAGAAACTCAACAATATATTTATTCATATCATCTCACAATAAATACACTTTTTATCTCTATAGACATTTTTAATTCTTTGAGGAATATTTAATGATGAACTATATGCCTAGTTTGATAGATCCGAATTTACATATTATATGTATTGAAAACATACATGGTTCATCACCATTATCATTCTATAAAAACAATGACTAAATTCAATAACATTTCTCATAATATTCTTCAGATCCACATATTTTGTATATGAATCTTTTTTGATGACCTTGACTGATTGTGGAACATTCATTTGGGAAAGATAATATTTCCCTATTTCCTTCAATATTTTAAATTCCAACATTTTAAAATAACAAAATATTCTAACTTTTATGATACCCATTATGGATAATCATGAATAATCCTTCTGAATCAAATAATTACCCACCTTGTTAATTTTACCATATTGGTAATGTATTGAGATGTCGTAATCATTAATTATTTTCATCCATATTCCCTAGTTCATATTCATCTCTTTGATTGACTATATATCATAATAATTTAGGATAAGTACATATATCCCTACGTTTTCCAGAAATATAATCCTTCAATAGATTTAATTAAACTTTTCTATAGAAATCCCCAAATCATGGTATGGGTAATGTTCCTAATGAACCTTTCATTTTCATGAGAATTACACTATAACCATATCATTATTCATGAGATAAATTCATATTCCATTCACTAGTTCTTTACTATAGATTACAAATCCTTCTCCACTATATAGTGATTTATTTATATGTTCACTGACTAACATCCACTTTAGTTTCATGAATTTTTTTTCACCATCATATTTCCAAATGAGTTTGGATACCTTTACAGTTAACATGGTTAGTGTATTATAAAATCATAATAAATTAATGAAAAAAATGAATAATATACATCCAAGCTAATAAAACAGATTATCATTAGCACAATGTTGGTTATGGGTGATCAGTCAATAACATTGGACATTGATATATCCACTATTATAGCCTATCTTTAGAATTTATGACCTATAAAATTTTCCTTTTATAGAAAAAATTCATAATTTTGTAAATTCTTCATATGAAATTTCCTTCCTAAAGGACCTAATCACAATTATCAAGTGATCTTTATCACCTAAATTTATCATGGAATATTAACAAATCACATATAAGGACATACAAAAACTAATCACGGTAATATACAAAGAATACATTCGTTAAATGTTTAAAGATAACAGGGGTATTTGTAAGATAAAATGAAATTACTAAATATTCATAGTGTACATAAAATATATAGAATGCTTCCATGGGTATTTAATCCTTCATGAACCTCATTTGGTTATATCTAATGTAAAGGCCATTCTTTGAATAATATTGAGTCTTCATTGTTGATTAAAAATTCCTCAAAATAGGGTATATGATATATGTTGATAATTGTGATCTTGGTATATTACAAATAATTAATTCAGAGTCACATCAATCTATCATTAAAATTAACACAAAGAATATGTTCACCCCATGCTGACACACTTGGTTGAATGCATCCCTTTTCAAGTCTCTACTTGATTTTCTTCATCAATTTCTACAACTCAATCTTTATCTTTATTTATAGAGTATTTTATATAGTAATAATACCAGGTATGAGTTCCATTTTAATATCAACATCATTGTTAAGTGAAATACCCAAAAATCATCCTAGAATACGTCAAAAAACTCCCACATAATAGTCATTCCTTCGATGTTTAGTTTCTACCCAACCATCTTAGATAACCACCCATTCTGAATAGAAATATAGTCGCATTCGGTGGATGTAATTTCAGTTGGATATACATATTTATCATCACATTCATAGACAATCATAGGATAGTATCAAATGTCATTATTTTACTACCTTCTTTGGAAATTGATTTGTGATTTATGTAGAGAAATCCAATATATGCTCGGGATGACATAAAATTCAACTTGAGGGGGAATAACAAGATTTTGAGGAATTGTATTCCCATGAAAATAAATCAATGATGAATCACTAACTTGGAAATTCAATCTTCTTTTAATTAGGTTTTTTTAACAAAATTTAATATCTTACCATTGTGGATATGAATCATCATTCCAAGATACATTTCATGATATAATGGAATTTATAAAAGTAATATCGAATAGTATATTTCAATATCAAAAAATCAATATCACATCCCAAACTTTTATTATATCTTAATTTATTTTATTAATGAAATTCTTTTATAATAACCATCAATCATATTTAATTATAGTGATTACTCATGAAAAATCCTTCATATGATCTAAATCATCAATATTTTATTGAATCTATAAAATATTTTATCGGTCCAAAGTCATACATGATCATTACCAAAGAATTTGGACATTATCCTATAATTAGATTTATCCACGTGATTATTAATAATTTTTTAGCATCCAAGTTTCTAATGGTTAACTAGAAATTTCTCTGATATCATCTATAATAGCCCATACTTTTCATTCATATATATTAAATAATAATAGATGAATATTGAATTCAAAACATAACATTCCATGCTAGAATCATATAGGTGTATTACCTTTGGAAAAAAGTAAACATAAATTATTTATCTTCATAACTATCAAAATTCATTAAAATATCATACTTAATACCATACTTCATAACTAGGGGAAATGAAATTAATGAAATAGTTTTCTCAGATGCTCAGTAGCTGTAAATGAGGGAGACAACAATGATCACATAAGAGTAACATGATCATAAGAATATGATAGCATGGCAATGAAATCCAAAATTAATATCCATTATATTATAGATCATAATTTTCTTTATTTCCTAAATCATATTAATTCATAAGGCATGAATCATAATGGAATCAAATAAAATGATCTATCACTACAAAACATTTGCATAAGTCTTAGACCTTTAGAATACACAATGAAAAGAGAATAATTTCCTTAGACATCAACGATTATTATCATGGTCAACATATTGTAATAGGGAAAATCACAAAACCATTTTTTTGTGATGGATCACTCCCTATACTAAGATAGTGTAACAATTCTCTTACTGAACTACGATCACTCCTCATTTCAGTCTTGTTTATCTAATGATAAATCTATATTTAAATAGTATATTATATATTTTAATATTTTTTGGTCACCCCATAATATAATTATATTCATACATATGTGTTCCATAATATGAAAAATCATTCACCATAACATTACCCCTGAAAATGAATTGGTTACCATTATAAGGCCCCAAACTTATACATTACATAATCTTGAGTTTTAATAATAAATTTAAATTATTTAAAATTTATGATCATTTTATGTTTATATTTGTAGATAATTAGACCAAAATTATATTATATAACATCTCAAATATTAAAAATTAGACACTTCTACTCACTATCCATTTTTTTCAAAAAAAAATTTCCTTTAAATAAAACATGATTTCTATTTTTTAATAAATATATTCATAACATTCATATTGATTTATTACTTCCTCTAAACATCCATATACCTGATGGAAAACATTTCAAAAATGTGGCATGGGAATTAGAGGATCATTATGAGAATATTAAATAAGTAATGAAACAGTTGGTCTATGAACATGTTAAACTCATGAAAACATTTTCACAAAGTCATACTTGTTGACTATAAAACATAAAATCATGAAAGTGCCTCATGAAAAAATGATATTCAAAAAATAATCATATAAATAATATATAAAAAAGGTAACTTGAGGCATAAAAATCATAGTTACATTGTATCTTTCACAACTATACAGGGGGTGACCTTCATGGCTACATTTAGAATACCCATCACAGTATATTCCCTTAATCACTTAGGAAAACCATTATCTTTTAACTCTGTATCAATACCCAATGTATTGGAGTGATATAATGGGTTTACCCACAATTTTAATATCATGAAACCATCCTTATTCACAAACTATGACCACGTACCACACTGTAATCATAACACATAAAACAAGCATAAAGAAAAAATTATATTACCACTTTGAAGTTACATTTCTTCTCTACAAAGACACAAACTCATAAATGAAAACACGTTATTTGAAAATAAAATGGTAAAGTATAAAATTAATCATCCATTTATTTAAATTAAATTAAATATATAAATTCTATACATGGCATATATGTTTAAAATTATTACATGTTATTGAAATAAGTAATCAATTTTTTAAAACCATTTTAATCATTTAAAAATTTGATTTTTGAATCGACGTGTCACATGACATTTTGAATCTTTTAAAGAGAATTAACATTTAAAAACATTCATTAAAATATAAATAAATATATAAAAAATATTTAATATATGTACATTAATAATAATGATTTAAAAGAATAAATATTTAAAACATTTAAAACTATTTTTTAATTAAAGAGTCCATTGCCACTTGAGAAATAGAGGAATAAATATATTTAAAGAATAAAAATAAATAAAACATTAAATATCATGATAATATAATAATTTATAATCTAACATGTCAACAGGGTTGTATTTACACATTCATGGATAATAAATGTGCACAATATCATGATACACCCCAATGAAAAGAGATTGAGGTCATGTCTTTAACCTTGTGTCCGACTTGTAATGAATTTTTTTTTAAATTAAATAATAATAAAAATTGGATAAATTATTAATTATTGAGACCATTTTTCCTATTTATTAATAGTTTTATATCCCTTATTACCATGATATAAAATTTACATAATTATTTATTTTCATATCAGATGTTTTGAAGATATTCGGTACTTGAGTTGAAAACGAACTTGTTATGATGAATATTGTCCATGTGTTCATAATTACAATATATATAAAAGAAAATTAATTAAATAATATTTTATTTTTATAAATAAATTATACATTTTAAGTCAATCAATTAAATAATGGTTTGAAAAATGAACAACATTATAATCATGGAGACTCTAGGTCGTAAGTATGCATAAGTAATGTTACCATTTTCCATTTATCATTATAGAAATATGGTTATTATTTATTTATCATTATAAAATGATAATAATATTAATAAAATCATAATAAAAATCTAAATATACTAATATATACCAAACAATTGATTTGGTGAATAAAAACGATTCACATCGCCTCGTGGAGGTGATAGTTCACACCTACGCCTGAACGACATTATTGTTTTTATGTCCATGGATGTTAGAAAAATAATAAAAATAATATAATTTTACAATTATAAACATTTAATTAATATCATACATAAACATTTAATCAATATTTATAAATAGTCACTATTGAAGGTAATGAAAAAGACACTATATTGGGTCGTGAGGTGGTAGTTCATCGTACACAAAAATGAAATGTTTATTTCCCATTTGACGAACTTGGATATGGATTTAGGTGATGATATTAACATAATAAAATCTCATTTTATTTATGATAATGTATTAATTATTTATTATTATAATATTATTATTTAATGGAAGTGGATGAAGAAATAAATTAGAGAAACTTAAAAAATGGTACCACTTCTTTGGTTGATCACTATTTTAGAAAGCCATAACACTTATAAGAAGGGTGTTATTCCTAAACTACGGAATCATAAATTTGGGCAGGGATTCTAGGAAGAGTTTCAGGTATTTATTGGAAATAACCAAATGGTTCTGTTTGGGTGATTATTATAGAATAGTTCGTACCTTTTTATGGGAGACTGGAGGGGCATCTTAGGAAACACTTAAAATATTAAATTAATAAAAATTAACTTTTTACTACAAATTACACCAACATGAAATATTTTTAGATAATAAGAGTATAGTAATAAATCATATAATAAATTAATTATTAGGAAATTATTTATTCAATTTTAATATTTACCCTTTTCACTTACCCAAAATTATTGTTTTTTTATTTTTAATTATGGTAACATCTTTATAAATATTAAGATGATATAAATTTTAATTATATGTGGTAAATTTCTCATAATATGACACCTTATAATAGTCACTTTTTCATTTTTTTAATATTTTTTGTATTTTTAAATAATTTAATAAATTATTATTTTTATAAAATATCAATTTTGTCAATTTTTACACTATTTGTTTCATTCAATTCAAATAAAATAAAATCAAAGATATAACTTTTAAAAAACCAATTAATTTACTAATAACATGTCATAGTTACCTAGAAAATTAGTGTTTGTCATAAATTATGTTAAAATAATTATTTTAATATTTATAATATCCTTTAATTGTTAATTTAATTAATAAATAAATTATTGGATCATCATTGTGTCATAATTAAATTTAATTATTTATGTTTAAAAAAATTTAAATTAATTAACATGATGTATTTATTCTATTTAGATTTGTAATACTCTTTATAGTGGAATAGATCACTTATATAAACCCATATTAAAATTTATTTATTAAGAAGAGACATGATTATCACATTTTTACCTTTACATTAAAATAAATGTGATAAAAGTTATAATCACACCCATATGACTTTCAAAGTCAACAATTTCTACCCATGTATTGTCTTGGTTAGTCATAACTCATCAAATAATATTTGGAAAAGTGATAGGGTAGTTTTCAATTATTATAATATTATTTTTACCTTTAATTTCCATATTTACATTTTTCCATGGTATATAAAATACTAAAGATACTATTCAACAAAAGTTATTTTGATCCTTATAGATCACATTATTCATACTCATTAAAACCATGCCTATAAATTTTGTAAAATTCATTTAAAAAAAGTGACTAAAATTAATTTAAACATAATGAGGTTGACGGATTGTGGAAATCGGTTACTAAAAAGTAACAACCATCAAAATATTAACATGCGTTTATATCCATTTTAAATGTAAAATAGCATAAAATGGAAGAAATTAAATTCAATGATAAAAACTTCATCTGATTATACCATAAAAATGAAAATTTTTAATCTAATAATATAAATACATTGTACAAAATGTAGTTTAGAATTAAATTGTACGGTTCTTTAACGATTCCTAAAATATTTAATTTTATCTAAAAAAACCAAATATTCAACCAAAATGAATTTTAATGTACCTATTCTAAATAAGAAGTTTATTTTGTAAAAACAAACATATAAAAGTGACAAAAATAGATTTAAAAATGGCCATATATGAAAAGGTGATAAAACTACCTTTTAAAAATATTTGAGTGTTTTATGATTAAAATTTGATTTATTCTCATTCTAATACTATAAAATTCTATTGAATAATGTAAAAATACATAATAAACATGTGTAAACATAATATAAGTAGTTCTTCACATTCTAACCAATAAAATGGCCAGAGGATAACTACCATTTAAAATAATAATACTAAATACAATGTTATAATTTTGTATATCTTGGTCTTGTGTACTACATAAGATTTCAGAGAATCCCAAATTTACGTGTTTGATACACTAAGAGATAAAACATCCCTTTTGAAGATAAATTAATTTCTAATTCATAAATATTAATTTATATATGAAAATTTATGATACACTATTTACCTATGATATTATATCCTTCCCCCCTTTTGGAAGTTATTTCCTCAATATTTTCAATTTTGGCTATCTAACAAAGGATTCACTTTTCAAAATTACATCATTGAATTCCCACATCCGAAAAAATGGACATAATAAAACAACCACATTAAAATAAATAAAATGTTATACAATGGTCACTAAATATTTGACATACTATAATTCAATTTAGGATAATATGGATAGAGAAGAAAAACTAACAATCATGTTCTGATGGAGAGTGATAGAAATCATGATCAAGAGAAAGTTAAAAATTAGAAAACCCCAAACTTGTGATTGGTTAAACAATCATTGATTTCATAGTAGGATAAGTAAACTGATAAAGTTTTTTATGAGATAATTTTTACCTATTTGTGGAATTATATAACAAATTATAATAAGAACATAATAAAATAAACATACATGTAAAGTGGTGTTTCATCAACTAATTGAATTCCACCACAACTTCTTCTATTTTTCTAAACGTTCAGTGTTCATGTGGAAATATTCACAACTGAAACACTATAATAAAATTATATAGAAGAAAATAATACACATTTTATTAACTATATATTTATTCTATCTTGAGACATTAACCAAAACAAGTATGGTTAGTAATAGACATGTCAATTCTCCAAAAACAATAAACCATTTGGCGATGAAATACAAACTTTAGTCTACAAAATTTCCAATGTGATACCAAAAGTTCAAAATATACTATTGAATAAATAGTTGACATAAAATTTCTTCAAAAATATTTTTACTAATATTAAATTTCAAGAAAATCATAAAGATTTAATAAAATAATCTTTCAAGACTAGTCCTTACATTTAACTCTAAATAACATCAATCACTTTTAATGTCTCATAGAAAAAATGAATTTCCCAAATCACATATTTTCTATGATAGGTTAACCATTTTCTTAAATGACACAAATTTTCAAAATTCTATATTTAAATCATAGATTCTTCAAAAAAAAATGAACCAATACTCTAGAAATAAAATCCTATAGTATTTTATTTTTTATATGGATATAGTTTTTCCAAATTACTAAGTGTCTTCCAAAATTACATTTATAACTTATTCCCCAAATCATTTTCTTATACCATATATATCCATTTAATAATCATAAGTTCCCAAAAACATCTTATTAATATTCCATCACCACGTTTAATTAATAAAAAAATGCCATACGGACTCGGTATATCCCATATGCCAATGGTAGGGGATAAAGTCTGGTCACACAGTGGTTGTGGGTTTGATTTAAACATCATTGTCTAACATTATGGGTTTTCATACATCCTATGGGTTGACCATTTTATAAAATAATTTAATATTATAATATTCCCAAAGTGATATAAAATTAAAATTAATAAACATAACATGTTGTATCCTAAATTTTTATCTCATACCCTTCATTTATAACCCCAAAATGCAATTACCCATAATTACTCAAAATCAATTATTATATAATCCTTTATACTTATCCATACTGTTGTTATTATGTCCACACCAAAAAATATAATTCCTCATCAAATCTGGTTTTCAAAGAAAAAACTACAGGGTTACACATATTAGAAAAAAAGTCTTCCAATGAAATCCCATCATTAAATGAGAAATAATACTTTTAATCATTTCATCATACTATATTCTACCATAACACTTGAATCCTTTATATGTATAAATTTTTACCATTAAAAATTAATTTTTATACATTGAAAATGTTTTTCTATATTATTCATTTATACTTACTTCCTACAGACAAAAACATGAATCATGTCCTAAGATTAAATAATGTCAAAACATGAGATATGACATAATACATACCTGTCATAGTTCATTATCAGTTTACTCATATTGAATTGGAATACAATTATTTATTGAAAATCATATATTTATATTGTCCTCAAGATCCCATTTGTTACCCTTAATAATTATACATTGATTTTCATAATGAAAAATCCCCCTACTTTTAAAACATTTAATTGATAACTCTAAAAGAACTTTATTCAGTTTCTTGGCGTCAACTGAACACTACCTTATTCCTTTGAAGGCTATTTCTTTATGAGATTCATTACCACATATATAACACCGTCACAACCATTTAAAACAATTTCGTATGTTCTTTATTCTACATCCCCAAATCATGTGTCATTGAATATACATACCTTTATGATTATTACATGAACATCCCCAAGGATTACTTTATCTCAAATGTGATGCATCAGAAAAAATTACCAACATTCAAGTGTTTAATCATTACTCTAGATAGTTTATTTATAATAACTGAGAGAGTTCATATTTTAGCTATAATTTCATTCAATAGATTATTTATAGAACCACCACATTTTCAATCACATATAATGATACTTTCGTGGTTCTTGGTTATAGCCATTTACTGAAGCAAAATTGATTAGTGTCATTATATTAAAAAAAATCCCCATATATTATCTTGTGAGTAGGATAAAAACTATAATATACTTATTCATGTTATCTCAATCTCATTCAATTTATCTAAAATAACTACGACTCTATGTATTATTATATCCATTAAAGACATATATAATATGTACCTTATGCTTAAAATTTATACTAACTAAAAAATGTTGTCTAAACGGACCTTAGATACCCATTATATGTCTGTATACTTATACATCACACAATCATATTTTTTTTAATGTGTATTTTACTTTAATTCGAATTCAGGATCATTTATGGATTAGAGTTTAATATAATTAGGCTATAACTATTTCATAACATCTCAAATATTAAAAAGTAGTCACTTCTACACACTATAAATTTTTTCATAATGTAAAACTCCTTAAAATAAAACATGATTTGTTTTTTGATAAAAATCCTCATAACATTAATCTTGATTTCTTCCTTCCACTTACCCATCCTTATAACGTATGGAAAATATTTCAAACACACGTTATGATAATTAAAATATCATTATGGGAATATAAAATAATTAATTAAATTGTTATTCCATGAATAGTTTAAAATCCAAAAATCATTTTCAAAAAATCATACTTTTGAATCAAAAAACATAATCTCTTTTACATACATTGTGAAATCATAAGATTCATGAAATAATTCCTAGATATAATATATAATAAAGGTAACTTGTAGAATCTATATCACTCTTGCATTTCATCATTGATAACAACATAGTTGGTAACCTTCATGGCTACATTTGGAATACCCATCATATTATAATTCATTAAAACACTTAGGAGAAACCTTATAGTTTAACTCTCTTCCATTACCAAATGAATTAGAAAACTATCAAAGGATCACTCTCCCTTGGTTCATTATGGAACCACCCATACTTGTAAACTATTCCATGGTACGATAACATAATAATACAACATAAAACAAGAATAATGTAGAAATAATATTTCCACATTGCTGTCATATTTCATCTTTACAAATCCACATACTGGTAATTGAAAAAACATTAATTGAAAATAAAATTGTAATCATGTAATGTAATCAATAAAATATGAAAATGACATAAAATAGATAAAATCCATTCATGGCCTATATGTAAAAAAATTCTACATTATTGAATAATTAATCCATTTATTAAAACCATTTTAAACATTTAAAAATATGATTATTGAATCAATGTTTCCCATATGACATTGAAACATTTTAAGTTAACATAAATTTTAAAACATTCATTCCCATTAAATTAAATCCTTAATTGTTTTTGAAAATATGGTCATTAAAAAGAAATATTGACAATAATAATTCTATTAAACATTTAAAATGATGTTTCAGTTAAAGAATACCTTACTAATTGAGAAACACTGGAATAATAACAATTAAAGAATTAAATTTAAACAAATATTTATATCAATATAAAATAGTAATTAATTATTAAAAATGTAAAAATAGTCAAATATACACCTTAAAGGATAATAAAGGTGCACCATATCATGTTATGTTTCAAAGAAAGGAGATTGAGATGATGTCACTAACCTTGAGTCTGACTCGTCACAGACAAACATTATATTCCTGAATAATAAAATTCAGTTCACTTTTAATTTCATTGGAACCTTATTAAATATTATTAATCCTTTTATATCACTTATTATCATGTTATAAATATTACACTATCATTTAAGTACATATTAAACATTTGGTGGATATTCGGTACTTGGGTAAAAAATGAACATGTTATGATTTAAATTGTCCATGTGTTTATAATTATGTTATATTCAGTATAACATTAATGAAATAGTAATAAAATTTATTAATGAATTTTTGTTCTTAAATAAAACATTTCATTTGTGATACGAAAAATGAACTACGTTATAATCATGCAGGCGGTAGTTTGTATGTACGCATGAGTAATGCTTCCATTTTTCATTTATCATTTTGGAAATATGTTAATTATAATTTTATCATTAAATAATGATAATAATATTATTAAAATAAAAATATTCATTTAAATATACATATATATATATATATATCATATATGTAATGTGTTGAATAAAAACTGTTCACATCACTTCGTGGAGGTTATAATTTAGATGTACGCAGGAACGATATTATCATTTTTATGTGTAGGGATCTTAAGAAAATAAAACAAAAATTATTTCTATACAATAAAAAATATGTCATGAATATCATATTTAATTTTTTTCCTTTATTTATAACCAGTCTTGAGATACGGTAAAGGAAAATGAACTACATCGGTTCGTGAGCCGGTAGTCCACTGTACAGGCGAACAAAATATTCATTTCCCATTTGATAAAATTGGTGGCATACTTAGGTAGTAATACTAAAATAAAATCATCTATGAATATTTAGGATATTTTATTATTTATTTCATTTTGTAAGAATTATAGTTAAAGGAATTTGATGAAAAAAAAACAAAAAAGGGACAGTTAATAAAATAAAACATCTTCTTCAGTTGGTCATCGTTGAAAAACACATTATCACATCTAAGAATGGTGTTATGCCTAAACTAAGTCCACATGAATGTGGGTATGGATTATATAAAGGGGTTTGGGGAGATATTTGTGGAACCAAATGAATCTTCATGTGTTATTATTAGTGAAGAGTGGATACATTTTTTAGGAGAGGGGAGGGGCACCCATTGAATATCTTACAATTTTAAATCAATATAAATTAAATTTTTAATCTAGATGACTCCAACATGATATTTGTATAATATAAGATTAGTATTGTTCTAAATACTCTCATCCTATAATTATTTTGACATATATTTAATTTATTTTTAACTTTATCTTTTCAGTTTACCCTTAATAATTCACATTTAATTTTAATGGTTGCAACATTTTAAATATTAAGGGAAAATAAATTTTACATAAATGGGTTAAATATCAAATAATTGTACACTTAAATATATTTTAAAACATATCATAGTCACTTTTTTATTTTAAAATATTTTTATTTTTTAAAAATATAAATTACGTCAATTTTCACACTATTAATTTCAATGAATTTAAATAAATTGAAAACATAGAGATAACATAAAAAACAAATTAATAGACCTATAAAAAGTCATAAGAAAATATAAAATTACTTTATGTAATAAATTATGTCATATAATATTTATTTTAATATTTATAATATCATTTATTTTATTCTTTTATAAATAAATAAATTATATCATCATCATTGATTAATAATTAGTTTTAATTATTTATTTCTGATAAATTTTTAATAAATTACCATGAGGTTTTTAATTTTAATTTCCTTCAAATTACTATTTTAATTTTAACAGATCACTTATATAACCCCATATTAAAAAAATTTAGAATGAAGTGACATGATTATGACATTTTTACCATTACATTAAATTCAAAGTTATAAATTTTATAATCAATCCTAAGTGTCTTACAAAGGAAAAAAATTATACCAAAGGATTTTATTAGTCTGAAATAACTCATCCTATAGTATTATGAAATGTTTTATGGTAGTTTTATATTACTAAAATTTTATTTTTACCTTTAATTACCCAATTTACATTTCACCGTGGAAATAAAATACTAAAGTTATTATTCATAAAAAAATATTTTACCTATTTAGAACACATTTTTCATACTGATAAAAACCATATATATATATATATATATATTGAAAATTCAATTGTAAAAAGTTACTGAAATTAATTTAATGTGAACCACATTGAAAAAATGAGGAAATGAATTTTAACAAAATAAATCCATCAAATTATTGACATGTAATTATATCCATTTTAAATTTGAAATTACTTATATGGAAAACATTGGATTAAATGATAAAAAATGAATATAATTATACCTTAAATCCTTGTAAAAGGTTAATATAAAAATATATTTAATTTTTTTTGAAAATTAACTTTTGAATTAAAATCCGGTATTTTTTCATGGTTTATTAAAAAATAAATGTTATCAGAAAAATACTAAAAATTCAACCAATGTGAATTTTGATGTCATTATTCTAAATAAGATTTTTATTTTTTCAAATATAATTTATAAAAGAGAAAAAAAATTTAAAAAATGATCTCCAACAAAAGGAGGTAAAAATACATTTAAAAAATATTAGAGTGTTTTTTCCAGAAAATAATATTAATTCTCATTTTAAGATAATGAAATTTATTTTAAGAATGTAATAATATTTAAAAAACATATATAAACATAATATTTCTTTTTATTTTAATTCCCCCCAATATAATGGCTTGTTGTTAACTCCCATTTAATAAAATAATATTAATATATATATTATTTATTGTTATATCTCAATCTTGTGTGCAACATAAGATTTAAAAGAAAAAAATTATTGTGTATCGAGTACACTATCAAAAAACCATCCCTTTTAGAGTAAATTTAATATATAAACAAAAAATATTAACATTTATATATATATTATTATATTATTACCTATAACATTACAATCATAATAATATCATTATAGCACAAGTCATGGAAATGAAATGGGTTTCAAAAAGATTTCAATTTTTCATCATATAATAACCTATGGAATACAAATAGTTTTAATAAAAATAATGTCATCATGAATATAAACCATCCATTGAAATAACAAATATGGTATCATTGAATCATATCCATGTTAAATATTAGTAAACATCAATGTGTTTTAACATAGATGGAAAATCCATTTAAAATATAACTTAGCACATTTCATGAATAAAATATACTTTTCAAATATAAATAACATATTTATAAGATAAAAGACCCAAAATATTTAATGAAAATAGTTTATTTGTAAATATTCATTAATATTGATAATTGATAGATCAAAACATTAACTGTTCTTAATGGAAACAAATTTGATCATGTTGTACATGTTAAAATAATTATTCCAATCATGTTTTTATTAAAAACTAAAAGGTACCTTTTTCTGATAATGAAAACAAGAAAACATTAAAAATATTTTAAAAAAAGAACAACATGGCAATAATAACCATAAAAAATAAAATATTAATATTAAAATCATTCTTCAAGGAAATTTTAGAAATAGTCAGTAAGGAAGAGAATGGATTTCTACAGAAGATAGAAATAATGTCAATTTTCATTAAATAAATTATTATGGTCTTTTGAGTACTTAAAGAGATGAAATATAAAAGAAAAATATTAATTTCTATAAATAACCATTGGATAATAAAATTAATGAGATTCATAAGTGGTACATCAATATATTTCATCATCAGAAGAAAATTCATAAAAAATATCGATAAATAATAAAATTATAACCCCAAACCCAGACCACATTAGTAATTTTTTAATTATAAAACCCATAAAATAAATAAATATAAATAGATATATAAATACACTTAAATTTTATATGTTCATCATAAAATAAATTAATGTGTAGTATATATACTAAATAAAATAAATAATATGTGAATATGGAATGTTTCTCAAAAAAGTAAATGTGAGATGAAAGTCCACTACCTAAGGTCTCATAACCATTTAACATTTCTCAAACATAATTATACTAAATTTATAATTATTATTAAAATATTTCAGGCACATAATCATATATATATAATTATATATGATTTATCCATAACATTTTATCATCTTGTTTTTAATAATTCTTTATTAAAATCATTGTTACTGTTGACAAGAGCTTCATTTTTCTTGTATTTTTTGGTTTTGTCATTTTTGTACATGTACATTGATCCTGGTTCTATAATCTCTATAAAGATAACTGTGATATATACATATAATATTAACTATATACATATTTAGAGTCATCTAAAATAGTATATAGAAAAATGAATCACATTGTTCTTGGTAACAGTTTTTCATATGTACACAAGAATGTTGCTTCCAATTTTCAAAGCATGGAAATAAATAAAGGTATATAATAATTATCCAATATTTAATCATTTTTATATCATATATATCATATATATTTATTAAATATATCCTCAATACCATCAATATAAAAATAAAACTCAAGTATAAATTTTGGCTAGATACACGGTCTAAATCTCTGGCTATAGTGATACAAAAGGTAGCTACAAGCTATAGCCACATTTACAGATGTCCATAGAACCTATTGTCATTGCTATAGAAAAATATATAAAAATTGTTTTTAGAGTCCATTTCCATAGTCTCTATCATTGAAATATATCCTATAGCCACAGTTTTGGAAACTATGGAAATATCCCCACCATTGCTAGAAAGTCTATTTCAATGGTGGAAAATTATGACTATAGCTCATGTAAACTATTTATATAGATTAAAAATAAATAGATCTGAGAGATAATTGACCTTCTAACCTATAAAACCACATGCTGGATTACTTACCACTACACTATGAATAAAATTTGGTATATATATTTATATTTTGTTATATATATTGTTATAAATTGTGTAAATAGAAGAAAAAAGCATGTCAATAGCTCTTACTACAATTTACCAGCATAGAAACATTTCCCCACACTATAGCGGGAAACCAATAGCCACAGTTCTATGAAACCAGGGCTAGTAGTTTATGAAATAGATACTATTTCATATAACAATAGCTATAGCCTTTGATGAAATGCACCTATTTCCATGGTTTAAGAAAATAGTGGCTATAGGTGTAGTTTATAGCCATGGAATATACAATAATGTGGATGTAGCCTTAATATAAATACCTATATTCATGTTTTTCTAATGCTATTTCTATAGGTCAATGGCTATAACCCATTTTTCTAATAGTGAAAAAATTTATCGCATCACTTCGTGGAGGCAGTAGTCCACACGTACACATGAGAAATGTTATCAATTTTAAATGGATTGGATTCTAAAAATGAACATGTAATTTAATAATTATAGAAGTAAATTATGTCAAAAATATAACACATATACTTTGAATATATCATTATATCCATTCCAAAAAGTAGGTGATGTAATATTAATTTCATCAGTTCGTGAGGGAGTAGTCAGTCGTAAACTTGATCGATAGCTTTGTTTCCCATTAGATTGAGGATGATATAGATATTGGTTATTAAATTAAGATAATAACATCTTATTGTATATTACATATGTTTTTTTATTTTAATGATAAAATATGATTTTATAGAGCATGAGGAAGAATAAATATAAAAATTCATGATCATGAATGATACATCTTCTTCTAAAAAACAATTAAGGATAGCACCAAAACCCTCCATATTAGGATTTTGAAATAAAAATAGGCCTCTCGGGAATGTAAAGTCGATTATTGAAGTGTATTTCATAGGTCTGGTTGATCAAAAATTTTATTAGAGTCTGGAGAGGGTAGTAGATGAGATTCCTTTTCATAAGTAGGGGAGTATACCACGTGGAAATTTCTCAACATAATATAATTTATTAATGTAATTATTAAGAAATTTTTTTCCAAATGGAAAAATAATATAATTTTAGTTGGGATAAAATTGACAATATTTCCATAAAATATTAATTATAAAAGTTTAATTGGAAAACATATCGTTATTATTTTTTGTTTCACTATTATGATAATGTTTGGGTCGTGTAAGATAGTGGAATATATCTAAGAATATATCCAGGGATGGGTGTGGTTAAAAAAATATTAAAAATCCATTTAGAGCCTTGGTGTGGTGATATCTAAAATATTAAATATATTTTATCATGCATGAGTATTTTTCAAAAATAAATTAATAACTCTAGAATATAGTTTAAAGTTTTAAATCCTAGACTATTTTTGTTTTTGGGATTTGGGGGTCACCCTAGGAGTGACATAGAAATAGTCAGTGTTATGTGTTTAGTAATATTGTATGTGGATATCAAAACTAGTTAATTAATATAGTTTATTAAACAAATTAATAATGGGGGGATACCCCCCATCCATTAGTTTTCAAGCACGATATTGGTAGAGGAATTCCCTTTAATAGTATATTAATTGAGAAGGAACCAACCATAGGATTCACTTCCATACATTTTAAATAATAGTTAACACTCTCAAATAAAGGTGTAGTAGCA
Source organism: Viscum album (assembly GCA_963277665.1). Lineage (NCBI taxonomy): Eukaryota > Viridiplantae > Streptophyta > Magnoliopsida > Santalales > Viscaceae > Viscum > Viscum album. Next base: position 380,918,139 of record OY728120.1, on the reverse strand, counting down.
TCAATCCATAGACCTAGAAATTATTATTTGGGGTTTCACTACATTGTAGGTGGATATTGAGTATTACATTTTGATCCATGTAAACTTTTTTTTATTTTTTATAGACATTTGTAACTATTATCGATCCATTGGGAGTTGATCTATAATTAATCATGAAAAAATTTTGATTTAGGGAGGATTATGTGAATTTCAATTTGGAATTCTTGACCACGAGATAGGTAGTGGAAGAAAACACACCATGTATTCTTCATATTTGGGGAAGGCATAGTTTTGAGTGATACACAACGTTTACATAGGGTAGACGTCATGTAGACGGACTTGGCCAGTGGCCAAGTACATTGGATTTCACATGATGTAAGGATCGATGGTAGTGTGGAATTAGATGTCTAATAATACTCAAACAAGTCATAAATAGATATCTCTTCTTATTAGATGAATATTCCATACATAACATAATGAATTATAAAATAATAATATGATTTTTGTTCAATGGAGACATGGATACATAAACAATGTCACAAACCATCCCCTAGTTACCATGTCCTGGCTACCCCAACCCTGCCTCTCAAAGTCCAAGGGCTAGAGACTAGCACCGACAATGTTATCTCATGAGTGGGAGGCATTTACCTGTGTACATGTATGCCCACACACACAACCATGTCCCAAAAAGCTAGAAAATAAAACATGCATGCCACTAAACAACCACTAAGTAAGGGTACAAGTTGTACATCAAATTGGCTAGAATACAAGCCCAACAAAAAAACTAAAAATTGGAAAGTAAAAAATATCTCTTAAAATTATCTCGTAGGACAGCCCCACATGAAGGTTAGGCAAGGAGTAGCTTCCAGAAGCCATAGAATCACATCCCTCCTATTGTACCTTATTGGGAACTGCCTTGTCCCAGGACACCATGGTCTCTATTGATGCACCTCTCTTCTACCAGAGACACAACAAGGGCGGGCAGAGCCTGGGAAAGGGTGAGTAAAACAATACTCCATAGGGGAACCTAAAAACAAAAAGGTAAAAAAATACAAAACCACAAGGAAATACAGAGTCACATCTACCTAGGTATATTCCCATAAATATACCATGGTCATCCAGATATAATCATCTCAAACACTAAGAAACATAAGGTTCTAACCTTATAACTAGAATAAGAATTCATAACGAATACTTGAAAGTTAACACATAAACAAGGATAACATGCTCCATGAGCTTAACCATCCCCAATGACATTGTCGAAGAGATACATTCCATTAGAAAAAACTCTACCATTCTTAATGGTAGGTCTAAGAGAACGTGATCCATTGGGAACATTATAATAGGTTCAGCTCCAGTTACTGGAACTAGAGGTCCAGTCATCAATGTATTGCTCCCAATGTAATACCAAGGAAACCCAAGTGATGAGGCACACTTCTCACCACTACATTTAGTTGAGGGAGCACTAATTTTGACTAACCATTGATACCTTTGTCTCTTTGGTATGAAGTCTCCACCACCTCAGTCTGTCGAGGGAGCACTTGATCCTACTTAATTATCGATCACTTCATGTGTATGGGGGCCTCTCCTCATAGCTGTGTCCAACATTCATGGGATCCCCAACTCCTATAAAGGACCCACCCCCATGAATACTCAAAGACGGGGGAGTACTAAACTATAGGTGAGGACCCACACATTAGATCAAAAAGAGAGTACTACTCATGAAGGACCTGCACCCTATTATGAATGGGGAGTACTACTTCGTATATCAAGGACCCACCCCCTTACCAGATATGGGAGTAAAAATAACATAATAGAGTACCCACAATCCGGAACTACGGGAGAACTGACCATGTTTGTTTATTCACTATGGGGGACCTGCACCCATGTATGTTAGGTGTGTTCTAACCCCATTCTAGAGGACCTTACCAAAATCATGATAGCGGAGTACTAAATCAGTTAGAACAATTTGTAAATAGGACATGGACCCTTGAACAATAGGGGTGAAACCACTCCAAAGATAGAGAACTTCTCCCTAGTCCCATAGGGGAGTATCTACAATTCCTTCATGAACATATCTATGATACCTATCCCTAGCCCTTTAGAGTACTAACACCCCCAAAGGAAACTAATAGAAGGAAATGAACCCACAACCACGACATGGGGAATCCCGTCTCTACTTAAGTAGAAGGATAAGGATTAACCACACCCCGAATCATCAAGGGGGTAACCAGTCTTGAATATATTCAAGAGAACTACCTTGAATCAGAAAAATGTATGCTTATACCAAGAGATAATTATCTTAAAATCCACATTCGTTCCTCAAAATTCTTCAAAATCGCATTTACAGTATCCTAGAAGGAATAAATTATTGTGAGGGTCCCAACATATTAAACAGCTTCCCAATTAAATGAACAATATGAAAGATAAGATTGTTTTTGTAAATTGGGGTCTGTTGTGTTTGTGTTTGATCAGGACTGGTTGGCCCAACATGACCTATTTGGCCTGGGGGTCCCTCGTGACTCGGCTTAGTTCAACCGACATGACCCAATGCGGTTTGGGTCTCGGCAGGGCCGATCCTACCTGGCCCATTTGGCCTTGCTGGACCCGATCGAGTTCAGCCATTGGTCTAGCCAACTGGGTCGCCAAGTGACCCTGTTCCATCTGGACCGACATTCCACAGGTAGGCTGGTTCATTCCTAGCCGAGGTCACCATGAGGCCTAGTTATATCCCTCCCACCGGACCTACAAAACTAGTCTAACTAGTTCCATACCGGGATGCCCAGTGGGATGGTACACACCCCTGATCTAGCCCGCATGATAAGACAGTTTCCTCTAACCCCAACACTCACTGCTCATATAGGTCATACACAATGCATCTAGCTGATGTCATCCACCTAAAGCTGGTTTCTCCCTCCTCCTGTATGTGGTACCCACTAGACTGTATGCCAACCTACCATGTCCCCGCACGTTACAGACTGCGTACCATATTACCAATCACCGCACGGTGCGGGGCACTCCACCGATGTGGCCGGGAGGCCATGTTTTCCACTAGAAACCACTTACCCACTGTCGGTGGGCCCCTACTGCACCACAGTGGCCTGATCCAGCCATGACCTGCGACTCGACGCACCAGCAATACATTCTATGGTCCACTGGGTCCACTTCGTTAGTTAGTTACTCTAATTGTTTGCGCCTATAAATTCTTTTGAGAATCGTCTTCCCTCATATGACTTTGATATTTCATTTCCATCAATTCTAAGTCGTGTTCATGAAGAACACATTAACCACCAAATATAGAGTGATTGGGGCCTTGTTCCTGTCAGCCTGATTCATCCGCATTAGATTTTTTAATATTTAGGATAAGGGATGATTATTTTTCTATCAATAATCTATCCCCAAACCAAATCCCAGAGAAAAAATTATACCCTCTCTCAAAGATAAGATATACAAGGATCAACCTATTTGTGGGTTGATCAACAATTATTGTTTTAGAATGATGAATGGGGCATTCAAATTCTAAAAAGAGAAACCATACTTAGAGAACCTTAAATCAGAGGGAAGACTCGCTGCTGATGGACATCCTTCTACAGGGATACATGATCCATTAAAACCCATTGGCATTTGTCGTTAATTGGTCTCGAATCCATTCTCCATGGTATCATTGTTGGTTTTCCGATTCACATGCATTCGTCATTGTAGATAATGTTTTCATAGTTCATTAGAAGAATTACATATCTAAATATGTTTCTCCAACCCCATCATCTCATGAAACGAGAAACATGACACAAAACTTTTTTACTCATAATCGTCATATCATTACATTATTTAATTTATGAAACAACGTTTCTATTATGATTTAATTAAATAGTTGTTATGTTATTTCATTTATGGAATGAAATAGTGTGCTCATCGCTGCGTTGAAGTGAAACATTTTTTTGTAAAAAGTAATATTTTTATGCTTATTTATTTTTTCGTAAAACGTTTTAATATTTAATTATTTCTTCAACCAACACCCAATGGGGTTAGGTCCATTCATTGGTAATTTCTATATTCCAGATTCAACCATGTCCTCATATTTTCAATCTAGGCACCCATTTCGAATTTTCCAAAACTACGCACATGCACCATTTTAAATATCTTTAAAAAGTTCATAAACTATCTTTCACCCCCAACCCCCAAAGGTTGAGGTGAAGGTCCAAAAATTGGAAACACTCCCTCATTAGATCAACGGTACTCTCAGATTTCCCATATGAGTTACCATTTATGAGTTATAGGTATCTGAAAATAAAATAATTGTTACATAATTATTTTATTTACAGCCAGAAACTATCTTCCACTGATGGCCCACATAGTCAAACACTATGACCTCTTAGGAGAATATTGACACTCTATGTTCATTGGTGCCCTCATATTTTTATTCGGAAACCGATTTAAAATTTATAAAAATCCACCCACATGATTATTTAACGATCCTCAAAAAATGTTTGAAAACACAATCCATCCACATCAGGCCTCAAAATTACATGTCGTCTCAGAGCATGGTCTTGGAATAATCCTATTAAATTTTAAATAATTCATGGAATTCCATGGTATTAAAATACTCCACCAATTTAGGTATTTACGTCCTCATAAGAAAAATCATACCCTCAAGGGATGAAAAACTGAGTTCACTAAGGGTCCCTACATATCTTACAAGAATGCACCTTGAGGAACCACTATGATCAACCACTCTCATGTCCATCTTATAATGGGATATCATCATGCAATAATGATCACATGTTTGTTTAGCTGTGACCAGTGGGAAGGCACCAATAACTATAATCCATCTACAGTCATGGGGTCTAGTGGCTCACCACCATTCTATCATGACATAAATGCATACAGAATCCCACAATTCACTTCCACCATGGGATGAACTATGCTAAACCCTCCACAAGAATCACACATTCAGGTTTGATTCTAAACACGCAGGGGTATTTACGAGCGATATAGGGATGCCTAAGAGATACATTGGTTCTTACTAGTCACTCTACTTACAACCTCTAGAATCCACACATATTGTAGAAATTGGAACACTCCCACAATCACTAGTGTCATCCCATCTGAGAATGGATGGTAAGAAAACATTCCATATATCAGAATAGTCATGGGGTCTAAATCTACAACCAAGTAATGATCCCAAGCATGACTCTTTACGAGAGTCAACATCATGCTACCCTATCTTCCATTTCATCGTAAAGGTAAACCATTATTCACAATAAGGGAAACACCATATCTTTTTCCCTATACGGTCAATCAAGGTATGAACATAGTAGTCCATACCAACAATGAAGTCATATAGACTTGATGCAATGACTATGATATCCCAACCACATCTCTCTCCTATAATTTTTAGGTCACAATACCAGTGACAATTAACTATCTACGAGTGTCCTCCAACAAGAATCTCTAAGAATATTGGTTATGTCCACGGTCCAACCAAATCCTTAATGTCTCAAACTAAACTCTTGGAAAAAAGAGAATATATAGAACTTGTGTCTATTAAAAGGAAGGATAAAAGAATAATCATAGATCCAAACTCGAATATCTCCCCTTGCTTTTGGTTATAAGCCAAGACTTCATGCTGCTGTCCTTGCCCACATCAATTGGATCCCTGAGCCTGTCGCAGACCTCCTGGGGGTTGTGACAATGCTGAAAACTTTCTTCCACCACATACAACTTTTCAAACACCTATACATCCACCTCCATATTATAGTACTCCTTTCTCCATGTACCTTTTCTACCATGGAATATTGTCTTCTTTCTCTATCTCGTTGGTATGGTGGGTCCAACAATCTCTAGTGAGATTCCATTGGCCATTGCAAGAGTTACACCACCCCTCTAGTGACTGATCTAATACTTAGAACTACTCCTGAACCACAAACCCCACATGCTTGTGTTTGAGAATTGGTATGCCTCATATTCCCTGATACTTTCCCATATATTCTGCTAGCTCTAACAGATTCCTCTTACTCGGGACCTCTCCTGATGGTCACATCTATCTTCCCCTCCTCTAAGAAACTATCAACCGTCGGGGATTTCTATAGCAACCAATCATATGTTGTAATGATAAAGGGTATCACTAATGTTCTGATCACTCTGCGTAGTACATGTCCGATTGTTTTGGCCCTGAAGTATGGGTCCCACACCATATCCATAGAGTAGAAAGAATGATCTGTGAATCTTAGTGAGTACCGAGCTACCATCCTCCCTCCCTATTGTATGTGTAGTAACTCTTGTATTAGTATAGATCGTAACTTCACTAGAAATAACTCCTCCCTGAAGAGGTGCTCAAAGTCAATCTAGGTGACGGTCACTTCATTGTGCATTTGGATCATCATGCACTACTGGAAATTCGGGCTATATCCACGGTTCTAAATCGTGGCTATAGGCCTTCAAACCGTGGCTATAGGTAATAGCCACGGTTCCTCGAACCGTGGCTAAGTTTGGCGTGGATATAGGCCTAGACCTATAGCCACGGTTCCAAACCGTGGCTTTAAATCTATAGCCACCGTTCAAACCGTGGATGTATACCTATAGCCACGGTTGAAACTGTGGCTATACTAAAGGCCAGAAATAATATATTGTCACGGTTTAAAACTGTGGAATTATGTCTATAGCCATAGTTAAAAACCGTGGCAATAAACCAATAGCCACGGTTTAGAACCGTGGCTATAGGGTGTCCAAATCCATAAAAAAATACCCCTGGACACGCCCCGAGACACCCCCTGGACACGCCCTGGACACGCCCCTGGACACGCCCCTGGACACGCCCCTGGACACCCCCTAGACACACCCGGGACACCCCCTGGACACACCCTGGACAGACCCTGGACACCCCCTGGACACCCCCTGGACACCTCCTGGACACCCTGCTAGACACCTCCTGCAGACGCCCCCTGCCCTCCTCCCAACTGCCTTGCAGACCCCCCCTCCCCCGCAGCAGCCCCCCTACCCCAACACACCCCCTACCCCCCACCTACACACCCCTCCCTGCCCCCCACAAAATTTAATTCAGTTAGCATGCTTGCAATACAAATGAAACCTACTAAACTAACTGTAAAAGTAGTTTAATTCATAAATTTTTCTTATGCTCAATTCATGATTACAATAAATCTTTATTTTTATAGTAATCCAACTAAAATATATAGATTGTTTTTAACTTCTAAATATTCAGTTCATGAGGAAATATGAACTCATAATTATACTACATGATATAGAACTAAAATTTAAGAATGATATGTAAGTAAGTTAGTCTAAACACCGAGACACCCCCCACCTGCACACACCCCTTGGACGCCCCCTAAACCCCGGGACACCCCCCTGGAACCAACCCCAGGACAGACCCCCCCCCCCCCAGACCCTGGACACCCCTGCCAGTCTGCCCCCCCCCCCCCCAGAACCTGCCCCCCCAGAACCTGGACACCTCCCCAGACCATGGACACCCCCAGAACCTGCCCCCCCACCTGCACACCCCGTCACTAGACAGACCCCTTATAGCTCCTCCCTCCCCCCTTGGACAAACCCCCCCTTGACACCCCTGGACACCCCCTTGACACCCCCCTGCACCCCCAGTACCACCTGCACCCAGCCCCCCCCCCATACCCCCGCACCCAACCCTATATCTAGACCCACCCCCTACACCCAGCCCCCTCACTACCCCTTGAACCTAGGTCCCCCTCCCCCCCACTGCACCCCCACTATCCACCCCCACCCGCACCCCCACTGCCCCCCTGCACCCAGGCCCCAGCCCCCATCCCCCCCATCCCCCCTGCACCCATCCCTATATCCATCCCCCACCCCCTACACCCAACCCCCTCACTACCCCTTGCACATAGGTCCCCCTCCCCCCCACTCCACCCCCACTGCCCCCCTGCACCCAGGCCCCCATCCCCCCCCCCCCCATTCCCCTGCACCCAACCCTATATCCAGCCCCCACCCCCTACACCCAGCCCCCTCACTACCCCTTGCACCCAGGTCCCCCTCCCCCCATTGCACCCCCACTATCCACCCCCACCCGCACCCCCACTGCCCCCTGCACTCAGTCCCACAGCCCCAACCCCATCCCCCCTGCACCCAGCACAAAATATCTTTTTTTTATACAGAGCATAATCACAAAAATATGTTATGTCATACATTTCAGTTCATAGAACCTAAGTTTGTAGACCACTGAGAACAACACAGAACATAAATTTCTTGGCACATATTATTTGCGAAATATGTGGAAGGAATACAAGTTGAAGATGTATAGAAGGTGTACTAAAGGTTGCTAGAAATAGTGGACACACATTTTATTAGGAATAAAATTGAGAGAGGAGAAAAAAAAGAAGGTACAATGGTAAATTTATGTATTGAGAGCAAGAAGTACAGAGAGAGAGAGAGAGTTACCGTTTGGGGGAGAAGAGGAAGAAGTGGAAGAACCATTCGCCGAGTCCTTGGATAATCTGTTGAAGTACCATTCGCTGAGTCCTTGCATAATTTGTTGAAGTCCAAAAAAGAATACCAGCAATAGACACCACTGCTGGACACCCCTCCCCCTGGACCACCACCCCTGGACCACCCCCCTGGACACCCCTCCCCCATGCTGGACACCCCTCCCCCTACCTAGATAGCCCCTCCCCCTGATTGACACCCCTCCCCCTGCTGGACACCCCTACCCCTGCCCCCTACCCCCCTGCCCCCTGACCCTGGACACCCCAGGACAGACCCCACCCCAGGAAAGACCCCCCCTAGACCCTGGACACCCCTGCCAGTCCTCCCCCCCAAACCATGGACACCCCAGGACAGACCCCCCCCAGAACCTGGACAACCCCCCAGACCATGGACACCCCCCAGAACCTACCCCCCCAAACCCAGACCCCCAAGACAGACCCCCCCCAGACCCGGGACACCCTAGGACAGACCCCCCACTGGACCCCCTAGACACCCCATGGACAGACCCCCCAGGACAGCCCCCCAGCTGGTTAATAATTTGGTTGAGGTGAGGCTGTGGACTCATGGGGGCAAGCATGAAGGAAACTAAGTTGGACTGGATTTTAAGTAGGCTGATCTAGTTTTTCTGAAGTGGTAGGGCTGATTGGGTCTAAAATAAGTGAGTTGGAACAAGAATTTAGATGAGGGCTTCAAATGTTAAGGGGTATGGTTTAATTGGTTAGAATTGGGTGCGGTTTGGAATGGTTTTAAAGTGGGATGCCTGGTGGAAAATGTGGGGTTGGTGGCTTAGAAGTTGAGAGGTGGGTAGGCCTGATTGGTGGTCAAGTTGTGGATGGGTTTCCCAGGTGGATTGAAAAATGGTGGGGGACTGGGAAGGAGTTCATAGTGGCTAAATTGAAGTGGGAGCTTGGAATTGTAGTAGGGCTTGAGTTTGGATTTTTTAGTGAGAGTGGAAATGGCCCTGGAATAGCTGGTTTGATTTTGGTGGGTTGGCCATGGGATTTTTATAGTGCATCGAAAAATAGTCACTAGCAGGGCTTGGTTTGGTGTGAAATTCAGTCAAACGGTTGTGGGAACCATCATGGAAGCAACTACCAAATACAGACCAGAGCTAGTCTCCTCTACAGTGAAGACCCTTCATGGAAACTCTTCAAGAAAACCAGGTCTCCAGTTGCATCTTTGTCCATAACAAACAAGCCCTGTTTGCATAGGCCCAAACAGGCCTCCCTTTTCCAGCTTGTGGGAGAAATGTGGGAACTCCAGCTTGAAATAGGCCTTCAGAATAGAACAGCCTCTTTGGAATTGCATCAAACAGATTGTGTGCAGCCTTTAAAACTCAACTTGGCAGTGATCCTCCTCCTCCAATGAGTGTTACATGAGATGAGGGAATTATGGAAGGAATTTCATCTAAAACAGCCAAAAGCAGACATTGAATTTCCATCACAACAGGCTGATCCGGTTCAGATGACATGTGCAGAGGATGAGGATGATCTGGTTCGGACAACATGTGAAGAGGATGAGGAAAAATAAGAATTACCGAACAAATATTATGTGATACATGTACAATAAAATATGCCAGACAATTCCAAACCAATGTTTTCAGTTGAATTGAGCCTTTGTACCACCTGCTATGCACGTTTTGTGGAAAGATGGATGAGAGGAAGCACTGAGAGGAGATATAGTTTAAAAATGAGGAAATACGACAAATTATAGAGCTAACCATTCAATGTTTCTCTAAGGAGGAGTAACCGCCGCAAGGTGTCGTCCTGGAGCAGGGCTAAATCACGTCGTGACCGCGGCGTGACCGTGGCATGACCGCGGCGTGACCGCGGCGTGACCGCGGCGTGATCGCGGTGTGACTAAGGTGTGACCGCGGAATGACCGCCACAGGGTGTCGTCCTGGAGGTGTAACCGCCGCAGGGTGTCATCCTGGAGCAGGGCCAAATCACGGCGTGATAGCGGCGTGACCGCGGCGTGACCGCGGCGTGACCGCGGCGTGACCGCGGCGTGACCGCCACAGGGTGTCGTCCTGGAGGAGTAACCGCCACAGGGTGTCGTCCTGGAGCAGGGCCAAATCACGGAGTGACCGCAGCATGACCGCGGCGTGACCGTGGCGTGACCGCGGCGTGACCGTGGCGTGACCGCGGCGTGACCGTGGCGTGACCGCGGCGTGACCGCGGCGTGACCGCGGCGTGACCGCGGTGGGACCGCGGCGTGACCGCGGCGTGACCGCCACAGGGTGTCATCCTGGAGGAGTAACCGCCGCAGGGTGTCATCCTGGAGCAGGGCCAAATCACGGCGTGACCGCGGCGTGACTGCGGCGTGACCGTGGCGTGACCGCGGCGTGACCACGTCGTGACCACCACAGGGTGTCGTCCTGGAGGAGTAACCGCCGCAGGGTGTCGTCTTGGAGCAGGGCCAAATCACGGCGTGACCGCAGCGTGACCGCAGCGTGACCGCAGCGTGACCTCAGCATGACCGCCACAGGGTGTCATCTTGGAGGAGTAACCACCGCAGGGTGTCGTCCTGGAGCAGGGCCAAATCACGGCGTGACCGCGGCGTGACCGCGGAGTGACCGCGGCGTGACCGCCACAGGGTGTCGTCCTGGAGGAGTAACCGCCGCAGGGTGTCATCCTGGAGCAGGGCCAAATCACGGCGTGACCGCGACGTGACCGCGGCGTGACCTCCACAGGGTGTCATCCTGGAGGAGTAACCGCCATAGGGTTTCGTCCTGGAGCAGGGCCAAATCACGGCGTGACCGCCACAGCGAGTCCCCCTGCCATCCCACCCCCCTTCCCCCTGCCAGTCCCCCCTACCCCCTGCCACACCCCCTGCTAGTCCCCCCTGCCACCCCCTTCCAGTCTCCCCTGCCCCCGGCCCCCTGTCCCCTGCCACCCCCCTGCCAGCCCACCCCCTTGCCCCCTGCCAGCCCCCCTGCCCCCTGCCACACCCCCTGCTAGTCCCCCCTGCCACACCCCAGCTAGTCCCCACTGCCACCCCTGCCAGTCCCCCCTTCCCCCTGCCACCCACCTGCTTGTCCCCCTGCCAGCGCCCCCTGCCCCCTGCTAGTCCCCCCATGCCCCTGCTAGTCCCCCCTGCCACCCCCCTGCCAGCTCCCCTTGCCCCCTGCCCCCTGCTAGTCCCCCAATGCCACCCCCTGCTTGTCCCCCTGCCCCTACCCCCTGCCCCTACCACCCCCCTACCAGCCCCCCCTGCTTGTCCCCCTTCCAGCCCACCCCCTTCCCCATGCCAGCCCCCCCTGCCCACTACCACACCCCTGCTAGTCCCCCCCTTCCACCCCTGCTAGTCCCCCTTGCCCCCTGCCACCCACGTACCTGTCCCCCTTCCCTTGCTAGTCCCCCCTGCCCCTACTAGTCCCCCCTGCCCCCTGCTAGTCCCCCCTGCCACCCCCTGCCAGCCCCCTGCACCCTGCCAGTCCCCCCTGCCCCCTGCCACCCCTGCTAGTCCCCCCTGCCACCCCCTGCCAGTCCCCCCTGCTAGTCCACCTGCCAGCCCCCCTGCCCCCTGCCAGCCCCCCTGCCCCTGCTAGTCCCCCTGCCCCTGCTAGGCCCCATGATAGTCCCCTTCTAGTCCCCCTGCCCCCTGATCTGATAACCAATTTTATGTGATCTGATAACCACAACATCTTCTGCACTGCCAGATTCAGGTTTAACAGGTACCAATTCACCAATTCTAACATGTTTAGCAGCATGAGATAAGGAAGGAACATACTGAACTACATCAGATTTACAGACCATGTTTTGAACAGGATTACACCATTCAAAAATATGTTTAAAGACCAAATCTTATCTTGACCTAGGGAAAACATCATAGTGTTCTTCACATTTAATGGACAACCAGAGATCAAAAATGCCCTTCTTAAAATCAAGGAAGATGAGATTATCCAGAATCTCAGTTTGTAATCCAGAATTTAAAACATATATATCAGCATAAAATTCCAAAATTCCCCTACTATTCTAATAGCAAAAAAATGAAATTTTGTATAGAAACGATTCAATTACATAGAATAAAATCATGATAATAAAATACCATATTCAAGATATACATTACCATGGGATATGGATTCCTGTATAAAGAACCAAACTAGTAAGTCTGAATAGATGCTAGTAGAAGCCATGATTAAAAATAGCACAAGATAACACATAACATTCTAAGTGCAGGAAAACCAAATTTGATATATCAAATGAACAAAGTGTACCACTCTTCTCTTGTATGCATGGCACTGTTCCACTAAATCAACAATAACTTCCTTCTTGAGACCCTACAGGAAAACACAAACATTACCAGTAGCTAAGGTAGAGATTTCCATTGAAAACTCAAAAAGCTTTTACACGTGAATAATTCATCGGTTTCAAATTCCATAACTTTTTATCAGAAATGAAATCACACCTGCCCCCCACCAGACACCCCTGGACACCACCCACTGGACACCCCTGGAAACCACCACCTGGACCCCCACTGGACACCCTTAGACACCACACCTGGACACCACCTGGACCCCCTAAACCCCGGGACACACCCTGGACACCACCCCTGGACCCCCTCCCCCTGCTGGATAGCCCCCCCTACTGGACAGCCCCCCTGCTGGACAGCCCCCCCTGCTGGACAACCCCCCCTTGTTGGCCCAATGAAATTTCCTCATTATTTTCATAGCAGAATAGAGTTGTAGCATAGGGTGTAAGGTTACCTTCAGTGAAAACCTACTCATTAAGTGTCCATAATGGACCAGCTAGTGATAGCGGTATCAGAACTGGATAAAAGAGAGAGTTTATCCTTTTTAGGCTTATGGTGAGCTGGGAATTAGTTATTGGGCAATGTGGATGTAAACAAAACAGTAGGGATGGTTTAAGAACTTTTCTAAATTTTGTGTGCTTTGAGGACATGAAACCCGACTTGCAAGCTGTTCTATTCGACACCTTGGCGGTGGGTGGGGGTTATTAAATGGAGGGGCTACTGTTGGTGGGGGGATACGAATTGTTTAGTATTGCTTTCATCTATAGGAGCTGAATTGGATAAGGTTTATATTAAATTTATGAAAATAATGGGGTCGAAGATTAGTTACTAATTAGAAGATTAATCTACTCAAATAACTTCTTTAGGTGGATCTTTTTGGCTAGAAGGTGGTCATGGTTTCATTTGGCGGGTTGGTTCCCATTTCCTTATATTTTCATGTGTGATATCTAAGAGTGTCCAACAAAAAATTGTTCTTGGTGTAGGTTCATCTTCCTATACCTGATTTTCTTGACCCTTGGAGGATCATGGGATTATGTATTATTTCTACACAACATCAGGATCTGTTGGGAGAATAGTAGGGTGATTCAGCAATTCAAATTTTTTTTCATGAGCTCAGTGGACTATTTTTTAAGACACCCAAATATTAAAATTCTACTATTTTTATAACAATTTTTCCCACTGTCCTTCATCCGAGTCAATGGTGGAAACATATAAATCATGTGGTGGTGGCAGTCCCAGCATCACATTCCTAGAATCTATCACCCTATACATGAAAAATTTGAAGAAAAAACACTCTTGAATGTTGTGTCATAGTATCCATTAGAAGAGATAATATTATGGTCAGTCATCAAGACTTGCATCATCATCCCTGTTCAACATTGGCAGGTGAATAAAGTTACAATTTATAGTGTCTAAAAAGTATCAATAGACATGATATTATCATAATTAGTAGATTTTCTTCCTTTTCTCCATTAATTGATTTCTTTTGGATCACCTATTCTAGTCGTGTCAATGAAGAGGATGTTTTTGACATCTAGGGGGACCTGCACTATTCGGTGCAGGGCATGGAGTTCCTGCTAGTGTAGGGGGTATATTAAGCATAACAGAAGCTATTTCATCTCTTCCCACTATTTTTTCTTGGGGCTGATGGAGTTTCCCTGGACTTGAGATTAGTACTTTTCAAGGAATCCTCTATTCGTTGGGAAATGGTAGAGAAATATCATTCCCCACCTATATACATCAACAAGATGAATTGTATTGACATCTCGTCATGGGGATTGTTGATGCACATGGAAAAAAATAGAAATAATGTTTCCAGAACAATAGAAATTAAAAAAAAAACAAAATAAAAAAAAAACAGAATGCAATAGAACAAAAAAAAATAACTAATCAAAAACATAATGCAAAAACAGAATGCAATAGAACAAACAAAATAATGAAAACAGAATGCATGTTTGGACACCCCCCACCCCTGCAATGAAAGATTTTTTTCAAGATGATGAAGAATTGCAAAGAGTTTATGTGAAAAGTGTTTGAAAATGTTGTTAAAAAATGATCCATGCTTTGGAGAAATTGCATAAAGTATCCATGAATGTCAGTGATGCTCAATTGGAAGTGAATATTAAGAAAATAAAAGAGTTTAATGACTCATTATTTGAGAGATGCCAAATGCGAGGATCACCCACCTAACCCACATCCACCCCCCCTGTATAGCTTCCCTTGCACCCCCTGCACATCCCCCCTTGCACCCCCCTGCACATCCCCCCTTGCACCCCCTGCACATCCCCCCTCCCCCCTAGACAACCCCCCTGGACACCCCTCAATCCCCCTAGAAAACCCCCCTTGACACCCCTCCCTCTCCCTAGACACCCCCCATGGACCCCCCCAGTCACCCCTCCCTCCCCCTAGACCCCCTGATAAGTGCAGAATTGTACAGAAATTCTGCAATCCATCCTCTATTAATACTTCATTGAAAGATGCTCTGAAAGGGAAAAATATTAATACCAAACACTATGTTAGAAAAAAATACAAAGAAGGTTAAAAAGAGGTCACCTGGGATAACAATTATGCTACTAGAAAATCCTAGGAAGACATAGTAGAGGAATAAGAATCCCAAGGATGTGTTCATGCTGAAACTGGTAACTCTAATGGTGCAGAAATACTATGTGATTTTTCTAAAGAAACCTTAATTTTCCAAGAGGCATCAGATTATATTCTCTCTTTTTCTTTAAATCTGCAGTCTGAATCCCTCTTTTGGAGTTCATTACCTCAGAATTATTAAAAACAGTTGATATGGATGACAGAATTGCAGCTGGATTTTCTCAGGCTGCTCTCTCTATGCAATTGTCAGAGCACACACCTTCTCAACATATAAACATCAGTATAAAAGATTCATACCCTATAATGAAAGGATTACCAACCAGGGAAGATTATTTTAGGTTGGGGATCCATCTCACTATAAAGAATGTTTATTCTACCAACCATTCCAACAAGAGAGAGTTGAGAAGCTCCAACTAAAAAAGTGAAACTGAGAAATAACAAAAAGGGGGACTTTCCCCCATTCAGAAACAATGATGTGTATCCTATTCTAGAATTTCCAGGGGCTAGCCAACCCTAGAAAATTATGTTTCCTTAGGCTTCTTGTGAGTAAACGGAAACCTAATTTCATTGGCATCTCTGAGCTAAAATATAATAACATCACTTCTGGTTATTTTTTTCCCAAAATGGTAATTCTTCTCTATGTTCTGTGAAAGATATCACTAGTATTGAAATAATTTTCTTGGTTTTCCATCATAATGTTACTAATCCTTCCATTTTTTGAGTGGACAACCAAACTATCACTTGCACCATCCTTAACGAGGGTCAGATCTCTTTTTGTTAAATGGTTTATGCTTTCTACTATTACATCTGTCGAATAACTCATTGGAAACACATGAATGAGATTTCAAGAGTTATATTAGATCCCTCGGTTATAATGGGAGATTCCAATGCTATTTTACATGCAGATGACAAGACTGGACATGTTTCCAATGCTACCACAATGAGATATTTCAGAGCTTGTATTGAGGAATTAAAACTTATTGAAACCAATCTGATTGGTGCCAAATACACTTGGTATAGAAGGAATCTAAATGGAAGTAGGGCCTGTAGGGTTGACCGTGCCTTTGGTAATCACTCTCTTCCTGTAAGTTGGAAAACCATCTCTTGTGTCACTCTAGTAAAGCACAATTCTGATCACCATCCAATTCTTACAACCTTCATTGCTAAGGGGGACAAGCTAACAATTCCCAATATGTTCAATAATTCTTGGACCATCCAATTCTTACAACCTTCATATGTTTTCCCTGAAATTTGGAATTCACTCAACCACTCCATGATTACCTCCTTAGATATTATCCACCAAGGAAAAGAGTAAAATTAAGGATACACAGCAACCACGTACTGAAGTGGTTGAACACATTACACATGAGGAAGGATTTTCTCAATAGGTAGAATATTTGAAATAATTGAGAAGAATCAATGAATAACTTCTATGAGGTAGCGTTCCTGTTGGATATATTCTATAAGCAGATCCTCAACTCGTACTCCCAACTTGAGCACCTTATCAAAGAGGGTTCTCTACCGCAACTATAATTAAGATGAAACATCCTATCAACATGGGGTACCAACAACCAACATACATGAATCAAGAAATATAAAATAGAGAGTTCCCAACATTTTTTACACAACCAAAATATGTCTAGGAGCATCATTACAGACCTCACCCTATAGGTTACACATGACTTATACTAATAGGGCTTCCACATTTTACTCTACCTACTGTTGCACCTATTCATGCTCCTTCTTAGCTAGACATTCCTCAAGGGATCATAAAAACTATTGATTCTCTAATGGATTGATTAGAATCCATAGAGGTATAGTGGGAATTGGTACAACTATAAAACAAGCCTTACCCTAAAGGGGGTGATCTGAATTTTCCCCACTAAATTTGGGAAACACTACATTTCCAATTTTCAATGGTTTAGGGGACCCAAAGAAGAATTTGACCCATTTTGTGTCCCGTTGTGATTCCATGACGGGGACCCCTAAAAAATAAGTAGTGAAACCCAAGATCTTTATACAGAAATTATAGGGACCAACATTTGTAGGGTACACCGGTTCATCGACTCAATCAGTTACAGGGTGGGAAGATCTCTATTGGATGTTTCTGTTCCAATTCAGCTTGATTATATAGAAGAAAACCATACTAAATCTCTCAAACTACAAATGGTAGGATAATGAGAGGGTTTTATATTTCATTTCATGGTGAAAGGAGTTGACATACTCCTTAAGCCAACATTTTCCTCAAGAATATTTTTTGTTCATCTATATATAGAATCTTCATGATGATTTTCACATACCACTCACCCCTGTTAAATATATAGGAGTGTTTTGGGATCTTTCCACAATTTCATAAGAAAGGGAAGAATTCATAGCATGAACCAAGTCTAATTCCTATTTAATTCCCCCTACTGGACACCCCTCCGCCCCCCTACTGGACATCCCCTCCCCTTGCTTGGACACCCCTCCCCCCTACTGGACAACCCCTCCCCCTACCTGGACACCCCCCTGCTGGACACCCCTCCCCCCCTGCTGGACACCCCTCCCCCCCTGCTGGACACCCCTCCCCCTGCTGTACATCCCTCCCCCCTGCTGAACACCCCTCCCCCCTGCTGGACAGACCCTCCCCCCTGCTGGACAGCCCCTCCCCCTGCCTGGACACCCCTCCCTCCCTGCTAGACAGCCCCTCCCCTTGCCTGGACACCCCTCCCCCCTGCTGGATACCTCTCCCCCTACTGGACAGCCCTCCCCCTGCTGAACATCCCTCCCCCCTGCTGGACAGCCCTCCCCCCTGCTGGACACCCCTCCCCCTACTGAACATCCCTCCCCCCTGCCGGACAGCCCTCCCCCCTGCCGGACAACCCCTCCCCCCGGACACCCCTCCCCCCTGCCCCCTCCCCCCTCCCCCCTGCCCCCTGCACCCCTCCACCCTAGCCCCTGCCCCCCTCCACCCATCCCCCTATCATACTTCAATACATCCCGAAGATATTATCAAAAACACTTCAATACATAAAATGACTATTTTCAATAAATATAACAAAAGACCAAAATATATGATGCAAGAACCACAAATCAAAGACCCCTCTCAACATACATGATGTAGTATGGTAAAAAGAAATAAATGAACTTACCAACATGTTACCATCATACAAAATGGTGACTTAAAAGTACTTTGGGGGCATATTTCTTTTTTACCCTAAGCCTATATTTTACCTACAAGAAATAAAGAAAAAAAGATCAAAATAAATCAGAAGTAATTATGTAGAGAATAAATAATTTATAAGAAATATATTTGTGTTTATGTGCCTGAATACAAACATGTATCCTGCAAAAATAGTAGATGCAAGAACCACAAATCAAAGCTTACTTGAGAGGAAAATGTTTTGTTTTGAAAAGTTACTATTAGAAATTAGAGATTCAAAAATTTCATCACCAGTTGCACCCTATCTTCATCAAACTGTAAAAGGTTTATGGAAGAAAGAAGGTGATACAATCATATCGAGCACAATAATTGAGTACCGTATAATTCAGCTCATAAAAAATATTTAGAATTGCAACCATAAAACTATGATTAAATTTTTATTTTATGTTTGTAAAACTACATGTGAACAAAATAATATGTTAATATCACACTAATAAAAACCAATAACTGAGAAGTGAAGTTCACATAGATTACCATTAACAAGAATGGATGTTCCCCCTTGCTTGTTGGTTACATGCCAACGTGCCCGCATTAGAACCAACACCAACCACCTCGTCCTATGGTAGAAATGATTAATTAGATAAATGCATCAATTTGTAACAATAATGAATTTTTTATCTAATTACAAACAAAGCATATAACTAATATATTAAAAACAAAAGAAATCAAGAACATAGAGTTCAAACAATCACACAAAATACATGAATGATACCCACTAGTTACTATATTAACAACTTCAACACATATTCATGGGTTTTAAAGTAGATGCATGTTAACATTTGAAGTTCAAAAATGATTTTTAGTAAAACATTAAAATAAGCATACACACCAGAATTTCAATACACAAAGGTAGTAAAAAAGGAAGAAACAACCAACAGATTTAACAAGATGATTTCAGCATACAAAATTTATTAAAAGGAAACTTCCATCCATTTATTTCAACTAAAAAAAGAAGTGAATTTTCAAGTTTAAGTAGAAAAATCATAGAATTTAAACTATTACTCCCATGGTGTAGATGCTCTATTCATTTGAGATCATTGGAAAAAATTTCCCTTCTTTTTTTTTGACTAAATACCTTTGGTTTCCAAAATTTCATCTCCTATAAGTGTAAACATATAAATTAATTTATAAAATTTAAAGTTCAAAACAGAACAAATTTGGTGCTTTAATTTAGAGATTTGGCAGTGTCTGTGGATCATGGTCAGTGCATCCTATAATGGAGATGAAATTGGATTCGATAGAGTAGATGATGGAATGGTTTCTACAATAATTAGAACTCATGGAAATGAAGATAGATGAAGTGCTACAGCCATCCGAGTAGTATCGAGTGTAGGAAAAATTCTTGAAGGGGATATCAAATATAACAATCGAATAATTATTATCAAGTAGACACTGCGAAAAATAGAAGAATCGAAGCGCCCATCATTAACACACCTGTGCGAGGAGGGCGTGGAGAGGAGGGCGCGACGAGGAGGGCACGACACGGAGGAGGCGTCAGTGAGGAGGCGTCAGGGAGGAGGGCGTGGCGAGAAGACGTCGGCAAGGAGGGCGCGGCGAGGAGGAGGGCGCGACAAGGAGGGCGCGGATCAGAGGAGGCGTCGGCGAGGAGGCTTCGGGGAGGAGGAGGGCACAACGAGGAGGAGGAATCATGAGGGGGGGGGGAGAAGTAGCCCGATAGGTTTGGAAAAAAAACGGGGCTGCTGCATATAGCCACAGATGAAGATATTAACGTGGAAGTATATAAGATATAGCCACAGATCTATAGAACCGTGGCTATAGGTCCGTGGCTATAGGTCAGATTTTTAGTAGTGATGCCCCACCATCTCCATGATGATTCCTAAAGAATTCTCGCGGACAATATATTCATCTAGACGAGAGGCATCCTCACTCGGAAGAAGATTCGCACAACTACCTGAATCCAATACTTAAACACCTAGGGGTCAGTATCACCCATGAATATAGTAGGTAATTACATATATAACATGTGTATTACACTTATCCTACGTGCATCCTCTACTGGTAGTAATTGTAGAAACTGTTGATCGACGGGTGGTGGCCTAACTAGTGAACCTCTTAGTAGCGTTATCTCTAGTAACTATTATAATAACAATTCCTCATTCATGGAAGACTATCCTTTTGGTATCATCCTAGAACCTTGATTGGAAATCTGTGTGGTGGCATCTTGGTTGATTCAAGATGAACCGTAGTTAAAAGTGTTTATCTACAGAGATAAATCAAGAAGTATATGGAATGAAAAAACTATTCCTATATGATTCATGTGTCATTTATTTCCTAGAGACTCTGGTCCTATTGTACCAAGTCCAAGGAAGAGGTTATCAGAGTCCCAGTGAATGGATACGTGAGCTACCTCGTCAATAATAGAATCTCGTGCCTAAGAGTTGAGCCCGAAACATATTAACTATGTCTCAATGCAACATAGTCCAAATCTTACAAACCATCGGTCTAATAGTGGAACCAAACCTCCTTTTATTCCAATTTTTCATGACCAATCCCCTAGGGTCCATGCCGTGACAACCCCAAGCCAACCTCTCGAAGTCCATGGGCTAGAAAATCCCACCAAAGGCATTATCTAATGAGTGTAAGGAATTTTCCAGAGTACCTATAAGCACACAGACACAAAACCACATACCAATAATCTAGAATGAAAAACTTGATTGCAACTAAAAAAAACTATTTAATGGTACAAGATATAATGAAAATGGGATACAATATAATCCCAAAAAAACAACTAAAAAAATAAATTAAAAAAGTTCTATGAAATGTCATCCACAGGAGAGACCCACATTACGGGTAGGAAAGGAGTGGCTTTAAAAAGCTGAAGAATCATGTCCAACATATCATACCTCACTAGGCACTACCTAGTCTCGGGCCACCAAGGTCTCTGTCGAAGTGCATGTCATCTCCACCAGACATGATGCGTGTGGTTGGAGACCATGAAGGGGTGAGTAAAACAATACTCAGTAGGGGACCCTAAAACCACAAAGGTAAATCATAAGAGAAACCCCCAAGGAAATGAATTTTCATCAATAACCAGGTATATACCCATACATATACCATGCTCATCCAAATTTAATCATCTATGAAACTACAAAACAAAAGGTCCCAGCATTAAAAACAATATTAGATTCCATACCCAATATTCTAAATGTAACTCAAAAACCATGATAACACACTCCATGATCCTAGCAATCCCTGATGCCACCATCCAAGGGATACATTAAATTTGGTAAAACTCTACCATTACTAATGGAACGTCTGAGAGAAATTTATCTTTTTGGATCATTAAACTATATTCTGCTCTAGTGCCCGAAATTAGAAGTCAAGTAAACAAAATCATGCACCCAATGCAGGACTAAGGATACCCAAATGAAGAAGCCCACTCCTATCCATTATTCTCAATTGATGGACCACTATTGTAGACTAATTTTTGATACTTCATTCACACATTTAGGGAGTATCCCGCACCTCTGTTTGTATAGGGACCACTTTCCCCAACTTAAGTATTGATATATTCAAGTTGTGGTGGGACCACTCCTCGTAGATGTGTCCTACAATAAAGGGAGATCCTCCTCCTATATAGGACCCAATCCCTATCGCTACTCAGATATGGGGTTGTACTAATTCGTATGTGAGGAATTGTACCTTAGTTCTAATAAGGGAGTATGAATCATGTAGGACATGCACCCTGTTACTATAGTGGTGTACTACTTCGTACATCGAGGACCCAAGCCCTACCCAGTAGAGGAGTAATAATCTGTGACTAGAGTACCCATACCTAGGTAATATGGGAGTAAAAAATAAGACATTTTATTCTATATGGGGGACCCTCACACTAGTATGTGAGGGGATCACTAACCCCAGACTAGAGGAAACGCTCCATGGAATGACAGGGGAGTACCGAATCTACTAGAACAATGTGTGAAGAGGATATACACCTCGGAACAACAGGGGAGTACTGACTCAAATATTATGGAACCTGCTCTATGGTACCAAATGGGAGTATGTAATATTCTTTCATGAACATCTCTGAGAACCCGTAGCCTAGTACTTCAGGGGAGTACCACCCTTAGAGGAAACTACCAGAATGAAATAAACCCACATCCATGATGTGGGGATTCCAATCCCAACCTATGATAGGGATAAAGTGTAATGGTGCCCTGAGTAGTCAGGGGAGTAACCATAAAAAAATATCATCAATAGAAATACCCAGACTCTAATTATACCAGATGATCCCACTCTACAAATAAATAGGTCATACACCAACTTCTTTAAAAAAATCATTTATAGTACCCCAAAAGGACTGACTCATCGTGTGGGTTCTAGTGTTGTGAACTGCTCCCCAATCGGACATGGGTATGAATGATATGGGTTTTTTTTAAACAGGGTTCGATTTTGTTTTGGCCCGGTCTCACCTGGTTGGGCTGACCCAACCACTCTCACTCGGGGGTCCCACATGGCATAGCGTAGTTCGACCGTCCTGACACAAACTGGTTCTGCTCTGGGTTGGCCCAGTCCAACCTGGACACTAGGAAAGGCCCATTGGGCCTTTCTACTCCCATCCCAGTTTGGTTGTGTGCCCACCCAAACTAGGTTTCCTAGCGAACCAGTTCCATCTCTTCTAGCCCACTATAGTAAGGCTAGTTCATTTCCAGCCAAAGCCACCCAGTGGCCAAGTATTATCCCACCACCCAGGCCCTCAAAATTAGGTGACATATTTTATCTCTGGCCACCCATTAGCCCAATTTGCACCCCCTTGTCCATCCCACATGGTCTACTAATATCCTCTAGCTCGGATGCCCACTAGGATTCCAATTCCTGAACAACATCAATTGATGAAGTCAGTCACCACCTAGTACTGGATGCAGTCCCCACTAGACCAAGTCCTAGTGCACTGCGACCCACATGACGTGGGCCCCTCCACTGATGCGGCTGGGTGTCTGTGTCTACCTCTCCCAGCCACTACCCCACTGATAATGGCTCCATGCTATGCTAACACGACCTGAGTTCTCTAGGGTCTCAACTGCGGTGTGCCACCGTGGTGCCTCGGCACCCACCCGTTGTCACTATCACCGCTGTCGATTCCTTCTACAGACCATCGGGCCTCCTATGGTGACTTATTCCTTGAATTTTGTGTGCCACCTGCCTCATTGGGGATCTATATTCCCTTACAAATCTTTTTATTACTTTGTCTTTAATTAGGAGGTGTCATCATGACGAACACATGAATGCCTAGAGAGGGAGGAATCAATGCATTGTTCGTATCAGTTTGATTCCTATCCATTAGATTTTATAAAACATGTGAAGGGTGTGAATTATGTTTCAAGAAACAATATATCCTAGAAGAAAAACCCATAGTTAAAATAATACCCTCTCACTAGGGAAAGAGACCCATGGATAAACCTGGTCATATGTTGATCCGTATTTGTTGTTTTAGAAAGAAGTGTGTTTCATTCAAAATCTCAAAAGATAAACCCCTACGTGGAGAAACTTTGATTAGAGGGAAGGATCATAGCATATGGTGATCTATGTATGAGGATTCAAAATCCCTTCGAATCTATTGGCATTCATCATTCATTGGTTATAGATAAATTCTCTATGGTGTTGTCACCGCTTTTCTGATTTTCCGACGTTCGTCATTGGAGAGAATTCCCTTATCGTTATTCAAAAGAATTACATATCTATATCCATTTATACACCCCCATAATCTCATTAAAATGGAAATTTGTAGTATAATTATTGTAACACTTTATTTAAATAGTCATTACGTTGTTTCATTTATGGAATTAATTTTTTGGCTTATCACCATATTATAGTGAATTTTTTTTAATAAAATAAAATTTTAATATTTAATATATTTTTTAAGAAATTTAAAAATTAACTTTTTTCCATCAACCTACGTCGGTCGGGGTTAGGTCCATTCATAGAAAATGTTACTATTTTAGATGAAAGGTTTTCCTCAGATTTTTAAACTACGAACCCATTTATAAGTTGGGAATACCTCACACACGCATCATTTTAATTCAGTTAAGAAATTTAAAAAATTATCTTTCACCCTCGACACATGCCAGTTGAGGTTAAGATCCACATAAGGGAAACATTCCATCACAAGGTGAATGGTACTCTCATATTTCTAATATAAGATACTATTTATGAGATATATGGATTTGAAAATAAAATAACTTTTTCATAATTATTTTCTTTACAACCAAAAACTAACCTCCACTGTTGGAACGCGCTGGCCAATGTCAGGACCTTTCAAGGAGAATCCCAACACTCTGAGTTCAATGGTGCCATCATATTTTTGAACTAGGAACTAGTTTAAAAGTTAGAAAACCTGCTCACATGATTACTTAATGAACCTCAATAAATGTTCTAAAATACATTTTGTCCACTTTGGGCGTTTGAATTTCATGTCGTCTCATAATATTGTCTCAAAATAATCTTATTTACTTTTAAAAAAAATCATGGAATTCAGAGGTTTTATAAAAAACTAGTTAATAAGTGAACTAAATCATATACCACATAGATCTTCATAACTATAACCCCTATTAGACATATCTTCCATTATATCTTTCTGAATAAAATAGGGACGAGAAACATAACAATGGGTGATATGTGCTTCTTATTAATAGTAAAAAATGATATATCATCATAACATGATCATAATGTTATGATAATATGATAATAGCATTTAAAGATCATTACTTTCATATCATATATCATAATACTGAGTCATTGAATAAATATTTTAGGTTCATAATACATGAATCATAATGAATTAGAGAACATTCCCCATGATATCATAACATTGACACAAGAAATATGTTTTTAGAATATATATATAATATTATAAATCCTAATTTTAAGGCTACCCACTAATACATTCAAAACATGTTAGGCATCAGATAACCACCAATGAACTTAATTTTGGATTGGGATAACCTCTCAGGTAAACTATTATTCAACCAATGAGTAGCATATATTGTACCCTCGTTTTTATATGTGGTATAACCTCACTTTTACCCTCTAATATCATATAACATTTATCATTATCCAATTTATTGAATGCATATATAGGTCTCACATATTTCAAAATACATAAATTTTTCTTCCACAAGAATCATAAAACATTCATTATATCATAACTCTTATAGTTTAGATGGGTTCAATAGATAATTAACCATCACATAAACCATAAAAGTGAAATGGGATTCATAGTAATTTCATCATATCATAACCCCTAGAAATTAAATGGGATTCATAATCATATCATCAATTCATCATTTCATAACCTATTAAAATTGAATGGGTTTAATATAAATATATTCAAAATAATCATTAAGTATCTAGAGAGTGAATAATAATGGAGTAATTGGATCATATACCTATCAAAATATAAGAATCTCTAATTAATTTTTTCATTGATGAATATTTATTCTAGAAAATGATGATCAGAACATTCAGGAATAAAAAATATTTTCCTTTAAAGAAAAACATCATTAAAATCAGTAAATTTATCCATCATTTAAGAATAATATTTCATTGAAATTAACATGGATATATTTTATCAATTATTTAAATGAATTATAGTTCATAATGGTGAAACGACCCATTCATGTCTTACACATTAAAATATATATTCCATTCACGTTATTAGGTAAAAATTCAAGGGATATTTTTTCAGAAAATAAAAAAATATCATATAAAATATATTTTGTTAAAATATAAAAATTTATATAAATTTATTGAAAAAAAGTGGTATAACATTGAAAACATTCATTAATGTATTATTATAATACATGGACCTATATGGAACAATGTTTTTCGATCAACTAAAGAAATATATTCAATTTTTACATAAAAAAATATTCTACAATAACAAGTATATAATGATTGATAATTAAAATAAAACCATGTATTTTTAATGAATAATAATAGGATATGTTATTTTATGGTAGTATAGAGATATATATAATATGATCTCATCATCGAAAGCATAATCATAAAAAATCATGATATGACATCAGATTGTGAGATAAACCATTTACCTCTTTGATAACATTTAAATCCTAAGAAAAATGAATGAAATAAACTTATAGGGATATTTATATGACCAAAATATCATTATAAGTTCAATAAAAGACATTAATATGGATTATATACACCATAAAAATGATATAATTAGTGAATATGTCATGTGTCCCATAAAAATAAATGTGAGAGGAAAATAAATTGTATGCATTTGTTACATTTGAATCATAAGACCCAAAAAGAATTATATTAAAATATGTTTTTAAATATAATATGAATAAAAAATTTATACATCCAGTCAAATGGATATTATATACATATTAAAAATATGATAGGTGTATAACATAACATATGTCCCAAATGAGACAATTTGAGACAACATTCTATCAACTGAAGTCATGATTTCCTTCATACACATTCAAACCACTAGTAAAATAAATATATGATTATTATAAATATATTAAATAACCAAAATTATATATTATATACCCTATACGATTTAGTTATGACCTTTCATCTCATGTTAATTAATAATTCCATGTTAAAATCATGATTCAAGTAACAACTCTATGTTTTTAATGTATGTTTGGGTTTTATATTTTTTCTGTTTAAATTAATAGTGGTCCCATAATATAAATTTTTTTATACATCATACACATATCATATATATTAATTATACATGTAGTTAGAGTAAAATTTTTAGGTAAAACATGAATTACACTGTTCATAGAGATGGTAGGCCGTACGTACACATGTATAGTGTTTCCATTTTCTCAAAGGATTTAAGGATAAAGAATACATTATCGTTCAAATTTTGATAATCATTTTCAAATTATATATATCATAAATAGTCATTTAATATATCCTTATTAACATACATGTTAAAATAAAATGGAAAATGTGTCCCATCACTTTACGAGGTGTTGGTCCACCACACACATGATTGATAGTTTCATTTACCACCGGATGGAAGAAGATTTTGATATATTTCATTCCATTAACATAAAAAAATATCCAAATATGAGATGTTTTTATTTTATTACACCATTAGGTTTTATTAATATTTATATTAGATATATGTTTATAAAAATGTAAACACATGGGTATGGATTAAACCACATCTTAAGAGAACTCCTTACAACTAAATCCACCATAGGAGGGATTCTTAATTAAAATAAAGAATATTAGATGTGGAAATAGATGTAAGGAATTTTTTTGAATATGTCTTCTATGATAATTTTTTTTCAATGTGTCTATGTGATAGGAGAGGGGATTCCCTTTTATAAGTGGGGGATAGAACACACATGGAATTTTTGAAACGAAAATGGGGTATCCACACTTTTAATATGAAAAAACTCTCAAAAACTAGCTCATTAAATAAATAATAAGATATTAGGATGACTTATGACCATAAATTGGGATTTTCATAACATTATAGGTCATTTTACAACTTATATATTGATTTTCACACCTGAAAATACATTTTATAACAATAATGGCAGTAATTAATTTTTTCTATTATTAAAAATAATTTTGATTATAATTTAAGATCAAATTATTATATATCATTAATTATTATTTTTAAAAAATATGGGATCCATTTTTCAAAATTCCATCACATAATTGGATTTTTATAATTTAAATGTAAACTTGTAAACATTATGAAAATGGTTTACGAGAAGAAAAAACTGCATATGAACAAAAATAATTAATAACATAATTCAATATGAAATTAACACCAATTATATAAATTGTATTAGTAAATATATAATCTAACTAATATTAGTTTTAAAACCATATTAAAATAAATTTGATCATGATAATTCATTAAATGAAAAGGATGTTTTTACTGAAAATCAGAATATTTTACTATTCATTGAAAAAATCATTGAAGATAATTATCTACAATTCACGAAAAGATAATTTGGACATGAATGTTTAAAAATTGAATTTTAATTTAAAAAAAACTCTATATATGTAATGAATTAGTTTTATTATTATTTTCATAAAAATAAATAAAAAATATTTTTTTTAGAAAATAGTATTTTTGAAACATGTATATATATATTTTTTAAAAGGTTTTGGTAGAAGCCATATTTTTATTATTAAATTAAATCAAAGACCTCTTTTAATAGGTTGGATGGAGACCCATTACCTAGCCTGAAGGCCCTGTGGGCTTGTAGCCCAATGCATATCTCTTACGCCCAAATGTTTTGCCTAATGCCCATTCTGTGAATAGTAACCCACCTACTATAGTTCCGCACAGTACCGTCACAGCTACAGTTCCCTGCCACTGCTCTAGTACCTATTGATCTATAGTACCACCACTCCTGTAGTACCGCTATAGTACTCCTAATGTACCCTACTTCAAATGGGTTTTGGACCCCCATTTTTCATGTAGGATTTGGGGTGCATACCACTAAGCCAATAACCAACTACACATGTATATATTTTACTAAATGGTATGTAATTTTTAATCACTAATAATTGTTAATTTAAAACTATGATACATAATGATAAATTTTGGATATTAAAATTCCTGAATCCAAATTTAATGGATATATTATAGTTGTCATGTTTGACTAATAATATTAATGGTATATTATGATTTGTTAAATCATGGTGTTACATGTATCATATGTTATTAAAAAAAGCAATTATATTAGAGAAAGTATTTAATAAAAAACAATGTTTTTACATTATAAAAAACTTAAAATGAATTTCACTCATTATATTTTTCAATATGATACAGAGAATTATGGATACTTCTGACTCATCAAATCCTCATGTTCTCATATAGCTTTTTTAAATCGGTTGTTTCATGAAAAAACATTTTCCAAGTTTTTGGTCTAGTTTCATAGAACATTATATCTATGATTTGAAATCTCCATCAGTTGTTCTCAAAGGAAGTATCATGTTCTATTATATTTAATTTTATGTTCATTACTTGTGAAATATCATGTATGTATTTTCTAATGAGAGATACATGGAAGAAATCATATACTTGGGATAGGATAGGTGAAGGCACCAATCGAAAAGATACCATCCTAGTATGTCCAATAATTTGAAAATGATCGATAAACCTAGGGAATATTTGGACCTTATTTTACATTATCATTACCATCTTCCATTTATATATTCTTTGAAAAAACCTTTTCTCTACCATCAAACTCAATATCAGATAGGTAAATTTTATTTTAACTTTTCTACAGAAATTGTTATACAATTATTGGGTTTTATGTAGATCAAACCTCTTCAACCATTTCATTATATATCATAGGATTTAGTAGAATTAATTATACAATATCATCTTATTATGATTGAGTTATTCAATAATTTCTATAGAGGGATTCATAAGGTTCCATCTTAATTCTTTTGTGAAATCTATTTTTGTATGAAAACTAATCAAGAATAAGATGTTGGCTCCATCAAACATTTATGACAACAAAAAAGGATCTCAACAAATCCTATATGGTTTTAATTATTCCCCTATATTGTATATATATATAAAGATGATATGAAATGTTGAAACTCAAATATTTGACAAGTTCTTATTGAAGTCTTTTTTAGTAAATTGAGTTAAAACTCAAATCCCAACATGATACTCAACATAAACATACAACATCATTAATTTATATCATGGAAAGATAATACATAGAATAATATTTTATGATAGCGATGATGTTTTCCTACTTTTTGATTTGATCGACTAAATCCCATATATCATTATTCCCTTTATATGTTTTGGGGAATATAGTTACAAAATCTATGTTTTTTTCACATTTCTATTCTCATATTGTTTATGGTTGTAACATACCCTAATACATTTATCTATTATACTTATCCTACTTATTTACCATGAACTAAGAAAAAATTTATAAATATCTCTCTTTATTTAATCCAAAATGAAACACTATTCTATATCCCTATACTTTTTTTACTTCCAGAAAGAATAGTGAATGAATAATAATGGGCCTCAGCTATTATCTCCTTCAAATATTTTATGTATGGATCACAAATATTAATCTTGAACAATATAATTCGATCATAATCATGGTTAAAATCAGAAACATTTCTAACATTATTCATTATCTCTACAGCTTTCTTCTGTGCCTCTTTAATCATTATTTTGGTATATGGTTGAACACTCATTTGAGAGAGACAATATTTATGCATGTCCGTCACAATTACCAAGTCCACCCTTTTAAATCAACAAATATATGATCCTTTGTGATCCTTATCATATATTAGATAGAATGTACATTTCAAATCAATGCATCATCCACCACATTCTCCTTCGTACTGTATTAATGTACTAAGTATTCATAATATTTAATCAACTCCAACCATATTCCCTAGAACATGTTAAACTCTATCTATGTGAATATATACATTAAAATTTTATTATAAAAATATATATCACACTTTTATCCATAATTATAATTCCTCTATATTTTTATTGAAAAAAATACCATAGATAAATGAATATAAGGAATTAGAAAAATTTCACTTGAACGTCCAATTTTTATGTGGAATAATGTATCACCATATTGTTCTATATAAGAATATATCACAATCCTTTTTTGTAAACCATTTTTTATTACCTACCCATATCTAGTGTAGGGTAATGGAACCATAGTTATACTTAGTAATATCCCCTTTAGTTCCTTGATGTTTTCCCTGAATTCATCTATTCAAGGAAATATAGCTCCCATAAAATTTAATGTGGTGAATGGATTAGACAAACATGACTAATTTTCCACACAAAATCTATTATATCATTTAAAACCTAGAATATATTGATATAAAAGACATTGGTTGGTCAAGTATAATGCCTAACAGCCTTCATATTTGATGGATCCACCAATATACACTCTCTTGAGATTATATGGCCCAAAATGATACCTTTTAGAAAAAATTTAAAATTTATAAATTTTTCATAAAGTCTCTTCATAATCAGTTTCTTAGGTACAATTATAAATTGATATTAATGACCTTATATTCAATTAGAAAATAAAATAACATCATCTATAAATATTGAAAAAATTAATAAGGTAACCACCAAAGAATGTATTCTTTAACAATATAAATATAGTGGGGGAATTAGTAAGACCAAATTACCTCAATTTATATTCATAGTTCCAATACCTTGTGCAAAATACTCTATTTTCTATATCTTCCTTATTAAATCTCAATTTATAATATCAATAATTATTTTTAATAATGTAAAAGTATTGAGGTCCATGAATTTCGTCACAACAATTATCAATAAATGGTCGATGAAACTTGTTCTTGATTTTTATATTTTTAAATTACTGATAATAAATATTGAGCCACATAGATCTGTCTTTATTCGTAACAAAGATGATATGATCACCCTATGTGGACACACCTAGAAGAATAAATCCCTTATCATGATTATTCTATAGTTTCATCTTCAATTCATGCAGCTTAATCTGGGAAATTATAGAAGGGGTCTGTGAAATAGGTTTGGCACCAGGTATGAGATATATTGATAACTCAACATCATGATTCTTTAAAAGGCCTGAAAAATCTTCTAAAAATACCTCATAGTAATCCATACAATAGGAATATCATTGATTACGAGTTTCTCCCTTACTATTTTGGATAATAAATACATTTAATTAAGAATGAATACTCCATAATTATTTCAATTTCCATTTTAATTTCATATTTATCATCACACTGGTAAAATATTATTTGTTGGTTCAGAATATTAAATGTGACATCCCATACCTAGAAATTAATGTTGTCATTATATAAAGAAATCTAATACATTACTATGATAACATCATTTTTAACTATAGGTATAATAATATGATTTTAAGGAAGCATGTTCCAAAAAACATCAATAGTTGAAGATTCAAACACTTGAGATAAAATATTTATTCTATTAGGGGTTTTCAATTATAATTAAACATCCAATCATTGAGGTGGTATTGTTAAAAAAATTTCAAATTAATTAGGTTTATATTACTGGGATAATCTATAGTCAAATAAAATATTGGCAGTTCTGTAGTGGATTTTATGTGTCCCTCTCACTACATAGTCACTGTGACCCATATCATAAATTGTTATTTCCTGAGACTTCCATTATTCTCCAAACTTGATAGGTTACTAACATCAATCATCATCATTATCTTTAATATTTAGCATCATGTTATAATAATTACCAAACTACATAAATTTGAAACACTAATGTATGGGAGATTGATTCTATAAATCTTTCCCTTTATTTTTATCATTTCATTTCCTTATCCCATCACTTCAGTATTCAGTGCTCAATGAACATCAGTTCCAAAATTAAAAGATATAGTAGTTCCATTATGAAAATTTCTTCCATTTTTCCTTTAACACATTGATAATGAACTATATCTAATATTCTTTTATCAATTGATTGTTTAGTTGAAATTTAATTTCATATTTATTTTATAACCATAAAATGAGATTACAAGGGAACTAAAATCTATATTTCCAGCATGATATCAATTAAAATTATTTCTTCAAACTATTTAAATCCCATATGGTTAACTCCCATTGGATAAATTCTTTTGATCCACTAAATATTCGATCAATCTATCTTTTTTATTGGATGATAATACCAAAATAATAACTTGAATGTCTTAAAAAATTCACATAGGTAAAAATTATTCACCATAATTATTTTTTATCTCAAGTAATTCATTCCCAATTTTTTACAAAGAACACATGGAATGTTATTTTTGAAAAATAATATCTTAAACTCCCCCATAATTGGGAGTTTATTTCCCCCTATTTCCTTTTATTCTTTATTTGAGTCCATAATTTATCTACTTTATCTTCAAAATGATAATAATAACATATGAATTTTTTATACTCTATACACTGGGGAAGGGAAAATATATTTTCATTTTTATTGATCTATTTCTCTAAAACCTTTTGATCAACAGAACCACTAAAAGAATGTGTATGTTTACTCAGGAAGGACTCAACTAAATGATTGTACGTCCTTTTCTCATTTGGAAGTTTATCCTGATACATATCATAATCAAGATGTGTGGTCATAATAATATGATTTTGAAATATAGCTTATATAAAACTTTCTTTCTCTTGAGGAAAATCATTTCATTATTTATTTTATTCAATATGAATAGATTTATTTTTGGTTCTATCCCGTAAATAAAACAAAAAACCGTAGTGTGATAAATAATAATCCTAGCAATTGACCAAAACATCATGAAATGTTACATATCAAATATTTAAATTGTGAAACCTTTTCAAATTTGGAAACCATTGGCTTAATATTGTCCATTAATTAATATTATTTAAATCCTACATGGTTGATCAAATGAAATTTTGGAATTTTCAATTCACATACCACAAGAGTATCAAAACATTTGTGTATAATGTCTTATTATCATTAATTAGGTGAACATAGATTCAAATATCCATGTTTTATTTGTTGATTTTTTACCCCTTGGAACATCTATGTTATAGACACATAATATTTTGTTATCTATATTGGGATATGATTTATCTGAATCTACACAATATATATTTTTACAAAATTTTGATGCATTTTTTATACCATGACTTATCCTTATACATATCCTTATGATTCTCAGTGACATTTTCTCATCCCAATTAAAATGTTTAAATAATTGTTTTCATTGATACCATCTTTAAAGACCCACACTTCTCATATATATATATCACAACCAAATATATGAGTATCAATTACATAACATAATGATAAAGGCCAGAATCATATGGGTATAATTACATTATAATCTTTGATAAATAAATATATGTTTCATAAGCCAACAACATTTTCTCCCATGTGGTTCATCCTAACAAGTACACTTATTATAAAATCATGAATACTACTTTTTTTTTCATAATATTGTGAAAGGAAATATATGAAAGGGTGAGGTTAGATGCTCAATAAATGTAAAAATGGAGATAT
Organism: Viscum album; assembly: GCA_963277665.1. Classification (NCBI taxonomy): domain Eukaryota; kingdom Viridiplantae; phylum Streptophyta; class Magnoliopsida; order Santalales; family Viscaceae; genus Viscum; species Viscum album. The sequence goes on along the minus strand of OY728120.1, from coordinate 380,883,610 downwards.
CAATATTGTATGAGCATAATGGTATGAAAACATGAGAATACAATTTAAAACCCATACCATATATGTTATTTATCCTAACCATTGTTTGCAGAACACTTCCTGGTATTTTATATCATATGAATTATACTGGAATAAAATATCAAGTTTAATGAGAGTATAATATTGACATTAGACCAAGATATGTGGAATATATAATGTATTGAAAACCTTATTTCAATGATACCCACCGAGATAGTCATAACATATTAATCATGGGATAACCACGCATATACAAACATCTACCAAGGGAAAACCTCATGTGTAACTCCTTTTGAGGGTTTGGATTACCTATTACAAATACTCTGAGCTTTTTTAACCTTAATTATTAATAAATTAATTTTATGAAAAACAAGCATTTCCCATAAAAAAATTATTCCGCAAGATCATAAAGCATTCATCATATCATAAACCATAGAAAATTAATTAGTTTCATTAAATTTTTCATCATAACATCACCCAGAGTATTGAAATGGGTTTCATAATCATCTAATTAATTCATAATATAATTACCAGTAGAATAGAAATGATATTCATAAAAATATCATCATCACAATGAAAAATAATATTGAGAAATAATATGGATGGTATAATTGGATCATATTGGAGCTAAAACATATGAAACCCCAAATTTTTTCATCATCGATGAATTTAAATATCCTTAAATTATTATTAAAACATCACTGAAGAAATTTTTTTTCAATTCTGAGAAAACATCTTTGATATAAAACAAATTACTAAAATATTAAAGAAAACATTTTCATTGAAAATAAATCTGGAAACATTTAACAGAATCTTTTAATGTTGAGAAAACATGAAGGCATCAAATAAAATTATTTATGTACTAATTAAAATGATAATTCCTTTTAAATAGTGTGTAAAAATTTAAGTGGCCTTGTTTCGAAAACAATAAGAATATAATTTCTATAAATTTTATAAAAAATTTAAACATGGTAATTTTTTTTTTAAAAAATCATTTGATAATTGTATTACCCTTGGTTTTGAGTACATAACCCCCTTCCCCACGTTTTTAAACAATGTTTTTTATAAAATAGAGATTTTCTATCAATTATATTGTTCTCATAAAATAGGGACTTTCCATAAAATAGACAGTTTCCATAAAATTGAGAGTATCCATAAAACAGAGAGTACCCATAATATAGGGAGTTTCCATAAAATAAAGAGTTTCCATAATATATAGAGTCTACATTATGTTGGTTGTTTCCATAATGTTGGTTGTTTACATTATATGGGTTATTTCTAAAAAGTGAGGTGTTTCCATATAGTGGGTGTTTCCATAAAGTGGGTTGTTTCCATATAGTGGGGTGTTTCCATTAAAAAAATTTGGTTCTATAAAATGGATATGGTTGAATGATGGGTGTTTTTGGGGGTATTATAAGGAGTTTTGGGACCAAACGGATGGTCACATGATCTATAAATGGTTGGCCCAAACCGTGTTGTCAATCCTTGCGCATAGGTCAAATCTAGATCCTATTTTCTAGGATCTTACTCGTTTTTTCTCTATATATTTCTATATGGATTCAAAATGCCCCTATTTCAAGATTAAATTCCCTAAAAGGTTGTAGAACTCCCCCTATATGAGTTGGAGCCAACCTAGAACCATCTCTTGGTGATTTTGAGTCCGATTCTTGAGGTATGTCACCACTCAATCCGGATTTTTCATGTTTTCTTAGATCTGCTAAGATCTACTTCTCCTATATCCATTATTTCACAAATATCAATCTATAGTGGTTAGATATATGTATTTGGATGCCATATAATTCAATGTTGAGTCGAGATATTTCTAGGATAAGTGAACTAATGTCGTTTTTGGATAACCGACCTACTTTCTTGTACGTTTTTTGTCTATTGTCAAAGATTCATCAATACCTTTGAGTTAGGTGGCTTCTCTCTCAACTCCTCTTGATAGAATTGTTTTTCTTAGATTCAAATTGGTTTATTTATTGTGAAATGAATGTAAAAATCTTAATTTGTGATGAATTATGGTTTTTTAAAATTACATGATCTTGGTGAATTGTTGTGCAAAAGGGGGTTTAGTTTCATGAGTATAAAATGATTATTTTAAATTATGGATTTTTTGGAATTTTTAAATAGTTGATAGAAAAGATATTTTCAATAGTAATGGTTTTAAAAAATGGATTTTTTAAATGGATTGGATTTGAATTGGTTTGGCATTGAAATGGTTTTGAACGAAATTGTTTTCAATGAAATGGTGTTTTTATTGAAAGCGTTGCATTGGAAAGATTGTTTAGAATATGTGGTGGGTGTTTATGTTGCATATACGAGACTTGGATAAACTATGACCCTATGCTCAGTGCCAAAGTTTTAATGACACATAAGAATTTCATACATGGGGCGTGGTTGAAATATGACCTTGTGCTTAGTGCCACAGGGTTAATGGAACATGGGAAACAATTACCTTGTGATGACTTGGTAGATTGACCTGTAACCGCTCATGTGTATGGAAATGTCATAATGTCGCATTCATGGTTGGTTCATGGGTTAGAAGAATGGTTGGGAATTCTGATAAAGGGATATTTTGGAATGTTTGTAAAGATTATTTTGTTATTTTTCTTGAAAAATAATTTCATGGGAAAAATTGGTTTCAATTGCACTTGTAATCATTTGTAATGAATAGTTTTGGAAACTTATTTATTTTTAGTTATAAACAATTTTTGAGACCTTGTTTTTATATAAACTATTTTACATAATTTTTACTTATTCTTATACCCTAGTGGCATGAGTAGGGAGTCACTGAGGAAAATGTACTTAGTTTTATACTCACCCATACTTTTTCACATTGGTGCTTTTGTGGATGCTATCTTCTGGAACAAGGGAAAAGGAAGTGGTTCACATGATTTTGGTACTACTTCTTGATGTTTGGGTGGTTTAGAGATTTTGGATCCTGGAGCTTGTGAAGCATGGAGTCTTGAAAGAGTCTTGAGTAGTTTTATCACTATTTACTTTAATACTTGGTTATTCTTCCATTGTTGCATACATTGATGTGGTCTTGAGATAAATGAAGTTGTTGAGTTGTCTTTAATTCGTTGAAGCATCATAATGTGAATGTTTTTTATGGTTTGTTGGTTTATTATTTTATTTCATAAAGGGTAAATCATCCCCCACATGTATTTGAAACCCTTCGGAATTTATTGCCAACCTTTTTCATCTTGGGGATATCTCTTAAGCCCTAGCAAAGACCTGTTGTACTCTCAAGCCAATGAAAATTGATGGGCCATTAGAAATGGTATCAGTCTAGTCCTTCCTTGGTTGTACAAATTATATCAGAGTGTTCGGCCCCTGTCTTACAAGTAGTCATCCATTTTCTGGGGCTTGGAGTTAAAATCCATTCTTATATATTCTTTAAGTCAAAATCAAAGAAAGGTGTAGGATTGTCGGAACTTGAAATACATTTCATAAAAGGACTTAGCTAACCCTATTACGCTGAACATCAATTTACCTGGGAGTTGGGTAAATAAGTGTTGGAGAAACTTCTAGGATTTTGAAATCTCATTGTCATGGGTTTACCCAATGAGACGAGCATGACATGCATTGTAGAGGAATTACTACCCACTAGGAGTTCATACATCATTTCAAGGAATGATTAATGTTTGTGAAAAAATGATGATTTTTGAAAAAAATGGAATTGTTTTTCAAATGAATGGTTTTGAAAAATGGAATTCTTTTGCTATTTTTAAAATGGTTTAATTTTCAAAAATAATGTTGAATGTTTTAAAAAATGGTTAAACATTGGAAAATGTTGTTTTTGGAAAACAATGTTGTTATAGTTTATGTGAAAGAATTAGAAATTTTATTCCATCAGTTTCAAGAGAGTGAGCCATATAGAGTTTGTTGTTGGTCTATAAAATAGAACATGAAAGGTGTCATAGGATCAAGTAAGAAGTGTCTATTTAGATTTTGGTTTCACATGAGCTATAGGTGAACCACTAGTTAGTCCAAATCATCACTCATAGTTTTCAAACTATTGAGTTGGGACTACAACTGAATACCCTGTTTACTATATTTTTCACTACTGAAAATCCATTTGGAGGAAGTATGGTTATCTTCACCAGAGGAGCTGAGTACTCTAGCACTATGATAAAGAGGAATTGTGGAACCTATTTTCTATGACTAAAACATGAATTGATGGATTCTGTTATGAAATTTCAAACTTCATTGTATAAAAGATAATGTCAATCTTTTGTGTGTATATCTTGTGATATAACTGTTCATAGAGCATAACTAAAATGAGAATTCTAAATGTTGGAGATGGATGCGTATGACGTAATCCTGGGTATGGATTGGTTGATAAAGTCCAAGGCTTAAATCAACTGTTATAGTAGAACTATTATTTTCATGACTAAGGATAGAATCAAGAATTTCCTTAGAGGGGAAAAGATTTTAAAACAAGGTGGAACGAGATTGTTAGAACAAATGGTGGGAATGGTATCATATCAGTTGGCATGGTTGACTTTGGCATCAATGGAATAGATTGAGGAAAATAGTTTTCCATCTATTGTGGATAAATTTCCAGATGTCTTTCCCAAGAACATCTCTGGGTTACCACCACTAGGAGAAGTAGAGTTTACAATTGATCTCCTTCTGGGGACCAATCCTATTTCCCTTCAGTCTTATAGGATGGAACCAACAGAATTATAGGAATTTAATGTGTAGTTAGAAGATCTAGAAAGATATGGTTTTATTTAACCAAGTACGTCTCCGTGAGCAGCACCAGTATTGTTCTTGAAGAAGGAAGATGGAACTCTTCGTTTCGGTGTTGATTATCGCAGGCTTAACCAAGTTACAATAAAGAATAGATATCCACTTTCACGCATTGAAAATATTTTTGATCAATTAAGGTGAGCTCATTGGTTCTTCAAAATTGACTTGTGAAAAGGATACCACCAATTGAGAGTTTAGGAAGAGGATATTCCAAAGATAGATTTTAAAAGTAGACATGGCCACTATGAATATGTTGTCATGCCTTTCGGTCTAACGAATGCACTAGAGGTCTTCATTGAATTAATTAATCAGATATTTCAACAATATCTAGATTCATTTGTTGTGGTCATTTATGATGAAATTTTGGTCTATTCAAAGGCAACAGTCGATCATGAGGTGCACCTGGAATTAGTGTTACAAGTCATTAAGGATCATCATTTGTATGTAAAATTACCGAAGTCTAATTCATGGATATAAAAAGTATTTTTTATTGGGCATGTCTTTTCTGTGAATGGTGTCTCTGTTGATCCAAAAATTAAAGAAGTCACTATCTCTTAGAAACCACCAAAGAATGTTCTCTAGATACAAATTTTTCTTGGTCTAGCTGGTTACTACCGAAACATTATGCATGATTTCTCACGACTAGGTTCAAAAATTATATCTCTGACAATGAAAAATTATTCATTTTAATGGACGGAGGAATATCAGAAGTATATCTAAGAATAAATTTTTTTGCTTACATCGGCTAGTATCATGATCTTTCCGAAATCAATACCGGGGTATGTGGTGTATTGTGAGGCTTCGTGATATAGGTTGGGATGTGTTCTCCTAAAAAGAGATCATGTGGAAGCATATGGTTCAAGGTCATTGATTGTGCATGAGAAGAATGACCCAACAAATTATTTGTAGTTATCTATAGCCATCCATGCTTTGAAAACTCGTATAAATTATCTCTTTGGTGTGAAATTTACTGTGTTTATAGATTAAAAAATCTTGAAACACGTTTTCTCACATGAGATTTGAATTTTAGGAAAAGGATATAGATGGATTATCTCAAATGTTTGACATTGACTTGATCCACACACTAGACAAATGAAATTTGGTGGCGGATGAACTGAGTAGAAATTTTTATGCTTAGTTGGTGAATGAAGTTTCAGATGAATGACTGATGATGTTGGTCTTAGCCAACATGCATGTGGAATTTGAAGACTGAAGTGATGTTGCAGTTTTCTTATCACCTACGCTTGTTCCTGATTTAGTAAAAATGATCAAAGAGGACCAAACATCTGATGCAGAATACCTGGTTTTAAGTATGAAACTAAATGTTGAGGAGACTATTGAGGGCTAGAAACATTATGACAATTCAGTTTTCTATTTCAGAGATCGGATGTTTTTACCTATGGTATGTAAAAAACAACTCCTTCATTATTACCACTATTCGAGATGTGATGTACATCCAGGTACACATATGATGTATAAGGCGTTGAAGGTGCTGTTTTTGTGGAGCGGCATGAAAAGGAAGGTGGCTGAGTCCATCTCGCTATGCTAAATTTGACTTCATGTTAAATCAGAGAATCAAAGACTAGATAGTATGTTAAAATATATTCCCATCCCAGTGTGGAAATGGGATCAATAGAAATGGATTTTATTACGAGTCTTCCAAGAATGGTCCAGAAACACGATGTCATTTAGGTGATAGTGGATCATCTATCCATGTCGGCCCATTTTATCTCTATTCATGAAACTCATATGGTGATGGTTCTTTAAAAAAATCTATATTTGAGAAGTGTTAATGAGGATTCATGTACCGGTGTCAATAGTCTCAAACAGAGATCCGAGGTTGATGTCTTGTTTATGGAAATTCTCACAACAAGCACTTGGTACTCAGTTGAAAATGAGCACGACGTGTCATCCTCAAACTGATGGAGAATCTGTGTGGATGAAGAAAATGTTGGAAGACATGTTATAGTCTTTTGTAATAGATTTTGATGGCCCATGGGAGGATCATATACCCTTATTGGAGTTCTCATTCAATAATAGTAATCAAGCCTCAATACACAAGGCTCTGTTTAAATCATTGTATAGGCGTCCTTGTCATTCTCCACTATACTGGGTGGAAACGGGTGAAACATCATTAGTCGGGCCAAGCCTTGTCCAAGAAACAACAATGATGATCCAGTTGATTATAAAAAGGATGTATAAGGCTCAAAGTCGTCATAAATCTTATACAGATCATCATCAATGACTGTTGTCGTTCAGTGTGGGTGATTATGTCTTCTTGAGGATAACTCCAAGGCTTTGACATCAACGTTTCATGAATCATGGTAAGTTATCAACTATATACATTATCTATTTGAGATACTAGAATGGGTTGTAGATGTGGAATATCAGTTTATATTACCACCACTGTTTAGTTTGATGCATAATGTGTTCAATGTATCCTAGTTGAAAAAGTATCACCCAGATTCTGACCATGTGAACAGATGGGATCACGCTGAGCTAGAACTAGATGGATCACTAATACATATCCTAGTGCAGATCATGGATTGTCTAGAGAATGCCTTGCATGGGAAAATCATCAGCCTAGTCTGGGTTTTATGGAAGTGTGGTCAGATTCAGGAAGAGACATGGGAAAGTGAGAAGGAAATGAAAGAATAGTGGTCCAAACTCTTTTTGGCAAATGAGGGATTTCTACTATTTGAGGAATGAAAGACCAATTGTGGGGAGAATGTAGTACCCCCAGTATCGGGTACATAACAACTTTCCACATATTTTTATAAATTGGTGTGTATAAAATAGAGTGTTTCAATAAAATAGAGTGTTTCCATAAAATAGAGAGCTTCCATAAAATAGGGAGTTTCTGTTTGATGGGAGACCTAACCTTCATCTCTCAACTTCAGAGTTCTCTGAATCCTCTGCGCTTCTGAATCTTACCTTGATTGCACACTTTAGAAATGGTCGACCTTCTGTTGATGCCTTCGACAGATTTATCTTCGGTTCGTGGGAGCTACAGGAAAGGGCTATTGTCGGTCTGCTTGACAGGAACCACATGATAATTCGGTTCGAATCAGAGGAAGATCTCATTGCTGCTTGGTCGAGAGCTCCTCGCAGATTCAAAGGGTATCGCTTCCTTCTATTACGCTGGTCTTTCGACTTTCACATGAAGCGCGATTCACCATCGACAGCGGTTTGGGTAAGTTTCCCTAATTTGCCGCTCCCCTTCCAAAACCCTGTTATCATTCAAATTCTTGGCAACCTAGTAGGAAGGTTTTTGTGCTCTGATAGTCGCACTTCTGCTGTGTGCCATCCGGTTAATCCCCGGGTTTGTGTGGAGATGGACGCCTCTCGACGGCCGTTTGATCATGTGTGGATTACCATTGGGGAAGAGTACAGGTGTAAACAGCAGGTGGTTTATGAGAATTGGACGGGTTTCTGTTCTTCTTGTCACCGCCTGGGACATGAAGCGGAATTTTTCCGTAGGAATGGGGCCTTGAAGGATCGGCCTCATATTTCCAGTCGAAGGGATGGAGAGGCTAGGAGAAGACCAACGGACTTGGCTCTGAGGGTGGGAAACTCTTCCAAGGCGGCTGTTGAAGTGGAGGTCTCCCAATCTGTAGGAGTGGACAGTCTGCTAGGTGAGGCCACCAAGGCGGCTATTGAGGAGAATCTTGCCCCTGTTGTTGAGAAGATGAATACAGAAGGGGTTGACTTGGATTCCCAGGCTCCGGAGGTGGATGGGCCAGTGGTTGAAATCAGTAGGGTGCTAGAGGAGGTCGACCAAGGTGCTAACGATTCGGTGGAATGGATGCTTGCTGGACGCGGAGCTGATTTGGTTCAGACTTTGGGGGATGCGAGTTCCAATCATGTTTTGCAGGTTCCCTACACAGAAGGTGCTAGAGGTTTATATCCAATGGCCAAGCCTTTTTTTGCTTTATCCAACAAGTTTGAATGCCTTAGTAACGGTGATGTTGATCCGGCTCCAAATAGTGTCTCCAGAGGTGGGGAGGAGGGTATGGAATCAACAAGAAATGTGACTTATATCCGGAATTGGGACCAGTTGGAGGCCGCCAAGGAGTTATGCTTGGATGGAAGTAACACCTCGCCCAAGAGAAGGAGGGGCAAGAGTAGGAGCATTGATAGTAAAGGGAATGTGGCCTTGTCCAGTGCTATGGAAAAAGCTCCGAATGAAGATGGACGTCTCCCTTTAGTAGAAATCAGCAATACAGATCAGAGGCTGGATAATCTCGAACGCCCGGTTTCTTTTCAGAGGGAGCAACATAGTGGAGGAGAGGAGAACTCTGGGGGAGGAACAGGAACTGTGAGTGAGCTGGCTGGGATTTCTTTCAGTGATATTTTCAAGAGAGGGACTCAGGTAATAGATACAAGCGGCGAACCTATGTCTACTCAAACAAGAAGAAGGGTGCGGAAGGATTACTCGCATCTTCCGCCGCCGTTGAGGACCAGATCAGCTTCTAAGCGGAGTGCGGGGGTTGTGATTGCTCTGAAAACGGGAAGAGTGGACGTCGATTCCTCTTCTGAACGGCCTGTTCTGGAACAGCTTAGAAGTAGGGTTCAAAGTGCCAACTATTGGAGGGACCCAGAGTGGGAGTCGACTACAGGTGCGGAGGAATCCTGCTTGCGTTTTGGAGACGATTATGGCTATTATGATATGTAAGGTTGTGTTGTTCTGGTTTGTTTAAGTTTCGTCTATGTATGCATGTTGTACGTTGGGGTCCGGTTCCCTTTAACCCGGCTTTAGAAAATGGAAAAAAAATGATTTGCAGGATAAAGTGGGTTGTTTCTAGAAAGTGGGGTGTTTCTATATAGTGGGATGTTTCCAAAAAAATGTGTTTCCATAAAAAGGGTAAAGGTGAAGTATGGGAGATATTAGAGGTTCGATAGGGAGTTTTGGGACCAAACGTAAGGTCACAAGATCCATACAGGGTTGGCCCAAACTGTGTGGTCAAACCTTGTGCAGAGGTCAAATCTAGATCTTATTTTATAGGAGATTACTCTTTTTTTCTCTATATATTTTGGTTTGTCTTCAAAACTCCCCTATTTTGATATTACTCTCCCTAGAAGGCAGATAAACCCTCCCAACATGAGTTGGAGACAACCTAGAGCCTTCCCTAGGAGATTTCGAGTCTGATTCTAGAGGTGTGTCACCATTCTTTCTGGATTTGTCATGTTTTCATAGATCTGCTTATATCTACATCTCTGATATCCATTCATTCTCAAATATGAAACTATATTTGGTAGATCTACGTTTTTTTAATCCAAATAATTCAATGTTGAGTCGTTATCTTTCTAGGATAAGATAACTAAGTACATTCTTGGAGTATCGACCCGCTTTCTTGTGCGTTTTTTGTTTTTTTGTCAATGTTTCATCAAAATAATCGAGGTAAGTGGCTTCTCTCTCAACTCCTCTTGATAGATTTTTTTTTCTTAGATTCATATTGGTTTATTCATTGAGAAATTCTTGGGGAAAACTTCATTTGTGATGATTTATGGAATTTTTGAAACTGTTAAATCTTGGTGGATAGTTGTGCAAAATGAGGTTTAGTTTTATGAATTTAAAATGATGATTTTAAATTATGGATTTTCTAGAATTGTTAAATGGTTGATGTAAAGTTTATTTTCAATAGAAGTGGTTTTCAATAAAATATAGAGTTTTATTTAAATGGGTTGTAATTGAAATTGTTTGGCATTGAAATGGTTTTGATGGAAATGGTTTTCAATAAAAAGGTGTTTTTATTGAAAGGGTTTTTTAGAAAGATTGTTAGGAATATGTGGTGTGTGTTCATGTCCCATATATGGGGATTGGTTAAAATATGATCTTTTTCTCAGTGAAAAATGTTTAATGACACATGGGAATTTCATACACGGGGCTTGGTTAAAATATGGCCTTGTGCTCGGTGCCAAAGGGTTAATGGAACATGGGAAAAATTACCTTGTGATGACTTGGTAGATCGACCAGAAATTGCTCATGAGTTTGGAACTGTTCAAACGTACCATGTGTGGTTGGATACATGGGTTTGAGGAATTTTTGGGTATGCCGATAAATGGATATTTTGTAATGGTTGTAAACATTATTTAGTTATTTTTCATGAAAAATATCTTGATGTGAAAAATGGTTTCAATTACACTTGTATGGATTAGTAATGAATGATTTTGGAAACATGATTATATTTAGTTATAAACTGTTTTTGAGTAATCAATTTATATAAACTATTTTATTTAATTGTTTCTAACTCTTCTACCCTAGTGTCATGAGTAGGGAAGTCATTGTGGAAATCCTACTGAGTTTTATACTCACCCTTGCATAGGTACTTTGGTGCTTTTGCAGATGTTATCTTCCAGTACTATGGAAAATGTAATGTTTCACATGTGTTTAGAACTTCCTCATGATGTTTGGGATGTTAAGAGATTTCGGATCTCGGAGAATGTAGATCATGTAGTCTTGAGAGAGTCTTGTGTAGTTTTTCTGTTGTGTACTTTGATACATGGTTATTCTTCCGTTTTTTCTTACTTTGATGTGGGTTTTAGATACATGATGTTGTTGACTTGTCATTAATTCGTTCAAACATCATATAGTGAATGTTTTTTTGGTTGGTTGGTTTATTGGTTTATTTCTTAAAGGGTAAATCGTCCCCCACATATATTTTAACCTATTCGGCATTTATTTCCAGCCTTTGGCGTCTTGGGGATGTCTCTTAAGGCATACTATTGAATTGGTGTACTTTTAAGCCAATGATAATTAGTGGGTCATTATAATAATACATGGAAAATTATTATATAAATTTTTAGGAAAGAGGATATTGAATAAAAAGTGATTTTAGCTGAAGAGAAATAAATTCAATTTTCTATTAAAATAATTTTTTTGAATCTTTAGTACATAAAGAGAAGGAAATTAAAAAAAACACATTATTTCATGAAATATCCATAAGAGAATAAAATTTATCTATGTATTTAGACTCAAATCACACTACTTAATCTTTTGAAGTTAAATCATAACCAATCTTGATAAAAATATGATTGTGATGTAAAACATTTAAAATATTGTTAACATTTGAATCATAATCTCTAAGAAATAAATATCATTATATTTATACTTAAATCCAAAAATTTCCATGTGAAGAATAAAAAAATAAATTCATGGCCTTTATATGCATCACATAAAAAACAAAATGTGGTGAATATGGCATGAGACACATAGAAATAAAAGTGAGAGGATAAATCACATACATGCTTTAGTATCATTTGAATCATAATCTCCATGAAATATTTACTTATATGAAACTTTAAAAATAATGATAAAAAATAAATTCATGATATAGAATTTCAAATGGTTTTAATATACACCTCATAAAATAATAATGGTGTATAACATAATTATATCCCAAATAAGAAATTTTGAGAATAAAATATTATTACATAATTTTTTTCCATTATTACACTTTTTAACCTCTTAAATAACAAGTAGATATATATTATACATATATTATAGAACCATAATTAAATATATTTTCTATATATTACTTAATTTAGCCATTTTATTACATGTTTATTAAAACAACCTTTTTAAATTCCAATTTTGTGTAATAACTACAACTTTTTTCATTTCTGTTTTTGTTTGGTATTTTAGTCATTTTACATTGGTCAAGGATCCATCATCCCATGAATGATAAAAATTATTTTAATATCATGTATATTAATTTTATATGTATTTATATTCAGATTTGGATATGGAAGATGAATTATATTTGTTCCTGAGGTGGTAGTTCATCGTACACATGATTGGTGGTGTTATTTTGATGTTCATTGAATATGAAATACATGTGGGTAATTAAATAGACAAAATAATATCATGATATATGGTAGATATTTTTTCTATTATTTCATAGTGTATGATAAATATTTTATGGATTTACAGTAAAGTATAAAATGAAAATACATGGTCAATGACTATACCTCTTCTTCAAAGAACTCCTCTAGGCTTGATGCTAAATCATTTAACAGATGGTTTCATAATAAAAATATGGAATATAAAACGTGGGGTGGAAATTAAGGATTTTATTTGGATAGGTATTATGGCTGCTCACCTTTTTATTACAAAACATTTCATTACATTTTAAAAACAGAGAATCTTTAATATCTATTATCATACAAATCAAGAACATAATACATGAAAACATAAAAGATTATTATAATACACTTGTAAGGATTCATAATAGGTTCATACTATGTAAAATTACTACATATAATACTTTGGAGACATAAAAAAAGGAAAGGGTGAGAAGAAATCCCAGAAAGAAAAACAATTGAAACAGTTTGTATATGAACTTGAGTGATATCAATAAGAACCCGAGGAATATCATAATAGAAATAAAAATTTTAATATCATGGAAATAATAACATGAATCATAACTTGAAAATGTGTCTAAGACGTTTGATTTATAAATTCATAAGAATATCACCAAGGTCCATCCCCAAGGTTTCATAAAAATTACAAAAAGTTATTTACCGAGGTATAATAAAACTTGTCATCTCTAGATATTAATCTATTTACTCAATGCATTGCAGCACTATCTGGGCGCACAAATAATATGTATTTATTTTCATGTGATACACATAGATCATAATCATACATTTAATATATATCCCAATGGGAATAAAATAAATTGGTTTCATATCAAAATCTTGATGTTTAAAAAAGTGCTTAAAACATGATCATTATGTAATTTATAACCCATATAATGAGAAAAATGGTTTTATGTTTTTCAATTCTAGAATGATATATATAATTTTTATTTCTTCATGAATATCCCTATAAATGAAATAGTTTTGGGTAATCTCAAAAATAAAATAATATAATTTCTTGAGAAAGAGATAGAGAGAGGGGGAGGGAGGGAGAGATTTTGAGATGAAAATTCTGCACCATAACGTCTATAAGACATGGTTTTAGAAAAAATAAAAAAGATAGGGGAAATGGTCACCCACTAATAAATAATTCATAATATAGTATATGAGTAGAATAAAATATAAATAATATCAGGGTATGGATATTTGAATGAAATACATCATGAAAATATATCATGAAAGAAATGAGAAGATGATATTTCTTTTACAAAAATTCTCCATCCTAACAACATCACATTAAAATTAAGAAAATGAATTTATAAGAGAAAAAAGGGAACCTCATAATATCGATATCAAATGGGCTATAATAGGCATTTAAAATATCATAGCCCTGACATATGAAAATGGAAATTCAAGACATAACATAAAAAAAGTGTTGACTAAAAAGGATGGTGAATGGTTCCCTTACCATGAAGAGTAACTTCAAAAATGCGAAGGTTGGGACCATGGGGGGTTGAGGGTACCTTGGCAGGACTCATTGGTATTGAGTAAAAATATGTTTCCACTTTCCCATTGTTCTTTTTGTTTTGGAAATCAAAAATTACTTCTTATTTTTCTTATATAATTTATTCTCATTGTAATTGCATATATCATAATCATATATGTTGTTTTCTTATCGTAATCATATATTGTTTTATGAAAATTGTAATCAAATATATTTTTTCTCATCATAAAAAGACAATATTATATGAATTGTATCCACATATTTTGTTTTTTTGTCCATATGCATCTTAAATAGGTTAGGTATCGTATTCATATTATGAATCATAATCATGCACCGTAAAAAAGTTATGTATTATATCATAATAATCTATCGTAACCATGTTATGTATCATATTCATATTATGCATCGTAAACAAATAATGCATCCTAACCATGTTATGTATCATAACCACAATATTAATCATAACCATGATATGTTTCCTATCCATGTTATGCATCATAACCGAGTTATATATCATAACCAAGATATGCATTGTAATCAAGATATACATTATAACCAAGTTAGGCATCATACTCATGTAATTCACTGAACTCATATCTTACTACAATACCACATACATGTATTTTATTGTATTTCATATTAAAATTTATTTATTACTTCTATAATTATTATTTTTAAAATAAAATTACAGCATTGTGTTAGTAATATACTAGTCCTAACAGTGTCATGTATTCGGCTTGTTTGGACTCTTATAATGTCAGGTGTCAAAGTCCCTATGAATTTTACAAAGCAATATGGCCATTAGAGGAATTTTTACCCTTAGAACATGAGTCCTATAAATAATTTGTCATTTGAAACAGAGTAAACAACATTTTTATCTTAAATGTTCTAGAGGGAGACTGTGCGACATCTCACTTTTTTTGTGTGCGAAAATCCTTGGAGATACAAGATGTGTACAACTTGTTCTTAGATCTTGTATTCAAATACGTGATTTGTATTTCATTGTGAAACCGATCATTGGGATAACTATTGAGGGATTATGGGGATAATAAGATAGTGCTAACGATCATTGTATCTAGGGAATTAAAGTATTTGAAAGATAGAGGTGTCGATTACCTTCTTTATCAAGGGATTTTTTGGATAGGAAGATAGTCGTGTCGATCATCATATTGAGGGATTACCAGAGTGATCATATGAATTTTTTTTACCCAGATGAATGGATACCCTATTATTTTTGATAATATAATTTTAATACCTTTATTATTCTTCTACATTTTATAATAGAAGGGGAAAAATATGTTTCTTATTTTTATTCATATTATTTTCCATTGTAATTGTTTTAATTACGATACATCCTGTACATTTTTTATAAAATGATTCTATACATTGTATGGTAGATTCATTTACATTGGCATTACTCTAATAATTGAATTCAATTTAAATAAAATTATTTTAATAACATATAATAACATACCATATCATATCCATCAGATCTAGGACATGTATGGTCATTACTATTGGTAGTGAGTTTTATTAGATTAAGACATCTTAAACAATGTTTCTTCATATGTGTCTAAATACAATGTTTTTGAACCTAAATCTCTACCCCTCTCCACTTTCATTATTCTATATAATATACATTTTACATCTATATTATGATCCATCAATTGGTATCAGAGAAGGTGTCCACAAATTTGTATTACATTCTTTATTTCTTTTTGTAAGACAAATAAATTTTTGATATAAAACCTTTGTTTATATTTTCATACTATACTAACGTGTGGAGTAAAAAAGTGTTGTATTATAAGATGAAAATAATTAATATTGGATATGTTGACAATATAAACCCAACTATAAAACATATTATTTATGGGAATGATTTTGAGTACTAGAGTGATCTAATGACGAAATTTGTTATTAATACTAGAGTAGATAATTTTGTGATGGTCACAAGAGAATACCAAATACAGGACAAGGATGTAAGAACCTTCACCGACCAAGAGAAACAATAATATCAACTAAATTACTACATACAAAATAATTTTTGTTGTTCTATGAACATGAATATATATATTTAGATATCATCATGTGAAGTATCCAACTATTTCTAGAAGGAATTGGAATTCAAACACATTGGTACATCTAATGTTATAGGGACATTAAAATCTATGATCCATGATGATTATCATGGTTTTTTGTTTTCACTATGGAGAACTGGTATGCAAGATTCAACAAATATTTATGAATATTGTCATCAATATTCAATAAATGTGAGAAAAATGTCTTCATGATGATGTTCTTATGGACAAGATAACTAATATAATGCCAAATGAATGGGAATAAAATGAAAATCTATGGATGTGGAGAAGAAAGTTACAAAAATAACAATTTAGGAATTATTTGGTACTCTCTTACAAACTGAGACCAGAATGCAATGATATTCAAATTTTAAGAAGAAGAGGAATTGTTATGGAAGTGCAGCTTTTACTATTACATCTAAAGTCAAGAAACCAGAATGTGTAATAAATCCAAAGATAAAAAATCAATTTTTATACCAGAATCAAGTGAAATTTATCATTAAGAGAATGAACTATCCAATATTTATTGATGAATTAACAAGATTATATGAAATAAATACAATAAATATAAATTCAAAAGGAAAGACAAAAAGGAAAAGAAAGACATAGAATTAACTTGTTATGAATGTAAAAGAGCATGTCATATTTGACCATATGGTCCTTTTACTAAAATAAAAGACATGAAGGATGAACATTCAGAAAGAAATAAGATAATTTATTAAAATTCAAAGACATTGAAATTATTTAAATAACATGATTCTTGGAGTGATAGTGGTGATCATTCATCAGAAGAATCTTCTAAATATGAATCCCTTGCTCAAAAAAATATATGACTTATAACCGGACTACCTATTGAAAATCATTGTCTCGTGGAAAAGGTACACAATGAAAAATCTCTTAAAAATGTATCATTAAATTCTAATTACCCTGATGGGAAAATTTCATATTATTCAGATGAAGAATTTTCCTTAGTAGAGGATAATTTACATTCTTTTGAAGAAGTGTCGACATTTTCCAAATTACCTAATAATGATAATTTTAAACTCAAGAAAAAGTTTGATAAGTAAAAATATAGAATATCATTTCTTAAAAAAGAAGTATCAGATATTTAAAAAGATCATGACAAGAAAACACTTGATTTTGATAACATTTAAAAAAACATATTGAAAAAAATTCTGAAATTGATAATCTTTACAAGGAATTTGAATAACTTATTTTTAAATAATTTATTTTGAAAAAAAACTAATCTCCATTTTTTTTGTAAGAATGATAATTTTGACATTATACTAAATATTTAAATTTATTCTCTTAAGAAACTATTATCACGTTTCACTATTAGAGGGAAAGAATTTGATAAAATGTATCGAACAATTCTTCATATATGGAACAGTTATGGAAATTTTTATTCTCATTCAAAACATGGATTTAATAATAACTATTTTGTTCCCTAAATTGGACCATTTTGCGATAAATCATAATTTGGTGGACATTGGGAAATAAATTGTTCCCTTAATAAAACCTTATATTTAGGATTTCAAAATGCTCACTTTTCAAAACAAATGTGGATTCCTACTGTTCTTTTATCTAAAATTTCTAGATCCTAACAATTTTGGGTTCTGAAAATATAATTGTTTCATTTCCAGGAAAACAAATGGTTTACCAACAACAAAAATATTTTCTACATGTATAGTGGATGTTCATGATATATGACTGGAAAAAATGATTAACTTGAAAATATCATTGAAATAAAAGGTGCAAGAGTGACCTTCAAAGATAATTATTAGGGAAATATCATTGGAATAGGTAATATTGTTCGAATAGGATTTTTTTTTAATTTCAAATCTCTTTTTTTTAAAGGTCTTATGCACTAACTTATAAGAATAAGTCAAATATATAATGATGGTTACCATTGGAATATTAGTAATGATAAATGTTTAGTTCACAATTCCAATGATGAACTCATTCTATCTACCCATATATATGAGAATGATTACAAAAAATTACATAGAAGATGATAGGAGTGAATACATAACATGATTAGGTGAAATGGAAGACCATTCATGGTAACAGAATAGAAGGTTAGGACATTTTATCCTTAGAAACCCTTTTAAACTATTGAAGAAAATAATTTCTAAGGATATACCTGATCTCATAAATGATTCTACAAAAGTTTGTAACACCTATCAATATAGAAATAAACATAAAACTAGCTTTAAATAAATTAATTAAGTATTAACTTCTAATGCATTATAGTTAGTGCACATGTATCTTTTTGTCCTCAAAAAACTGGAAGTATCAGAGGAAAGTACTATGTATTAGTTTTAGATGATCACTACACTAGATTTAAAAGGGTCTATTTTCTAAAAAAGAAATTTGAAGCATTTTTTGTTTTAAAACATTCATATCCTTAGTTAAAAATGAGAAAAACATACCACTGATAACTATTCTATGTTATAATGGTGGATAATTTCAAAATTCTGATTTTGAAACATTTTCTAGTAATAAAGGTATTACTCACAAAATTTCAACACCAAGAACCCCTTAGGTAAGTTTTGTTGTTTGAAATAGAAATAATAATTTTTTAGAAATGATAAGGACCATGTTGAGTGAATACTAAATTGCTAATAATTTTTGGGATGAATCTATATGTAATGCATGTTATACTATAAATTGAGTTATAGCTAGACATTTTTCTTAATAAAACACATTATGAATTTTTGACTCATGGAAAACCTAATGTTTCTTACTTTAAGTTATTTGGATGAAAAGTATTGATATTTAATAATGAATATAATCTACATAAATTCTCACCCAAATATGATGAAAGAATTTTTTATTATTTTAGTCCACTACTTCTAAAGATTATAGTGTTTTTAACAAAAACACTTGTACAATTGAGGAAATAGTTCATGATAAAATTTATGAAACTGAACCTTTTGATTTCAAACAAAAAAATCCAACGTCAAAATATGTGTTTTCACAAATGGATTATCAAACCTTGACGAAACACTCGTATGAACCTGGAAAACCCAAGAATATATTTATGAAATTTTTACACTAGAGGACTTTTTATCTTATGTTGATGAGCAGGTTTTACAAAACCCAAATCAATTGTCTCTTTGAAATCATCCCAGTGATAATAGCATTGGTGATAGAAGTAAAACCAAAAGACTATAAATTCTTTGAGAAATGAAATAGAACATATTGATTTTCTTTCTCAATTTGAACCTAAAACATCAAATGAAACCTTAGGTAATGAAGACGTGATTAAATATATTCATGATTAATTAAATGAATTTGAAAGTAATAATGTATGGACTATGGTTTAATTGTAAAGACTCGGAAATTTCAAGGAAATTTTTTTCCTAATTTTATTTGGAATTTTATAAGAACGCAGTTTCTGACGGCGCCTGATTCCGAGGCCCGGTGTGCCCGGAATCAATTTCCGAAGTTTAGCTCGGGTACGTTCAGTGAACGAACGAGCCGGAATTTCTAACTTTTGAACCGATACTCGGAATCAAATTCTGAGGGCACCGATGGAACCGCAATGCTGGTATTTTCTTAGGAACGCCTATCCCGGAGTTGCATTTACACGAGGGAAGTTGTTAAAAAAATTGTGAAAGTAAAAATAAAAATTTAACATCAATTTTTATTTTCCTTAAGTGTTTTTATCCATTGGATGGAAGTTGGGTAACTACCCAACTTCCCTTGGGAGGTTAAGAGGGTGGTGGGGCCCACATGAACCCCACCCCTTCATATCCTCTAACCCCCTCAACTCACCATTAATGTTGTGAACTTATGACATCAATGTAGTCAGTTTAATGTGAGTTTTTTTTTTGAAATTCAAACTCTTGAATTTCAAAGGTTTATATTGTGTTAATAAATTAAGTGTGGGCTTAATTTATTTTTGTTTAGTTTCTTTTTTGCTTGAGAGGTTTGGGAGAATCGTTGAGAAACTTGAAGATCTTCTTCGTCTTCGACGAAGAACGTGAAGAATGGATCTTCTCCGACGAAGAACATCGACCCCACGACCTAGAAGACTCGACATTCCAGATTCTTCCAACTTCATCTTCCTCCACGACAAGGGTGAAGTCGCCGACCATGGTGATCATCGCCAACGACAATGTACCTCCCTTCTTCATCATAGAAACAAGTGAGGAGACGTCGTTTTCTCCTCGGACGCACCCCGACGTCCATGGAATCTACGTCCGATGCCGCGACGCCATTCTCCATGATACCCGACGTGCGACGTCAAATATCAAGGTTGGGGATTATTTTATTTACTTATTTCCATTCATAATTGTAGTTATCGATTGTCGTGGATTTTTCGACTAGATGACATCGATTAACGAGAGGGGGGACAGACCGCAAAAACACGACCGAAAACCCCTCCTATGTTCATGTTTGTTTCCTTACAGATGGAACGGGATGGCGTGGTGCCATCGCACCACGCGGGAATCACACGGCAAGTATTGCGTGGCGCCGTCGCGCCGCGCCATGGAAAGAAATTCAAGAACGCGACGCCGTCGCGCCGCGTCGAAGAAAACCGAAGACGCCGCGGCCGGAGCAGCGCCGCGGCAGAGGGGCGCGGTGCCATCGCACCGCGCCAGACAACAAGGGTTGCGGCTGGTTCCGGACCGCGGCTGAGCAAGGTGACCGGCGGCCGGAACGGGCCGCCGGTGTCGGAGCCGGAAGGGGACCGGCCATTGCCGGTCCCGTTGAGTAGGAACTGGCCGACCGGAAGGGGAGGAAACGGGAAAATTAAATTTCCCCGGCTGGATTCAAGTGGCCCCAAATTTAAGGGGCCACCATTTCATAAAGGAGGGGCAACGCCCCTCCCTTGGCTCACGCGCGGCACAAAGGCTGCGCTGGCCGCTGCGCTGGCCGCGCATGCTGGCCGCCGTGAAGGCCACGCAAGCTGGCCGCCGCGCTGGCCGCGCCGCCGCACCGCCGGCTGGGCCGGGGCTCCGGGCCGGGCCGGGTCGACCCGGTTCGGCCGACCCAGGGGGGGGGGGGGGGGTCGGGCCGGGTCGGCCCGGGCCTAGACCCCCGTTTTCGGACCACATTCAGTCAAAAGCCCATAACATGAGCTACGGGCCTCCAAACGACTCGCGGTCAGTGGCAACGCGATCCTTGGATTGAGACGGTCGTTTCTGTATATCGCACTCAAGGTTTTGGATTACTTTGGGTTCGGCCGGGTTCGTTCGGATACGAAACCAACCGGGACCTCGGAGCGGAAACACTTATATCTTAAGCTCCGGACGTCCGATTCACGTGCCGTCGACTTTGATGGATTCCTCTAAGTGAGAGGGATCTTTTGGCTTACTCCGCTCGAGGTTTGGATGCCGTCGGAGTGCGGTCGGGTTGGTTCGCTCACGAAACCAACTGGGCCCCTGGAACGAAAAAGCCAATAACTTCCAGACCGGGCGTCCGATTGACGCGCCGTATGTTGCGTTGCGTTCCTGTTGACGATACGGAACTTTTGGCATCCTCCTCAAGAGTTTTGGATGCAGTTGGGTTATAGCCTGGTTGGATTGTACCCGAAATCCAACCGGGCCCCTAGAACGGAAAAAGATGATATCTTTCAGACATGACGTCCGTTTGACGAACCGTCAGCGGCGTTGTTGATCTCGTCGAGAAACGGTCCCTATGAGTATACCCTATGGGAGTTCGGGGTACAGTTGAGATATGGCCGGGTTGGTTCGCTTACGAAACCAACCGGGCCCCTAGGACGAAGAGGCTAATAACTCACAGACCAGACGTCCGATTGATGCGCCGTCTGTTGCGTTGAGACCCCTATGACGAGGCGGTTCTTTGAGATAATTCTTCGTGGGACTTTCGGATACTTGGAGTATCGACTTGTAGCTCGTGGAGCGGACCCTACTGGAGACGAGTGTACGGAGTACGGAGACCGTGTAGCCGGCAGAGACCTGAAGACTACTTGTCCGATTCGATTCAGAGTGACTTATGTAGCCCAGTGAGGAGCACTACTTTGTGAGGTGGAAGACCCACAACGGAGGAGCACTACTATGTGAGGTGGCAGACCCGCGGTACTCGACAGGAGGAGTACCTCTGTAGGCTATGAGGGGGGAGCACTACTGTGTTTGGGTGGCAGACCCCGGCGGGAAGCACTACTGTGTGAGGTGGTAGGCCCGCGGTACTTGACAGGAGGAGTACCTCAGCAGTCTTAGGTTAGTGAGCAGTACCTCGGAGTCGTGACATGACCACTGTACACTCCAGAGACGGAGCTCTTCAGCAGTTACGGTTTCGGTAATGAAAATCCTGGTTTGAGCTGAGTCTATGATCTTTGTGTTTCCTCATGATTGAGATGGGTTACTTGATAACTTAGGTATATGTATGGGCATATACCTGGGTAGTGGTTACCTTTTTATTTCATAATCCTTGTGTTTCCTCATGATTGAGATGGGTTACTTGATAACATAGGTATATGTATGGGTATATACCTATGTAGAGGTTATCTGTTGAGATCTTATTTGTGGTTATCCTTGTTGGTTTAGTGATACCTTGAGGGTCTCAGGGTCCCTACTGAGTATCATTATACTCACCCCTGCACGGGCTATGCCCGCACCTCGTTGTGTTGGTTGCAGACGACGGGCAGTGCTGATGGAGGCCGAGTGTTCGAGGAATGGACGGTACCCAGAGGTGGACTACACGACGAGTCAGTACCCAGAGGTGGACTACACGACGAGTCAGTACCCGGAGGTGGACTACATGACGAGTCAGTATCTGGAGGCAGACTTCACAGTGAGACGACACTCGGAGGAGGTTGACGGGCGAGAGCGTTGTAGAGGCTATCTGTACCTACCCTTCAGGTAGGATCCATGGTGGACGATCTAGGAGTTTCGCCATCTGTACCTACCCTTCAGGTAGGATCTGAGGAGGACGATCCAGGAGCCGCTTTCGTTCTTCCAGCTATTGTATTTTCCTGTTGTACTTTGTTTAGTTGTAGTTGTACTTTCATTTGGGTTTGTATTTTGGCCCATTTACCTTTCGACACTTCTCTTTGTACTTAGTGTTTTACTTCCACTTGTACTCTGTGGTATTTTGTTACTTTTATAAAGGAAATGCCTTCCCAGTTATCAGAATTTATGCCTTTGGTGCTAGTCGCCATCCCCTGGCCTATGGAAGGCGGGCTTGGGGTAGTCACGGCACGGTTCCCAAGGACGAGTCATGACAAATTGGTATCAGAGGAGTTCGGTTCTACCGCAGAACTTAGGACTCTGATATTTATCTATGTGAAGAAATATTGTTAAGGGTACTGAGTGTGGTCTTCAGTTCAGGGAGTCCAGTGTTGGTGCGGTGGCCGACGTATCCGTACACCAGGACCCTGACTACTGATTTCCGACTTTGTACACAAAAACACAGATTGTGTGTGTGTTTCCAATGTATTAAAGTCAGCTCAAACCATGTCATCTCACCAGGTCTAAACGTTGACCGTGACACATCTGTTCAGGATGTCTCCACGCATACAGTCAGTTGGAGTTCCGAGAGAGTACTCGATGACGGCTCACCGAGCGACGAGGCTCTGGTGTAGGGCCCTTTTTACTATGTTGGCACCCTCGGGTGGTGTACCAGCCGCACCACCACCAGTTGGGCAGTAGATTCCAACAACTATACTAGCAAACCGTGCATGCTGGCAGAGCACGTTGCACGAGTTCCAGCAGCAGCGACCTCCGAGGTTACGATGCGAGATAGATTCCCAGACAGCAGAGCAGTGGTTGGAGGCGATTTCTTGGGTTTTCTGCCTAGCTGAGACATTAGTAGAGTGGATGGTGAACTTGGCCACTAGTGTTTTCCAGTGAATGACCATGAGGATGGTCTGCATAGTGATGAGGCTTCGGTATGTGGACCGATGTCTGAGATAGTACCTTTGGGTAGTGTGTCAGCTATACATCACTACCTGTTGGTTAGCAGTTACAACCGGCGGTACCGGTAGGTGACACATGTAAGCTTACTGCCTTACATGTGTTCTAACATCAGATACCCTCATGTTCTGAGGCGAACCTGACTCACAGGTGGATGAGGACTGGCTTGAGGGGGTGGCAGAGAGTTTTCTAGAGCTTATACAGTTTCGGCGGGACGACGTGTTGATAGCTGAGAATTCATCGAGGCATACCGAACATACCAGGTACTCGATGGATGCGTTTCGATCAGTGCAATAGTGGTTGGACCTATGAGCATGGTATGTTTAAGGGCTTCTGAGCCAGCACCTTTTTTCTATGCATTCCTACTTAGGCTAGGGTGATAGAAGGAAACTTTGTGGTTGAGAATTCTTTGCTGAACAAATACAGCCAGAGAATGATAGAAGTTTGGAAATCAGGAACCTGGCGCCAGTATCGGGGACTTGGGCATGTAAAATGTTTCAAGGAGAGGAAATGTTAAGGACAGATGAATCTGCAGAGCAGCAGACATGGAGGCAGAGCTAGGAGAGCAGCTTGTGGTGGTGTACATTTCAACATGTTACCATCACCCGCCTTTGTAGTCCCCACTAGACTCAGGGAGTTGGAGAGTAGGGGAAGAGATTAGCTGCTTGCGGTCATGGAGTTCGACCAAAAAGGGCTCTAAGGATGATTCAAAGTGCGTACTTTGTCTTCTACTAGCTGCCGTAGCCACAGAAATCGATACGAATCATCCCTTCCTTCCATGAATCTAGTCCCAGACCTAGAGTTTCCAGTTAAGCCGTTGAATTGACCCTCACATCTGGAGATACCTTTGGGAGGAGACTCGATAGTCACACTTACGCCGACGGTGTTATCTGACCCTTGAGGCGAGAGTCTCGGTTGGGACCTCTTGGTGGCAGCGTCGAGGCCTTACGATGTTAGTTTGAGTATGGATTTGGAAATAACTGTTCATACTCAAATTGACGGTATTAGGCAAACGTCGGGATGGGTTTTCCTTGGTCGGCGAAAAGGAAACCCTGGGAAGAACAAGTTAAACTCATGCACGGGGGGGGGGGGGGGGTGCGACCGATCACTCTTGAGTCGGCCAACCTTACCCTCGTGGCAGCAATCGTTTGAGTTCCAGTTCTAACAAGAATTGGAAACCTCTGGAGTTCGAGGATGACGATCACGTCCTTATACGGGTCTCACCTCGACGAGGTTTACAGAGATGTGGCCAAGGCGGCAAGTTATCTCCGAGGTTCAACGGACCTTTCTAGGTCCTCAGCTGAGTAGGCGAGGTGGTTTACCGCTTGATACATCCACCAAAGTTGCACTAGGTGCACGACGTCTTCCACGTATCTCAACTAAGGAGATACGTGCTTGATCCTTCACACATCATCGACCTCAGGGAGTTGGACGTCGATGACAGGGCATCATGCACGGAGGTTCCATTGGGGATTGAGGATCAACGGGAGCAGGTCCTACGAGGACGGTCGATTCCTCTTGTGCGTTTTCGTAGGCAGCACGGAAACCTCCAGGTGAGCACATGGGAGCGGAAGGCTCAAGATGCGTGCTCTGTACCGCTTTTGTGACCCAGGTTTGTGTTGAAGCTTTACGGGGACGTAAAGCCCTGAGGTGGGAGTAATGTAAAGACCCGGAAATTTCAAGGAAATTTTTGTCTTAATTTTCTTTGGAATTTTACAAGAACGTAGTTTCTTACGGCGCCTGATTCTGAGGCCCGGTGTGCCCGGAATCAATTTCCGAAGTTTAGCTCAGGTACATTTAGTGAACGAACGAGCGGGAATTTCTAACTTTTGAAATGATACTCGGAACCAAATTCTGAGGGCACCGATGGAACCGCAGCACCGGTATTTGCTTAGGAACACCTATCCCAGAGTTGCGTTTACACGAGGGAAGTTGTTAAAAAAATTGTGAAAGTTAAAATAAAAATATAACTTCAATTTTTATTTTCCTTAAGTGTTTTTATCCATTGGATGGAAGTTGGGTAACTACCCAACTTCTCTTGGGAGGTTAAGAGGGTGGTGGGGCCCACACGAACCCCACCCCTTCATATCCTCTAACCCCCTCAACTCACCATTAATGTTGTGAACTTAAGTTATAACTTATGACATTAATGTAGTCAGTTTAATGTGAGTTTTTTTTGAAATTCAAACTCTTGAATTTCAAAGGTTTATGTTGTGTTAATAAATTAAGTGTGGGCTTAATTTATTTTTGGTTAGTTTCTTTGTTTCTTGAGAGTAGGAGAATCATTGAGAAACTTTATAATCTTCTTCGTCTTCGACGAAGAACGTGATGAACGATTGTTCTCCGACGAAGAACAACGACCCCACGACCTAGAAGACTCGACATCCCGAATTTTTCCAACTTCATCTTCCTCCACGACAAGGGTGAAGTCGCCGACCATGGTGATCATCGCCAACGACAATGTAACTACCTTTTTCATCATAGCAACAAGTGAGGAGACGTCGTTTTCTCCTCGGACGCACCCCGACGTCCAAAGAATCTACGTCCGACGCCACGATGCCATTCTCCGTGATACCCGACGTGCGACGTCAAATATCAAGGTTGGGGATTATTTTATTTACTTATTTCCATTCATAATTGTAGTTATCGATTGTCGTGTATTTTTTGACCAGATGACATCGATTAACGAGAGGGGGGCCGGACCGCACAAACACGGCCGAACCCCCCTCCTATGTTCATGTTTGTTTCCTTACGGATGCAACGGGATGGCGTGGTGCCGTCGCACCACGCTGGAATCACACGGAAAGTATTGCGCGGCGCTGTCGCGCCGCGCCGTGGAAATAAATTCAAGAACGCGACACCGTCGCACCGCATCAAAGAAAACCGAAGACGCCGTGGCCGGAGCGGGGCCGCGGCGGAGGGGCGCGGTGCCGTCGCACCGCGCCGGATGACAAGGGTCACGACCGGTTCCGGACTGCATAGGAGAAAGGTGACCGGCAGCCGGACCGGGCCACCGGCGTCGGAGCCGAAAGGGGACCGGCTATTGCCGGTCCCGTTGAGTAGGAATCGGCCTGCCAGGTCGGGCCGACCGGAAGGGGAGGAACCAGGGAAATTAAATTTCCCCGGCTGGATTCAAGCGGCCCCAAATTTAAAGGGCCACCGTTTCATAAAGGAGGGGAAACGCCCCTCCCTTGGCTCATGCGCGGCACAAAGGCCGCGCGGGCTGCGCAGGCTGGCCGCCGCGCTGGCTGCGCAAGCTGGCCGCCGCGCCGCCGGCCGGGCCGGTCCGGGTCGGCCCGGGCCCAGACCCCCGTTTTCGGACCACTTTCGGTCAAAATCCCATAACGTGAGCTACGGGCCTCCAAAAGACTCGCCGTCAGTGGCAACACGATCCTTGGATCGAGACAGTCGTTTCAGTATATCGCACTCAAGGTTTCGGATTACTTTGGGCTTGGCCGGGTTGGTTCGGATACGAAACCAACCGAGCCCTCGGAGCGGAAACGCTTATATCTTAAGCTCCGGACGTCCGATTGATGTGCCGTCGACTTTGATGGATTACTCTAAGTGAGAGGGATCTTTTGGCTTACTCCTCTCAAGGTTTGGATGTCGTCGGAGTGCGGTCGGGTTGGTTCGCTCACGAAACCAACCGGGCCCCTAGAACGAAAAATCCAATAACTTCTAGACCGGGCGTCCGATTGACGCGCCGTCTGTTGCGTTGCATTCCTGTTGACGATACGGAACTTTTGGCATCCTCTGCCCACGTTTTGGATGCAGTTGGGTTATAGCCGGGGTGGATTGTACCCGAAATCCAACCGGGCCCCTGGAACGGAAAAAGATGATATCTTTCAGACAGGACGTCTGTTTGATGAACCGTCAGCGGCATTGTTGATCTCGTTGAGAAACGGTCCCTATGAGTATACCCTATGGGAGTTCAGGGTATAGTTGAGATATGGCCGGGTTGGTTCGCTAAGAAACCAATCGGGCCCCTAGGACGAAAAGGCTAATAACTCACAGACCAGGCGTCTGATTGATGCGTCGTCTGTTGCGTTGAGACCCCTATGACGAGGCGGTCCTTGGAGATACTTTTTCTTGGGACTTTGAGATATTTGGAGTATCGACTTGTAGCTCATGGAGAGGACCCTCCCGGAGACGAGCGTATGGAGTACGGAGACCGTGTAGCCGGCAGAGACCTGAAGACTGCTTGTCTGATTCAATTCGGAGTGACTTACGTAGCCCAGTGGGGAGCACTACTTTGTGAGGTGGCAGACCCACAACGGAGGAGCACTACTATGTGAGGTGTCAGATCCGCGATACTCGACAGGAGGAGTACCTCTGTAGGCTATAAGGGGGAGCACTACTGTGTTTGGGTGGCAGACCCCGACGGGAAGCACTACTGTGTGAGGTGGCAGGCCCGTAGTACTCGACAGGAGGAGTACCTTAGCAGTATTAGGTTAGTGAGCAGTACCTCGGAGTCATGACAGGACCACTGTACACTCCAGAGACGGAGCTCTTCAGCAGTTACAGTTTCGATAATGAAAATCCTGGTTTGAGCTGAGTCTATGATCTTTGTGTTTCCTCATGATTGATATGGGTTACTTGATAACTTAGGTATATGTATGGGCATATACCTGGGTAGTGGTTATCTGTTGATTTCATAATCCTTGTGTTTCCTCATGATTGAGATGGGTTACTTGATAACTTAGGTATATGTATGGGTATATACCTATGTAGAGGTTATCTGTTGAGATATTCTTTGTGGTTATCCTTGTTGGTTTAGTGAGACCTTGAGGGTCTCGGGGTCCCTACTGAGTATCGTTATACTCACCCCTGCATGGGCTATGCCCGCACCTCGTTGTGTTGGTTGTAGACGACAGGCAGTGCTGACGGAGGCCGAGTGTTCGAGGACTGGACGGTACCCGGAGGTGGACTACGCGACGACTTAGTACCCAGAGGTGGACTACACGACGAGTCAGTACCAGGAGGTGGACTACACGACGAGTCAGTATCTAGAGGCGGACTTCACAGTGAGACGACACTCGGAGGAGGTTGACGGGCAAGAGTGTTGTGGATGCTATCTGTCCTTACCCTTCAGGTAGGATCCATGGTGGACGATCTAGGAGCTGCACCATCTGTACCTACTATTCAGGTAGGATCCGAGGAGGACGATCCAGGAGCCGCTTTCATTCTTCCAGCTATTGTATTTTCCTGTTGTACTTTGTTCAGTTGTAGTTGTACTTTCATTTGGGTTTGTATTTTGGCCCATTTACCTTTCAGCACTTCTCTTTGTACTTAGTGTTTTACTTCCGCTTGTACTCTATGGTGTTTTGTTACTTTTATAAAGGCAATGCCTTCCCAGTTATCGGAATTTACGCCTTTGGTGCTAGTCGCCAGCCCCTGGCCTATGGAAGGCGGGCTTCGGGTAGTCACGGCACGGTTCCCAAGGACGGGTCGTGACAGTTTAATGACCTAAAGAAATAATAGTAATTAGTGTAAAATGGGTTTTAATAAAAAATTGCGGTGAAAAGGCAGTCCTTATAAGAAATAAAAAAATACATGGTGGTAAAGGCTATAAATATCAATAGAAAATAGTCTATGAAGAAACCTATGGTCTGGTAGCTAGACATGAATCTTTTCATCATATAATATCCTTTGCAACATTCGTTAAGGTCACACATTATCAAAAGTATAAAAAATGTGCTTTTCTAAAGAGATTTGTACCGGAATATGTTTTGGAAGAACAACCTCTTGGTTTTATAGATTCAAAACATATTTTTCATGTATTTAAACATACAAAATCTCTATATGGCCTTAAAAAATCCTCTAGAGCTTGGAATGTTAGACTCATATGATTTCATTTGCAAAACAATTGTGCAAAATGCACTAAATATCCAACTTATTTTGTAAAAATGGAAAAGAAAAACGTTTTTTTTGTTGAAATTTATGTTAATGACATTATATTTGGATGAACTCAACCATCACTAATAGATTCTTTTCTGAATCCCATGAAATTTCAGTTTGAAATGAGTATGATGGGTGAGTTAACATTTCTTTTAGGTTTTAAAATTTCTCAAACACAAGATGAAACCAATATATACCTACATAAATATATCAAATATTTACATAAAAGGTATGAATATTACAACACTAAGAGTATAAGAACTCTAATAGGTTCCTCAAATACAATTGATCTTGATGATAAAGGGAAACCAATATATCAAACTTCTTTTGGAGGTATGATAGAATTTTTTTATAGTAATAGATAATTGTCCAGACATAATGTTTTTATTATGTTTATGTGAAAGATATCAATTAAATCCAAAGGAATATCATTTAAATGTAGTGAAAATAAATTTTACCTACTTAAACAGAACTATGCAATTAACACAATTTTATTCTTCAAGAACTGATTTAAAAAAAATGTTTTTTCAGATACAGACTTTGGTTATTATTGAATGGGTAGAAAAATTACATCCATAACATTTCATTTATTAGGAGACTCATTAGTTTATTTTTCATGGAAAAAAACATTCAGTAGCACTTTCCACAACTGAAGATGAATATGTAGTAGCTAGAAGTTGATGTGCTCAAGTGTTATGGATGCAACACACACTCACTGACAATGGCATGACATTTTTAAAAAATAAAATACTATTTGATAATACTAGTGCCACTTCTCATTGTAAAAACCTTTAACATCCCTCACATGAAAATTAAAAAAATATTAGGCATCACATTCTTAGAGACCACACACACAAAGGAGATAATATTTTACAATTCATTGGAATACAAGAACATCTTATTGATATTTTCACCGAACCATTATATTCATATAGATTTGAATACATTAAATAAAAGCAAGTAACTATCATTGTAATTTAATCATTCACTTACACTTCTTATTTAAATCATCTCTTTACATTAATTTACACCTTTTTAATGCGGATTATACACATTTTTATCAGTTTCCCTTTTTTATTGATTTCTCTTTTTATTGGTTTCACTTTTTTATTGGTTTCACGTTTTTATCGACATTACTTTTTTATCAGTGTCACCATTCTATCTTTTTCACTTTTTATCACTTTTACATTTTATTATTTTTACATTTTATCGATTTTAGTTTTTATCAATTTCACTTTTTATCGGTTTTAATTTTTATCGGTTTCACTTTTTATCAATTTCACTTTTTATCGATTATACTTTTTATGGGTTTTATAGTTATATGTTTCATTTTATCGGTAATAGATTATTTATAATGGTATATTATGTTGGTTCCAAATTATTTATATCCGTTTTATAATTCTTATCAGTCTCATATGATTTTTGGTATAGTTTTTATTATTATCATTTGAACAATATACTGAAACCAATATGCCAATCTAGATACTCTGACAGGTACAATTTCTAAAGATTTATTTTGGTTGTTCAAATAATTGTTTTTCTATTCTTTCTTTTAACTCATAATTGGATTCATTCTGAATAAGCTTTTCTTTTAAGGAAAACCTCGATAGTTTGAAGTCATTCTCAACCATTGGATCTCTTAGAACAAATACTAACCGTCAATTTTTTTAAAGAACCCCTCCATTCCAACCCCACATTGAATTCCTATAAATTTCTCTCATGTCATGATGCTCTTTAAATACAAATCATGTTTCCTAATTTTTTATCCTCAGTTTACATAATCAGATATGTCCTCAGCTTTCGTAACTAGGAAAAGTTCTTGGTTAGAGATAATAATTCATGTTTGAGTCAACTACAACATCTACAATGAAAATGTCTCTAATATATTTCTCTTTTATGACCTTTCAATGAGAATGGTCAGTCTCTCATGTCATTTATGAGAATTTTGATTATTCTTTGAAAAGGATAATAAGTTTCCATGTGTGGGAATCCATTTCTGTTGAAATAATGGATTCAGATCAAGACTGTGTGTATTATTATTAACATTTTCAATTATATAAAATAATGGATATAAATAATGGACTCAAAATTTATTTTATGATTTATGATAATAAATACAGAACCTCTAAAAAAATCATCTACTTTAATAGGAGTTCCATATTTGGGTGATGCCATATGTCCTTCCCCCAAATTACCGGAACAGGATGGGACATTTGATAAGAGGAAATATGAGGAATATATTTTTGAGATTCATGATTATAAAAGGATGATTAATCATTTATCATCTGAAAATATACTCATTTTCTTCTGGATGAATGACATTATAATACATAGAAATGGTGATAAGGAAACAATGAATGTTTCAGATGTTTATGTTCTTGATTATCTGGTGAATATGAGAATGTTCACGCTAATGAGATTCATCTTCTTGATAGTTAAAAAGTATAAATATGGTTCCTTAATGTCTCAAATGATCATATTTCCCATTATTCTAAATATTTTTTTTTGAAATAATTCATGAGTTTTTGAAATGATTAAATCAATTCAGATCTGACATCATTCATGAATCCTCTCATCAGTTAGGATATGATAATGAGACTCAAATTACAATTCAATCCTAAATCCAAAAAAATTATTATATACTCGAATGTTAATAAAGAAAAGGATGTAGTTTAAGGGAGTGAAATAAATTTCTATAAAAAATATCCATCTTTAAGAAAATGAATGGTATATAGGAATACAACTCCCGAGAGATAAAATAATCAAAAATTAGTATCAGGTGAGGCTGTTGTAGAGTAGAGGTAAAAAATGGAGAAAATAAATGAAGGGGGTCCTCAATTGGTTTTTGATCTTGTTGAAGCTCTGGATGTGAAAATAAGGATCTTGGAATTAGTAAAATAACAATAAGGAAAGAAGATAACGAAGAATAGAAAGGCAAAAGATATTGATAGTGATAGTCTTCTACATATAGTTGAGAAATCCATAACATAAACTGTAATAAGGGAGCCACTAGTTCAAACTCAATCAGATCTAGTGGACAAACAGAAATAGAAAGTGGATTCTAAAAAATCATCAATACAAAGTCTCAATTAAGATTATATAGAACATGAAGAAGAAAAAGGGGATGAAGAACAAGAAAAATAAGAAGAAGAACTGTAAGATAATGTAGATTCAAACAAGATAAATCATTAGGAAGAATCATCAGAAGTTAAATCTTTTATGTTTATATCTATTAATCCTCTTACATGCAAGGAATATTCTCAAAGATTTTCTTCCATGAAGGTCATTCATGTTTCTGATAAATAATATGATGAATCAAATAAGAATCAGAATCTTCCAGTAGTTTGTTTCAACACCACAACTCATTTTTCAAATCTCCCAGAAAACAATGATGATTGAAATTCAGAAATAAAAATAATAATGAAGATAATTAAATACATTGAACATTATTTGAAAATAATTGAAAAGATTATACCATTCATTCCAAAAATTTAAGCAATATGAGAAATAATTTCAAATAGTCAAAATGAATGAACATACTCTATTAATACATTGAGAGAATAACTTCTCAATCTTTAAACTGATTTGAAAATATTCAATGAATGTTGTTCTAAACATAGAAAAGAATCTAATATTTTTTTTCATATGGTCTCACAACATTGATGATAATATCAATTATCATGTGGACAATCTTGATGAATTGATAGAGAATATAAATAATCTCAATTTGGTCTATCAAAGTAGGTCACTGATTTGAATGAAGAACATGATGTATTTCAATGATCGGGTACCTCAAAAGTAATAGCCTCTAAAGAGATTGAAAATCATAAGGCTAAATTGGATGGTGGTTTTAATGACATTGTTTTTCTCTCAAATAGATTGTAATTTTATAGAATGCATGAAGAGTTAGAATGAAGAATTCCAATTCTCATGAAGAAAGGCTCAAAACACAAGAATCTATAAATTGGCTTCTTGAATATAGGCTCTGGAAAGATGAAATGATTATTTCTAAATAGGATGTGAAGATAAAGTCTGATAAAGAATCTCTTGAAAAATTGTCTGAAGATAGAAAAGTGTTCAAAAATATGATGCTCTCTACATTCGTCCTCTTCGAAAAACAAAAGGGGAATAAATGATTTTTAAAACGTTTGTTGTAATAAAAATAATTATCATTCCAAGTAATGTCTATTGTTTATTACTTTTTTTCACTATATAATTGCAAGAAATAAGTGTTTTTCCTTACTTTTTTTGAAAATAATAAAGGCGGAGAATAATTTCTGAAAGAATAAATTACATTTATAAATACAGAAAATAGTAAATACCTTATTAAGGGGGAGTGCTCACAATTAAAAGTAAATAGACTATAATACTTAGTGACTTATTTATCCTAGGGTTGAATTAGTCATATTCACAATTACTTTCAATAGAGTTTCTAAAATCAGGTGGATATAAGTCCTGATTTTTTTTGTGACTTCCAAAAGGGGGTTATTTTTGTGTCAAAAATGTTTCGACATTCCCATTGATATTTTTTTTTGGAAATCACAAATTACTTCTTGTTATTCATATATATTGTATTTTTATCAAATTTTCATATATCATAAAATTATATGTTGTTTTCGTATAGTAATCATATACGGTTGTTTTATTATCGTAATCACATATATTTTATCTCATCATAACCACATAAATTGTTTTACAATAGTAACACATATGATGTTTTCATAACAATACACATCATAAACAGATTATGAATTGTATTCATATAATATATCTTAATCTCGCATCATAACAGGGTTATGTATTTTATCATATTCATGTATCGTAACTAGGTTATGTATCCTATTCATATTATGCATCCTAATCACATTTTTCATTGTAAGAATGTTATATATCATAACCCTAATAAAAGTCATAACCACAATATGCATCTTATCCATGTTGATCATCGTAACCGAGTTATAAATTGTAACCACGATATAAATCAACATCACTATATACATTGTAACCATGTTATGTATCATACACATGTAATGAATTAAACTTGATTTTTACACCAATACCACATACACATTTTTCATTATATTTTATCATACATATTCTTTAATACATCGGTACAAATATTTTTCAAGATAAAATGATCTCGTTGAGTTGGTAATATATTAATCAAAATGAGGTCATATATTCTGTTTCTTTTGACCATTATATTGTCAAGTGTTCAAGTCTCTCAGAATTTTCTAGGGAAATATGACCATTTGAGGAAATGTGACCATTGGAACCTGAATCCTATAAATAGGAGGTCATTAAAACTAGATTAAACAAATTTTCATCTTCCATCTTCTAGATAGATACTACTTTACATATCTCTTACTTCATGTGAAAAGCCTTAAAGATAGAAGACATGAACAGCTTGTTCCTAATTCTTATATTTCAATAATTTCTTTGTATTTATTTGTGTGAACGATAATTGTGCTAATGATAAAGGGATTCTGGGGATATGAATATGGTGATGTAGAACGTTTTATCAATGTATTTAAAGTAATTGAAAAACGAAGGTGGTGATCACCTTCTTAATCACGGGCTTCCGTAGGTAGGAGGACAGTACTGTCTATCATCTTATCGATGGATTACCAGGGTTATGGTAAGTCATAGATTTTTTCTTTGGGGAAATGATACCCTACTCTTTGGGATAAAATAATTGTAATACCATTATTTTTCCACTACATTTTGTAATAAAAAGGTAATTCATTAGTTTCTTATTTATATTCATATTCTTTTCTATTGTAATTGTTTTAATTATCATATATTCTTTACATGTTTTATTAAAAGATTCTATACACTGTATGATAGAACCAATTATATTTATATTAATATAATAATTATATTCAATTCAAATACAATTGATTTAATAACCTATCATATAATATTATATCATATCCATTGGATCCAAGACCCGTATGGTAATTTGTATAGGTCGTAAATTGTATTAATTTAAGACCTCTTAAAATAGGTTCCTTCCTAAGTGTCTAAATACAATTTTATTAAACCTAGAATTCACCCACCACACACATGTATTGTACCATCTCATATACATTTACATATATATTACAATCCAACCCATGTGAGGTAAAAGATACCAGATATTTGTTGAGGAGGAATTTGGAATGAAAGTAATAAGGGAAATGATTGTCATTTGTAGCAAAAGTGAGGGAAGTTTTTATTATTTTCCAAGGGACACATCATTATTGGTATTTTTACAACCATAGGCTTTCCCATGGTATTTTCCCATGCTATTTTCCACCTGGGACACCTCAAAAACTATTTTATTATACACTAGTCAACCAAAATTATTACATTAGTAATGATGTCATTAAACACACTAAAACTGAAAACTATAATTTTATTATTCCGTAGAAGACAAAACATTTTATAAAAATATCATAAATTATCCCTAACATAATATTGAAGCTATGAATTCAAAAATGAACTCCATTTTATGAATATAATTTTCTAATTATGATATATTTAATTTTTTAATAAAAATAATATTTTCTTGAAAAAATACTAATACATAACAAATAATTTATGAACCAGTTATTTACTTATGCTATTATATCAAATTACCAATAAATATCCCTAAATAAAATTTATACATTCTTAATTGATGTTATTATTCCATTAGTTACATTACTATTCATAAATGTAATATTACTATTCATAGTTTACTATTTAGTAAATCATAAATTGATCTTATTAGAATCTACATTACTTACTAATCAACATAGTAGAAAACCATTTTATGAAAATAATTTCACAGTATTAATTATTTTATGCATAAAAAAATATTTTAAAATAAATTTTTCCCATATTCATCAATAATATTGAACTTCTATAAATTCATCTTATATTTATTAGGAAATTTTATATTCACAAATTTTACAATAATAAGAAATAAAAATATTATTTATA
Organism: Viscum album; assembly: GCA_963277665.1. Lineage (NCBI taxonomy): Eukaryota > Viridiplantae > Streptophyta > Magnoliopsida > Santalales > Viscaceae > Viscum > Viscum album. The sequence goes on along the minus strand of OY728120.1, from coordinate 380,846,639 downwards.
CAAAATGATTACATAATGTTACTAAGGCCTCATTACATAGCCTCTTATAACACCTGCATATGAACTAAGTGTAAGGTGTGCAATTGTGATAGAATCATAGAGTGTCTCTTACTACATTTCCTCAGTTATGAATTCTATCATGTTGAACTTCTCTGAAAGGAGATTACATTCAAGATTAATATGTCAAAGCACATCTCGGGCTTGGTCAAGAGCAAACACTAGTGATGCTACCTCTTTCCTAAGCTCTGACAAATGGGCTTCGTATGACCGGAGTATAACATATGAGTCCACTTACTCTTCTATTTGTATTAATTAACCACGATAATTTTTATTTATAAATAGTAATCAAAACATTAAGAGTATAGTTTCCAATGGTCATATTGTCCAACAGTCATATAATAGTTGAAACACAATGGTCCCATTTTAATTATACATAATTCATTAATAAATGGATATATTTTTGTTGGTTGTAAAATATAATAACACAAAAAAACATAGGTTTTTATTACATTAGGACTCATTTGTTATGAATTCAAAACTCATGTCAGATAGCCATAAAAGTTTTATACGCATTTGAAATCCATTTATTTTGAATTTAATATTTTATATTACATTAATATCAATTTCATATGGCTGTTAAAATTTTATAACTTTAAAATATGTTTTGTATAAATTTAAAAAAATAATACGAATTTAAAAATAGATTTTTAAAAATATGAAAAACTGAGTTTGTAAGATTCTAATATTTGTTAAAAACTTTTAAAACTATTGATTCTTCAATGAAACATTATAAACCAAAAATACTTAAAAAATAAACAAAAATTGATTTCGTTATGTTGTGAGAAATTATAATTACTCAATGTATACAAGTGAGGTATTTTTAATATTCATAAAAATTTAAAAAATACCCTGAAAAATATCAATATAAATCAAATATAGCACAAAAAATCTCCCCCATTTTATATTATAAAATCAAAAAACATTTTAAAAACAAAAAATATAAGAAATATATTTATTTTTAAAATTTATGAATATATTAACCAATGTATATAATTTTTCAATGATATTTTAAAATATATAACATGAAAAATTGAGTAATTAATTTATTAAAAATTATCCCCCATTTTAATTTTAATAGTAAAAAATTATTGTATTTTATAAAAACTGTCCCAATTAATGATAATTTCTACTTATGTATTTAATAAAAAGGAATATTGCATGTTGATACTATTTTTGAATAGTTAAGAACATCACACATGCATAAAAAATTATAAAATCCATTATGATTCCCCTGAATAAATTCATATAAATTATTAATGTATAGTAATGAAGATACCCCAAATATTCAAATAGTACAATCTATTCTGGAAAAAATATTATATAAAATCATATTAAATAGTGTGAAAGGGTCAACCTAGTTAACTTTAAAAAAAATAAACATAAACATTCATATTAAAACCATACTGATATAGAATTTCTATATCTAAAATATGATTCCTCTATAAGAAAAAATATATTCGAGGAAAATAGGTTTATATTAATCTATATTATAGATCTATTAGCCACAATGGTTCAAGATAGTGGGACCTTCCCCTATGGGTGTCAGAGTGGTCTTGAGTTTGAGTATCATTGAGCACATTCATTAATTTCTATGTTGGATTATTTTATTTGTGATGTATCCCATTTACCCACATCAATGTAAATATATAAAAGATATATTGGAAACATAAAATAATAATCATCATTTAAAAAGCTGACTAAACAAGATAAATTTTCACCATACCAAGTCCAAATGTTGTTTTATCAAAAATCATAGAATTTTGAGGTTTATGAAATTTACTAACATGTTTATTATTAGTTTATATAAATAATAATACAATATCTCTTTTATTAACATGATCACTTATAAACTAAATTCTATCATTAGTGTGTTTGTTCTCAAATGTTGTAAATGATTTTTTGAAATTATAATATTTGATGTATTATCATAGTAAATTGTTAGCATATAAAAATAACAAATAAAATATATTAAAGTTTATTTCATCTGTAAAATAGAAGAAAAATAATTATTTTCAGCAATATAAAAGGTATAGTTGGGATTTATGTGATCACTTATGGGGGTGAATAAGTGATTTACTATTTTTTGTTTAATGATCTAAAAATAGCATTTGCCTCTAGTTAGTGTAAATTTTCCCCATTGTAAAACAATAATGAAGTTAATAGAATGGAACATAAGAATTTTCAAAGATTCACTACTCAATAAGAGTATATATTCCTTAGAATGGTTTGGAAAAAATCTGAAACCTCATGAAAACTAAAAAATTATCCTTTGGTGGGTTACAATAAACTAGAAATATCAGTCACTTTCACATTACTATAGTCCTTTGATAGTTCATGTTCTCCTCATATATATAATTATATGAAATAATAAAAAAAGAACCTTCACTAATATTATTCAATATTATATCACCATGCTGCTACAACATTCTTCACAATGTTCTTCTTAAATGTTACCTTTACTCTCTTCACCTTGTTACATAATAGTGGGAAAAAACCTTCTCCATTCAATATCAGTTAGTCGAATACCCTATTTCAGATACCTTATTCATCTAATACCCTCGGTATGGTACCAATTTCATCTGATGTTCCTCTGATTGACATACTCGGCCCAGTATACTCTATCTGATACACTTTCGTCCAAATACCCTCTTTCCGGTGTAATGTTTCTGATGATTCCATGAATGATGGGTGAAAATATGGATCCCTCAAGAACATTGTTCAAAACATCATTTATTCCGAAAATAACTCAGTATCAATAAATTTTTCTAAATAATTTCCCCCCTTTAAATAAGAATTATTTCTTCAAAAAAGGAACGAGCCTAATCATCAAATTCAATGCTCCGAAATTAACATTGAATAACTCACTCAAATCATTATTTGGTTTATCAGATTCAAAGATCTACGAAAATAAGAATAAATTTCTTTGTAGGAATATTTCTCAATTATTGGTGTCAATGATCTCTTCAAAAATCTAGAAATCTCAGGTATATTTGTGACATTGAAAGAAAAAAACATCATAATCACAATGTATGACTTTAAAAAACTATTTAATGAACCTTACAACATAATATGATAGATATTTATAGGAACTTCCCAATCTAATAATGCACTATCTAATGGAATGATCTTAAACCCTATTTCTGATGTATTTACAAACATTCTTAACTCGATAGACACTATCTAATGGACTTCATTATGATAACTATATATGATGGCCTTGAATGAAATCTACTATCTGTTGGCCTCAATATTAATCATCTTTCTTAAGGATCCATGTAATAACATTTCGTAGAAACCTCTAACTAATGACCATATATATCTCATTAGCATCAGTCTATAACATATATTCAATAACATTATTAATCTCATTCTAATGACTTCATAATACTCCTTCCAATGAATTTGTAAAACATTGTCCCATGAATTCATTATACTATATCTAATGAATTCATAAATCATTGTCTAATAAATATTCATGGAGGAATCTTTCTGATACAAGTCTATATAATGATTCATAAAATCCATTCTAATGAATAATAAATATATATCAAACCATTAATAACTCTCTATTCAATACAATTATAAAATTTCATCAGGTAAGAATTATATTTTTCTTTGTCTGCACTTACTTTATCTTATTTGGATAACCATATCATTAAAAAGGTTAATTTCAATAGTCATGATATTTAGTAATTTGAAGAAAGATAAATCATCTCAAAATTTAGCATTGTCTAGTAATCTAAATCCACTATAAGGTTGAATATCATAACTAAAACATTTTGTGGCACCATCTGTATGATTGCCTCCTTCCATTCATCTATGTCTGATAGCTTATGTCTCTTATATCCATTTTTCATCATATGGTATACTTTCTCTAGAATCATTATAAGGATGGACCAATATTGTTAAGTGATTTATGTATTTACTACAAAAAACAACATCAAAAAATAAACTTTTGTTCATAATCACATTAGTGCCTCTTTTCATCAACATTCCATCCCTTTGGATTTTATTTTCAATGAAGGAAAATGAATGAATCATTGAAACTCACGAAATATATCAATATCCAACAATTATCATCCCATATTAGTGATCTCTTTTTATAAAATAAGAATCACAGAGAAAAATATGATTATTTCCATAATTTACTGACTAAAAGTCATCCATAACTTCTTTAAAAAATCAGATAATTTTCAACAAAAATTTAAAAAACGTTAATCATTAAAGAAAAGGTTCATGCATCTACTTCAACAGACCGTTAAAACCATTCATATATGCAGATTTCACTCCACACCTAAAACATCCCTTCTCTTTATTAGACACATAAATATGATTTATTACACAATATTTCACTTTAGAAAACTCTGAGGATTGATAAGTCAATGTCATGGGAAATATGAACATTACATAACAACATAGAACAAAAAACACAATAAATATATTGAAAACTTCTTTTACGTGATCACAACATTCCTTCGTACTTTTCATTTAATAGGATAGCTTGAGGACATGCATAAAAAGGGATATGCTATAAACCCCAATAAGGGATTAAACAAGTCATAAGATGAATAATATAGTACATGTTAGGAAATTGGCACATCAATGAGCACAAGAGAAACATGATCATATAGTCATGATATAGAATGATTGTTATAACTTGGAAATATGGAAACAACATTTAACATGATATTATCATGATACAAGTATCATTGCACATGAAGCATGAGTAAAACCTTATTTTACTTGAATTAGATTGAGTAAACCCTTGTTTCACTTGACATATCATGATAATAACTTTAACTGATGCATTTTAGCACTATTAGGGAACACAATTCATAATCATTTCATTTCACGCATAAGTGTGAAGCACGGATCATATATCATCAATTCATTAAACAACATCATTTATTCCATGATATAGGAATGTGGAATTTATACATTAAAATCTATAATCAATAAGTAAATGTGAATAATGGTGAATACACTTGATAGAGAAATGGGAATTGTATTCACTACACAATGACATTAGCTTGGAAAATCGTGGTGCAATTTCGGCATCGTAATGATGTGACCTCAGAATTCATAAATATGGTTGTTAAGAGATAAAGGGGTGTCTCATTCTATTAACATAAACTTTAATGTAATTGGTACATAAAGATAAATTTCCCAACATATGTAATGGAATTTATATTCATAATATTAAATAATTTCTTGAATGTAAATGAGAAGAGATAAATCCCATACCAAATTTCAGCATGGTAACAGGTGTACAAGGGAGGAATTAATAAGAGGCAATGATATATATCATCACTCAAGCATAAAAAGGAAAGTATGGTGGATGTGAAAAATCATACCCCAACAATTTTAATTTAAAATAAAATGGCATAAAAATATAAATTAATTTGGAGAAAATGGGAAAGGATGGAAATCCCATACTATGAAGTTTGATCCCAAAGGCTTGGGAGGGGATTGAGAGAGGATTCTTGAGATCTTGTGGAGACTTGGGAAGATTATAGAGAGTGGATGTCCGAGGTTGGTCATGATCCAAATGTTTTGAGTGAAGATAAAGTGGAGTTTTCATGGCATTATAAAGGAAAAGAGAGGGAATTATTTATTATTTATGTTTTTGACACCACACATTAAACTAATCAAAACCAAAAAACAACCGATGGTTTTTGCCAATGGTTTTTTCCAAAGGATATTGGAAAAAATTATTTTATAAGGCCAATTTGTGAACATATTAAAATATTTATCCTTCTTATATGGAGGTGAGTCAAACTCACAAGGAAATCAATTGAAAAAGATAAAATGTTTTATAAGACATAGAGGGTCCACTAATTCTTTTTAAAATAAATCAAAAAAACTGAAATAAAATTATTTTAATGATAAAAAATATATTAGATTGACATCCTATTTATATTATTTTATTAGATCATTATTGGGTCATTATGTTTTCATTAAACACATTATATAATTAAAAGGTATTAATTTTTTACCAAAAAACTTGACTATCTTCGAAAATTATGAAAAATTCACCATTGTATAATTTCAACATCCTGATTCCATAAATAATATTCATTTTATCTAAATAATTTTCTCAACATGAGAATTTTTACTTTTAATATAAAGTATAAATTTATCAAAAATTCAGCGGTTTTGACAAAAAGAGCTTTCAAGCCTTAATAAAAATTACAATTTTATTCATAAAAACTATATAATAATTTATATTCAATTAATATTAATTTATTAATATTAATTTTTTAAAATATTATTTAATTAAAAAATCCATTAATTATTTAAAATAGATTTCATAATATAATATTAACTAAAAATATTATTTTTCATTTAAAAACTATTTACAAAGTAATAATATAAAAATGAATGTATATTCTCTTTAAAACAATAATGGAAATAATAATAGTTCTATGGTCTTGTTACAAAACACGTTATATCTCCCACATTAAAATGAAAGGTAAGGTGTGCAATTGTGGAAGATTATTGGGGAGTCCCAAATAACATCGCTCAGGAGGTAATCCCTATTAACTTCCTCACCTCCTGTAGTCTATTCAGTTTGAGCTTAATGTATTGAAGATTATCTTGGGATAGGTCAAGAGAGATGTCCAGTGATGCCACCTCCTTTTCGAGCTCTAAAAAATGGACTTCTTATAGAGATATTCTATTAGATGATGCCATGGATTCCATTGTTAGAGTAAATTTGATAGGTCAATGCCCAGTATATATACTAATTATTTGGTTACTATTAAATGGCTATATATGCAACAATAACAATTTTTAACATCATTTAAAAATACAAAAGGAATAATACAAAGGGAGTGCATATGTCTTATATGACCATTTTATATAACAATAAATTTAAATGGGTGAAGAGGTATTTTCATTAATAAAATTTTGGGTTGTTACCATCTTCCTCCCTTAAAAATTTATCGCTTGAAATTTCCTTTCACCACACTAAAATATATATGAGTAACTCTCCTTCATCACTTCTTCTGATTGCCACGTTTCCTTTTAAACCATGTTGATGTGCCACTATAACTTAATGAGGGGCATTTTCTTATATCATATAAATTTTTACCTACAATATAATATCTTCACAATCTTCTATTCATAAAAGTGGTCATTCTCTAATGGTATGACCTATGGATTGGGTAAATGCAATGAGTTAGGTATGTACATCCTCAAGAGTGATACATGGAATACAACATGTACTTGAGATCGGTTCGATGGGAGTAATAGTCAATAAACCGCTGCTCTAATAAGATCAAGGATCTGAAAAGGGCTGATGTACATTGGACTAAGATTTTTCTTCTTCCAAAATTTCATAACTCTCTTCCACAGAGATTTGTTGAGGAATACCATGTCTCCGACATCAAACTCTTGGTCTCAATGATGATTATTAGCATAAATCCCTTATCGACTATGAGTAGCATTAATGTGCAGCTGGATGGTCTTAACCATCTCCCCCATTTCATCGACTATTTCTGGACCTAATTGAGTTTTCTTCCCAAAATCATCCAAACATGTCAGTTTTAAGCACCTATTCCTATAAAGTGATTCATAAGGAAAATTTTGGATGATTGAGTGGTAATTGTTATTCTAATAGAAATAAACAAGAGGAATATGTTTATCCCATCCTCCTAGGATGTCCATTGAGACTTATCTCAACATGTGCTCATGTGTTTGGATTGTCCTCTCATATTGGCCATCGGTTTGAGGATGATAAGTAGTACTAAATTTCAGTTCAGTATTTAGAGAATATTGGAGACTCTTATAAAACATAGAGGTGAATCGTGGATATTGATTAGATACAATAGATTGTGGTACTTTATGCAGCCTTACCACATCTCAGATTTATATCTGTTCCAAGTGATCCAATGAGAAATCCTATTGAATTGCAATGAAGCATGTAGTTTTCTTAAGAAAATCAAAAACAACCCAAACAAAATTGTTTTTTCTTGGATGTATTTAGAAGTCAGGTGAAAATTTACATGGCGATGTTCTCCCATTTCCATGCTAGTATGGGGAATGGTTACATCATTCCCTTAGACATCTTCCTCTCAGCCTTCACTTTCTGACATACCAGACACTTTGATGTATACTAAATGATATCTTTATTCATGTAATCCCACCAATAATACTCTCAGAGATCTCAATACATAATTCTGTTTCAGGGGTGAATAGAGAAATTTGAACTATTTGCATTATCCAAAATTTCATTCTTTAACTTCAGATTTGATGTTACACATAGTATTGTCCCAAATCACACAATTCCTTCTTCTTTAGCATTGAAATCAAAGGATTTCACTTTCGTGATAGTTCCCACTTTCTTTTGAATTTTGACATCATCCATTTGAGTATCCTTTAAATTTTCCAATGAGATGGTTGAGCAATAATTTGTGGAAGGATTTATGTTGTACCCCTCTATATGATTCTGATGTCTATCTTCATCAAGTATAAGAAGTCTGTATCCTTTTCAATTGTCATCAATAATAAAATTGTTAGGTCATTTCTACATAGAGTATCTTCCACATTTTTCTCTTTCCCATGTTGTTAATGGATTGAGAACTCATAGTTTTTTATCAGATATATCCATATTTATTGGTATATATTCAACTCTTTATGTGTGAATATATACTTGTGGCTTTTGCGATTTGTGTATATTTCACACTTCTCCCTGAAGAGGTAATGCCACGAAATTCATTAAAGAGATTTTTACTGTATCCATCTCCAGATCATGTGGTGGATAGTTTTGCTCAAGATATTTCAAATTCCATGAAGCCTAAGAAATTATTTTTACATTTTTCATCAACACAGAAACCGTGCCCTTCTTCAATGATCATTGAGTACTAAAAAAGTTGTCAACTTGGGGGTAGTGTGATCATAAGCATAGTGATAAGCCTCCAGTTCAACTCCTTAATGGTCTCTTCACAATCATCACTCCTTGAAAAATTTACTCCACTCCAAGGTATCTTGGTATGATTGTTGTAAAATTGTGAAAAAGTTATCACAAATCAGTGACAATATTCAGCTAACCCTAGGAATCTAAAAGTATCTGCTAAAAATATTGGCATCAGCCATCCCTCAATTGCAGTTTTATTCGATGGATCCATAGATATCCCATTGTTTTTTGTAATATGACCCAAGAATGGGACCTCCTTCAACCAGAAGTCAAATTTGTTTTACTTCTAATATACCTTCTCCTTTCACATGGTCTCCATTACAATGCTTATATTCTCCTCATACTCCTCCTTGATTTTGAAAAATATTAGAATATCACCTATAAATACTACAACAAATTTTTTGGGTAATATATAAATACTCTATTAATCGATTCCATAATGATTACGAACTAATTATTGAGTCCAAAAGGAATTACTATGAATTCATAGTGCCCATATGTTGTACAAAAAGCAATCCTAGGGATATCACTCTTCTTCACCCAGACGTTGTATTATCACGACTGAATATCCACCTTGGAGAAGTATTTTTCTCCATGTAGTTGATCGAACAAGTCATCAATTCAGGGTAGAGGATACTTCTTCTTTATCCTGATTTATTTTTTCTCCCAGTAATCAATGAAAGTCACATAGACCCAACCTTCTTCTTGACGAAGTGGACTAGTGCACCCCATTGTGAAGCACTTGGGTGCATAATCCCATTATCCATATTGTCATGTAGTTGTTACTTCAGCTCTTCAAGATCCACAAAAACAATTCTATATGGATTCATGGATATTGGAAACAACGCATGTATAAGATAAATTTATAATTCAAGATATCTTCTTGGAGGAAGACCGGGTAATTCCTTAGTAAAAACATCAGCAAATTCATTCAAAAAAGGCATGTCTCCACGGATGGTTTCTTCTATACACTCAATCATATGAGAATGATATGTGTGCTCATAAGGCAGAAATATCCACAGTTTTGATGATGGTTCTATAGAATATTTATCCTCCTCATTGCACTTGTACATAATTGGGGTTGATTCACTATATGGATATTTATTTCCCTCTCGCATAAATTTTTGTTGGCTCAATATAAGGAAATCAAATCAATGCAATGAATTGCATATAATAACACCAAATGGTGTATTATGAGGTTCCCCAGTAATTTCAATCCACAAATTATAAAAGGTTAAGAGTTATATTCATCGGTTTCAAGGATTTCTTCATTTTCCTTTCTCTCCAAAATCTTTACTTCCATGATTTGTAGTGCTGTTGGGATCGTTTTACTAAACTTTCAGGATATAAAAAACGAGTAGAACCAGATTGAAGATGTAAATTAACAATTATTTATTGGATAATGAGTGTACCTATCACCACTTTGTTTTTGTGGTTTACTTTAGTAGTGGTAATGGAAAAATCTCTCCCTTGCTACCTTGGAAGTTGTTGGTTTCCTCCGAAAACTATTGGCTTAAGGCACTAGTTTGAAATGTTTCTGGGTTCACTGTTGTTGAAGCAATGATCATTGAGTTGAGGATAAAATGAATAATTTTTCTCCACTTTCACAGCCCCATGTTTTTCTTATTAGAAATTAATGGCTCGGTGACATTCTCTTCCACAACTAAAGCATTTCCCTATCCCCTTCAGGAAATTTCCAGGGGGATTTATTCTGTACATTTGGAAAGTGGGGTCCTAGATTTTCATAGTACCATTGGGTTTATCAATCAGACCACCAAAATTAAATTCCACCTTACTCTTCTTATCACCATGATAGCCCTGGGATTCTATGATCTTCATTTCAACTTTTATGGGACATCAGACAATTTCCTCATACCTATCAAAGTCACAGATTACAAGGTCTTTCCATAGGTTCGGTTTTAACCCACAAAATAAGCTGTCAACATAGAATTTGGGGGTAATGAAAATGATGAAGTCATATCACGCAAGACATGTGATATTTTTTTTCTTATTATCTGATTGATTTGTCATTAATTTTTTGAGGTCAAGGAAGTCCCATTCCATTTTATGTTCGATGGTGAATGGAATATATTTGTCAAAAAATATCTTCATAAATCCTTCTATTCCAACACATCGATCTATTCTTCAGACATAAAATTTTTCATAAATGTCCACCATTTATCATCTTTGACTTCCATAAGATAAGCATATAGATGAACCTTCTCTTGTATGGGACATTGAAGGATAGAGAAGATATTTTCAATAGAGTTGATACCTTTTTCCAAATTTGAGGGATCATTTGATTCAATAAAAGTATGAGTCCTTCATATCATGAATCTCTCAAATGGAACATATTCTTTGGGTGGGGTTGAACGTTCCTTTGGACCCATGTATCTATTCAAAAATTGGGTTAACTAAGACTGTATAGTGACAAAATTTTGATTCCCTCACAAATCAGATTTGGTGTATCATTACAACAATAATAACATTGATCATTGCATCAGTTGTTAGCCTGAGTTCTCCTACTGTCATCCATTGGATGTAATAAAAGTAATGTTAGGTGTAACACATAAAGTTTAATCCGAAGACAAAAATGAATGACTTATAAATTAATTAATTTTTCTTATCTTATGATTTTATAGGCTTCAATCTATGTTATCTGTGATCTACATCCCATCATATATTTTTAGGGGATATTTTTATTCCATTAAAAATGGTTTATAAAAAACTTATTAATTTACCATAGAATATCCCTTGGGAGTGTCATAACCAAGAGTGCAGAAAGGCACATTGTTGTGCACCAGTTCCTATTTGAGCCATGCTCAAAAAGGTGTTTTCTTTTTTTACCTCTACATACATTTGTTCCAGAGCCACCTATACCTACTCATATTTAGACAAGGATATATTTTCATGATAATACACTTACTCAATACAAACCAAAACATATGGATTTTTTTATTATAATTAGTCATATCCCTATAGTTTTCACAAGGGTTTTTCTTATTCTAATCCCAAAAATAACATAACCTATCCTCTGAAACAAACTATAACAACCCTTCTCTTTACTACAAACATAAATATGATTTATTACATAATATCTCACTTAAGATAACTCTAAGGATCTATAGGTCTAGTTTCATGAGAAATTTTGAACATTACATAACAACTTAGAACATAAAACACACCATCATTATTGAAAACTTCTTTTTCATGACTATAATATTCTTTCGTACTTTGCATTGCATGGGATAAACTGAGGACATGCATAAGAAAAGGTTGATCTATGAATCCCATTAATGGAGTAGAAAATCCATAACCTTAAGAATATAGTACATGTTAGTCCATAGGGATACCAATGGAGCACAAGAGAAATGTGATCAAAAAGGCATGATATGGAATGATTATCATAACATGGAAATGTGGAAACCTCATTTAACATGATATTAGAATGAGCATAGGATCATTGCACATATAACATGAGTCAACGCTCATTACACAAAAATTATAATGAGTAAAACCTCATTGCACATTATGTATCATGATACCAAAATTTACCAAATTCATTGTGTTGCTATCAGGTAACCCCCTTATAAATATTTTCATTTCATGCTTATGTGTGCCACATGGATCATATAACTTGGATTCATTAAACATTATATTTTATTACACGATAAAGGAATGTCTAATTAATTAATGAAACTATATAATGAATAAATAAATTCACATATAGAAAAATACACTTAATAGAGAAATTGGCATTGTATTTTTTACACAATGACTTTGCCATTGAAAATTGTCGTGCAATTTCGGCAGCCTAACAGCGCAACATAAAAATTCATAATTTTTTTATGTGAGTTAAGGGGGTGTATCATAATATCACATTAAATGGACTATAAGGGGGTCATATAGATACATGTACCAACATATGTAAATGAATATTTATTTATAATATAATATAATTTCATGAATGTAAATGAGGTGAGAGAAATCTCATACTGAATTTCAGCATGGAAACAGGCGTACATGGGAGGAATCAATGAGAGTTAATGAGGTGTCACATCACTCAAAAATAAAGAGGGAAGTGTGGGGATGTCATAAATCCAACCCCTAAATTTTTAATTGAAAATAAAAGGGCATACCAACATAAATAGTTTTGGACAAAATGAGAAAGAAATGAAATCCAATGCTAGAAAGTGCGATCCCAAAGGTTTGGGAGGAGCTGGAGGGAGGCTTCATGGGAGTTTTGGGAGCCTTTGGAGGATTCTATAGAGATAAAGGAAGAGTTTGGCCGATCTCCAATGGTTTTTAGTGAAGAGGATGTGGAGGTTGGGTTGGTTTATAAAGGGAAAGAGAGAGAATTCATTATTACCTAGGTTTTGGACACTATATATTAATCTAATCAAAAACACAAACCAACACATTTTTTACCATGTTTTTTTTTCAAAATATGAGTGTAAATAATTATTTTATATGGAAAATGTCCAATAATATTAAATATTATGCTTTCTTATGTGGCAGTCAGTCACACTCCCAATGAAATCATTTTAAAAAGTTAACATGTTTTATATGTCTTTGGAGGGTCCAATAAAGATTTGTAAAATAAATCAAACTAACCAAAAATAAAATTATTTTAATTGTAAAACATATAAATATGTAGACACACCCATTTATTGTACTTTATTACATCACTATTGGGTCATTATGTCATCATAAAACACATCACTAGTGAAATTAGTGTTTATACATACTTATGGCATACTTTCTTCATGGAATGTGTAATGAATATTTCTATCTCTGACTTTTACAGAAAAAGAAAAAGAAAAAGAAATATTATATATTATATTAATATCATGAATTATATTATATATATGATTTAACATAAACAAAATTACATGTATTGAAACTTCTGTGACAAGACAGTCATGAGGAAAAAAATTGTTAATAAATGAAACCATGATAATACTGATTGTTCATTAATGAATGGGTCATAAGATTTATATTTGTATATAATATGAAATTATAAACACTGATATGTTTTTAAAATTAATTAATAATTGTTGATAATAATTTTACATTATGTCAAATTATGTTCAGTTAAGGGGAAATGTGAAGTCAAGAGTTTTTGGACTAAACTAACACTCAATATCTTGTACTTATAAATGATTGGATTAAAACGCTTACTCATTAATCATACTCTGAAAATATTATGTGAGAAATGAATGTTTTTATTTTTTATCTATATTTACACTATAATTTTATTGGATTTATATTTTATTCCCATAATGGAATCGCTAATTGATTCTCACATTAATTTCAATAACTTTGTATGGGATTTCTCTCATTTTCCACAACATTGACAAATTTGTTAATTATGAAACTATTTAATTTTATGGGTTCTTTATACATCCCTAGTGAATAATTTAACATGAATATACTTCTATTAATAATGATTACATATTCATTCCATATTACTTATTCAAGGAGTTACAATTTAAAAGATACCAAAGGGGTATAAAATTATGTTACTATCTCATTGGAGATTTCCATTATTTTTATTAGAGGAATATTATAATATATTCTTTATAAACAATATAAATTTTCATAACCCTAGTATATTTAAGGAGTTTTTTAATTTATTCCATATTTTTCGCTATTTATAACTTTAATCAAGAAAATAAATACCTAAAATAAAATCCAATCATATTTATATGTTGATCATGTTTCCTTTTCCTCCATCTTCATATTTTTCAAAATTGTTTTAAAAAATTCCATTTTATTACATCGATTCCTTATTATGTAAATTATTCATTACCCTTGAATTTTTACATGATTTTAAAGAGTCATTATAATGATTCTAAAAGGATAATTTTTAAAATTCAATATAAAAAAACAAAATTAATGTTTTCTTTTTAACGTATACAACCTTAAATAAATTTCTCACCACTGTAACTACATTACACTATTTATGTTCTTCTAAAATATTTCAAAGATTTAAAAAATAAACTCACTTTATGATACCATAGTTGAATATTTTTCCAAGCCATTTTATTAAATTCATTAAAATAAATGGTAATGTTAAAAAGGTTATATTCTTGGTGATGTTATGGTCGTCCCTCATTTCCTAATTAATTTTCTGGTCATTAGATTTCTCTGCAGCTATTAACTTTCAAGCGATCATTTTTCATTGGAAATTACATTTTTCTTAAATATCTAATTTATTTATATCATTGATATTATTATTTCCTAAACATCATACCATTTCAATATATGGTGTTTTTCTTTGAATGTTATTTGATTGACAAGGGTAATATTTATATTATGTTACCTTTACTCAATATGGATATTTATTGATAAGGCATATTTTTTACAAATCACATTTATCATTAAATATATTGGGAATTTAATGGACATGCTTATATGGGGAGTTCATAGAATTATATATGTCCTCAACGCATTGACTAGTCTCTTTAGTAAAACTAATTCGATATCCTTATTTAATATGTTTTCTGGTGTATGTTTAAACATAATTTATATTGTCTTGGTGTAAGTCAATGGAGATAATGACATCATGATTTCAAGAAAAATGATTTCCAAAAATAATAATTTCATTAATTTTCTATTAACTTACTATTATCCATGTGGTAATTTTGTTTGAAATTATATGTGGATGCGTTTTGTGAAAATTTATTTGTTTAAATTTAATTTAATTTAATTTATTTAACTTTAAATATTGATTATTACATAATTAATCATAATATACTATGATTTCTTTAACCCTTACAATGAATTTCATCTAACCCTAATATGGGTACATTTGCCTAGGATATAAAGAAGAAATATTTGTAGTGTTTTGAGGATATTGAATAGTATTTTTGTTTCTTGTTATACTCCTAATATAAAACTGAAATCATGTATCTATCTATTTATTCAAGACTACTAAATAGATAAATTATTTAGTATAATACCCTTTTTTTTGAAAATCAAGCAGCACGACCTAAAAATATTAAAAGTGTAGTTACACAAGTCAGAAGGAGGGAAAATTACAATTGTCACGTTGAATGATTTAAGATAATATCCCTCATAACTTATTCAAATTTAATAAAGTATACACTAAATCTATGATATTATATTTGGGTCTGATATATCCATTAATTAAATAGTTCTCTCAACTACCAATCAATTTTCAAATGATTGGTTATTAAAAGTGTCCCATCAATATTCGTGGTCTTTTGAAGGGTCCTCCAGAATCTAGATGTAAATCATGGATCATAGTTTGATACAATTGATAGTGGTACCCCATATAGTTTCCCAAATTCTTTAATATATAGATAATTAAGAAAATCAATGTATAAATCCTTGCTTATTGTGATAAAATGATAAATAATTGTTAATCTTTCAATGATTAACCATATATCAATATTTCCCATGGAGGTCCTAGTAGGACCTATAAAAACTACACATTATTGTTTCCCAGACGTCATAGAGATTAGGTTAGTTATTTTGGTACTCCTTTTGTTAGTTCTCACTCATACATCATATTTTTAAATAAAAAATCTCAATTTTCATGTTATCCAACCAATATTGATCTTGAAAATCTCTGTGAATTTTGGTGCTTGCAGGATATTTATAGGAAACAGAGATGTGACCTTCATATATTAGTTATTTTATTAACTCTGTAAGACATAGGATACATATCCATGTAGAAAAACCTATTACTCCCTCTAGAACACAATTGATCAAAGGAAACATCCCATTTTTTACATCTTCTATCTTATATTGTAAAATAAGATCATCTCTTCAGCTATTAATGACCATCTCCAAGAATGATGGTTTAGAAATAATTTTTTATAGGATTGTGGATGATCATTTCCTTATGACTACCCTGTCCATATCAACCATATTGATTACCAATGGATCCCAATAAATTCACACCATTACAAGAACTTTGAGGTCTTTTATAATCAATGCATTGTTAAAATTGATTTATTTTGATGGGTCATAATGAATAGACAGATCATAGTCCTTAAGAAGATATTGAAATCTACTTTGTGACATTTAGAAATAATTTTTTGTGAATATAAAATTTTTACTCTACTGGTTTTTTAATACATCACACTTGTCCCAAAAAAAATAATGTCTTCTAATATTTTATGAAAATATGACTACAAATAAAAATAAATCATGTGAAAGATAATTATAATCATGAGGAATGAATTATAAACATTCATAGGATATAATAAAATATTTTTATATTATTACACATCCAATTATTTTATAAAATAATTCACTTTTATAAAAAAATCATTCCTCCTCCGTAGAGGGTAATGTTAGCATACTAACAAACAAATTCGTCAGTTCTCGCAAATTTTCTTCACAAACCTTTGTCCAGATAAACAAAAATCCCTTTCAATTTAACATCATTTTTTATTTTATCTTCACTAAATATTTTTATACGACTATCTATTTTATTATTTTTGATCAAAGAATCTATAATTCTATTTTTCTATTTTAATATGTGGCAAATCCTCTACGGCCTTTGTATTTTTAGGATTAATCGATATTCTTTCATTGGTTAAAATGAGTCCCAAGAATGCTACTTATTGTAACTGTCACTCACATTTGAAGAATTTAGAAAAAATATTTTCTTTCTTAAGATATTGTAATATATGTTTTATATGGTCCTAATTGTCCTCATGAATTTCTCATCATAACATTATATCATAAATAATGACCAAAAAAAAATTATCAATATAGTCCATATTGACTCTTTAATAAAATTCAAAAATAGGACATGGGAACTAATAAATCCAATTTGAATAGTTAATGACTAATTGTTTCTATATCATTGTCAAAAGATAGTATTTTTAATATATTCCTTATTAATATATATCTTATGGTACACCAATCAGGGATCAATCATTAGGATGAAGTAATCCTCATGAACCTAGTGGAATAAATCATTAATTCTTGGATGAATGTATTTATCCAACAATTTGTTCCCATTATGTTTTCTATAACAAATACATTGTTTCTTTGTTGTATAATTCTTCAATAAAAATGTAATAAGTTATCCCAAAGGAGAAAACCCATATAAAAGAAAACACTTATCTAAAATATCTTGATGTTTCTTCATCAAATTTTCCATATCTATATATTCAATTATATATGGGGTCTTTCATATTGGTTTGTAACTTGGATTTATATTAATTTTTATTTCCACAACTCTTATGGGGGGAGGTCCAAGTAATTATTTGGAAAATTAATAAATTATTTATAGAAATATGTGTACATATTCTATCTTTACACTTCCACATTGTTATAATTATTTATTAACCATTCCAATAATGTATAATATCTAAGTTCGATATTGAAAACAATCTGGATGGGATATCTCCCCTTTGAACATAATAATTTTTCCCTATTCAGGTAAACTAACATGTCTGTTCAATTATAGTTTATCTTGAAATTATATTTTGATATCCACTACTACCTTAGTATTATATTAAAGTTTATCATTGGAAAACCCCTAGGTATGTGGAAAAATTAAACTCTCTTTGTTTCATTATAGAATTTATTTGTATACATGATCCTTAATTATTCACTCTATGTCTTTCAACCAACAACTCTACTTCTAGTAGTTCATTGATAATTTTAATGTTATTTACAAACATATAGTATTTTTTAAAACCTGAATCAAAAAAATGTACTTTATATTTTTGAGTGTATGATGATATTATTTTTCATTACATCATTTAGAGCCTCAAATCAGTCCATTGTAGTATAAAAAGCACAATATCTCACCCATGGAATTTTTTTATGGTAAATAATGGTTTCCCTGTGCTAACTCATGTTCTGGAAATGGTTTATTGAAATTTATATTCTGCTTAATATTTTTGAATTATAGTTTTGTTTGTGATATTCGAATATTAAATTTTTCATTTAAATTCATTTTTTGAGTATTTTCATCAACATGATTGTTTGGAGCTATATGACTATCTTTCCCCTCCATTTTCACACATTCTACTCTCTTATAAAATAATCCATAATTTCTTATTCCTTTAATAATTGAACAATGGTATTTGTTATTTATTCCCCTCTCATTCATGGTAATTTTTAATCCACAAATTTGGATCTGTCAAAATATTATTTTCATCCAATCCATGAGACCATTTTTCATCTCCAAATTCCATTTCAACATTGATATAACATCATATAATCTCTTCAATACTCCTGATGTCTTTGAACATTATATCATTCATACATGAGTAATTATTCGATGAAATAATGGGTTTATCATCCCATAAACATCAAGAAAAATCATGAATTGTATTATTAAATCCTTGTATAGTTCTTCTTAGAACATTCCACGAATTTAATTTCCTTTTTATTTAACTCAATGAACTCCCATTCCATTTTATTGAAGGATAAGTTGAAAATTATTTTTGAAATATAATTTTTACAGTTTTCAAAATCCATTCACCCCTCACATTATCTATTAGATTCATGTTCCTTATCAGTGTCCAACACTCATAAATTTCACCATTTAAGATATATATTGACAATGTAACTTTATCATTATCCAAATAACAAGGATCATGAAATAAAGTTTTTATGAATTGATCTTTTGTTGTAAGATCAATGGATTAGGTTTTTAATAAAAATAGGTGTTCATTGATATTTTAATGATTGAAAATCTATATGTTCCATCTATGGGGATGTAAGATCCTACACATAGTTAATATTGACAATCATGACCGTAGATAATTGATTTGTAATCACTATGATATTCTAAACTATGTCCTCTACCAAATTAAGAATACCATTGTATCATTGTCCAAAAAATATGTTATTTGCACAATTCCTTTTATTTACAAACATTTTTCTTGTAGAATAAAACCTATGTGAAAAAATTACAATAAGAGATCAAATAATGATAACCAAAATCCTAGTTTCGATAAATCACTATACATTTCGTTGATAATAACTATGGTTACACAACTTTTAAAAAAATTATACCTTAAGAAAATATTAAATTAATAACATATATTTATATTTTGTGTTTTTGTGTCTTGTAAATAGGTTATATAATATATTAGATACATAATGAAATAAATAAAAATATATATTATTTAATCCAATAAAAATACTAATTTATTATTTAATCATAATCCATCTCCCTTAAAATGATTTACTGGGGTCATACATTAGAAGAAAATGGTTATCATAAATCCAATTAATGGATAAGGAAATGAACTATAATAGTTTGTATCATATTGGATAAAAAAATTAGGCTTATCATGATAGCATAATAATAAATAAATGAGATATATCATGTAAATATGGAAAAAACATATAAAAGATAAATTCATAGGCATATCAAGTTTCATAACTAAGGTGTTTTATAACATATTACAATGTATAAACTCCAGGGAATAGTAAATATATAGTATATAGATATTGATTCAATATCCAATTATATGGAGTTAAATTATATTACAACAATTATATATCTAAATTCATCGTATCCACATACTTAATTTATCAAAATAAATCATTCAATTAATTACCCAGAGGAATTAATGAATGTGTTTCTTATAAAATAAATTGACCTCATAAGTGAATAAAGATATTTAATTTTCATTCATTTTAACTATAAATAATGGAATATAGGATCATGTAAGGGGGTATTAATTTAATTATGATTAATTACATATATAAAATACTTGCCAATGGGAATAGAGATGGGTATTAACAATATTAAAGGGATGTATGGAGATACAAACAATGATTTCAACAACATAATGGGTATTCAAAGTTATTTAAGGAATTGGATTAATGAGAGAGAATACAATACCCTCATAATTAAGGATTTAAAAGTAATGATATGATGTGATGAGAAACACATGATATAATAATAAATATATAATTATTATATTAAATAAAAGGATGTGAAAAAATAGACTATAGAAGAGAACCCTTACCTTGAACAGTGGTTTTATAAATCTTGAGAGAGACTGTTTCAAACCATTAATAGTTCTTGGAGAAAAGTTTTATAGCAGAAATTATAGGATAATTATTTTCAAAAAAAATTATTAGAGATGAAAGGGATAATGGGGTGAATTTATACTTGAGGAGGAGTGTTTTGTAGATAAAATGATGGTTACTTTCTTATTTATGAAAACCAATTTTGATGTCATTAATTCTCATGACATTTGTTAATTATTAATCTGGGAAATAATGGTGATTTTTTTCAATCCATCATCCATAAATTTAATAGGGGAATATTTATGTATTGTAGTCCATTTTTGTTTATTTTTAATCATTCACATTGTTTTCCATATATATTGGTAATTGAATATTTACTTAGAAACATATTTATATTAGTAAATATGATATTTTATTTATTACCTAATATGGATTTTCTAATTCCAACTATAAAATCCATTTTACATGTTTAAATTTATAAATATCAAAAAAAAAAATTATTCTAAAATAATCAATGTATAATGCTTAAAAATAGTTTTTATAAAAGATATATGATATGTTATATAATGTAGATTATTGTTTTCTTTATAAAAAATTAATATTTTTTATGAATTACATTAATCCATTAAAAATATATGATCAATAATAACAATTCATATATTTTTAGGTTATATTCAATTAATGATTAATGTGTAAATGTTATAGAATTTTTTTAAAAACAATATTTTCACTGTTATACTAAAAGAAATATTCTTTAAAAAATTCCCAATCATTTTGTTACAACCTGATCAAAGAGCCACTAAACTGTCCCCTAATCTAGTGGATCACATGGAATCTTGCACACCTCCATGTATTCCAATGAATGTCGACTATTAACAAGGATATAATGATGTAGTGTGGGGATAAAATAACTAGAAAATAAAAGTAACATAGTGGTATTAAATATAAATGAAATAGAAGAAGCATTATATAAATCAGATATATAAAATAAACATACAAAATATTGTAATAATAATAATTTCAAAAGTAGTTACATATAAAATATTATCAACATGTCATGTCTCTATAAAAAATTGCATGTAATACATGGAAATAGACCTCATATACAACACATGTATCAAAATAATAAAAATTCTGAAAAGGATCTGTCTATAGCTAGCATCATGAGTATTGTTTGGTCTTATACTCCCCAACGCCTATGTAATGATCAAATCATGAATCATAATGTGTGCGCTTTCCCCTATCCCAACCTACATCCTTGAAGACTACTAAGGTACCCAAAAATTCCCTAAACAGGGTGTGAGATAACACTTATTACACCACCACCAAGAGTGTATATAACATGTTGTATATGTGTATAAATAATAAAGCATTGTGTAGTAAATCATAGTTATATCAATAATCAAAGAAAAGTGTCAAAAGAAAATTTGATCTTTTCAAATATAGATACCTATTAATATTAATCAATCATCCATAAAAAAAGGGAAATTTTAATCATATACTAATTCCATGGCTATCTTTAAAACATGATAAAGAATCCATGAAGTCCCTTACCATGTAATCATGTTTCAAAACCAATGTTCTGAATCCAAGATATAATGACTAAGGAATCCCCATTTTTTCTATAATACATGAGCTAATCCAAGTTATAGGAGTCAAATTCATGCCCTCAAACCCTAAAAGAACGTCCCTAGGAACATAGAAATTACATTAGAGTATCCCAAGGATCACAACCATAGAGAATTACCAACTAATTAATTGTAATATGTATACAAGGTGTAGTAATTACCTTGGAATCCAATGTAAACTAGATCCATGGACTACAAATGTTTTTTTTCATCCTATGGAATCATTAAAATAGGATTAGAAGATTCCAAGTTATCCTATACCACAAACAGGTTCCATGGAATAGAAATATCCATGGACTCCGTTGGAATCTGAATTTGAGGAGTATAAATGTTCCCAAAATCCACTTCCATTAAAAATTCATCAATCAATGCATTAGTCATTCATAACCCATTTAATAATGATTCACAGTCCCTGATTTCATACAACTGAAGATCATATTTTTTTCATTTAAACATTTAATTGTTTCAATAAACATGTAATTTCATGGAAAAGGATGCATAAGACTTCTTTAAATGATACATTCAATTCACATTTTGGCTCTAATTAAAATTGTTGATATCACATACACCAAAAGGGTTGGCATAAGAAGGGTAAACACATATAAACACTTCATATATTGCACAAGATATGGTGAATGGACTATTATAATATAGTGGTCCTTCTAGTCCACCTAAATAGGACTATAATAATTTAATCAAGATATTCAATAAATTTTATGGGTGAATTAGGAAGGTCAAGTGTTCTACATAATATCAACAAGGTATATAAAACAAATAAACATTAAGGAAATTGTATATAACACCTACTACATACTTGTAATATAACACTAATATAGTATCTACTCCTAAATCAACCTAAATAAGAAGAAGAATGAAAAATCGAAGAGTTCCATATAAATAAAGAATATTATCAAAAACAAATAACACTACCAAAATGAAAGAAAATGATAAATGGTGCAAGATGAATAAATAATTCATTATTGTGGATCCATTGAGATGATCATATCCGGAATCCAATTTAATATGAATAAATTGCATAAAATCTTACCTCTAGGGTTGAAGAAGGATTAAAAAAGAAGGGAGATCATTCTAATGGAGGAAAAGTTAAAAACAAAATTTAGGTTATAATTAAATTTATGTTCAATTGAATAATTTTACCAAAAAATACTATTTCACACTTTTTGAACACATGATTGACCAAACTATGGGCTAACCATTCATAGTTCTCTTCCTCAAGAGGTAAATTGCATGGTTAATGTCCATGGGTTTCGAAAGCGTGTGCAAACCAGGTTACACAACTTTATTAAAAAATCAGAGCATTCCACATCAGTGTGAGGCCCTGGATATACCCATATGGAAAACTATATTACCTTTTATTCTCTTCGTCTAACATCACACAATTACTTCTAAATATGTGGTCTAGGTCTCACTGTTTCTACTTACCATGTGGCCTAGCTGTGTTTTCAATAATAAAAACCTATAGGCTCTGAAAATTACAAAAACATGCTCAAAACACTTGTGACCTCAATATGAATTCCAATTAGGTCAAATACATGAGTTTAATGTGATTTTTATGATATATATACCTCATGAAAAAACCTAGTAAATTACAATATTACACCCCCTAAAATATATTCATCAACAATTTTTCTCTCTAATGGTGGTCAAACATTATCTTCGAATAAGTCTAGCCACTAAGCTCATACGATGACCTCCTGCTACCAAGACTTATCTTGTAAACAAGTGTGCTTCCATAACATCTATACTAGAGGAATTGACCAACCACAAAGAGCCTTCTTGCTCCTATAAAAAACACACATATGAAGCTCCATGAATTATGAATATACATATAGCTTAACCTCATCTAGATATAAGGTATAATATGGGATAAAGTGGTAATATTGTAGTCGAGATACATAGAATGTGATGTGCATGGATTTATACCTATGAGGTAATTGAAACTGATAGTCTAATGACCCAAAACTCACCCAAATCTAAAATGGCCTAAAATATCAAGGTGAAATCGTACAATGTCCCTTATTCTTTCTTTGTCCAATCCATAATGAGATGTGAAAAAATACATAATACCTTACCATGAACTCCAAAGGTCATTTATTGTGATCCATATAAGATATCTATCTAGACATTGAAATAGACACCCATTTTTGAATCTGTTGGACCATTGTTGAATTCTCTTGCACAAGATAAGGTATTAATATTCACACCCCTCCCACCTTTATCCAACACAAGGTCATCGGCATGGCCTACCATATAGATCCTCATAAGGTTATATTTATATTGTCTCACGATAGATGTTATTTTATTAAAACTCGACCATGGGTTTATGACTCTCCCATGAACCCCTATAATTGTAGATGAATGTTCAAAGAATTTCCATCAGAACCTATATAGTGTTATCTGACTAGAAATTAGTCATAGGGTGGTATGATGCGATCAGAAGAACCTATGTAACCAATAACCTTTGAATGCCTTTCCAAAAAAAAGGGATTTAAAACAAGAAACCCAATTAGATACAATGGTATGAGTTTACCTATGAAGGCTCCCAATCTCTATGAATTAATGTATCATAAGATCATCTATTGAGATTGAATCAAGTATTGGTTTGAAATGGGAAAATATCTAGAGCTGGCCCACAATAAATCACATAGCATCACTACCTCATGGTGACCTTGGAAATCTAGTCAAAACATTCTTCATAACATCATCCCATTTTCACTAGGGAATGGATGTCATTTGTAAAATCTATATTGGTCGCTAGTGTTCCACCTTCACCTACTGAGTAGTGGAACATATGATGAGAAAACTATCTACCTCTCTCTTCAATACCATCCACCATTATTGATGGTTCATACCCTAATACATCTTCATAACACCAAGATGTTCTATCTAAGAGGAGGCCTAAATCTCACACATCAACACCTCATGTATATCTGTTGGGACCAAAATTATACATGTATATGTAAAATATTATCCTCACCCATTATCCAACCAGTAGTTATGTCCTCACCAACCACAGTCTCTCATATTTCTAGGATCACAGAATCATATAAATATCTAGTCCAAAATCAATTTATAAAAGTGGTTGTAACTGAATTGGATAATAGAAAAGTCTTCTCATTTACATCTTTCACCTCCAACTATATATTTTCAAATATTTCAATAATTTTACACTCACTAATAGCCTCTTGAATTTCATTTATATGATTCACCCTTCTTAGATAACCAATAATTGTATTTTCTTTTCTAGGATTTTTGGAAATATGAATGTCATATGACTATAGGTACTCAACCCACATTCGTTTCCAAATATCAATTCATGATTAATAAATATATACAAGAGTCATTTGTGGTCTGTGTACACCAAAAAAATGATCTGGTAGATAATTGTGCATCCCACAACACAAGGTGTGTACCATATCGGCTAACTCAAGATCTGGTGTCCGGAAATTCCTATTGTTTTTCCTCAACAAACATGACCCATACACCAATAATAACTCATTATAAACAAGAAATAATCCTAGATCAATTCCATATTCATAACAAAAAATAGTCTAACTCCTTCCAATATTTTGAAGATTGTGTATCAGGGATGAATTCATTATACCTTTCTTCTCATGAAACATTGTCTCATAGGTATCTAACCACAAAAACATACCAAACTTCATAGTGAGTATCATATGATGTTATTCAACACATGATATATCTTTTATGAAATACCTATAATATCTAGCTATCCCAAATAAACATTGTATGTCAAATATTTTCTTGGGATACCCCTAGGAAATTAAAGCTCTTACCCTCTCTTAGTCAATTGATAATTTTATCTCTGAGATAATACGACCAAAGAAGATAATATTATCCATCCTAATGTGTCACTATATGGGCTTAGAATATAGACTATTATCTCTCATTGAATCCAATATGATATCTAGATGTCTGGAATGTTAGTGTTGATTGTGACAATACCCTAATATATCATCAATGAAAACCACCAAAAAATAATCTAGATAAGTATGAAAACCCAGTTCATTAGTTCCATGCAAGTTTTTTTAATTCTTGAGACTAAATAGCATAACCAGATACTCTTATATACTATACCTTCTCTAAAAATATATATTAGGCATATCTGGAGATCAAACATACACTTCGTGATACCCGGACCTCAAATCAATCTTCTAGAATAATTTACCTCCTTGTAGTTGGTCAAAGAGATCATATACATAAATCCAGTGATACTATTACTCAAACATCAACTAGTTAAATATCTGATTAACCACGCATTTCTAGAGGAATCCATCCACATTTTTTATTATAAGAACTAGACAACTACATAGATAAGTACTATTTCATATAAAGCACTTCATTTCTAGGTCTTATAGTTTCTTATTGATTTTTTGTAACTCTATAGTACCAATCCTATAATGAGTAATATATACTAGTTTAGCTCAAGAGATTATCATGATGGAAAAATCTATATATCTATCAATCGGTGAACTAAAAAATTCATCTAGTAAGACATATCTGAAATGATTAACTAATAGAGGGAATTCATCCTAACACATACCCTCATCAGCCAAATATAAACTAATAATCTAGGATATCATCTTACCCATCCCAATATGATCGATTCCTTTACTACCTTCCTATAAATCCCATTAACACTTGGGAATAAAACCTCCACCCTTGGATAATGTGAATTTCACCCTCTAATGATATAAATTGACATATGAAGGATAATAAGCTATCCAGTCCATCCTAAGTATGACATAAAACCCTATAATCTCAAGGGTGAAGAGATACCATACAAAAGGAAACCCACCTACCTCAAGGTTAACTTCCTACACTAGTGTACACTATCCAATTATATCACCAATGGAGTATCAAATTTTATAATCCCATCAAATACTGAACAATGAGACAATGGATATCCATAATAGATACATATATAAAATAATGAGAAGCACTTTTATCAAAAAGAGAAGAATATATAGTAGAGGATACTTAGATCATACCTCTCTCAATAGATTTTGGTATTCTCTTCACCTCTTGTGCAGGCTGTAATGAATATATCTTTCCAAAAACCTGGACCTTTGAAAAAAATCACACAACAGATAGTAAACCCACTCTAATTTTGTGGTGCAACTATTTCCTATCTAACATGGTCATTACTATCACCTTATCCTGAACTAATGGAACCAATCCATATCCTAGCCAAACATGGAGCTATAAAGCCACTCCTGAACTAGGAGTCAGAGTCAATCCCCTTCCAATGACTTCTAGTGGAAAGGTCATGAAAAAAATTGGAGCATGGGCCATACTACCACATGCTCAACATGAATCTAGGCCTTAATAAAACTGAATCCTCATGTGTCCTTGTCTCACATTGTAATTTTATAATATAAAAAAATCATCGCTCCCCAATTGGATAGTATTCCACATTTGAGAAGCCTAAAAACAATGATTTCTTCTATGTGAAACTGAACAACTAGGATTAGAGGCTGAACTTCTCTACCTTGTGCCCCTAACTTATCCCATCTCCCATTTAGTAATAAAAACCTAATTCACCATCTATGTAATAGTAGTCAACTAAAACACATTAACCAATGATCGAACAACATGGTTCAGACCTTACTCAATGTGAATCCCTATATAGATCATTAACATTATAAATAGGTAAAAATGGTGAAGCTCAATGAGGAATGTTGAAAACTCCATAACAGTCATCACACATTACTCCAGGTGCATAAACTCACTGATATTATCTTCTCTTAAAGTATTTGGAATAAATTAATCATAAAATTTACATATTAAATCCCTCCACTACAAATCTCGAGTATTAATTTTTTATTTGAAAATATCCCACTATTTCCTAGCTTCTCCCTGAAGCATATCTGACCTGAGCTTCACTTTTATCTATAGTTGTATCCTTAAATAATCAATGAACAAGAATACCTTATCTAGGTAGATCTTAGAGAAACATGGAGCACCACCCCCCCTAAATGTGGGATTATGTCATGGATGGAACACATTAATCAGATTTATCATATTCGAGGCAAGTGTGGGTCACACATATTTTTATGAAATAATCATATGAAACCCTCTCAAATTATGGGATCATCACCCAAAATGGGAACCTGGTAGGTTCCACTTGTGTATCTATTGTAAATTTTACTATTGTATCATGGATTAACACAACTAAATCATGGTAATTTCAACCCCCTTAGTACACTAATAGAGGAATTCATGATGTAATGTCTGTAAAAGTTACAAAAATACACCACAAAAAATATTCCAGTAACAACTTGATAATAGATAAAATCATTGGATAAGTCAAATCCTTCCAATAAATAATTCACACACCAATGCCTACTTTTAATTCATGGACTAGTTAATAGGATCTACTACCAAAATTACCAGATAAAAAACATAATTGCCAATATAAATTTATTTTTGGGACAAGCTCTATGTTTCACATCATTGCTCCTTGTATATTAAATGTCTATTGTAATTGAAAAATCCATCTGTTGGTGATATTAAAATTTAAATATTTCAATGTCATTTTAATACATATTTTTTTATAATTATCCTTAAATGCATGAACCAAAATTATTACCACTTATGATCTACAATATCCAATACACCTTATAAACAGAAGTTTGGATTTAATTTAATATCTACAATAACATGTTCTAGTCCCTACGATCAATAGTCCATGACATGAAAGGCCATAATTGGCAGCTTAGGTTGTCATTAGTTACATGTGTTGGAAAAAAACATTTAGGACATTGTTGAAACTTAATGTACCAATTAATTTTTCTCAATTCCACTATAATAAATTCTTGTAAAAAAAATTTATATCAATTAAGGAACATTTAATAATTTCATGTAGTCAAGCAATTTATCCTATATGGAATTGAATATGCAATGATTTTGAACCTGGTAAGGTTACTAAAATGTTTACTAATATATCATTACTAAATCTCATCGAGAAAAAATAATATATATAATTATAAAGAACATGAAACAACAAATCCATCACCTATTAGTGGAATAAAATCAACTGCAATAGGGAAATTAAAGAACAACATATATTATTCATGGACATTTGGATTTCTCCATTCCGTGGGTTAGTTACTTCTAGACATATCTCATTACCAAATTTCAATTCATTCTTAATCTAATGTATACTCTTTTAAAATAGAAAGGTAATAAAACAAATAATGTTATGATAAACCATTGTAATGTCCTGACCCAAGATCCCCTAAACGGTTCCCTAACAATGTGGGTTACATTGCCTCAACTGTGCCTACCTATACAAGAGAGGCTAATAAATAGTCCTGGTCTGAGGTGGTATAATTTGGTTACAATACATTTAAGATCATATTAACACAATAGTATCACATGTAAATAAAATAGTGTAATCATAACATAAATCAAATAGAGAATATAAATATCCATAAAACTATTATAATAAAAAAACCAAAAGTATTGTCTTTTAGAATAAGGTTATCATGTCATGTCTCTATATAATATGGAATAAAAAACATGGATATAGGAATATGATATGGTATATGTATCAAAATAATAGAAAAACCAAAAAGGAATTATCTCTAGCAAGCATCATTAGAATAGTTCTGTCCCATGATCCCATTCTCATAAGCAACAATCAAATCACACAAAATAAAGTGGGAACATTACCAAGTCCCTACCTTCATCCATAATTTCTATCTGGGTATCCAATAGTGGGACAAACTTGGTGTTAGATAACACTTCGCAGGACACAAAAAATATTCCTGTAACATGTCCATCCAATTCGTACACAATGAAGCAGATTGAAGAATATCATAGGTATATTAGTAAACAAATAAAGGCATCAAAATATGTTGTGATCCTCTCTAACCCAAAATATATCCCTATGAATAATAATAAATCACCCATGAACAATTGGAAACTATAATTAAATACTCAAACTAGATATATCTATAACTAATGTTAAATCATCCATACTGGCCTATAAAATGTACTCATGTTCAAATCCCAAGGGTTGGATCAAAGGTATAGAGACCAAGGAATACTTAACATTTCATACCTACATGGGATGGTTCAACTTTATAAACATTCATTTCATACCCTCTAGTCCTACAAGAATCTAGATATATACTCGGCAATGAGTTAGGAGGAGCCTAACAAGAATATCCATGGAGTCTGTTGAAGGTGTAATATCAAATCACTATCTAAGGAGTAGAAATTTACTTGGAATAAAATGTAAATTGGATCCCTGATGTATAAATATCCATGGAATCATATGGAATTATTATCTTAGGAGTAGAGATTTATAATGAAAACACTACCATAATCCAGATCCCTAGAGAATAAAAGTCCATGGCATCCAATGGAATTAGAATATATGGAGTAGAAATGTCCCAAGAATACACTACCATTATCAATTCATCGACCAATCCATTAATAATTCATAAAAAATTCCATTATCATTCATATTATACTATCTCACCCAACTCCTTTTGAAAAATTATCATTTAAACAATTAAACATTTCAATCATCATGTAATATCTTTAAAAAAGAGGCCTAATACCTCTCTTAATGAATTGTTAAATTTTCATTTAGGCCCCAAAAAAATTGGAGAGATCATACAAACATAGAAGGTTGGTATAAAATCAGTAAAGATGTATAAAAAACTCTATGGGGGTAACTGGTTAAGGAAAAAGACCACCAACTGTATAGTGGTTCTAGTGGTAATCCAAAATAGTTCTAAAAAATTTAATCAATATGTTCATTTAATTTTAGGGGAAGCTTTATATGGTTTGGTGCATGGCCCAATAGAGACAAGGTATATGAAATACCAATCATTAAGGGGGAGGTATAGAACACCTATGTTATAACTTTGGATAAACACTTATCTTTTAATGAATTTTTACTTGAACTGAATTAGAAGAAAATGGGGAAACCAATTATCACCATAGAAATTAGGTATATTAGCTTGAACTATAATAACTTCATACATATAAATACAACTGCAGAAAGGAAAAAAATCAATGAATAACACATCAGCAGGTATCTAATGACACAGAAATCTCTTGGATCAGACATTATACGGAGGTATCATATGAAATCCTAACATTAGGTATGAAGAGGGATTCAAAACAGAGAGGTATGATTCCCCTAGTGGTATGTAGGAAAAGATTTTAAATTATAAAAAAATAAAGGCTAATTTATTCATTTTACACAAAATTACCCGGTCACATGGTTTGACCACATGGTTAGATAAACTCATCTACAATTATGTGTTATTCTCTGCCTCAAGAGGGACCTCACATGATTCATGCAACCGATTTGGGAAATAGATTTCAAACCATGTTTCACACCTATTCTAAAAACTCTACAGCTTCTTGTACGACCATGTGGCCGAAATGACAAGGTTAGGAAACATTTTCCACCCTTTTCTACTATATTTTCTCCATCACATGGATACAACTAACTGGGAACCCTATGTTGCATGGTTACCCCTAACCACGTGGCATGTGTCACATCGTTTCTACTAATTTTTGGCCTTGCTTCCATATATAAAAACCAAGCCTCTAGAAATTTAACAAGCTCTAGATACCACCAAAAATTCCAATTACCTCACTAGGATTCACATTTGGTAAAAACCAAGCATTTAAACAAACATTTAATATATTAGTACCTAAAGGAATACCCAAAATTCTTACATAATTCTCCATAGAATTATTTTCATGTTAAAATTCTAAAATCTCTAAAAATTTAACAAAATAAATTTCTATATTAAATAAATTTTCCTTTTTATGGATAAATTATTTATTTATTAAGTAAACTAGTATTTATGTCATAATATTCATTATAACCCTTAAAAAAATAGGATGTTATTAAAAATATATTATCATTTAAAAAATAATAAATATTTTTCAATAATAATATTATAGAAATATATTTTATTCTTCATCATTAAATTTAATATAAAAAATGTATCATAATAAAACATATATATTTAATAAATATATTAATAAGTCTTAATTGTGGTAAAAATATATTTTCAAATATTAAAAACTTTTATTTCTTTTTATTATGATATAATTTACGTTCATTTATTTAATCAGGTTCTTAAAAATAATGAACCTCATACATAAAGTTTTTTTTACAATACAGAAAACAATATTGTATCAAAGTAGAAAAAATTTTATTTCAAGAAGAATATAAACATAACTAATACTTATATCCAATAAACATAATCCCGTATCACATGAGTGTAAGATCTAATAGTAAGGTGTGGGATAGTTATACTTTCATTTATTTGTTTATATCACATTTTTGTATTGTTGATCCCCACTAGATTGAACTTCTCTCTTAGTCAATTTTGATCGAGACTAAATTATAAAATATCACATTATGTTTCATAAAAAAAGAAAGTCAATGATGATTCTTCCCTGAAAATATTTATTAAAAGGTCTTTATAAGGCATGATCATTATATTT
Source organism: Viscum album (assembly GCA_963277665.1). NCBI lineage: Eukaryota > Viridiplantae > Streptophyta > Magnoliopsida > Santalales > Viscaceae > Viscum > Viscum album. The sequence goes on along the minus strand of OY728120.1, from coordinate 380,813,519 downwards.
AGGATCATCAATTCTCCCTAAATAATCAATTATCTCTCATAAATAAAATTTATACACACTATTTATTAAGGTAATATTATTTCAAATTTTTATAAATCACTATTTTTATATTACCAATGGCCATGTATTGGTTAGATTATAATAGTCACATTTATCATTATGCACTATATGTATTCCCTACCATTCTTATACATCATAATTCACTACATCACATATGAAGAATATAAATATCCAGTTTGAATTCCAATCATATTCATAATGATTCAATTTCAATTTAATATTTTAGTAGCAACAATATTTTTCATACAAGAATTTGATTTTATGCAGTTTAACATAATGTGTGCATCGTTATTTTTCATTTATTTCAATTTATATTTCATGGATTTCATAATAAACATTATTTCATGATTTTTAATTCCATATATAATTACATATATGTTTTTCTACTATAAAACATAATACAATAGTCTTTATGATACATATGTTCCATTTATTATTTATACAATGAAATATCTTACAATTATGATAAATTTTCTAACAATCGTATGAATGTTTTAGGATCATGAAGAATAATTTAAATAATGGTCAAAATTCCATCTATATTTATTTTTTCTTAAAAAAAATTCCCAAGATAAATAACCTTTTTATGATAGAATATATTATTTTTATACCTTTAATCATAAAATTTATGCGATAAACCTCCATAAATATTTAGGTTTTTATACTCACTAAATCATTTTTGGACCCACATTCCTATAAATTATTACTCATATAAATTCATATCCCAAATGATATATAACACAATATCACTATCCTTTATATGGATTATTTCCATATAAAGTACCATCACATAACCAAAACACACACTCCAAGATTCCCACCTAAACTGTCAGTCATGTCACTCTACGTCCACAAAAAAAGTTTAATTATTTTAGAAAATCATGATAGAATCAATAAATTTTAAAAATAAAAAAATTCCAAACATTAATCCCACTCATCAAATAATAAAAAATTGTAAATCACAGAGGTATCACAACAATAAAAATTACCACCATTCAATAATAATAAAACTAGTGAAACATATGAAATGTGATTAAATCAAAATAATAGTAATCCCATATCTCATATATTTCCTTATATCACCTCATCCATCCATGATAGAATTATTAACAAGACTACTCGAAGAAAAAAACTAGCATAAATTCTAAATATCACATTTCATTGAAATACTTGGCCCTCTATCCATGATTGTATAGAACAAAAATGACATAGAAATCACTAAAATATAATATCATCATTATAATCACAAAAATGTTTTCACTATGATAATCATATCATATCAAAAACCATCAAGGATGAAAATAAAACGTGACACCCTGGGATTTTTGGAATTATTATTTTTTCAATAAATTTTTCCGTGGTTTTATTTTTCAATTCACATAAAACTGAAAATAGTTTCTTTTATATTAAATAAGTTTTTTGGCTTTATTATAAAAAAAATGAGTTAATAATTAACTAAATACAATATAAATTTTATCTTTCTCTTCAAAGAACACCAAGTATAGAATATTTTTCATTTAGCAAGGATATTACACGATTCCTTGCATAACACGGAAGACGGTGTTTTACCAAACAATAATTTATTATTTAAATAGTATTATTTAATATAAAAATATATATTTTAGAATATAAATTAGCGATTATGAATAATATTAACTAATTTATGAAAAAAATTTGTTAACACAAATATAATATTAATTCATAAGTTATGGATTAATTATAAATTAATATCAAAACTGAATGAATATAAAGTAAAATTTTAATATTTTTAGGTTCAAAAAGTTATTTTAACCAAATAAATTAAAATAATTATAATTAATGTATGAAATTAATTTAATATATATTTTATATATTAAATCAAATATTTTTGTTATTTATCCAATACATTGGATAGACATAACAATTGAAAAAACCTAATTTTGAACATAAAAACCAATATTTTTTTATAAATGTAGTGTTAAAATATTTAAATGGAGAACCGTGTTGAAATATATTTTTTGTAACTTTTGAATATTTTATATTTGTAAATAATTATTATATTTTTAATTAAAACATAAAAAGTTGGTTAGGATGATATTTTTTATTTTTCATAAAAAAAATTATTTTGTTCTAATTTATTTTAAGGTTAAATTATATTTTATATCGGTTTTGAAGTTTTATTAGATAATATTTTAGTCAATTAATCCATCTCTTTTATTGTAATAAATTTCACATTGAAATTGGATATAAAATCATATAAATCTTTTTTTGAATTCTTTATATTAAAAACCTTAAGTGCCATCCCATCAGCAGGATTAATTTTAAATTAATTTTTACCACTCCTATGATTGGAATTTAGAAAAATTGATTCATTATTTTGGTTCTTAATTATTTAAAAATTATAAAAATTCCTCATATTTTTTTTGACTAAAATGACTAGTGAATGCAATTAAAATTAATTACATAATTTAAGGAAAAATTAATCTTAACCAAGTACTAAACCTTAAATTTAAGTACTAAGTAGACCTAAAAACATGTCTAGAGACCATGTTATGTTCATCAGTCAAATATTAACCTTAAATTATTTATTATTTTTTTTATGAGGATTTTATTTAGGTTAAAACGTGTCTACACCTAACTTGATTTCAAAATTCTCATATGTTTTCTTTCTCTTCCCTATAAAAGGCCACACCTCTCCCTCTTCATAAAACCTATCAAAACAAATTGGATAATAATTTCTCGTGCAAATAAAATTCTTAAAATACCACCCTCACACTTATAATCCTCTTGTTTTTCATAAATCTATCAATGGATTTCTTTTGGCACAAATCAAAAGGAGTTTCCCGATTAAGAGGTAACGTCTTCTCTCGAGCTCCTTTATTTTATTGTCCTTATCCAAACCTCTCCACTATTTATACATTTTTTTTATAAAAAAGGCTTCTCCAATATACTTGGATGTTTTTATGCAATGGGTTGATACTACACTTAAAAACGCCTCCATCTAATGGGTAACAACCATATTATTCATGCGTACGGTTAACTACCACCTCCAAAAATGATGAATGTTCATTTATCCTTACAACCAATCATGGTAGTAACTATGGTAGAAAATATATTAATATATTAATATATTATATTTATTATTTCTTTAATATTCATATTTACTTGTACAACACATATCATCTTAAATTCCATTTAGTCTAAATAGGGTAATTTTTTTAAGGAGGTGTGGACTACCACCCCTATAAGCGATGAGATTTGTTCCGACACTACATGTAATGTATTATGGATGGTTTAAGTGAACTTATATTAAATATAAAACATTATAATGCTACTATAATTATATTATATACATAAATATATGTATCTTTTTTCCATTCTTTCAATACGAAAATAAAACTTAAAATAACATTCATGTGTATGTACGCCTTGTCATCTCCATGAACGCCATATTGTATTTCTTTATTATATATAAAATATATTATTATAATAAAAATATATTTTATATCAAATAAATCTATATCATGGTTTATATTATGGAATCATTATATAATCATAATTTACAAAGATATAACAAATTAAGACACATTTGATGGACAAAGAGAATATTATCTAAAGTAAAAAAAACATTGTATGGTTAACAAGCGGGAAATATAAGGTCATAATAAAACCATATTTTGTATTAGATATAAAAATATGGTCTTATAAAATATTTAAAATAAATTTATATTTATTATACATTTAGTTTTAATGAGTATGATGAGAGTCAAGACACCAGGAACGGGTATTTCATCTCACTAATTTTATCAGTGAGATAAATGATATGTTATCCACTATATCTTTTTTGTGGTGTATATAATTCCTATGATTGTATTATAGGTAACTTATACATAAATTTATTTTTATTAACATATCCTTTTTATGATATTTTTTATGGGGGTTTATGTTTAACATTTTGCGAAATCGATGAAATAGTTTTCTCTTAGTTTTCTATTTTTGAGTCTCTTGTATTGTTATGCACCTAAATTTGATTCTGGGGTGTATGTTCTTATATTTTAAATGTTATATATTTAATTTAATTATTTCCATGATATTTAAAGGATAATTTAATTTCCATTTATTACATGTATATTATGATCCCATGTTACCATGTTCTTAGAGTTCATTGAGACAATCTCATCGCATATCAATGTTTTTTTATGTTTATACTTCCATTAATGAATTACTATTTTCTATATCTCAATAACATTAAATAATTTTATTATCATATATTAATTATTTATTTATTCATATATTGGTAAAAAAAAATTTCACACATACGGACAGAATATAGTTAATAAAGTGTTATTAAGAATAAGCAACTTTACCCTCCCTTCCGCTGAAAATATGAATTCCTTCAAAATCATGTTTTATAAAAATGGTTTAAAAGAATAGTATACCATTCTCCATTAATTATTAGAAACATTTTTTACCTTTATTTAATTTATATATATGTCAAATGGAATCTGATTTTCATTTTCCAAATAAGGAATGTTTTTAACCATTTTACCGTGACAAAGGAAAGTTCCTCTTACCCCGTATGACATGTACAGATTTACCCACAGTCATTTCATTAAAGAGTCATTTGAAAATTTTAAAGGTATTTTTTAGGAAACTTTTTTTAAAAGTAATTTCCATGGAAAATTGTTTCAAAATGTTTTGATGTATTATTTAAATGTTTTAAATTCATGACAATGAAGTTCTTTTAAAAACATTTTCAAGCTCCATTAAAGTGTTTTCAAGTAAAAAGTTTCTGAAAAAAAATCAGTTTTTTTATATAATTTCAAAAAAATAATGAAAAATGTTTTGAAAATGTTTTTATTCATATTTATAAGTTTTCAATGAAAATGGTTTTCTTAATGATTTCATGTATTCTATTAAGGTTTTTATGTTATTTTTTAAGAATATGATTTTCAAATGGTTTTATGTATTTAGAATCATTTTTAAAATACAAAACAAAATTATCCACAAGAAATATTTTGAAAATTCATTTCAATAATTATTTTCCATCTATGATGGATTATTATGATTTTACTCATGTCCTTCATGGAAATGATTTGATGGTTCCATTCATATTCCTTCATATAATGAGTTATTCTTAATGTTGTTGTCTTTATAAACCCTATTTTCATATCATGTGTTATGTGTTTGTGAATTCTTTTAATTATTCAAAGGTTATTATTTAAATGAAAATATTATAAAACCTATATTTTTTCATATGTTATGATATGATTACATCTTTATAGTACCAATTTTATTTAATGGGTTATTATATGATTATTTATAATGTTTCAGAACAAGTATGTATGATTTTGACCTGATATGGGTGGGACCTATACCCCCCATATAATGCAAAGAGTTAATATTTATAAATCATTATATATAATAAGATGGTCTTATGAATGTTCCTTGACTAATATGATGGATATGGGACTGAACCATTCCTACCAAGCTTGTATGAGGAGTGAACTAATTCCTATTTGATGTCTATGGGAGTGAACAATGACAACCTAGATGATATGGGGAGTGAACCCATACTACCAAAATTGTCTTGGCCGTGATTCCTTGGATATTATTGAAATCATATTATGTGATCATGTGTGTAACAAAATTAAATGTTTTATTCATATGCTTTGGTTTCATGACATGTGATATGAATTCAATTATGATAAAATTATTACGAATTTCCAATAATTACTCAGATCTATAACATGAAGGGTATGATCATCTATTATTATGGTCAAGTTCCATACTATTTGTTCATTTTATTCTTATACATTTCCTTTGTTTACCCTTACTAAGCATCTGAGATCACCCCATATTATGTTTCCTTTCACCCAAATATGAAGAATGATTTTATGTAGTATTACTAAATCCAGAGATCATTATGGGAGATGTTTAGGATATTTCACATGATTGATTATTTTATTTTCATGATCCTAAATACACTAAAATATAATGGTCCTCAGACATGGTTTATTGTAATATACTTAATATTCATATAAAATGGTGAAATAACACTATATGTTATTACTGGATTTCTATATAATATATATCATGTAAAAATATTGACTCCTCTTAAACATCAACCACCATATATCCCAAATCATATTCATCATTTATATTATATCTGGATCTCCATAGAAATGACCACAACTATAAAAAAATATGAATACAAACAAAGAGAAAAATTACTTCATTTGATTAATCAAGAAAATATTATATATTCTCCCCATGTTTTATCATGAACTCTCTGGTCATTCTGTACAGTACCTCCCATTAGATAATATATAATTAAATTAGCTTATTTCACAAGACTAATCACCTCATAGACTAAAACTCAATCTCTCCAACTCATATAGGAAAATAAAAATATAATAAAGGAGGAAAATTCACTCTTCATATCCCAATATTGATTCCCTATAATATAATTAAATCCCGAGATATATATCCCCAATTTTATAATTTTTATTAAATAAATAAAATTTATGGTTTCACCCAAATCCATCAGTCCATTACCCTTATGAAAAATAATAAATCCACTCACCATAACAAAAATAAGAAATGGTGTGTTGAATTATTCCATGGTTTTCCAATTACCTGATCATAACCCATATTTAATGACCACCATTTATCATCGATATCATTCAAATTAAGTAAAATTAATCTGGTATATTATGTGACTAGACTCTATCATAACTAATAAGGTACCTCCAAATGTCCTCTAAGATAATATTCAACCAAAACTCAATAAGAAATTTTTTCTTAGTCTAACTATTTAATTATAAAATAAAGGTTCCACTAACCAATGTAATATTATATTGTCTAGGGGATTTTGTTCATGAAAAGTCATAATAGAGAGATATAACACATGTGAAAACAATATTTTAAAATTTTCAATCATCCTCATGAGGTAAACTAGAATAAATATTTTTCCAAAGTGTATCCATTTCATTAATTAAAAACCTATGATAAAATTACACATTTACAAATCATTTAAATCTAATTTCTCTAAATCATTTACCCAATAATGAACCTTGCCCCAAAACTAGTGAAGTTTCCTTTGAAAATAATCAATTTTTTTTAAAATAACTATTAAAACACCTTCTATATATCTATATTTATCTTAAGAAATTAAATTTCAATGAAATTAACTATTACAATAAATTATAAATTATAAATTGTTTTACCAATGATGAATGTTTCAAATAAAAAAACACCATAAAAAATTAATAAGATGGATTAGCATTACTAATTCATCAAATGCACCATAAAACAACTCATTTAGTAATTAATGAGTTCCTTTCATTCTGTCATATTGATGTTGGTTCATCCCATATATGGAATGAAATAATGGAATGTAAAACATTCATTATCTATATAATAAAAATAGTTAAATGAGTATGAAATAAAATAAATAAATCCCACACAAATCAATTGATTACAATCCTTAATGAATGAAGTCCATATATATAAATTTGTTGTTAAATTAATTACCTTTATTAATACTAGTAATAATAGGATTCATGAGCATATAGGTCATATAGGAACACAAAAAAATTAACCCTAAATAATTAAAATAAATAACTTATAAACATATTAAATTGAGGAAAAAAACATGATTTGAAACATACCTACAACCACGATCAATGAGGTATAGATAACATCATCCATGAGACCAATTCTATGATAATAAAATTTATTTTTAATAATTACCAATATATCATCAATATAATATCAATTTTATTTATATCAAATGAAACCTAATTGGGTGATATCTCTTAAGTTAAATGGTGCACATCAATGATCCATTGTCATTTAAATTCATCCTCTAGTTATGTTAAATAAATTTCTACGGTAATTGTGTAGGTCCCCTTGCTTCAATTGAATCCTAATTGAAATCCATGGGAGAATATTCATATGAGTCAAAGGGAAAAACCATATATTATAATGGAAAGGGAAATATCCTACCACTAATGGTTGAGTGAAATTGAGTTTTGAAAACATAAATAACAAGGGCTTCTAATGATAAGATGAATAAAATTCGAAATGAGGTTACACCCTCTTTCATTGGTATCAAATGAGTGAACCCTAGTTTGAGTTTAAATCCCACATTGGACCCTTTAAAAAAATGGATGGATGTAAAAAGAGAATTGGTGGTCCTCGCAAGACTCACAGTGTTACTACAATATTGATTATGGCCCTCTATTAGGCTTCCAGTGGCATGTGGATATTTTGTGTACCACTTCCCAACAAAATAATATTCAATTGTACTATATCATGGGTTTAGATTTCTTATTATTATAAACACTATGATTTTTTATTCACTCTCTAGTGTATCTACTTTATAATTAAATTCCAAGAGTTAAAATATTCAAAAAATAATTATTAAAAATCTCAAGAGTCCTTAAAATCCCCTCCCTCATGATTTTAATTGAAAAAATATATCTATCGTTGTAATTATTACCATAGAGTCTAGTTCCTTCCTTCATTAACTAAAAAATAGAGTGTGTTTTTATAAACATCCCATAAAAATGATCCTTATGAAGCTGAATTCATTTTTCACTAGAAATTCATGATCTATCCAAGTAATTAACTCATTAATGGATCACTAAATTATATCCTAAAATTCCCAACCTTATTTCACTATAAAACACTTACCAATAAAGTTCACTACATTCTAAGATGTAATCCATATAATCAGCATCCCATTAGGACTCCCTCCAATTATATAATTAAATTAATCACATAATAGAAACTAAAAACCCTCATCCATTGATCATAAATCATATGGTTCTCTCCCATATATTGAAAAAAATCCTCAAACACAAAATTCATGAAACCTAATTTACACATTAAAAAATACATAAAAAAAACTCACTCCCACAAACCAGTTCACAATTTTAAAAACATAGTAAAAATTACCATACACACCCAAAAACATAACTGAAAATAATATACACCCTTATTAATCATGTTATTTCAATACAAATCATAAATCATAAAATATCATTCCTTCCAATCATTTTCAATGAAAATAATTTTGGTTAGAAAATCAATTTTGAAACCAAATCCCACAAATCAATTTCAATAGTTTTCTCAAAACATGAAAATTATGAAAATCATTGTTATAAAAGTAAATTTCAACAAATCACACCATTTAATTTATTTACACTCACTATATAATCAAATAAATTCAATTTTAAAAAATATTTTTTCATGAAATCATTTTTTCAAAAGTTGGGCTCCAAAATCCTTTTTTGTGAAAAAATTAATAAAAATTTATTACACATTAATTATTAAACAATGAATGGTTTTTATTCAAATTAATCATTAATTAATAAAAAATAAAACTTCCAAAAATTATTACACTATGGAACGCAATAATTTTACAAAATAAATTACATAAACAGGACAAATCCACTAATTTATTTTAACATATGAATTCCAAATTATATATTTAATAAAATATTGAATATATTAATTGTTTATTTAAATTAATAATTGATTTTATTTAGGTAGTTTATCAAACAATGTATTCTATAGCTACATATATTATTACATATGTATTTATTATTCTTGATAATTGAGAATTGAAGTAATAAGTTCCAAGAGGAGCCTTACATAAATCTAAATTCCTTTTTATCTTGTAATAACCCAATAAAATCCTCAACGAACCTAGAGAGAATATTACTAAGATATTATTACCTCTTTAAAATTGAGTTTTATATAATTTCTCATTGGCTAGTCATGCCTGAAGTCAACCTCTCAAGTCCCAACCTCTTATCGCTACCTCTAACATTGTTTTTCATACTAAAACAAACACTATGATGACACATTGTAACATATCATAGTATTTTGCCTAAAATGTGTCAAATTCATATAGCCACTTGAGATTATGAAAGGGTTACTAAATTCAATATTTTTTCATGTAGTAGAAAGGGATTAAAAAATATAAAAATAATTTTTTCTGAAACTACTTACAAGGATCATTCCCAAGTCTACAAAAGACTAACATGCCCCATCAACATACTAGAAAATCAAAAATCCAATAGTTACAATAATGGAATCAATAAAAGGACTCTCATAGATCATTATATACAACTTGATAGTATATATGATAGACATCAGTATACATAGGATAACTTATTTCATATACATAACTGAAATCATAAATATATAAACTATGAACATCAGACATTATAAATATATACATAGGGAAAACTACGTTTTACATTAGATAACCTATATATTCAATGTATTCAATATTAATAAATATATCTTATTAAATGATGAGTTTTATTCTATATACCACATAAAATATAATTTCCATAGTGTTCTTGTTGCATTGAATTGTCATTATGGTTCCCCACTATGATGAGAATCATGAGGCCATATGATTGTTTTCTAAAATTTTTTATCTAAGGTTATATGAAATCAATATGATGAGAACAATGATGTTGGTTATTGGTTATAGGGGAATCATGATATTTTCCTACATATACTCATAATATTATCACTTTGTAATATCCAAGAGATGGGTTTATGAGAACAGAGCCACTAGTAGGAATTTCAGAAGTCTTATGTTTCATTAGAAATTTATTTTTTGTAGATGCATGTGTGTTGTACTATAGATTTGAGAATATTATTATTTTAGATTATGAGTTGTGTATTTTATGTAATTATGAAAGTTTTTGTGACATAATCTCATGGTGAGGTAGGATACATTGGGTGTGTCATTTTTAAAATTCCATTAATGGATTATTTTATAAATCAATTTTCCATTTAGAGTTAGTTGATGTAAATATAAAAATATCATTGATGAGTATCATACAATCTGATTATTTCCATTACAATATTTTTTTACCAACCTATTCATATCAATAAAATAAAAAATAGATATATTAATCATATAGGTTGATGAAAAAGTTATGCAACCTGTAATATTTCCTATTTAGTCAAAGTAATTATATTACACAATTATTTCTTGCATTAGTTCATCATCATGGTGATAGTAACTATTTTCTCTTGGGTTCCTTGATATATTTCTAGATATTGATCATATATTTTTGTTAATTTAGCCTAATTCCATTTACAATGTGGCATATAGGGTCATAGATTAAAAGTATCTTGGACCTCAGTAAAATTTTATTTGAATGTAATATAATCATAAATTTTATTCATCTGATCTGATGAGTAATAATTATTAATGTTATATTGACCACATATTTATTTTTTTCAATAACAATGTAGTGATATATTTTTTATTGAAATAAATTTTTATTATTAATGAATCAATATTCTTCTAAAACTGTGGTATGAGTTCAAGTTATGGTTGAAATGATAATTATATAATCTATGATTTTGGTGAATGATTAGGAAATAATAATAAAAATAATAATATTTTTTTTGATGTGCGGTTCAACTAATATTAAATGATTTGTTAATTTAATTAGTGAAATAACTTATTATAATACCTAATTATATAAAATAGATTCTATTATTTAAATAATGGAAAGAGAAATGGATTTTTTTCTCACAATATCTCTCTCTTTATAATTCTATCAATCCTGGAGAGAACATTCTCAATAACACTCCCAAGAATATTATGGATCGATCTTTTTCCTCTATATCACTTCCTTTACAGAACTATATAAAATCATGTGTGGTAATAATGGATTATTATTGATATTAGTGGAAAATGACACATTTGGATAGGATTATATTCACTAGAATACAGAGATTATATAGAGGAATTTTGAAATTCTTAATGCGGTAGTGGATACTACAAGGGTGTTCTAGAATTGAAGCCGACTTCACAATAATGATATCAAAAAAGTTTTCAATTGATTTAAAAATAGTATGGAATTACATGAAGAGGAAATTATTTTTTATAAATTAATTATAAATTTAATTAGGATGATCATGTCTTTAGGATTCTAGGGTTTCTATTCATCGAATTATGGGGATAAATGTGACAAAAATAGTAGAAGGATTTTATAGGGCTCTATCCAAACAGAATCCACTATTACTAAAAACCATTATGTATTGTAAAAATTGATATAAATAAAATTTTAATTATTTAATAATATTTCATTAATTAATGAATTTTATTGTCATTTTTTCATTTTAGTTTTTCATTTAGTAAACGAAATGTTGAGATATTTAAATAATTTAAATTTATATGAATAATAATGAGCAACGAGTAAGTGAATATTTCTTGTAGATCACATATGGATATGTCATGTATTTTAGATAGATTATATGGATACATGGAGTGTAATGAAAATGTAGACATGATGTACCCATTTTCCTATTAATAGGATGAGTTTGTAGAAAATGTGTCATGTCATATTGGATAATAATAAATTTCATCATTACACGTTATGTATTGTCTATACCTATAGAACATATATTAATAGGGTTTTATGGTGTCCATCCAGTGTAGAAATCCATTAACTTCACATGGTTTGGAACCATGGGAATCATAAGAGTAGTGTGGTCAATTTACACATAATTTATTTATTAAATGATTTTTATTTCTCATAGTCGAAAAACAATTCCCAATTTTGATTACATGGTGTGTAATCATCATAATAGTCATGTAATACATAATATTGTTTTAAAAAACAACCCGATATTTTAATGTTTAGTTTATATGGATAGAGAATAATTTCCATGACATGTAGTGGGCTACACACACCATGATCCTCAGACCCATCCATGTGGAATGCACATCATTACAACTTGTAAAATTAAATATGTTATATTACTTCATGGCCATCCCCATGAGGGCCCTTCCAAGACCTGTGGTAAGTTGAAAGTTACACTAAAATTATATCTCTAACATTTTATGGGATAAAAACAATCATCGAGTAGATATATCACATTTATGGGAGGCATTATCCAAAAGAACCTATATGCACTCACACCACCATATATGTATCAGCCATGCATGATATTATAATTTATTATACTCAAGAGAAAAAATTGATTTAATAAAATCATGGGAAAAAAATAGTGAAGTAATTCAAATATGCACATGAATAAAAGTGGAAAATCTATGCATGACTATTTGTAGAAAAATCCCAAACCTAAAAACTGATGTGAAGGAATCAGACTCCCATGATCTGTTATACCAACTACAAATATGTAATTATTTACATTAAGTACATATATCATCCAGCTAAATATGACCACTATAGTAACCATCTATCTATTTTTCATTTGAATAAGACATGACAGGAAACCCCATGCTAATGTAACTACAAAAATAAGAAATATGATTCCCTAAAAACAAAAGGGTAGGAAATATAAATAACTAGCTAAATCAACCCAAAAGAAGTGATAATAAACATAATAAATATATATTAACATAGAATATATGGATAGATGAGAAAAAATGAATATTCGTAACCTTCACATCGTTCTAAGGATGAATATTCCATCTATAACTCCATGAAATAACAATTTTTTAATACTAGTAGCCCGATATAGAAACCATCATATCAATTGGAGACCCATGACTCACTAATGGAACAACATAAATGATGGGGTTATCTGACTCGTATTGGTGGACATCTCAGGCCATGTCAATGCTTGATGGTGTGAGTGATCTACTCCACATACTGTCGACCCATTCCATTAGTTGACTACATGTGGGATTGTTTTTATAATTGTAACTATATAGAAGTTAAGGGACCCATTCCATGACCTACACATTCCGCATAGAGAGTTTTAGACCTCCAATATCACTATAGGGAAATCACTTTGTCTCAATACAATCTCATCATGCTAGACAGATAATTATGATCTTTCAATATCATGTTATGTATTATACATCAAAAAAATTCATTATCATATTCTATATACAATACTACTCACGATGGACTAATTATGGGTCTAATTTTTAGTCATAGACAACGATATATGTGTGGTATAAAATTTGATAAAGTCTAAATTGGGTGTACTTTTCTGCCCATTATTGGGTGTGTCCCATTGCTCCACTCAGTGTATAAAAACCCAGGGACAAAACATGTGGTTGAAGTCAGAAGGTATGATGGACAACTACGGGTCCCTAGTGTATAATATATAATCTTAGTCTGTCTTTGAGAGTAATATTTCATGTCATGGCCACCCAAACAATGGAAATGTTTTATTTAACATATTTAGGAATCCCTAGCCGCTATATAACGTGAACTATGTTTTATGTGGTCTTTGGGAGAAGATAACGTGTAGTCATAAAATTCAATGATCATAATATTTCTTCTATTATAGTAACATCTATATAGATATTACAATAAATATCTCCCACTAATGCATCCAATGCCTCAATATTAACAAAAAACTTGTATTTTTGATTTTCAACATCCAATGAAAGAAAAACATGGCTTCCACCAATTGGTACGATGTCTTCCATGCGTTTAACATGTTGATCATCTTTTAATGGTTCATATTCCAATCATTCATCCCAAATCTATTGTGAATCATCATTTCAAATAAAAATCACCATCTCTATCATTGATCACACAAAACAACAGAATTATAAGCTTTTATCATGATTTAAACTATACTCGTATTTGATGCATCACCCATAGATTTTATGGTATTGCCCTTATTAAATTTAATTTCTTCAAAAGAATAGATTTTTTACAACACCAAACATAAATGAACAGAGATAAAAAATAAAACATCGTTATGTTAAAAGAACTGTTATACTGTCAAAATTAAATTAGCGGGAATGAATACTATTTTGAAATTTATACATAATATCTATTTTTTAAAAATAATGAATTCAGTTTTACATATTATAAGAATATATTTTTCAAAATGTTGTTTTAATGACTAATAATGGTGAACATGTTTTAAACATAATTTTTTATCTTCTATGAATTGAATTAAAAAAACATGTATACACTGTTCTGATCAGTAATATATTGAGTGTCTGATATGATCAACACAATTTTTTTTGTGAATAGTAACTTAAACATTAGAAATAGTAATGTTACCATTATCAATAGTAATTTTGTCATTATGAATAGTAAATTTTCAAAAGGAATAGTATCCTCACACATTAACGTATGTATTAAATTTAGGAATCTTATAAATTAATATATGATATAATTATAACATAGTATATGTAAATGAGTGTTTAATAAATGGTAAAATAATGTGTTCATATTTTAGTTTGTCATAAATATTTATAATATTATAATTAATCAAAAATTTTAAAATAAAATATATTTATATAATTTTAATTCATAAAATATCACTTTGTTTTCATATGATCGTAGTATAATTTTATGAGGCCTTGGTTATTTTTTGTATGATTTATAAAACCAGTTATATTTTTAAAATTTGCATTTATCGAGTAAATGATAGTTTTAATTAAAATTTAAATTTATCATGTTTAGAAAATTATATACATAGAATGGAGTTCATTTTTTAATATTAAATGTTTAGAAATGTATAAGGTGAATTTTTGTAGTTTTTCTAAAATACATGAAATTTTGGTGAATAGAAAAATACGATAAATTTGTATAAATGATAAATACATGATTTATTGAGTCATAGGTGATGTTTTACTAATGTAATAATAATTTTTTCAAGATAAAATGAATATAATACTATATTTAGTCACAATAATAAACACTATTTCTTATCTTGTTAATATTAATAAATTAATGAATAAAATTATGAAGATTAATCCCTCTCTACCACTATATATACCACCCCACAACACCACTTCTCCCCCACACATCAATGCCATGAATATTGTCAAATTATCTCCCAATAATCTCCCCGTGACTCTCCCCCACATACCAGATCACTTTCTTTTAACAAAATACCAAAACAGTTCCCCTTAATGAGGTTTTGAAGGAGGAGTATTCAGGCGGTAAAATCTCTCCCTCTTCCATTTTGTTTCTTTTAATGATATTTTCATTTATTATAATCGCATCACCTACTCTATACAAATAAGGTTGATATTTTCAGTATAATATATATAATATATTTATATCAGGTTAATGTAATATCCTTACTCAAAATTCTTTCTCTCTATCTTCTTTTTTGAAGAAGAAATCATCATCTCAGAGGTGCCGATTTACCACTATTTGGATGATGAATTTTGATTCATTAATTTATCCTTTGAGGATATTAGTAAATCAATTTTTATAGATAAAACATTATATAATATATGTATTAAAAACTCACTTATGTTATATATGTATCATATATAAATAATACCTTATGATAAAACTAAATGAGTTCAATATGATCAATAACTTCCACAATTATGAAAACAATTGTCCCTGAATGACTTCTGCAAAAATTCAACATCATGACATATAATAAAATAATATATATAACCATTTAAACTTATTTATATTTATTTATATAATATAAACTCAATTATATATAATTTTTCAAATTCCACATGAACATCTATACTCAAAAAAATATACCGATCATGGAAACCATGTAAACAAATGCTCCTAAGAAATAAAATAGTATCTTATAAATTATTAAACCCATAAATTTACTTGATATATTTATAATAATTCAATTTAAAGTATATAAGGTTCTTAATAAAATAATGTATAGATTTAATTTGATTATCCTTGATGTTAAGGACATGTGCAGAACACATTCTAACATAACATAAAGGTTTTTTCAACTCACTTTCATTTTTGTGAGATATGCCTTATGCAACACCAATTCTTGGGTTTTGTTGTATTTATACCTATCTCTGATGTATCATATCATAAATATCTTTATTTTCAGGGTATGAAATGTATCATTTGTCTATTATTAAAGTTAAGGAATATGATTAGATTGATTACAATGTGGTAAGGGATTCTACCCGAACCATCACTTTTCCTTCGGGATACTCTTTCTGGATACATATTGAAATTAAATGCTTCATAATTTTTTAATATTTCTTATATATTCTATTTATATGTTTTAAAATAACATATTAAGATCACATCATCCTTATTTTATGGGGATATATAGTTTTTATAAATATTCCATTCTAAATGTTTCCTGATCCACGAGCCCAGTTAAAGGGATCATCACAATTTATTACCCATTTTCAAGTGCACTCAAAAAATATTTTATAAGACCCTATTATTTTTATAAAATGAATAATTTTATCAGATACAAATATCTTTATTCATTTCATGGTTTATGAAAACACACATTACAGTCTGCATTAAAATCATTTTATAATTTTTCATAAGCCAGAATAAAATGTTTTAGTCCTATTGTTTCCTAAAAACCCATTATACATTATTTTAATTCAGTGGGACATAATTTATGCCTCAAATAAAATTTCAATTTAATTCCATTTTTAATTCTATGATATACATGTTGAATATAATATTTTATAAAAAATAAAAAATATTTTCCAAAAGAACTCTTCTTTCCAATGTAACAAATTGTTTTTCTCGCCTCACATTTACATGTATGAGATATATGACTTCTCAACACTTTATCATTTAGTGTGGTGTATATAATACACATTGATATATTATATTTGGAATTATAATATATTAATTATAGTTTAAGTTTAATTTAATATTAAAAAACAATATGATAGAAATGTATCGAGGTGGTATGAGACACTTTGAAATGTATAAGGATTATTTTCCTAAAAAACTTTACAATTAATTTTTTAGATTAATTTCATCTATGATACTTAAATGTGTAATGATACACTATGATTTAATGATACGATTTTATTCTAAATATAAGGAATGAATTGAACTTACCATATGATTGGATGGTCCCACTATATCACCCTTGATGCATCGGTGGTTCTAATAAGAAAAAATAGAAATGGATTTTGGCCGAGTCCTGAACCATTTATTTCCAGAAGATTTGGTTGATACCTTGATGATAGGTTTATGATGTATTAAATATTAATTCTATAATTATTATAATTTTACTTGATGGATCAAGTGAATTTTTGACTAGTATAAATTCAATGGAACTTTCATGTAATTATTTTTATGGAATTATTTATTCAGTTTTTATTCCAACCATATTATGATCATGATTATGTTTTAATAAAATGTGTCGTTATTTATTCATCATGCCTAATTGTTTATGTATTAAATTACACTCTATTTATGAATATTTCTAAGACTCTATATTCACCCCTTTTATTTGTTCATTTCCCCCCATGATTCCATTAGGTATATCATGAACGACTTTCATGGTTAATCTAAAAGATATTAGGTATTATCAATGATTTTTAAATGTAGTTTTATTTTCAATTTATAATATAATGTTTATTTATGTAATTTTGATTCCAAAAAATATAAACAATTCATTCAATCAGGATGTGATTCCTTATAATCAGACCAATATAATAAAGTAAGTCTCTGGATTCGGGATAATGGGGTTGTGGTCTTTAATGTTTGTATTAGTGGATGTTTAGTATAGACTGGGGAAAATAGATTTTGAAAGCATATAATAAAGAACAACAATCATAGATGGACATTGAGGATAATCACACATAACAACCTGGAATTTTGGTAAGGTAGTGATTATGTGTATCATCATAGAAATACATCAATGTTTGGATACTACATGTCGATGTAGTTCTTCTGCAGATGTACTTAGGAGCACCAACACTAACATGGTGTCCCATGCCTAAATCATTGTTTCCTACTTCATACTAATGAGCCTTATGGAACACCATTTGTGAAACTCTTAGGGTATTTTCACATGAAAATACACATTTTCATTAATAACCATTATAAAGAATTTAAATGTAAATATGCCCTAAAAAAACTTTTTATGAATTTGAGATTTTTTAAAAATCAGTACTTCAATGTATGTTAACTATTTCTCCAGTATTGATATTATTCATTACACATAATTTTATGATCTAATATAATGTAGGAAATAGTTGTTAGAATTGGTTCCTACCAAATAGAATGTGAACTGCATTAATACACATAATTTTAGTAGTATGAAAGTTCATCTATTTGATGGGTTTATGTCAGTCATTCGTAAAAAAACAGTCACTCAAAAATTATCACCATATGAGGGGATATTATCATATCCAAACGAGTAATAGAAATGATTTCTCTCAGTATTATGGATCTAGTTGGAAGCAATAGAATAATATAGAAACTGGGAAAGAGATAAATAATTGAAATAAGGGAAAGAAGTATTTTCTGACATGTGATAATTGTGGATGGAAACACCTTTTTATATGTTTAATTGGAAAATGAATTTTCGTCAATTGTGGAGAAAGAGAACACCATGATGATTATTTCAAGGAAAGGAATGAGATTTTTGATATTCAAAGATAAACTACAATGAGATGGACACTACGAAAAATCAGTGTCCCATGCATAAACGGAATATGTAACAAAATGATTTAATTGATCAATGTAAATATTGTGTTGATAATATGGATAAATATGAATAAATAATGTGCTTCTGTTATGATTAATAAATTATATCATTTGATTTTTTTATCAAAGATGTACTAGTTGGATGAATTATGGAATATATAAGAATTGTATGGTAGTTCAATTACATTAATGACTGATTTCGTATGCTGAATGTACAAATAAAATTAATTCGATTGAAAGAAAAACATTGGAAAAAAATGGTTAAGAGAATGATAAGACATAAAATGTTACTGGTGGTGAGATAACGAGGTTACCTAGAGAGATGATTGATGTGGATAAAGAAAAATGGATACTACTAACTACCAAGGGAATGATTCTAAACTTTTGGATCATGATCTTTTAGAATGCTTAGCAATTTATGAAATTTTTTATGTTGGTAAGTGTATGAGTTTTGAGAAGATAATGTATTACATCACAACATCATACAACCTATTCTGAGAGGTGAATTATAAATAATTCGATGTGAAAACAAAGGATATGATTTTGTTTATATATATTTATATTTATAATACATATAGAGATAAATAATTCTTAAACTATAGTAAAAGATTCATAATAATGTTTTCCTTTTATCATAATTATTTCATGTTATCAATTAACTTTTTCATTACTGTAGTTTGTGGATTTATTAATAATAACATTATAATGACCAGTTCCTCTATAAATACATATCATAACCTGATGGTAATATTCCTCTTTCGTGTACATGTTTGTATTTCCCACTAATATTCTCTAACTAGAAACAATAATTTTCTGTGAACACCTCTTTTACATGAGCCTCTTTTTAAGAGGATATTTTTATTAACCCTATTTATGATGTGGGTTTACAACAATATAATTCTCATGTATCATCTTTTATCATTATTAGGGAAATTTAGAAGTTATCGTAAATAATTTATTAAAGGATGGTTGAATTTAACACGTGGGGATTTTATGGTATGAACCTTATTAAATTTAATTTCATCGATAACATAGGATTCAAAAAACAACAAATTTAAGCAAACAATGAAAAAAAATTATAAATCTTTATTTTAAAATAACCTTTAGAACCTAGAAATTAAATTTGAAAAAAATGAACAGTGATATAGAATTTATAACATAAATCAAAAAAATTCATGAATGAATTCATTTTTACATATTAAAAATCTATTTTTTAAAGTTTTTTTAACACCTTATAATGGATAACATGTCTTAAAAGTAATTTTATCACTTCTGTGAATTAAATTCCAAAAAATGGACAAATAAGATTGCAATCAGTAAGATATTTAGAGTCTAATAAGATCAACAAATTTTATATGAATAGTAAACTTACCCTTGGGAATAGTAATATTACCCTTATGAATAATGAAATGGATGAATGAATAGTATACTCACCCAAAAATGTATAAATAAAATATAGGCATCTTAAAAATGAAGGTATGATATAATTATAACATTTTATATATAAATGAATATTTTAAAATTTGATAAATAATGGGTTAGTATTTTTGTATTTCATAACTATTTAACGTTTTATAATTTATAAAATGTTTTAAAATATATAAATATATGAAATTTAATCATAAATAAAACCTTCTTCTATTATTAGTTTTAGATAATTTTCATGTGACCTTAGTTATTTTTTGAAAATTTTATAAAATTAGTTGTAGGTTTATAATATGTATTTTTTTAGTAAATGATAGTTTTAATTTACAATACAATTTCACATTAACAGAACATATTTTTCATTAAATAGAGTTCAATTTCTAATTCTACACATTGAAAATGGTAATGGTGAATTTTTGTGATTTTTCTAAAATACATGAAATATTAATGAATAGTAAAATACTATAATTTTTATAAATGATAAATACATGATTTATTGAGTCATATGTGATGATTGGATGATTTAATAATCTTTTATTCGAAATCAAGTGAACATATTACTATAATTAGTCACAATAATCAACACTATTTATTGTCTAAAACAAAACAATAAAATATTGAGAAACCACCCCTCCCATCCACTATAAATATCAACCCTCACAACAACTTATATTCACACATATAAGACTTGAATCTTCTCAAATTTCATCCCAATACCCTCCCCCATAATTTCCAAAAAATCAAGAGCTCTAGTTTCTTACAAATGGGGAAAACAAATCTACTTGAGGAGGTGTATTCAAGAGGTAAAATCCTCATCATTTTCCATTTAGCTTATTTTCAAGGTATTTTATTTTATTATTGTATCTTCCCCTCCTCTATAAAGATGATATTTATAACTCCAGTATCTTATATATACTATAATGAAATAATTATATTGTAATATGGTTACTCAAACATTTTTCTCTCTCTCTCTCTCTTTTATTTTAAAAATGAATTCATCATTCTAGAGGTGCCCATTTACAAACTTCATGGATAATGGGATTTCATTAGACAATTTAAACTTCAAGGATGGTTGTGAAACCATTTTTATTTTTAAAACAGACTATAATATATGTATTACAACCTTTATTATGTTCTGTATGGAAAATATTTACATAATACGAAATGATAAAACAAAATGAGTTTGTTATGATCAATAATATCTCTAATAATTCCAATGATTATCACTAAATGTATTGTCTAATTATTATTACTCATACCATACAATAAAATGATATAAATAACTATATATACCTCTAAATGTTCATAAATATCATACAAATTCAATTCTAGTGCTTTATACCCATTCCACATGAACTTCCATTCTAAAATTGAATTTTACTAATGGTAAAAACCAAGGAAACGAACACTCATGGTCAATAAAATTGTACCTTATAACTCATCAAAAAGGCATAAATTATCTCAATAAAATTATAATAAATAAAATAAATTTTAATATGGTTCAAAATTAATTAATTTATTGATTTAATTTTAATTTCTTAGATTTTATGGTCAACTGTAGAACATATTCAGACATAAGGTAAGGGTTTCCTCAACTCACTATCATTTCTGTGATATATTGCTTTCATGCAAATAATTCTTATGTGTGGTGTATTTATACCTACCATTGATGAATAATATTTTCAATATCATTATTTTTATGGTACTAAATTTATCATTTGATGATTATTAATTTTGGGGCATATGATTCTATTGATTACGAAGTGGTAACGAGTTCTACCTAGACCCTCATTTTTTCCATTGGGTTACTCAATCTCTATATTTAATCATATTTAATGCTTATATTTTTTTTATTTCTTATAAACTCTTTTTTATGTTTCAAACTCATAAATCAGTACCATATCATATATATTTTATGGGAATATTCATGTTTTAAAAATGATCCTTCTCAATTCTACGGAATAAACTAACCCAATTCAAGAAAACATCCTAATTTATTACCCATATTAACATGCAATCCAAAATATATTTTAATCTATTATAATTTTAATAACATCACTAATTTTATCATGAAAATTTATCTCGGTTCATTTTGGGTATTCAAAAAAACACGACTCTCCACATTAAAATAACTTTAATATTTTTGTTAATCCTCCCTAAAATATTTTATTTCTAAAGATTAAAAAAAAATATTTTTAAATAATTTCACTTCAATGGGGAATTATATAGGACTCATATATATAATTTCAATGTCATTACCTTTTATTTTCTTGGATATACATGTTTAATATTTTATTTCATCACAAATAAAAATGATTTCCTGAAAGAACTTTTCTTTACAAAGTAAAAAAGGGTTTTACTAATATCACATTTACATCTATGAGATAAATTCCTTATACAAAAATATCTACTAATGTGTGGTGTATATACTTCACTTTGATATTTTATATCTTGATTTAAACTATTTTCATGATATTATATGTTTATATAATGTTAAAATAGATTAATATTTAAAAGTCTCAAGATGGTATGGGACACTTTGGAATGATTAAAGATTATTTTCTTCATGAATTTTTCAATGATTTTATTAGTGTAATTTCATATATGATACTTCAATGAGGTATGTGAATATTTTATTTAAAGATATAATTTTATTAAATATATTAGGAATGTATTGGACTTAATATTTGATGGGTTTGGATGACAATAGCCCCTCGGTTCATCTGTAGGTCTCATGAGACAATATAGAAATGGATTTTGGCTGAGGAATTAGAAATTTATTTTCAAAATTCTTGGCCAAGTCCTCGATGATAGGTTTATGATTCCTAACATATGGATTCAGACTTTTTTTTATTAATTTATAAACCATGTAATTATTCAACTTTTATAATATTCATGGTGAACATTCATGTGATTATTTATATAAAATTATTTATTCATCTTCTACTAATTCTATATTATTCTCAAGATTATTTTTTAATGAATTTTGTCATTATTTATTTATCAGAACTTATTGTTTATATTATATATTCCACTGCATTTCTTGTCCCTTACAAAGAATCTTTTCTCACCAATTTCACATGTTTTATATTCCCCTTTATTCTGACAGGTATATCATAAATTAAGAGCTTGGTTAATCTATTATATCATGGGTTTTGTAAATAAACTTTATATGTTGTTTTACATTAATTTATAATGTAATGATTATAAATATTACATAATTTCAAAAATTTCTAAACCATTAATCCTTTGGGATGTGATTCCTTGTAGTCATTCCATTTTGATAATGTTAGGCCTTAGCTTCATGCCACTAGGGTTGGGGTCTTTACAAAAAAACTTATGTCATATTGTTAGAAAATAATGAAAATATTAAGAATTATGGGAAATGGAAAAAATGAACTCCATTTATTAATAGAGATTGTGAACCTATTAATTTTTTTTCATGTACATAAGAATAAAAAAGAAGATACATATAGAATAATAATTTTTTAAATCTAAAGGAGGAATATTCAATGGATCTAACCCATTGGGGAAGATATTGGGGATTCAATAAATAATAAATTAATCATGAATATTAATTTTGTGTCACTACTGTTAGAAATATGAAATAACTCTTTTTGATCATATAATAATCATAGATCGGTTGGAAAATGTTCTCTATGGAGGTTATGGACTCTCCCTCCATTTTATGTCTCACGGGAACACACATATATCAATATGTATTTTCTATAATAGGTTTTAGATAAGAGGAGGATATTGTTTCAAAATATTTTTAATCTATTTTAACAAAATTAATATTTTTTATTTAATTTTTTTAATCCATTAGTGACTCCATGTCATCTTTTAACATCATGCATACAAAAAAGTTTGGCATGACTAGTGTAAAAAATCTTTTGGAGTTCAAAAAATGGCTTAGATATCTCATCAAACCATCTTAACAACCAAAAGTACATTTATCCTAAAATGATGCAGGATAATTGTTTAATATATTTATCATATTAAACATATATATTCCAGTGTCCTACATCACCTGTAACTTCTTTATAACTCAGAAAGCAAGGACATTATATAGAAATATCCAATAGATTGAGAAAAAATAGAAATCATTACATTCTCCCCACCCTCATTATTTTTCACCTTAAAAACATACTAAATAATGTTATTGTAATGAACCCTAATCTAGATCTCACATTACCATAAGATCTCTTAATGGTTCTCCAAACTCTAAAAAATGCATGCTATTGGTATAGTCTTCCCCCAATGGATCCTCTGATGATGACACTCAATCTCCACTGGTTACACATAAAATAAAGCTTCATCGTCAATGTCCATCTCACCCTATTAAATATTATGAGAGAATTAATGAACATATATCCTCTATAGTGGTATTATTGATACATTATACTCTCTGTACAACTGTGGGTGTAATGGTAAGTATAAAGCAACCACTCAACCCTATGTAGGACTAGAATCTGTCAATGTAACTATGGGATAACATGGTACCCCAACCAAACATTTACAATGAATTTGAAAGAGGGACCTTTATAAACCCATGTTCTATTTACATAAACACCAAGGTCCTATAAAATCAGTTTGGATAATATTTTTGATGACTCTGATCTTTACTCATTCACTCTAAGATCACTTCAACTTTCTTTGTAATTACCTGCACCAACTATGGTTTTATAAGAGACCATATTCCTATATCCACCAAAAAATGTTGGCCTACACAGTCTCCCATACCATTCATCTAATATAGATATCTTGATACTAGAGTGATATCATTTATATTACTGGAATTGAACTAATTTATTTTTACCATCCCAAATCTAACTGATGTCCAACACACGGTCTCTCATTATATCCTTTAAAACATGGATGGATCATTTTATATTACTATATATATATATATTTGATTATAATGTTTTGCCCAAGTGTAACATGGTCTTGAAATATTCCAATAACACTCTATAAAACTATGACCTGACATAAGAATTGTGGAAGAGGTTCAATTTTGAGGGTTACCCATTAATATTAATCAACTAAAACATTTAAAAGTTCCCAAAACATCCCATCAAACTCCTCTCCTGTATGGAAATAAAGTGATTCTACTTGGTAGTCTAATCAATAAATACCCAAATAGAGTCATGTCCTCCTTCTATCCATGAAATACCAATAAAAATAAATCTTTATGATTTCAAACATCCAATTATGAATCTTAATAGGTTTAGTTATACACTGTAGAACGGAATGTTCATACTTCACCTCTTAATATGTGAGTCATCAAGAAACAAACTAATCAAAATTTCTCTTCATGAATTTCCCCCAAAATGACACTCAATTTCAATGAATGTCCTATATAATCCAATATTTAATACCATGGGGAGGAATGAAACTCCATCGAACCCAAATTACACATTTTCCATCCTTGGTAATGTATGATGTTCTTCAAACCATTAAAAATCGATCTAGTGCATCTTCTGAGTATATTTGGTCTTTCAAAAAATTTAATATTTAGGTTTCTCAATAATTATACATCCAAACATTGGTGAACATGTGGAATAACTAATATCTATTATAGGTAATATTCTCATATCACAATTAACATGATCAGTTATTATAAGGTAAACTTCACTAATTCCTCATATTCTAATAGGAAATGAAATTTTATTCTAAAGGAATATGCCACGATTATTTCCTTCCCAATATTGAAGACAATAAGAAATTAAATTTTTTGTAAGAATTCAATTAAAGATAACAATAATTGGTATAAGTATCTATAGAAAATAATATACCTAAGATTATGGTAGAATGTTGAAACCAAAAATTTCTCACCCAAAAGATTTAACATCTATATCATCATGGTGAATACCATTTCATTCAACTAAAATTAATGGGACATGTAGTTCTTCTCATGGGATATCAACTATCTTGAGTTATAGTTAATAAAAAAAGACATCTATGTCAGCATCCACTATATGCCAACTATAATGTTTTCATAGAACACTGCATACTCATCACCCTCATCTAATAGTTTTAATATATTATCATTGAGTAACTTTCTACCAAAAACCTCTAAGTATTTGAATTAATAACTTACCCAAAAAATAGATTCTCATTTGTTTAAATGTATATAAATAGTCTAGAATCCTATAAAATTCTACCAGAGACGTTTAATACTACCCATTCAAACCAAGAAATATTCTCAACATCAATACACTCTTGGCTAGGTCCAAGCCAAAACCACCTCTTTATTTTTTCAGCCCCCACATACAATATGTTTAAATATGACATTCTCTATAGAGTTAAAAAATATAATCCATAACTATCACATATAGATTTTACTGTAAATATATTGCTCCTATTGTAACTCTTAGATCATCCCCAAAGGCTACGCGTGAGCCTCCTCATATTAATAGTAAAAGATGTTGAATTTATTAGATAACTAAAATTTTATCCATGAAGGGGGTAGATCATTCATAATACCAATCAAGATAATATGAAAAATTTCACACTAATGGGAATCACTATGAACACATAATTTTGGAACCATTAGGGAAATTTTATCCTTATAATATTATCGTATTGAAACAAAAATGTTTGGAATTAAAATTGATGGTCCAACATTGAGAACCATCTTCCCTAATTCATTTAGTCAAATATGTCACTAATCCTTGGAAAGGGATACTTTTTATTGGGCATCACATGATTTTAATGATGATAATCATGGTAGAAGCCCCAGTTTCATGTAATGTAACCATTAATTATGTATTTTATGAATTTAATGTGATTGGGTTATGTTTTGGAGGGTTTGGAAGAGTTTTGGAATGTTATGGGGGCATTTTTGGTGGTACATGGTCTAAAAATGGTTATTAGAAACAATAAAACACATTTAAGACATTATGGAAAGGAATATAGTGGGTTCTTTATAGGTTGACGGGTTGGCTCATGATTTTTACAAACCATATGACCACATAGGAGTAACCGTAGAAAGTTAAAGAGAGGGAAAGAAATTTGGAAAGTACTTTTTCTAATCTTGTGGCCCAGCCATTGAAAGGGTGTTTGGATGTAGTGTTTGGAACATGTTTTTTTCTTGGTTTTCCTAACTACGAGTCTAATGAATTCATGGGTAAAAATTCATATCTTAAATTATTGGATCTCGTTCAAATTTGCTTCATTAACACTCATTTGCCTCTATTACAGCCCAAAATTTGGTTTTCTCTCCTCTAAAAGGATATTGAGAGCCTTCCCTCTCATCCAGGAGTGACCCATTGGAAAATCATTATGTGTTTATGACCAAATGACATTGAATGTATCTGTTCATGAATGTTTTTCATGGATGTAATATATTTAACTCTCTTATATTAATAGATTCAGTATATTGAAGAAATAACTATGATATTTTATTCTAATCAAGATGATATTTGGTTGTGTTGATGTTAGTGAATGAGATCTAAAGTGGTGTTTTAGTGATAGAACAAATTTTTTTTGAATAAAATATCCCCGTATTCATTTCTTATATAGTTCCCATTAAATGTGTCTTCACTCTCAACTCCTATTATATGAACATGATGTATTGGTTTCAAATTGTTAAATTATATTTAATTTTATTATGAAATTGATGTGTAAATCTTTGTTTAAAATTTATTTTGTGATGGTTGGTGTAATAAAAGTTTTTTTTTTCTAATTTGATTTGTTTAATTATTTTAAAATGATTTTTTTAATAATTTTATTATGGTTTTATTATTTAAAAAAGTTTTTATGGATGATTTTTAAATAAAAATGTTTATTTATTTAAATGGATTGGCATAATTAGTTTGGAATGGATTTTTGAAAAATTCGTTTGCATGTTCTCATTTTCATTGATGTGAACATGTGGAAGGGTTGTATTCCATTGTGCCACTTGTATATGGTTACTTTGTGATTTCTTAGTAGATCACTAATAGGTCACTAATGAGCATGGAAATTTCACATAGTAATACACGTGTGGATTTGTATATTGAAATGTTTTATGCCAAATAGATTTTCGAAATTGTTTGAAAGAGAAGTTTGTTTGTTTTCAAAGAAAACTGTCATGTTTAAGAAGTTTATGGATTTTATATATTCTATTAAAATGTTTAAAACTATTTTATAGAAATTTATTTATATAATTTTTCTAAGATGTTTCTTTCTATTAGAGTGAGTAGGAATGTCATTTGGATAATAACATCATAGTTCCATTACTCACCCCCTACTCTGAAACATTAGTTCTTTGAAGATATTATTTATCGAGTTATATGTAATGTAAAATTGTATAATTTTTTTATTGATGTATCATGGTACTTTGGGTTGTATTTTGGATTTGGATCATGGAGTATATATCGAGTTGTGGAGTTTATTTCATTGGATTTGTTGACTGTTTTGATTTTTTTTACGCATTGTACTTAGATGTTGATATTATTCTACTTTTGTACTCTAATATACATTAGTTATTACATTAAAAGGTATTAAATTAAGTGTATCACATTTTTATCATTCATCATCTAGTTTTTGTTTGTTTTTTTGTATTCATGGTTTGGTTGTTTTATTTTAAAAATGGAACACCATCCCCCAATTAATTATGAATCCCTTCGCATATATTTCAATATAATGGTGCCTTCCCAATTTAAACTAAGTTAAAGTAGAAATTTTTTCTTTATCTAAATCCAATGATGTGGGGAGGATGTCACAATCAAAGAGTTACCTCAACATTTCATCCACCTTCTTAGCAAACAACATTGAAAACAACCAAATAATTACATTTTGTCTAATGTGACCCTTCTCCTAATGGTCCTCAAACTATGACATCATATATCAAATATTAGTTCAGGATATCCTCTATTCCATAGATGATATTGTTCTAGTCTCAGGTTTCAAGTCAAACAATACTTCATTCTATCAATGTGAAGTTTATCTTGAAACACTATTAAGGAATACATTTATTTAGTCATGTAATACCGTTGTAATATAGGTGTCTGAATAAATCATAGAACCATGGACCAAAAATTCTAATTAATGGCAATAGGTTATGAATTCATACTCATTAATTCCTTTCATCCATAAAATATGATTATTCTATCTATTTAAGGTGAATCTTTTTTCAACATTCCATAGAAACCTAATTCTTATATGGTGATATTCATTCTTGGAACACATTATGGAGAGCCAGTCCAAACCTAGTACAACAACATAAGTATTAAAAAAAATAAAAAATAGGTGTCATGAGAGACACATTCTACTAAGAGAAATCTTGATTTATGGGAATATGTGAGATACTTTAGAATCACTCATTGTAGAGATTTCTAGACACAACTAAAAAGAAATAAGAACTATTGAAATATCAAAACCCGAAAAAACTATAAGAAAAATAAATAATGGATCACACATGAGTCAATCAATTTTCTAATATTAATCTTATAAGATACTAATAA
This sequence comes from Viscum album, assembly GCA_963277665.1. Classification (NCBI taxonomy): domain Eukaryota; kingdom Viridiplantae; phylum Streptophyta; class Magnoliopsida; order Santalales; family Viscaceae; genus Viscum; species Viscum album. The sequence goes on along the minus strand of OY728120.1, from coordinate 380,783,197 downwards.
TTCAATGAATCATTTCAGAATCCTATTGATCATGAGCCTCAACTACATGTCCCACCTTTGCTACATGGTAGTTTGGTAGTCTTGGGAAATATAACCCTCATAATCCCCAGAATATCATTGATTATGTTCAATAAATATGAATCTTATCTAAGTCCTTTCATATATTCAACCTGAAGTCTATTCCAAAGAATGTTTAGGCCTCTTATGTCAATAGCTTGACACCATACACCCACTAGAAATAACTTTTATCTTAGCCTCATGATTTCTACGACCTACTCTAATTGTTTAGTAATCCATTCCAAATAATATTTACATATCCCTTGCATTCCAAATGGACTACTTTTCCTAAAAAGAGAGCCTAATAGAGATATTAATCATATTGTGGAATAAATTCTCACACTACACATAGGTGAGTGTCATCTCATTGAAATCCTGGGTGAAAAAAATCCCACCAGCCACTTTCAACTCCATGGAAGAGGATGGCCACATGTTTGACCATCTAATCCGGTAGTGTCTATATAAACTATAAAATTCATACACCAGAATCCATAAAAATTTATTCTAATTATGGGTACACGTCCCCTAAAAATATATGTAGTGTTCAATCCAATAACTCTTTTACTATAATCATTCTATTCGCATTTTTATCCAAATGTACACAAACAATCAGTTTTCAAACTTGTCACACAATATCAAACGGATCCACTAGTGGTGGGTCTTATCACATTTTTTCGGGGGTACTGATTTATCTCTTCATATACATCTACAAAACATTATTTTTTCCCCTATACAAGATTCCCATTAGTGGTATTTCTGTCATCCTGACCCTATAGTGGAATCCTTGATTGTTGTCTTTGTGGAAACAACAAAAAATTAAACACGACATACTATAGTTATATGGGAATATCAAGGGAGATAACTCAATATTGACTTGGATTTAAATTACTCATTCATATATAATGCATGTACAATTGGATTTCATACAACTAGTGACATTGGATTCTTAATAAAAATTTATGTTATCGTTGTCCTACTATATGGATATGTAGGTCATCACACAATGATTAGTTTCATTAGGCTTGAAGCATAACTTGAAACAGGTTAACATCATTACCCTATGTCCCAAAACCAGTCCATAGAATATCTCTAACCTTGAATAATATCTCGAGGACATATTTATTCTGATACGACTCTGACACAACCTATCCCACTGAGTCCCCCCATGGAATGGAAGTGAGCTAAGAGTAACTCTAAAGCCCATGTCCAATAGGAAACAGTCTTGGGACTAACAATGAGTATTCATATCACACATATGTGTGAACATATACTAATGAACCAATAAATATACACATCTCCACAGACATCACAACCAAGAAAGATGATATAAAATATAATAAATAATAGGAAATAATGAATGTAAAAACCTATTAGAAAAATTATAGTGAAGAAATAAACATATTCCCTAGTATGAAATGAGTAAAATACATGCCCAACCAAATTTAATGGGATTCCCAATCAAATAATTTATGATGAATATGGTCCTACATACCGTCATCAAAACCAACCACTAATCGGTTATTGTTGAAACCATATAATATTAAGCTCTAATTACACCAGGCCCACCAAAGTCATTGTCTAACTATAATTAATTTATATAAGGAACAACACACATGGTAAAATATCATGAATGGGTGTGTATATACATACATAATATGATTCGCTAAAAACTGAATGGTGGAGTGAATTAAATAAATAGATATCTCAATCCCCCTGAACTAAGAAGAATCCCAAAAATGAAATATTCTCCTGGAAGAATCAAAATGAAGAGAGAGTCGATGCATCTTGATCTCCACATCTATATAAGGATGATTAATCTGTATGTAGATCAACCAACATTTTTTTTCCGATTATAGTAGCCAAATGCATACCTAACTAGATCTATGAGTGTCTCATGCCACTTAGATGGAATGTCATGAATGCCTCATTTTCCTACCCAATAATGGTGAAGGACCCATTCCATGTATGTTATTTATGTCAAAAGCTTCCACTATGAAGATCAAAGTACCACACAATGAAGTGGGTATGAAAAGACAAGGGTTTCCAATGGGGGTTTCTAGACCCGACCCGACCCAAACAACCTGACCCAACCCAACCGGTTGGGTTTGGGTTTGTTTAGGTTCAAAATAAAATATACACTCGTTGGGTCATGATGGGTTGACCCATGACCTAGTTGGTTCGGGTCCCATGTTGGGAAAATATCGACCCAACCCAACCCAACCAACATGATAGACTACTCTTCCCCTCATGCGCACACAACCTCACTCCTCCTAGAAACATGTCATCACCACTACTATGTGTTTTCTCCTTGTATATGTCATATATGTCATCACACCCAACCTTATGTTCCTACATCACCACAAATCACCTCACCCCCTATCCATCGTCTTCGCCCTCTACTACCTCCACTGCATGGGACAATCGTGACACCAAATCTACTGAAGACTTCCCCCTCTGCTCTGTCATCACCTCTTTCTCCATCTCCATAACACCTTCCATATCAATAGATTCATATGAGAATTCCACAACCTCTTTGGCCTCCACCATCATCCCTAGTGTCAAACTGGTTGATGCCAACTCCAGGATGAAATAGATCTTAGATCTTGTAGTGAGGACCTCGAAAATATGGGAACGATGGTATGTGGGAGAGGTGCCGCATCACGGACTTCACACATGACGGTGGACACCGTCATTCTAGATAAATCAATCTTATTCTTGTGTATGGCCAAAATTTCGACACTTTGGTAGCTATGAAGGTCCCTTGCATAGTATACCATGCAGAAGGCACCAAACCTAGTAGTCTGCCGAATTTGTAACTCCCAAATAGTGTGTTGTCTCAGTTGGGGGGGCCACTGACAGCCGTCATGGGATGAACGAGCCTTCCAACACCTAGTTCTATGACCGACATGGATAATAGTAAGTCATAGTACAACACAACAATGAAGGTTCATCATGTCCTGGTGTAGAAGAATAATCACTGAAGAAATAGTTGTTAAGAGACATGCGGGTTATTAATCTGGATAGAGAGAGGGTCTATATTCATTCCATAACCAATTGACCCAAACTGACCCAACCCAATATGAGATGGGTTCGGTCTGGTCATATCAGTGTTAAAAAACACCACTGACCCAACTAGACCAGATCCAACCTTCTTTGGTAGGGTCAGGTCCAAAAAATCCCCAAACCTGACACGGCAGGACCCATGGACACCCATAGTTTCCAATCCTACCTATATATAAAATGGAGGATCCACTCATTAACATACCCATGTTATCATGGGGGGTTTTTGAACCAATAGATACCATATAGATCACACTCGAGTCTCAATATCATCTGATCATGATGGATGGTGTTTTCGATCAAGCATGCTCACTTCACATCGATTATGTTGGAATAAAGGCATTACCACATTCGACATAAAAAATTACTCATGAACAACTACTCAAAAACTAATTTTGAGTATTTAATAGTGTAAAATGTGAGATATATTATTCAATATTTTGTACATAGTGTGTCAAAAGTGGAACATGGTGTGTAATCCCTAGTCAAATATTGGGATTTTTCCACTACTCACCTCAATATGTAAAAACCAATATACACAACATGTGGTGATATCCATATTGTATTTGGGACTTCCTAGTGTCCCATTCATGTACTCTGTGAGCAATTATTGGTTTTCTATATAGTTTATCATAGAATGTTGTCTCACCATAGACCCTTGTGACATTTAACAATGTTAAGAAACATTATACCCCATTTAAAGTGGTCTATATGTTGTCTATTTTGTCAAAACATAATGTGTGTACATATAAAATTTTCATAAATTTAAGACATTTTTTTTTCAAATCATCATGAACCCAAGGATATCACCATCAATCTAGATCTATTCTACATCAACATCCCTGATCATGAAATAAAACATCTTTGTTCACCGATTTTCATTCTTCGATACCTAAAAATTGGGCTCCCATTGAACTGTGTTATTTCTATCACACCCTTTATTAAAATATCTCTATATGAATTAAAAGCCTTAATTTATTCAACTATAATCCATTTTGAATCATAATATCTTCATAAAATCACAATCTCCACCCTCAATTGAACAAAAAAATCTAGATCGACGTGTCATCTTTCTTCAAACCAGACTGGTAATCAAACTGTCGAACTATCATAGGACAATAAAGAAAATGAAAATAATGAGGGGAGAATGGAAAAATAAACAATTTGAATTCATCAATTTCCACTATAAACCCATCCATCAATAGTGTGTGAGTAAGTGGAAAACATTAGATATATCCAACATAAAGATTATTTTTGGCCAAATAGTGAATAATAATAAATGAGATTATAGTATAAGGGAATAAATAATAGATTCAAGGAATAATTAAAATTATTATTAGAAATACAAAAATAATATGGAATGATACTGTATATAGTAAACCCTGACTAACGGTTGAATCGATCACTGATGTACAAAAAACTAACTTTTTTCATTGGAATGATACAAGAACTCTTCATTAATCCTTAAATATCTCTGGAAGTGATGAATAATATTTTTATATCTAATAATGTACAGTCAATATAGTGTAAGTATGTTAGGATAATACAGCTGACAAGAGGTTTTCCAATAACATTTATTAAATATAAGTAAAATTAGGTCACAACATTAGTTTAATGAAATAAATGAAAAAATTATAATTTTTATTTATCTATTAAATATATTGATGACTGTGAATCATCTTGATATATCATTTGTACAAAAAATATGTTGTGATATGGGTCAGCAGCATGTCTAAGTAAAATAGTGGTAACAGATTTTACATTCTAGACTCAAATCAATAACAATTCAATTTATCCCAAAAATATTGTGGGTACTTTCACACCATGATATATAGAATATAAAAAAATCAAGTTTTTTAGTTTTTTGTTTGATTTTAATGATGTAATAGGTTGTAATAAGTGATTATAGAAGTTAGTTGTAGGTTAGGGACACTGTCTTGCATTGGAGGTTCCACTTATATGCTGATGAAATCTTTAAGAATAAAAAAAGAATTATAGGTGCCACTAGACTTCTGGTCGATACCTATAGATATAGTATCACAACTTATACCCAATGACCATATATTTTGTATCCTATATCGCATCGATGTTAGCACTAGACATGTGATTAAGTGATGTACATTTCATTTATCGATTAATCTTAATATAAAATTCCTAATATGACCCTCTTATCCCTAATAGAATTTTATGTGATCTAGAGTATCAGTAGTTGTGATCTGGGATAAATCCCACTATTAGTTGGCAGTTCTTCAGACTAATTGAGAGTTTAATTCTCTATTTAATATAATATAGTGAGTTTGGTCTATTCTAATTTGTTTCCTTTTTTCTTCCCCATGTATCTGATTCCTTATGAGAGAAGGGAATTAGATCTTGCATGGAAATAAATAATTGATACTGATTCTATCAGTTCTATATTTATTATGATATGATATATAATCTTATCCCATTAATGGTATTAGAGGAAATAGTTTCAACATTATTCTTGAGGTCTGTTCCACTATCTTATGGTCAATCCCTTGATATTATATGGTTAGTTTGATTCCCATTTTCTCTTGAATTATAAAATTTACATTTCAAGATCAACCAAAGGTTAAATTTTCTTTAATATTAATATAATTTATTTCAAAATATATTTTATTTCAAGTTTTATTTTTAATTTTAAATATGGATTTTATTAAATTCCTCAAAGATGAATATGAATTTAAAATTTTTAATGACTCTTGGGCTTGGTTTTTTTTTGTTACAAGGAAAATCATTTATCATATATGTTAATTGTTTTCATAAAATGTAAAAATTATATATAATACTTTTGGAGAACATTGGGATTCAAGAAAATTTAAACATATAATTATTTTTATTAGGGAATAAAAAACTAGCGTAGGTTCACATTATTCAATTGTTTTTAGTGGGATGCCTTATTGAGGGAGTAGGGATCCTAGACCTTAGGGAAAGGTAGAGCTCGGTTCACTATTAATGTTGTGTACTCCCTCATTTCATGGATTTCCATTTGGTTATCTTTGGAAACATTACATGAAGGTTTATTTGATACAATTATTTACTCTCATGATATATTTTTGAAAACATGAATTTATTTATTATTTATTGATTATTTCCTCTTATATAAATTTATTTTCATGCTATTTTTCAGACATGAATATGGAAAACATTTTTAATAGGAAACTAAATTATGAATTTTTATATAAAATGGATTAATTATGATATTTTTTATTGGCATTTTTTACATATGAACTACTGGATACATGAGGATAGATATTTTAAAAATGCATGGTGGTATCCCACTGAGATCATTTTCATCCCACCTTGTATATGCTTATGAGAACATTTAGACATTGGTTTTCACGATCAAGTAGTGGAGGAGAAAAGTGTAGGTGATGAATCTCATTTACTTTTTATCCTTATGATGATTTATGGTGTTGGATACATATATTCATGTGATGATAGACCCCTGGGTTGCATCAGATTCCATAATATTTGACTTTTTTATTTGTTATTCTAGAATATTTTATCTAGTTGTTGGATGTAACCATTATTTATTGGTTTTTTTACATGTGTTGTTTTATAAATATCTGTTATGATGCTATGATTAAGTCTATCTAATAATATAACAATTTTTTTATGTTAAATCATTTCCATTATTTTTTTCGTGATACCCTTGTTCTCATTACTAGAATAAGGTGACTGGGAACATGCTTAGGTCTTAAATGTTGGCTAATTCGGTTGAAATTATTGTTTAAACCATGTTGGTATTCTAAAAATTCATATTGGAGGGGGTTATTGTTAATGCTTTCATAGATTCTTGTGTGTCATCCTCACTTATATTGGGGTTATTGATAAAATACATGTTAGAACATAATAACTCATGAGGTAGTGTGGGATTTTTCTTAGGAAACACATTGTCATACAAAACCTCATGTTAATTTGGTATGTATAGGATTGTGTGACATCATTGTTTAAAATATTAGACTTATAATTAATTCCTCAAAAATTATTTTGATGATAATGGAATTTAATACTCTTCATGATGTAATTCTACTTGTTTTACATAATATGGATCCTTCTTGAATTCCATCTTTGAATATTGGAAATTATTTTTTGGTGTGATCCACGTAAGAGAATCCACAAGTTAACTCATCATAATTTGAATATATAGTAAACAAATTCTTGAACTATGGCCAATTTAACAGTGTTGAACAATAAAGGATGGTAGAAAATGATTCATAATTCACTACCTAGATAACACCAAGATTTCATGCTGATAAGTCATCATTGCAATATGATGAATGGATCGAGAGGATTTATAGGTTTTTCGCATCAAAAAAACATAGGATAAGTCCATGATTGTATTGTCCACATATATTCTGGAGGGTCATGGAAGTGTTGGTAATTTATTATAAAATCTAATTTTCATGATGATATAACCTGGAATACATTCATGAAGTCATTTAATAAATATTTTTATCCAACAACATTAATATTGGAGAAGGCATGAGAGTTTATTTCTATAGATAAGGGAAATTGTTCTATCATTGTGTATTCTTCTCAGTTTTCTGAGTTTGTTCACATATCACCAGATCTATTTTTCCAATGTATATTACATGTTACGTAAGATATATTTTTTTTGAGAAAAGATATTTAGTTTATGAATATTATTATGTTCCCATTGTAACACCCTGATATTCTGGTCAATTATTACTTTTCGAATTAATTTCATCTTTTTCATATATTTCACATCACGAAAAACTGAATATAGATTTTTGTTGTTATATAATATCACTTTGTTTGGATAGTGTCATATTCAGTACCTAGTAAATCTTTCACTACATGTAACACTGACTTGGCTTATATCACACGCAATACTGATTTTCATCAAAACAAAAATTTACTATTATAATTATTAAAATGGGATTGACATAACCTAGCCATTAATAATAGTAATATTAATAGTGATAACAAATTTTTAAAAATTCTCTCATATCAAAAATTTATAAGGAAATGTGTAATTTTTGGAGAAATCATTATATTTTATGAAATACAATTTTCATAAAGGAACATATCTTTTTTTTCCTCTTGTGAAACATAATAAAATTATTTTTACACACTAATAGAAATTTTATTATGTAAAATACACATGATTTTTTAATTTTTAATGTCACAATTAACAAATGGTTAATTTTTAGTATTTTTCAGAGAAGTCTCATTTCATAAAGAAACTTATTTTTATGTTCTTTTCTAAACAATAATAAATTTTATTTTGGAAATTATAGATATTTTATTTTGTAAAATGATCATTATTTTTTATTTTTTAATGTATAAATTAAGATAGGGATAATTTTTTTTGAGATGTTTCATTTTTTGGATTAATGGTTAAAAATACTACATCGTAGTTAAGGACTGTGTTTTTCATTTACCTAATTATTATAAATTAAATTTATTTTAACGTCACAATAGATCAATCAAACATATATTAATAAAATCTACTACATTTTAATCTTTTCTATATTAAAAATAAATATAAAAACATATTGATATTTTTAATGTTCATTTTACCCGCCTTCTTTCCACATCTACGAGACTAGTAGTAAATTTAATTTTTATACTTCTATGAATTCAATTTTAAGAACTTGACATACATGGTTGAAATCCGAATGACATTTAGTGTCTAATGGGGTAATATTGTCTCTTATTTAATAGTAACTTTAGTAATTTGTTTATTTTTAATTACGACAGTGAAGGGTAAATCAGGTAATTAAAGGTAAAAATAATATTATAATATTATAAGGATTTCATAAAACATGTCATTATTATATTGGATCAGTGGGTTTAGACCAAAATAATATATTGTTTGAAATTATGATCATTTCAATCCACTTATCCAAGCATAAGATATATATTTTATTTTATTTAAAGATAAGTTTAAAATATTGTAATCATAATTTTTATAATAAATAATTTTTAATTTATGGTTATACTAAAGATAAATTTTACAAAAAATAAAAATTTTAAGTATAATAAATTTATATTCATCCTGAAAATATATTTTTAATTTTTATAGAATATATAATTTAATTAATGGATTGAACAATGATGATGTATTAATTAATTAATTAATGAAAATATAAAATTAATGATAGTAATAATATTAAAATAAATAAAATTTAACATAATTAATGACATACACGAACTTTATATACAAACTTGAAATACTATATAGATATTACAAGTGTGGGTTAGAATAGTTCATGTCAATATGATAATTTTAAAAAGACAAATTATAAATAGATTCAAAATGGACATAAATGATACTTTAAAATATATAATAATTTATTAAATGATATAAAATAAATAAAAATATATAATTCTTCTAGACAACTATAATAACGTTATATAGTTTATCAATGATGAAATGGGGTTCTTTTTTCAATTTATATTAATTATATTAACCTTAAAGTGTAAAAAAGCTTTGTTGTCATGATTAGAGTTAGAGGGTTTAAGTAGGGGTTAAAACTAAATGATATGGATAATAATGTTATCAAAACCTATCTAGAAATAATATGTTGATATTATTTATACCCATACATGATATATATTCTAAATAACTCAATTTGGATCTACATTCAATAGAAAATAAATTTACATTAATTTAATATTTTAAGAGTTTCATAGAGTGACCCTCCCCACTCTAATGAAAGGGAGCCTCGTCCCTCACTTCCTCACACCACCTTGAGCTACATATATTTTCCAAAACCTGCAAAATTATCCTCTATACATTATTTTTTAACTTATAGTGGTCCTGGTATTCAAAAATACCATCCTCGATAACGCTAAGAGTAGATCCAAAACTACTCCTCAAAAGAATAGGTAGTTGTTTTACCAATCCAATTCAATTTATTTTCTTATTTTATTACATATTAGCATGTTGTATCAATAATAAAATAATTAATCAATTATAATCTAAAAAATATAATTTTATAATGATTATGTGAAAAAGATATCCCTTCTTTTATCCATCCTACAAAAAATAATATCACTATGCATGCGTACATACAGAATACCCTCTCCCCACTATGGTGTAATCTATTTTTTCATCACCATATTTAATAAATAAGAATAATGATGATTTTAATGATTATATATGATTATTATAATATAATTATAACTATCTAATAATATTCCCATTTCTTCCTTTTCACCATATATTATTTTCGGAAAAGGATAATGTCGCTCATGTGTAAGTATGGCCTACCATCTTGATAATGCGATGAGACTCATTGTTCCCAAATATTTCAATTGAATGGTAATATGGATGAATTTTAGGATTATATATGTTATATAATAAATTAAAATTATTCTGGAGTAATATTATATCATATTATTGCTTGTATTTTATCTTGATAAGAAAATGAAAATAGCGTTAATACGAATGTACCGCCTACCATCTCAAGGAACGATGTATTACCTTTATCATTAAATATTATTATAAATACATATATACTGAATATATAAGATATTTATATCATGTTTTATATTATATAAGTTGGTAGATCATGATCTAATTATGAGAATCAATAATACCACATGAAATCTGGTACGATTAACAAGGCGGTTATCAACCAAAAAGTTGCATTTACTAGGAATTGTTAATAAACTGGTAACATAATGTCATAAATGAATCATATATGATATCATAAAAATTATTTTTATTATTTAATATGTTAATAATATGTTTAAGACCACTATACATGAGTTTCATATATTTACATAGTGAATCATACCTAATGTTAGTGATTTTTGTCTCCCCTTTAATTCTAAGAGACACTTGTCTCATAAACTACATGTTTCTTCTACATGGGTTATATACTTACCATGAGTGGATTTTATGAGTCTTATCCATAATATTTTGATATTATAATATCTATATAATTTTATCTCATTCATGGGGAACATGATTGTAATGATTATAATGTATTACGTGTTGATGTCACAATTTCTTTTTTCTTCAGGATTGTTTATATTTATCAACTGAGGATTATATTCCTTCCTTGTACATGTTTCATAAAAATGTATTTGAAAATATTTTTGCAATTATTTTTAAAAAAATTAAATCATTTTTTTAACGACATATTAGTTTTTATATAAAAAATTAATTAATATTTTTCTATTTCCTAATGAGGTTCTTTATAAAATTTTCGGCAAAAGTATGAGAAAATTATTTTTTAACTTATATGAATGGAAATGATTTTTACTCATTAAACATTATCTATTTCCATAAAGAAAACCTTACATGATTACTAAGATATTTTGAAATAAAATATTTTCCATTAAAATTGTATGGCATTTTATGGAAAGAAAACTATTTCAACCAAGAAATGATATTTTATTCAATATCTATTTTTAAATGATTTTTTAATGATTCCATTATATTTTTTCATTATTGTTTCAATGAAAATATTTTTTGAATTTCAAAATGTATTATAATGTGATTTTTGAAGAAAATTTAGGTTCCATGTGATCTTTCATGATCCATCCTCGCCTATGATGACATAATTTGTTATAGTTGAATAATACCATTTATATTCATTGTCCGAAAATTTTATGTTTTAATAGGATGATTCATAAAAAACCATTTTTTTCAGGTTTTTGATTTTGATGAAATTACTTTGAACATTGTTTCTTTTCCAAAAGTTATGATATAATTAAATGATTGTGAAATCCTTTCCAATGCAATGGTTATGAGAAGACTGTTTTTGACCTTGTTTAAGATGTATGCATTATTTATTTATTGGATGTGTTGGACCTATATATCCCTCAATTTCACTGGGTAAAGATTTATACACCATGAGATAAACATGAAGTATAATTTTTTCTATAACGGTCTTGGGAGTGAACCATGACTACCAATGATGGTTATGGGAGTGAGAAATGACTATTAGGATAATTATGTGTGTGAACCATGACAACCAAGATGGTATGTGATGTGAACCCATAATACAAATATGGAATTGGAAGTAATGCCTTGACTAGTATGGAAACAATTATTATATGCTTATGTGTATGACATAATTCAAAGTTTTATTTCAATGTTATGATTTTTTGGATCATGTTCTTTATTTTCCTTTCATTCATTTTTTTATGAACAACCAATATTAATTCTATAATTTATGTTTATGATATTTGACATGAAAGGTATGATATATTGTCACACCCTGACCTTGGATACTCCTTTAGATTATTTTTTTATTCTCGATGTTGGATCTTTTAGTTGAGGCTTGAATTGGGTTTCCAACGAAATCCCTTGTGTTTTGGTTGTATTATTTTTACTCTGGAACTATTCATGATTATTGTGAATGTTGTGGTATGAAAAGTGGCATGTTGGAGAGTTTGTGATTCCCTCAGTGTCTCTATATTGTGTTTAAAACATTTTAGGATCTTTGGGTGGATTTCCCTAGTATTTGGGGTATAATTTGGGGGTTTTAAAATATTTTTGGGTCGCACACTTTGAGAACATCCTGAACAAATCGGGCAACCAAACCATGCAATGTTGCAGGAGTTTTCCAGTATCCCTCGCACGGTTTGCGCACGGTTTGACAAACCGTGCAAAAAAACCGTGCAACCACTTTCAGGCTTTATAAATTTTGATGTGGAGCTCCGTTTTTGGTGATTCTACCTCTCAAATGAAGCCCCCGGTGTTGGATATTGACCATAGGATCCTCCCTCTCCTTCCTTATTATTTGTGGGGTGATTTGGGGGAGACTTCTCAAGAATTGTTGGTGATTCTTCATGTTTCCTTCACCGAATCTCCACTCCTTCTCTTCCCCTCTTTGTTTATGGGGATTTGTTTGGTGGTTCCTCCCATGGACGAATACTAGTGTTAGGGTTTATTCATGTGTTATGTTTTTCTTATGTCTAGGTTGTGTGGATGGTTCGTGGGTCCTATATATCTCTTCATGTGATGTTTCATCGCATTCAAACACCGTTTGGGTAGGTGTTTCCATGATTTTCCTTTCCATTGCAAACCATTGATGCATGAACACATTGAATTAATTTTTAAACATGATTCTCAACTCCATAATTATTATAGTTAACTTATTGTGTTGTTTTTATGTTGGTTACAATTGTAAAAAATGTAATTTAAAGGGATTCTTTGATTATGTCTATGTGTTGGTGCCTTGGATGTGTTTGATAAAATGCCTTTTTGTTTATAAAAATGAAATTGATCCCCTATTATATTGTTTGATCTTGGTTTTATATATTTTATTTGATGAAACATGAATTGGAACATTGAAAGTGGTTTGTGAGCCTATTAATGGTTTGATTATTCATGGTGAAATGTTTGGAAAAGTCCTCAGGGTTTTTGAAATGATTAGGAGAGATGTTGCAATTTTCTTGGTTTTAAGGGAAGTCATATTTCTGGAAAAAAGTCTTTGGGTATTCTTATAGATCTTCAAAGTTTTTAATTTGATGTTTGCACATCCATGGGTACACTAGGTGCACACATGGGTGGGAATTCAAATGAAATTGACAAATAAAAGGATGTACATGTGAACCTTGATTTATCAAATATTGTCTCTTCTCTCTCCTATTATCATTATTATAAAATGGATATTGATTTATAAAATGTGTAATGGTATTTAATGTGGCATTATACTTATTTTTGTTTCTTATAAATTTGAACCGTGGGGAATTTTGGGACACCATTGGTTTTAAATGGTTTAATGGACTGTTTGTCTTTGTATACATGGAAATGGTTTTAGAGATGATTTGGAATTACTTTGGTAAATTTATTTTTGTTTATAATATTGGAGAACTATTTCACATTTTTCATTTAATGGTGATGTTTTTTTTATTTTAGAAAATAATGTGATTCAGAAAATGAGAATGCCCGGTGGGTAACTTTATTCATTTTATGAAATAGTTTGAATGGTAAATTTGGGTGACAAAACGGTTGAAACTTTGTTGAAGTGAAATGATCGACTGTGTATTTGTGGGGAACTCCTATCTAGGGTAAACCTTCATGGGTGAACGTATTGGAAGCGTCCGTGTTTGGGGTAGGCAAGTGCGGTGAGATGAGTCACGCTTGCGAGGGACCTCCTACTTACACAGTATTTTTATCACCACCATGGGTTCCTGGGAAACTTATAGATGTTCGATTGACGGTTGTGGATCATCCTAGACTATATGGGTTGGTACCCCTTGGATTTTGTTAGGCTAGGTGGATTTTTCCGCTGGATTGGCCAGTTAGGGTAGCCAGTTAGTTATAGACTTAGGAGTTTCACCATATGCCAGCAGGTGGTTCTGAAACTGAGTATGTGCAGGGGTCTTATAGGGATTTTTACGATCACCCATGGTTACTATCTGAGTTTCTTGTTTACATTCTACTACATTGAATGTTCGTTTGTTTAGTTTATTGATTTTCAGCATAGCCCTGGTGTTATTGATTTGTTTTTTTATTTAAAATGAAAAGTCTATTTTGAATGTGGAAACCTAGTGTGCTTAGTTTGGAAAAAGGGAATGAAATTTGTTTATTTAAAAAAATAATAATACCTACTTTTATATAATTATTTTAAAATTAATTTTAATGTATTTCCTTGGGAAAATAAACACATGGGATCTTTTGTGATTGCCTCCTGAGTTGTCTTTCTCACACCCTACTTGTACCATTCGGTGTCGGTTGACCCGAACTGTTTTGTAGGATCATATTTTGTTCAGGATTTTTAAGTTCAAATATGTCGTGGAGAAGGGTGGTATTACGGTTGGAGGTGACCAAGAGGTCACATGGAGATCATGCTAATATCTAGTTGTTTTATTCTGTTGTAGATTCTGGTTTTTTAGTGATAGTTTAATTTAGTTGTATTCATATTAAACTGGATTGTTATTTTATTGAGATTCAATTGTGGTTAGTTCTGTTGCATTTTAAATTTTGTATATTTTTATCCTATTATTATTGCTATAAATCATTCCCTCTTGTTTTATCCCAATGCACGTCACTGGTTGCCAACCCGTGGGGATCGGGAACACCCTTTTGGTCATGTCGTTGACCAACTCGGGTGACCATCTCAGGGTTGACCTAGGTTGGATCGTGAAAAAATGGTATCAGAGGAGGTCCTTTCTATTTGGGGGGTCTGGTAGAAGTATTTTAGGACTTTCGGGGCTCAAGAGGTAGGTTTCAGGTCGGTTCCTGATAACCAACACTTGTGATGAGACCTGAGTTACTAGGGTTAGTTCGGGATTTTAGTCTCTTTTCTTTGGATGTTTTGAATTGAGGGATAACAATAGAGGTTAATTAGTTCACATTGATGCCTCACATGGTTTGGTGATCCATGTGGAGTCCTAGTGACCAGTTTAAGGTCCTTATAGTATTATGCCTCACTAGGGGAATGGCCCACCACCATGTCATTGGGTTAGGCATCAGAACTATTTAATCATTCGGGTGGTCCATTGTTGGTTTTGTTTTATTTTGGTTTTAGTTGGTGTATATATATGTTGAAAATGAATGTGGATTTTGAAATAAAAATGGATTTGAAAACATAACTATTTTCCATGAAGTGGTTTTAAATTGGTAATGTGGGGTTTCCAACATTAAAGGTGTACTGTCCCGGATTTTTTCCATGTATTATTTTAATATTATATGGGAATTATTTCGAGACCAGACTCTTAGACGACGTACAGTTCCAAGGCCCGGTGATCCCGAAACAAATGTTTGAATTTAATTTAATAATTAAATTGTGCACGTGTGTGGTTTACCTGAAAAATTGGAATAACTCTTGAAAAGGTGCTCGGATCATAAATTTGAGGGAATCGTTGCGTTAGGAACAATGTTTTTACCTTAGGCGAGGCCTTATATCGGTCGGCGCAGGTTGGTGTTGAAATCTGGTTTTTGGACGTAACAATAACAAAATATTTTATTAAAATATTTTATTTAAATCCTTTTCGAAATGAAATCTTTTATTCTTTTAAATAGATATTTCATAGGGAGGTCCAGGGTTATAATCCCCTTAACTCTGATTTTCTCTAGAGAGCTCTGGAAAAGACCTCCCGACACAGTGATGAAGTTTTTGACGATTTTCGCCGGCGACGACGACGCAACGACCAAATCATCACAGATGAATGCCGCATAATCCAGGTAGGATGTTGTTTGATGATTTCTTCCCCGTTTTTGACTTCCATGATGAACGCGGACTAATCCACGAACAGACTAGCCCTTGGATCGATCGTTCTTGTGGGATGGGATTTTACGGGAATCATGGGGATTCGATTTCTTGAGATAATTTTGGTTTTGTTTAACCTCCAAATGGTGACGGACCAAGATCGACACGAACATCGATCGAGGTTCATACCTATTGAATTTTTTTGTTCTTCTACCCCAAATTCTACGTGTTCTTCATTGCATTCTATACATTCTTCGCGGGGATATGAACGACGGATCATTTCACACATGTTGTGCAGTGAAACGATCCCAAATTGAAGATATGGCATCGGTAAGACACTACGGAGGTGCAGTTGTGGTGGCGACAGACGGATCAAAGAGGATTGGAAGATATCGTTCTTCAGATGATTTTCGCACGGGTGACCAGAATCGGATTTCGGAGCCGATCGAAGGCGCAAAACCCACAGATTCGGCATCACGACGATGAAGAGACACATGATCTTGAGATTCGTGGAAAAGGGAACCGAGAAACGCGATCCGGAGAATCAGATGAGGCGCGTGGAAGATGATGGAGTTTCTATAAATTTCCCGACTACACACCACGTAGTATGGGCTACGCGGCGTGTGTTCGTCGGAAGACCGCATGGAGTGTACTCCAGGAGTACATGGACACTGGTTGGGTACAAGGCCAAGGACACGGCATGTATACCCTTCCTCGGCCAGACCCAGCTAGATACATAGGATACCCCGAGTACTGGTACCTGGGTGGGCGACATGGACATAGGTTGGGCACACAGCCAAGGACATGGCATGTATACCCTTCCCTGACCAGACCCGACCAGATACATGGGATACCCCGTGTACTGGTACACGGGTAGACGACATGGACACTGATAGAGGCCGTGTACGGGCACATGGTCATCGTACACGGAGCGAGCCCAGGTGCTCGGACACGGCGTGTGATTCTTCAAAACACTATGTAGTTACTTTCTATCCGACAAGCTGAAGGACACGGGCCGTTTACATGGGTAGTACTTGGAGTCAGGAACACGGTGTGTACTTTCCTACACGCCGTGTAGTTGAGTTTTACGCAGCTTGATCAGATGACATGGGCCGTTTACACGGGCAGTACCCGGGGTCAAGGAACACGGAGTGTAACCATACTACACGCCATGTAACCAATCATACATGGATTGAGCCACTTGTCTTCTGTGACTCAGACTAGTTTTCTTAGGGTTCTTACCCTTGGTCTTTTCCCTAAAGGTTCTGGTATCATTTCCATTATATTGGAGTATGATCCCTTCAGCAGAAATTCCTGAAAATATTTGTTGGAATACCCTCTATGAGACTTAGAGCCGAATCCTCTATTCATTCCTGGAACCCTAGGTAGAGTTCTTGGTATCGATGTGACCAACCATACTCGGGCACCGATCCTCTACTTAGAGGATTAGCTCCGACTGAGTTGCCGGAATCACCCCATGACTTGGTTGTGCTCCTCATCAGAGCATCATGTTCTCAAAGTACTTGTGGAGTGTGTTCTCCCAGAACGAGTACTTTGTATCTCTCTCTTCAGACCTAGGGGTGTGTTCTCCTTGTTACGTACTTAGTGGAATCTTCGAGATGTATATTAGTGGTGGCTTCACGATATTCAATCGTGTATGAGTATATCTGGATATTCTTGTTATATGTTCTGTAGAAATATACTATTTGGAGCTGACTATATCTTTCCTTTTTGGTATTTTTCCCTTGTTGTGTTTCCTTTGTGGTTTCGGCATGTCCTACTCAGTATTGTTATACTCACCCATGCACGGGCTTTGCTCGTACGTGTCGTGTATTGTGCAGATGAGCGAGCCTTTGACAGGATTCTAGGCGGACCAGGACCAGAAGGTACTCAGTGAGATTAGACCGGTCGAGGTGTGTTCCTATGGCTACAGACTACAGTCCCAGCAACTTTTTTTACAGATTGGACTTTGTTACAGACTCTCCTTTGGTGGGCTTGTACTTTTGGCCCAGGGTTTTACACTTGATATACTTTACTTTCCTGTCATACTCTTTTGGTTGGGATTTTTAGTGTATGCATGCATTTCCATTTTTAGTAGTTTTTACTTTTCAACTTTGTGGGCTTGGAGATGTGTGTTCATGTGTACAGGTTTATAGGCAATGCCTCCCATGTTAGTATCATGCCTACTCGGTGCTAGTCACCAGCCCCTGGCCTATTGGAGGCGGGCTTGGGGAGTTGCGGCTCGGGCCCCCTGGGATGGTTTGTGACATAGTGGTATCAGAGGTGGTCAGTTCTACCATAGGACCGAGAGTTTGTGAGTTGGTTTGGGGCAACAATGTTAAGTGTTTCGAGTTTGGATTTCAGGCCAGGGACCCCAGTGTTGGTGCGGGCGACCGACGTGTCCATACACCAGGACTCTGATAACTCGATTTTCGACTCAGAGCATGAGAACACTAGTTACATGGGAAAATAATGGTACATGCATCATATAGGAATGGGTTGTGCATTCTATTTCCATCTTGTGTCAGTTCTCCAGATATACTCACTGACTGTGATACATCTTGTTTCTTTACAGGATGCCTCCGCGATGCGCTCCCGCTAAGATATAGTAGCTCGATCACGAGGATGACCCCCTCAGTGATGAAGCTTCGATACAGGGACCAGATCCCAACGTTTTACCACCAGGTGGTGTGCCAGTTATCCTACCACCTGTGGAGCAGTCTTTAGTGCCTGATGTACCAGTGGAGGAGGAGCGCAGGCTGAGCGCACTCCATGAGATTCAGAGGCAGAGACCCCTTAGGTTTCAAGACGAACCTGACCCTCAGGAAGCAGAGGAATGTCTTGAGGCAGTTACCACAGTCTTCCGTTTGGTCAGGACACCAGCAGACCATATGGTGATCCTGGAGGTGAGCCTTCTGCAGGGCTCGGTAGGATGATGGGGGAGTTTGGTTATCCAGACCAACGACGAGGAGACTCTTGCATGGTCGTAGTTTGAGCGTCTCTTCAGAGAGGAGGTTTCACTGGTTACCCTAAGAGCAGTACGTATACAGGAGCTTCTTCAGCTCCAGTAGGGAACCATGACGGTGGGTGACTATTCATTGAGATTTACCGACCTCTCACGGTACTCGATGGATATGGTCAGAGATCGGTACTTCAGAGCTCGAAATTTTGAGTGGGTCTTGCGGAGAGATATCCAAGCTAGCATCATCCCTATGAGCATTCCTATATATGCTGGGGTGCTCGAGCGGGCTTTGGTGGTTGAGAGCTTCTTGGCAGAGCAGAGAAAACCGAAAGCTATCATTAGTGGGTGAGATGGAGCAGAGACCTCGGTAGCAGGGAGACGACGTTAGGGGCCCAGGCGTGGCAGAAATTTTCAGAGGAGATCCCAGGACAGAGGATCTTCCATACAGGGTTCGCAGTGCGCATCAAGCCTGCCTCGAGAGATGCGATGCTACTCACTTGATGGTATGGGACATCTCGCTCGAGATTGTCCGACCCGCCATACTACTGACACGGGAGAAGTGGATGGACAACCGAGGCAGAGGTAATGTGTGGAGCAGATAGATCCGCGGGGCGGCGGACATGGTAGAGGAGCTGGGAGAGTAGCTAGAGGTGGTCAGTGTTTTGACCCTTTGCCACCACCACCCCCAGGAGGTCCATCCTAGGCCTAGGGAGCTGGTGGACAGAGGTAGGGATAGCTGCAGGTGGCAGAGGCTTATGACCCAGGTAATCCCGGAATGATCAGAGGTACTATCTGTTTCTTTTCTACTATGGCTGCCATATTGATAAACATAGGTGCTAGTCATTCCTTTCTGGCTTCTTATCTTGTTCAAGACCTTTAGATTCTAGTTGAGTCGTTGACTCGACCCTTACGATTAGAAACACCGACTGGAGAAGACTCAGAGATCACACACCTCTGTAGACAGTGTGACCTGACCCTTAGAGGTGAGAGTTTCGGTTGGAACCTCTTGGTGGTAGCGTCGAGGGCTTATGATGTCCTCCATGGTATGGATTGGATATCCACAGTTCATGCCTAGGTCGACTATTTTAGGCGAAGGGTGCAGTGTGTTCGCAGTGATGGAACAAGGTTCTCTTTTGTCAGTGAATGAGAGACCCATGCAGCGCAGGATAGACTTGTTTATAGGAAGGCACAACCGATTTCACATCATTAGGCTAGCCTAGCCCTTGGAGCGACAGGTGTTACAAGTTTCCAGTTTCCTACAGTAGTGGATGAGTACGAGGACGTCTTTCCGGAGGATGTCCCCGGGCTACATCCCTGTCGGGATATAGATTTCTGCCTTGAATTTCTACCCGGGACGACACTGATATTAGCATCATCATATCTGATGGCCCCTGCAGAGCTTCATAAGCTGAGGGTGAAGCTAGACAACTTGGAGAGGAAGGGATTTGTGAGACCCAGCATTTCACCCTGGGCGGCCCCAATGCAGTTTTCCAAGAAGACAGACGGGATCATGAGGCTATGTGTGGATTACTAGCGCTTGAATCAGGTGACCATGAAAAACCGATATCCACTACTGAGGATCAATGACCTCTTCGACCAGTTCCGAGGGGCACGATGGTACTCGAAGGTTGATCTACGATCAGGGTATCACCAGTTGAGAGTACGGGAGGAGGATATACGGAAGATGGATTTCCGATGTCTCTATGGTCACTATGAGTAATTGGTGATGCACTTTGGCATGACGAACGCCCCGACAGTTTTCATGGGACTCATTAACCGAATCTTTCAGCCCTATCTAGACCTGTTTGTAGTGGTCTTCATCGACGATATCCTTTTGTACTTTTCATCTGAGGAGGAGAACACGAGACACCTAAGGATGGTTCTGGACACACTCCAAGAGCACTAGTTGTATGGGAAACACTTGATGTGTTATTTCTAGTTACAGGAGGTCCATTTTCTGGGACACGTTATCTTGACAGATGGTGTAGCAGTGGACCCAGCCAAGGTAGAGGCAGTGCTAGCTTGGGAGCCACCCCGGAGTGTGATGGAGATGCGGAGTTTCCTTGGGTTGGCAAGCTACTATCAGAGATTCATCCTTGATTTCTCCAGGATTGCAGCACCCATGACAGCTTTGACCCAGAAGGGGCAGCCTTTCGTGTGGACTGAGAGATGCCATCAGGCTTTCTAGTAGTTGAGACAGAGTTTGAAGAGTGCCCTGATCTTGAGATTACCGTAGGAGGGTGTCGAGTACGTAGTATTTTGCGACGCATCAGGAACCGGGCTTGGTTGTGTCCTAATGGAGAGGAAAGGGGTGATTACCTATGGTACACGTCAGTTGAGGCCACACAAGCAGAACTACGGGACCCATGATCTTGAGTTAACAGTGCTAGTCTTCGCATTACAGATGTGGCGACACTACCTGATGGGTGAGTGGTTTACCGTCTACTATGATCTTAAGAGTATCAGATATATATTTTCTCAGAAGGATCTGAATTTGAGATAGAGGTGATGGCTTGAGTTCCTCTAGGATTATGACTTTGATATCATTTATACTCCTGGGAAGGGGAACGTGGTGGCAGATGCTCTCAGTAAGAAATCCAGTTCGCAGTTGGTGGATGAGGCGACGAGGAAGTTTTCCTCCTTACAATTATCCTTTGTGGATGGAGATGAGGGAGCTTACCTTCATTAGATGGTTTTACCCCTCCACTCTTACAATGAGTCAGAGAATCACATCACGAGGATGCTAGCTATGAGACTCTACGTGCTCAGATATCCACAGGTGTTGCGGCTGATGGATATTCCAAAGGTGGGGAGCACATTGTTATTTTCAAAGGGAATACAGTAGTACCAGTGACGTTGCGGGAGGAGGTTCTGAGAGAGTTCCATACATATACTTTGGTGGTACATCCAGGCGTTGAAAAGATGTATCAGGACCTCCGACGTCAATTCTGGGGGCCAGGAATGAAGAAGTGTGTGGCAAAGTTTGTTTCTCGGTTCCTTACTTGTCAGCAAGTAAAGGCTGAGAACTAGGTGCCAGCGGGTTTGACTCAGACCCTTGAGGTGCCAGAGTGGAAGTGGGACGGGATATCCATGGACTTCGTGATGGGTTTACCATGTACGTCCAGGGGACACGATGCCATCTCGGTGGTCGTTGATCGACTCACCAAGTCGGCCCACTTCCTAGCCATAAGGAAGTAGAGGTCAGTAGAGAGCTTGGTATGCCTCTACATACAAGAGATAGTTCGACTTCATGGTGTTCCATCCACAATCGTCTCATATCGTGATGCTCATTTCACATCTTAGTTGTGGAAGGGATTGCAGGAAGCTTTTGGGACTCAGTTACGCTTGAGGACATCATTTCATCCCCAGACTGATGGTCTGATATATCAGACCATCCAGGTCATGGAGGATATGCTTCAAGCTTAATTATTTACTTCGGTCATAGCTGGGAGTATCACCTACCATTGGTGGAATTTTCTTACAATAATAGTTATCATTCCACTATCAGTATGGAACCATTCGAGGATTTGTACGGTCATCCTTGTAGGTCACCACATTGCTAGACCGACCCAGGACAGTCAACACTCATGTTCCCAGAGATGGTAAGAGCTACTACATAGAAGGTGCAGGTCATCCAGGAGTAGATGAAGACTGCACAAAGTCGGTAGAAATCATATACCGATAGGAGGCAGAGGCCCTTGGAGTTTGAGGAGGGAGACCATGAGTTCCTTTGGGTCTCACCTCGATGGGGATTGCAATGATTTGTCTGAGACGACAAGATATCTCCGAGGTTTGTTGGCCCTTTTTGAATTCTGAGTAGAGTTGGAGAGGTGTCGTATCGCTTGGCTCTACCTCCTCAGATGGACTGGGTACACAACGTCTTCCATGTGTCGCAGCTAGAGAGGATCATGCACGATCCATCGCACATTCTCGACTGGCGCGAGCTGGACATCGATGATGGAGCGACCATTGCTGAGTACCGAGTGGAGATCGAGGATAGACAATAGAAGATCCTTCGTGGGCGATCTATTCCCTTAGTGTGTGTCCGGTGGCAGCACGAGAATCTCCAAGAGAGAACGTGGGAGTGGGAGGCTCAGATTCGCGTGCAGTACCCACATCTTTTTGAGTAACCTTTGTTTTGGCTTTTTGAGGACTTAATATCCCTAAGGTGGGTGTGATTTAATGTAACAGATTTTTTCATGTATTATATTTATATTATATGGGAATTTATTCAAGACCTGGCTCTGAGACGGCGTGCAGTTCTGAGGCCCGGTGAGCCCGAAACAAAATTTTGAATTTAATTTAATAAATAAATTTCGCACACGTGTTGTTTTCCTAAAAAAGTGGAATACCTCCTGATCGAGTGCTCAGATCAAATATCTTAGGGCACCGTTGCGTTCAGAACAACATTTTTACGTTAGGAGAGGATTAACATCGGTCGGCGCAGGTCGGTGGTGAAATATGGGTTTTGGACGTAACTGTAATAAAATATTTTATTGAAATATTTTATTTAAATACTTGTTGAAATGAAATCTTTTATTCTTTGAAATAGAGATTTTGCAGGGAGGTCTAGGGTTACAATCCCCCTAACTCTGATTTTATTTGGAGAGCTCTGGAGACGACCTCTCGACGCGGCGATGAACTTTTTGATGATTTTCACCGGTCACGACGACGCAGTGACCAGATCATCACCGACGAACGCCACATAATCCAGGAAGGAAGTTGTTTGATGATTTCTTCCCCAATTTCGATTTCCACGATGAACGCAGACTAATCCACGAACATATTTTCCCGCGGATCGATCGTTCTTGAGAGATGGGATTTTGTGGGAATCTTGGGGATTTGATTTCTTGAGATTATTTTGGTTTCGTTCAACCTCCTAATGGTGACAGACCATGATCAACACGAACATCGATCGAGGTTCGTCCCTCTTGATTTGTTGTGTTCTTCTTCCCCAAATTTTACGTGTTCTTCACTACGTTCTACGCGTTCTTTGCATGGATATGAATGACGGATAGTTTTGCACCCGTTGTCCAGAGAAACGATCCCAAATTGAATATCTGGCATCGGTACGACCCTATGGAGGTGTGTCTGCGGTGGCGATGGACGGATCGAAGTGGATTGGAAGATATTTCTCTTCAGATGATTTTGGCACGGGTAACCGGAATAACATTTCGTAGCCGATCGAAGGCCCAGAACCCACTGATTCGGCATCACGACGACGAAGAAACACATGATCATGAGTTTTGTGGCAAACGGACCAGAGAAACACGATCCAGAGAATCGAGCAAGGCGCGAGGAAGAAGACTATGTTTCTGGAAATTTCCCAACTACACACCGTGTTGTAAGGACTACACGGTGTGTGTTCGTCGGCAGACTGCATAGAGTGTACTCCGAGATTACATGGACATAGGTTGGGTACATGGCCAAGGACACTGCGTGTATACCCTTCCCCGAATAGACCCAGTCAGATACACAGGATACCCTGTGTACTGGTATACAGGCAGGCGACACGGACACAGGTTGGGTAAATGACCAAGGAAACAGTGTGTATACCCTTCCCTGGCCAGAACCGGCCAGATACATAGGATACCCCGTGTACTGGTACATAGGAATGCGACACAGACACAGTCATAGGTCGTGTATGGGCACATGGCCAGTGTACACGGAGCGAGCCCAGGTGATCGGACACGGCGTGTGATTATACAACACGCCGTGTAGTTTCTTTATATCTGACAAGCCGAAGGACATGGTTCATTTACAATGGTAGTACCCGGAGTGAGGAACACAACATGTACTTTTCTACACACTGTGTAGTTCAGTTTTACACAGCTTGAACCGATGACACATGCCGTTTACATGGGCAGTACCTGGGGTCAAGGAACACTGCGTGTAACCATAATACACGTCATGTAACCAATCGTACATGGCTTGAGCCACTTGACTTCTGTGACTTGGACTAGTTTTATTAGGGTTTGTACCCTTGGTCTTTTCCCTGAAGGTTCTGATATCATTTCCTTTATACAGGAGTATGATCCCTTCAGTAGGACTTCTTGAATAGAGTTGTTGGAATCCCCTCTGTGAGACTTAGAGCCGGATCCTCTATTCATTCCTGGAACCCTAAGTAGAGTTCTTGGTATCGACATGACCAACCTTACCCGGGCGTCGATCCTCTACTTAGCGGATTATATCAGATTGAGTTGTCAGAATCACCCCATGACTTGGTTGTGATCCTCATGTGAGCATCATGTTCTCAAAGTACTTGTGGAGTGTGTTCTCTTTGAACGAGTACTTAGTATCTCTATCATTAGAACTAGGGGTGTGTTCTCCTTGTTACGTACTTAGTGAAATCTTCGAGTTGGATCTTAGTGGTGGCTTCACAATAGTCAATCATGTATGAGTATATATGGATATTCTTATTATATGTTCTGTAGACATTTACAATGTGGAGATGATTATATCTTTCCTTTGCGGTATTTTTCCCTTGTTGTGTTTCCTTTGTGGTTTCGGCGTGTCCTACTGGCTATTATTATATTCACCCCTCCACGGGCTTTGCCCGCACGTGTCGTGTCTTGGGCAGACGAGTGAGACATTGACATGATTCTAGGCGGACTAGGATCGGACGGTACTCAGTGAGATTAGACAGGCTGAGGTGTGTTCCTACAGCTACAGACTGTAGTCCCAGCAACTTTCTTTACTGGATGGACATTGTTACAGACTCTCTATTGGTGGGCTTGTACTTTTGGCAGAGGGTTTTACACTTGCTTTACTTTACTTTCCTATCGTACTCTGTTGGTTGGTATTTTTAGTGTATGCATGAATTTCCATTTTTAGTAGTTTTCACTTTTCAACTTTGTCGGGTTGGAGATGTGTGTGCATGTGTACAGGTTTATAGGCAATTCCTCCCATGTTAGTAGCTTTCCTACTCGGTGCTAGTCACCATCCCCTATCCTATTGGAGGTGGTCTTGGGGAGTTGCGGCTCAGGCCCCATTGGGATGGGTCGTGACAAAAGGCATTTTGGCTTTGAGAATATTAATGGAATGTGGACCTTGGTATTTCTTATGGATGTTGACATGTGTGTGGGTATGTGTGGGAAGTGCATATTGGAACATGGCATTAGAGATGTATTGACAAACATGTAATGGTTCATAAGATACCATGGATTGGGTTTTCGAGTTATAAGTTTGGTATTGTTTTCCTAAAGTGTATTTGAATGAGAAAATGATTTCAGAAATTTGTCTTTTTTTTCATGAAAAATTGGTTTTTGGTATCTGGGAATTTTCCTTGGAAGAAGGTAGTTTTGATTTTTAAAAGGAAAATGATACTTTTTGAAACAAGATATTCTGTTGGTGATTGTTTTTACTTGGCTTCTGAGCCTATTGGTTTTGGTTTGTGGTGTTCCTCTTTGTTGTTGCCTCATTTTGATGTTGGATTTGGTATGCAATTTTCGTGTTGATCAGAAAATTCCACCCAGAAAGCTCCCTAATGTTCTTAATGAGTCATGCCCGATTCATTTTCCTTCATGTGTTTTTACTGTTTTTCATGATGATCGAGATTCGTTTGAGACTGTGTAGTGGTTTGAAGAATTTGGGCATGTTTTTAAGACATTAGGAACTTAAGATGTTGTTGGAGTCCGTTCAGTTCAAGGGTTGTTTGAGGGTCGAATATTAGACTAGTGGCGGTTGGTTTCCCTATCATCTATATAAGGTTATATGACATGGGATGTGTTTAAGGAAACTTTCAACATAAGGTTCATACCAGAGGAGGTGAAGCAGAGAAAGGTGGCAGAGTTTCCGGATGTTCAGTAGTGCCAACGATCCATAAAGTCTTATGTTAACCATTTCAGAGAGCTGGTCACATAATCTTTGGAAGAAGCATTGGAGTATCCGATGAAGGCCCTTATCTTGGTCTGGGGTCTTCATCCAGAAATGGATGCAGAAATGCTCTCATCCAATGAAACCTGTTTCGAGATGTTGGTGGACGAGGCATTCATGGCTGAATTGGTTTTCAGGATGCAGCCGAAGGTAGTGGGTTCTCATTAAGGATTTCCATATGGTGAGTGGGGTATGCTAGAGGAGCCTATTTTTAGAAAATATCCTTCATCAGTTTTGACTTCGAGTTCATCAGTCTGTTTACTTGTATGTTTCCAGTGCGGCCGGTTTGGTCACTCAATGTCATCATGTCGTATTCCACCAAAGATTTTCCACTGCTTTAGCCATTGGGTTGATTTGGTGATGTTATATAGGGGTGTTGTCTGAACAATAAGTCTTTTTCGGAGGATGTGTTTCTTGATTTTGAGGTAGGAGATGCTTCGGCCATCAGAGTCCCAACCATAGGTCTCAGTGTGAAGATCGCGCACAATCCGGAGTGATTGGGAGGGGGTGTGAAACACAACCTAGTTTTTTATTCTTTTTCTTCTTTGTTGGGATGGAAATTATTGACATATCCTCGTTCTTATTAACTTTATTTTGTATGTAAAAATTTTATGGTAATGGTGTGGTTAACTTGATATCTTGTAACCAAAATAGTTGAGTCTATCTGAATGTGTACTTTGAATAATTTTCATTCTCCTTTGAGTTGTGTCGTGCCTTTGTGTAAGATGGTCTCAATTTTAACTTTCTACAGTGCTCATTTGGAGATGTTGAAGCATTGGAGAATGGATGTATTGTGGGTTTAGTTCTTGTGGTAGGTTCCTTGATTCAGTGGTGGTAGTTTCAATATTTTACAAGGAAGTTTAGGTTTGATCCCAGACAAAATTTTTGGTTTTTGAGTTTTTGAGAGATCTTTCCAGGTGAAACGCAATTACCGCACGGTTACCACACGGTTAGTAGAAACCGTGTGACCCTAGCTATACAGAAATAACCAACTACATAGAAAGTACGTAGTTGTGTGTTAGGTCTCATAACCATGCGGCTTGGTGTCATTTTTGGGAAGAGGAGTTGGAATAGTTGGCGCATTGTTTCGAAATTGCACGACCAAGCCATGTGGGGTGCCCATTACTTTGAGTAGTTCACGCACGATTGGTGCACGACTTGGTAAACCATGTGGACAAACCACGTGATCTACCTTGAAATTTAAAATTTTGAAATCCCATGTTCTTTATTGTAGTGTGGGTATTGTTTGGGGATTAAATGTAGTTTTAATTATTGGTGTTCTTGTGTTGGGGAGAACCCTCTCGGGTTCTCCCCATACCTCATTTATGTGTGGTGTTTTCTTATGGATCGGTCCAGTGTGACTTGTGGAGTGAATAGTCTTCCCAGGGTTCATGGATTCCCCTTGGTTTTTTTGGTGAATGGACTTGAGTTTTGGTTGGCTTTCGGCAAGGGGAATTTCTGGGGGAAGAATGTGACTGTGGTGGGGAGAATTGTCACACCCTGACCTTGGATACTTCTTCATTTTATGTTTTTATTCTTGATGTTGGATCATTTAGTTGAGGATCGAGTTGGGTGTCCAATAGAAGTCCTTGTGTTTTTGTTTTATTTGTTTTATTCTCGACCTATATATTGTTATTGTGAATGTTGTGCGATGAAAAGTGGCATGTTGGCGAGTTTGTGATGCCCGCGGTGTCCCTATATTGTGTTTAAAACATTGAGTGTTATTTGGGTGCACTTACCTAGTTATTGAGGAATAATTTTGGGAGTTTTAGACAATTTTTTGGGTTGCAAGGTTTGCGCTTGGATGAACCAAACCATTCAACCAAACCATGTGATGTTGTAGGAGTTTTCCAGTAGCCCTCGCAGGGTTTGCGCATAGTTTGACAAACCGTACAGCCACTTGAGGGATTTATAACCTTTGATGTGGATCTCTGTTTTGGGTGATTCCACCTATCAAATCGAGCACCTAGTGTTGTCTATCAACCGGAGGAGCCTCCCCCTCCTTCTTGCATCTATTTGGGGCAATTTTGGGGATATTTCTGAATAATGTTTTGTGATTCTTCATGTTTCCTTCACCAAATCTCCTCTCCTTCGCTTCCCCTCTTTGTTTCTTGGTTTCTCATTGGGGTTTCCTCCCTTGGACAAAACCTAGGGTTAGGGTTGGTTCATGTGGTATGTTTTTATTGTGTATAGGGTGTGCGGATAGTCCGTGTGGCTTAGATATCTCTTCCCTTGATGTTTCATCGCATTCACACACCATTGAGGAAGGTGTTTCCAAGATTTTCCTTTCCATTACAAACCGTTGATTCTTGAACACTTTAGATTAATTTTTAAACTTTATTCTCACCTCCATTAGTATTATAGTTAACATATTGTGTTATTTTTATGTTGGTTACAACTGTAAAAAATGTCATTTGAAGGTATTTCTTGATTATGTCTTTGTGTTGGGGCCTTGGAACTGTTGGATAAAATGCATTTTGTTTTATAAAAAGGAAATTGAGACCTTCTTGTATTGTTTGTTCTTGGTTTTATATATTTTATTGGTTTCTACATGAATTGGAGCATTTAATGTGATTTGTGAGCCTATTTATGGCTTGATTATTCACAGTGAAATGTTTTCGAAATGTCTTTCAGGTTTTTAAAATTTTTAGTAGAGATGTTGCAATTGTGTAGGTTTTAATGTAAGCCGTATTTCTAGAAAAATGATTTCGTGTATTCTTATAGATCTTCAAAGCTTTGCATTGGATTTTTGCGCATCCATGGAAACAATAGGTTCCCACATGGGTGGGCATTCAAGTTAAAATGACACTTAAAAAGGATGTTACACATAAACCTTGATTTATCGAATGTTTTCTCTTCTCTCTCCCATTATCATCCTTCTAAAATGGATATTGATTTCTAAAATTTATAATGGTATTTAATGTGGCTTTATATTGATTTTTGATTGTTATAAATTTGAACTGTGGGGAATTTTGGGACACGGTTGGTTTCAAATGGTTTAATGGACCGTTTTTCATTGTATATATGGAAATGGTTTTAGATTTGATTTGGAACTTCTTTGGTAAATGTATTTGGGTGAATAATATTGAAGAACTGTTTGGAACTTTACTTTTAAATGTGATGTTTTCTATTGATTCTAGAAACTAATGTCATTCTGAAAATTTGAATCCCCGGTGGGAACATTGAATATTTTATGAAATGGTTTGAATGGTAAATGGTGTGATGGCCTGATTGGAACTTCGTTGTTATAAAATGATAGAATGTGTATTTGTTGGGTGGTCCTCTCTAGGGTAACCCTTTATGGGTGAATGTATAGAGAGCGTCCGTGTTTGGGGTTGGCATGTGTGGTGAGATTAGTCATGTGTGTGAGGGCCTTCCTACTTACACAGTATTATTATCTCCAGCTTGGGTTTCTGGGTGCCTTTTAGATTATCGAGTGACGGTAGCTGATCAACCCTGATTATACAGGTTGGTACCCCATGCATTTTTTAGGCCAGACAAGCTTTACAAATGGATTGGTTATTTAGGGCGGCTAGTTGCTTATAGACATAGGAGCTTCACCATACACCGGCAGGTGGTTCTGAAACCATGTACGTTACAGGTTCTTTTAGGGATGTTTAGGATCACCCATGGTTAATATATGTATTTCTTGTTTACTTTCTCCAACATTGAATGTTGGTTTGTTTAGTTTATTTATTTTTTGTATAGCCTTGGTGTTGTTGATTTGTTTCTTTATTTAAAAAGAAATGTCTATTTTGAATGTGGAAACATGGTTTTCTGTTTTTAGAAGAAGGTAATGATATTTGATTGTTTATAAAAAGAAAGGAAACATATTTTTATATAATTATTTTAAACTAGTGTTAATGGATTGTCTTGGGAAAGGAAACACATCGAGTCTTTGGTGATTTACTACTAAGCAGTCCAGCTCACACCCTACTTGTACCATTCAGTGTCGGTAGACCCAAACTTTTTTTCATGTTCATATTTTGATTAGGTTTTTATGGTTAGAGTATGTCTTGGAGAAGGGTGGTCTTACGGTTGGAGGTTACCAAGAGGTCACATGGGGATCATGCTAATATATGGTTTTTTTATTCTATTGTTGATTCTGGTTCTTTCAGTGATAGTTTTATTTAGTTGTATTCATATTATACTGGATTGTTCTATTATTGATATTCAATTGTGGTTAACTCTATTGTGTTATCAATTTTTTATATTTTTATCCTATTTTTATTGAGAAAAATTGTTCCCTCTTGTTTTACTTTGATGCCCACCAGTGGTTTCCAGCCCATGGGGATCAGGAACGCCCTTCAGGTCATGTCGTGGACTGACTCGGGTGACTAGCACAAGGTCGACCTAGGTTGTTTCATGACATATATTAATTTAATGATCATATAATCATACCCTTATTATTGTGATTATGTTCACATTTCACCATTTTTACACTTATATATCTTCTTATCTCACCATTTTTCTTTTTTTTTCTTTTGCCATGTTTATAAATAATGTTTTTTGTTTGGTGTAATAAAGGGGAAGATTATTATGGGAGATTTTGAAGATCTTTCACTACATTAGTATAATGTGTTATAAGTTTATGAAGTCACTAAACTAATATAATCGTTAAGAATTTATTTCTTTAAGGTGTTAATTTTTCCAAAAATGTGATGTAACACCTATGTTGGAAAAGAGAGGGTCCCTATTGTTGGTATCCGAGTAATGGTTTAGTTATCCTTTGGATGAATGGATGAGAAAACATAGTGAGATCCCTATTTATATTTATAAGGATATTTCTATGGATGTCTCAATGGAGAATCCTATGTTGTCAGAGCATTGAATGTAGGGGTCGTGATTTAGTTATCCTATAAGTAATTTTCCATGATTATATTTTTTTGTATATGATAATTATAACACACACTATCATTTATGGTCTTAGTAAATCACAGGAATTAAAAATAACAAGGATAACATTAAATGATTGATATGTGTAATTTATATCCATTTAAAGAAGTAATTTCCAAAATGGAAATATCCTTAACATAATCAATAAGGTTGTAAGAGTATTAGATACACTATAGAGAATAAAGCAACAAAAAATGACATGTAAAATTTATGATATTTTCCTAATTTATTAATTATATTAAACATAAGAATCATGTCAATATTGAAATTGTGGAACCTTAATACATGATTAGTATTTTATATTCCAAGAATAAGTAAAATGATGAATCCATAGTATTAGATTAAGAATAATGATAGATGACTGAAGTGTTTATATAATGGTATTAAAGAATAATTTTCTATAATTTCACTTATGGAATTATAAATTAAGAAAATATATAATGATTGGTCTACATTAGGGTTTCCATGTGGATTTAAGAACAATAGATAAATTGTAATAGTAACCATGAAAAGTATTTGATATTCAGAGTTTCTGAATATATATTTTTATATAATGGTATTAAACAATAAATTTTACAGGATTAGTATCTGATATTAAGAGTTTCTGAATATATATTTTTTACTATATAAAATTACTATGTTGGGATTGTGTTATATGAAAAAAAGTAAATATTTCACTACATGCAACGCTAAATTGGCTTGAGTTAAAGGCAACACAGAGTTTCTACAAAACAACTTCTAACAATTATAATTATATAAATTATATGGTCATAAACATGTAATTAAAAATTGTAATATTAATATTAATAACTAATTTTTATAAGTATTAACATAAATAAAACACATTTATAATGAAATATATAATTTTTGGTAAAATCATTAGTGGTTTAGAAACACTATTTTCTGAAAGCATCTTATTTTTATGTCCAATTCTGTATAATAATAAAATTAATTATAATCACTTTTAGGAAAAATTTTTTGTAAAATTTACATAATTTTTATAATTGGAATGTAAAAATTCACGTAGGGGTGAATTTTTAGTACTTTTATGAGAAATTTAATATTATTGACAAATAGTGAAAAATACTTCATCGTAGTTAAAATAAACATTTTTTAAATAATTATTATACATTAAATAGATTTTATTGTCAAAATAGATAAATTATCCATATTTTAATCCAATCTAGGTTATATTAATCTTTTTTATATTAAAATTATATCTAATAACTTATTGAAATTTTTAACATTCAATCTACCTGACTTCTTACGATATCTGTGGGATTAGCAGTACAATTAGTTTTTCCACTTCTGTGAATTGAATTAAAATAAATTAAAATAAATTTTTAAAATTAGAATTATATTTATAGACTAATGAGATCAATTTAATATTATGTTGATTTGTTACTTTATTAATATTTTATTTTTATTTACTCTATATATGGGTTAATTGGGTAATTAAAAGTAAATTTTTTTGATAATATTATAAATTTATCCAAACACGTGTCATTATTTCATTGGATAAGTGTTTTTCGAAGAAAATATATCTTAGGCCGAAATTGTGATCATTTTTTAAGACACATGGATAAGAATAATATATTTTGTATATTTTATAAATGATAAGTCAAAATTGTCATTAAGATAGTTTTAATAAGTAAATCATTTTAAATATAGGGTTATACATAAGTAAAATTAAACAATAAATAATACTTTTAATGATAATATATTTACATTAATCATGATAATATTTTAATATTTCAATAGAAAAATAGTTTAATTAAATGATTCTATAATGTTGATGCAATTATTGTTTACTTAATAGAAATATAAAATTATTATTATTATAAATATAAAAATAAATATAATTTAATATAATTAATGACATCCCAAAAATTAATACAACCATTTAACATATTACTGAGTTATTATAAGTTTTTATTTTTAATTATCATGTTCATATGATAATTTATGAAAGACAATTAATAAATAGTACCAAAATTGACCGATATGATACTTTAAAATAAAAAATATTTTATTAAATGGGATAAAATTAATAAAAATTAATAATTTGGAAAACTAACTATAATATGGTTAATTATTTAGTAAATTATCCACTTGGGGTTCGTTTGGAATTTTATAGTTATGATATTAAACCTAATGTGTAAAAAATCTATGTTATCATGGTAAGAGTTAATGTGTTTAACTAGAAGTTAAAAACAAAAGATAAGGTCAATAATGGTACCTAACCAAATATAAAAATAATTTGTTGAAATTAATTTTACCCATAATCATAATATTTTTTAAATAACTAAATTTGGATCTATTTGATATCTAAAAACATTTTATATTAATTTAATATTAAAAACGTTTCCCAGAGTGCCCTACCCATTTTATAAAAGTTGACCACCTGCCTCACTTCCTCACACCACCTTGAAACTTATATATAGACAAAAAATAAACAATTATACTATAAATATTATTATTTTTGTTATATAGGTCATGTTCTTCCAAAAATGTCATCCCTAGTGTACCTAAGAGGAGTTATAAAGGAAGCCCACAAAAGAACAGGTAATTGTGTTACCAATACAATTAAATTTCTTTTCTAGTTTTGCATAATCTTATTATGTTGTTTCTATATTAAATTAATAACTCTAGTATCATATCTATACTGATATGTGATTATTATTAGGGAAGAACCATATCTCTCTTTTTATGTATCTTATAAAAAACCATCATGAGTGCATACACACGACGTACTGTCTCCACGTCTTGGTGTAATCTATTTTTCATCACCATATTATATGATTGAGAATTATAATGAATTTAATATTTATATATAATATTTATAATATCGGTGAAATTTTTTAATAATAATATCATATATACCTTTTTACAATATAATATTTCTAGAAAATGATAATGTTGTTTGTCCATACGTATGGCTTACCATCTCCACAATGTGATGCGACTCGTTATTCACATATATTTCTGATTGTTGGAAGTATGGAAAACTATTAGGAATTTAAATATTATATATAACATTAAAATTATTATTTAATAACAATACATCATATAATTTCCTTTCTTCTAACATGATAAAAAAATGAAAACAACAATCATATGTGTGTACGTCATACTGTCTCCATGAACTGTATATTTTAGTTATTACTATTGATTTTTATATATAATTATATAATGAATATATAAGATATTTATATCATGATTTATGTTATATAAATATTTAAATCATGATATAATTTTTATAATCAATAATTCAAATTCAAATTACAAATAAATAATAAGGTGGTTATCACCAAAAATGCTGCTTTAACGAGGAATCGTTAATAAATGTGTTATTTAAAGCCATAATTGAATCATATATTATATCATAAAAATTATTATAATTCCGTTAAAAGTTAATAACTTTTTTAAAACCTTCATTCACTAGTTTCAATCACATATGGAGGGAATTGGACCTAAGGTAAGGTGTTTTTGTCTCACCTCTACATCTTTATGACACATGCCTCATACACTACTTGTTTCTTAAATTTTGTGTATATACTACCCATGTATTTCTATTATTAATATTATAAATAATTTTATATTATTGTTATATCCATATATTTTTATTTCTTCCATTACGTACACCATTTTAATGAATATGATATTTTAAGGTTTAATTTCGCAATCTTTTTTTTATTCGAGATTGTTTATACATAAGTATCTACTTAGAAATATTTATCCTCCATGTCCATGTTTCTTAAATATGTATTCAATTTTTTTTATATTCATATAAAATTGATTAAAATAATTTATCTACAAATTTATGACTTCTTATTAAACATTGTTAAAGGAATCTTTTGTTGATTTCATAACGAAGTACTTTTTGACATTTCCAGCAAAAGTACGAGAAGAATTTTTTTAACATGTTTATTATGAATAGATTATTATTAATTAAAAGATACTTATTTATATGAAGATTCCCTTAAAATATTAAAAGGTTATTTTCTAAAAATTCTTTTTATAATTAATAATAATTTTATAACAGGAAAATGATTTAAATGAAGAATGATTATTTTCTTCAGGAACTATTTTTAAATGAATCTTTCATGATTCTTTTATATATTTTCAAAGTGGATTCAAAGAAAATGTTTTTTAATTTTTTTTATGTTTTAATAGTTGATTTTATGTAATATTCATGTTCCAAGGGATCTTTCAAAATCCTTCCCCAAAAATTAAGACGTACATTTAAAAAGTTCATGAGTACCATTCATATTCTTTCTCTGATTGGTTTATGTTTTGATGGGATAATGTTTAAGAAACCAGATTATGTTTATGGGTTTTTTGATGAACAGATTATGATATTTTTTTTTTCAATTCCATAAGTTATGATATGACTACATGTTTATAAAAAACTTTCCATTATATTTTTTATGATAGAAATTGTTTATGATCATATGGCACGTATATGTATTATTTAATTTTGATATTGGTGGGACAGATATCAACCTCAAATGAATTCGGAAATGATTTATATCTCCGGATATAAACATGAAGGTCCTTGTCTACTATTATGGTGTTGGGAGAGAAACAAGACGACCAAATATTGGTATGGGAGTGAGCCATAAATACAAGTATGATTATGGGAATGAACCATGACTATAAATATTGTATGGGTGGTAAACCCATAGTACCAAGATGGACCTCGAAGTGATGCCATGACTAAATGGAAATAATTATGATATTCATATGTGTATATAATAATTCAATGTTTTATTACAATATTATGCTTTCATGGATCATTTTATTTATGTTATTATGATTTATATTTGATGATCAATAAATCATTATGAAATGATTCATGTTTATGATCTTTGATATGTACGATAGGATCCTCTATATTCAGGACAATTTTTTCATACACTAATGATCATGATTATGCTTACATGTCTATATTTTTTTACCTTACTAAGAATCTAATATCACCATTTTTGTTATTTTTTATGTTCCTTAGGAGATAAACTATGGTTTTAGATCAATGTACAAAAGGGGACATCTTTATGGGATATGTTGTATATTTTTCACCAAATTTGATAAATTTGTTCCATATTTCCAATGGCACTAAACTAACATGGTATTTGTGTGTGTATTGTTTTATATATTATGTACTCTAAAAATGTTATTTAATATATATGTATGATAAGAGAGGGAATATTTAAACTGTATTATATAGAAGTTTTATTCATCCTTTGGAATCATGGACGAGAAAACATAGTGAGATCTCTAATAAATTTTTTAAATAGTGATACCTTGGTTGAAGGAACAAATCACAGAATAATATAAATAAAAAAATCAAAAGGGATATAGAAGATTCAATGTAGAAATATTATTATACACTTTTCATGATTTTTTGTTTTTCTTTAATGATAATTATTTCTCACACTATAATTTCTAGTCTTAGTTACTTGTAGGAATTAAAATGAATAATGTAAAAAAATTAATAATTTAGATATGGAAAGTATCCACATCATGAAAACCAATTTCTTAAATAGAAGTCTCATTAATATAAAAAAGTGATATTAAAATTATTGGTTACACTACAGAGGAAAAAAAATCTACAAATGACATGTGAAAGGTATTTCATTTTCTTACTATATCATTAATATAAAACATATGAATTATTATTAGATTGAGGTTAAAGAACTATTAGACATGATTCATATTTCATATTTGAGGAATTATTAAGATGATGAATCTTGAGATATGGCATAATAATAATTTTGGATGATTTATGTTTTTATGTAATGGAATTCATGAATAATTGTGTTTAATTTCACTTATAGTATTATAGAATAAGGGAACTTCTAATGATTGGTCCACATTATTTTTTCTTAAAGGGATTTAGTGGCATATGATGAATGGTATTGGAAACCATGAAATGTGATTTAGGTAATAAGGTGATATTTGAGGAAAACACATGATTAAAATAATGATAACCCTTCATATGTGCATCAGGATGAGATAATGATATTTTGATAAAGATATGGTGGATATGTATAAGTAAATTGGACTGTAATAATTTCATTCAAAATGATTTTGGATTTTTTGAAAAGAGGTTTATGCAATAATGGTTGAGGATTTAAACTTTTTGGACACGAGTAATATGTCCACAAAAATTGGAATAAGGAAACCTAAAGGTTTTAGATACGTATGTATGGTAATTCTAGTTATATCCATGTTTTATGAAAACATATGATTACTTTTTTAACATGATGGGAATCTAAGAATGAAAACTTACCTTATGATATATGACAGATAAATGAAAAGAAGATTCAGTTCACCTCTTTCTAAAATTTTAGATTTTCAGCATTTGGAAATATTTTAGGCTTATCATTTTACGAAAAGTGTAATTTAAAAATCAGATAAGTTTATGATATTAATTTATTATGCAATCATAAGAGAAGTTTTACATATTTTTATAACTTGTTATAGCCATTTTTTTGAAGATAGATAAAAGAAAATTTAGTTCTTATATTGATCTACTATCAATTTAGGAAGGGAAAATTAAACATCATTTCTTATAATATGAGATGAAGGGTAGATTGATCTTGTAATAAAAAAGGGTGAATTTATTTTGAAATCAAGTAAGTATATATTCTCTTGAAAATTCATTAACATTAAAAAAGAAATCATGATGTAGAAGGATGTATTGTTATCATCATTATTGATGATATCAATGATCACTTTCACATTTCATTAGTTTGTGGTTCTTTGATAAAAAAATGTTCTCATGATCATGCACTTTATTATGGTCAGTGGTATTTATCAATCTCTTCGATTATTTATACCATTCCTGAATGCCCAATATTCACTAATGTTCTCTTATATAGAGACCTAGTTATGATTTTATTTGGTTAATTTTATTTTTCAATTTTCCCT
This sequence comes from Viscum album, assembly GCA_963277665.1. Classification (NCBI taxonomy): domain Eukaryota; kingdom Viridiplantae; phylum Streptophyta; class Magnoliopsida; order Santalales; family Viscaceae; genus Viscum; species Viscum album. The sequence continues at coordinate 380,744,245 of OY728120.1, read as the reverse complement.
TTTTAAAATTTTGTTTTACTATTTTTAAATTTAGGATCCTATGAAATAAACATTCATGTAATAATCCTTTAATAACCCATACATATTTCTATGTAGATATTCATTTTAAGGGGGTAGAATCTAACACCCTGAGATTTTGGTGAATTATTTATTTCAAATTAATTTAATATTTTTTAAATTATAACATCAAAACAACTGAATATAGATTGTTTGGATTATATTAAATAACTATGTTTTGATAACATTATAAATAATACCGCAAAAATATATAACTAAACACAACATCGACTTGGTTTGAGCTACTTGCAACACTGAGTTTCTTTGCAACAATAGTTTATGATTAAAATTATTTAATTGAGATAGTCATAATATATCCAATAAACATAGTAATATGAATATTAATAAATTATTTGTAATTTTTTTCTCATAAATAAAACATATTTATAATTAAATGTATAACTTTTGGAAGAATTATTATATGTATAGAAATACTATTTTAATAAAACAACTAATTTTTATGTCTTTTTTTGAACAAAAAAACATATTTTTGGCACAGTAAGAAATTTAAATTCATAAAATAAATATCATTTTATAATATTAATTTCAAACATAAATTATTTTCAATTTTTAGTATTTTTCTGAAAATTTATATTTTAACCGATGAATAGTGAAAAATACGGCATCCTAGTTAAAAGTAGTGTTCTTGTTTCAATAATTATTATTATATAAATTGACATTAAAGTAAAAAATAGAAAAATTATACATATATTAAGTAAATATAAGTCATTTTAATATTTTTTTATTTTAATATTATATGTAAAAACTTATTGAAAATTTTAGTGATCATTTTACCCACTTTCTTTCCACATCAACCGGATTATCAATGAACATAATTTTTCCTCTTTTATGAGCTAAATTTATAAAAATGGAAATAAATTGTTTAAATTGGTATTATATTTAGAACATAATAGGATAAAACTATCTTTTAATTGAATTTTTACTTTAGTAAATTTATATTTATATTTAACTTGGTCAATGGTAAATCGAGAAATTAAATATTAAAATAATATTAAAATATTTTAATGATATCCTAATAATTGTCCTAATTTACACCAATTAGGGGGTTGTGACAAAAATAATTCATAAGTAAAAATTATGATCATGTTATGCTATTTCTGTAATAATAAGATATTTATTATATTTTATTTAATGATTAATTAAAAAAGTCTGACCCATAATTTTAATATGTAAATATTTTTTAATAGATGGAAATGAAGAATATAAAATCACCTATAAATATTCAATTTAATGAAAAAAAATAAATATTATTTACGAAAATTTATTATTAATATTTCTAGAATAAATTATTTTAATTAATTCTTGAATAATGATGTTGTAGTAATTGTTTAATCAATGAAAATATAATATTAAAAATATTAAAAATATTAGAATAAATATAATTTAAAACAATAAATGAAATAAAAAAATTATAGTTACTTGTGACAAAATATCATCTCATTAAAAGTTTCTTTTTGAAGTTAACATGTAAATATGATAATTTATAAAAGAAAAATAATAAATTGTATCAAAATTGACACAGATGATTCTTTAATATAAATAATATTTTATTAAATGATATAAAATAAATAAAAATCTATATATGCACTATATAACTGTAATAAGGATACATATGTCATAAATTATCTACTTGGCATTTTTTTGAAAATTTATAGTAATTATATTATCCCTGACTATTAAAATGCTATGTTTTCATGGTATGAGTTTAAGGGATTAACTAAGGTATAAAACCAAATGATATGATCAATAATGTTACCTAATCCAATATAAAAATAATTTTTTCTGAGGATTAAAACACATAATAATCTTATACTCTAAATAAATCACATTGGGGATATTGAAAATCAATATTTAATTTATATTAATTTAATATTTTTAGATTTTCCTAGAGTTCCCCTCCCGACTCTTATAAATGGGATACTCTTACTTCACTTACACACACTACCATGAGCCTTCTATCATGGCCAAAACACAAAAAAACATTTCTAAAAATTATTATTTAAGTTATTTAGGTTATATTCTATGAAAAAATCATACCTAGTGTCCCTAAGATGAGATTCTTCATATGTAAACTAAAAAAGAGGTAATTATTTTAACAATCCAATTCAATTTATTTTCTTATTTTTCATCATATTACTAGAAGTATTCCATAGTATTCAAATAAATATAGTATCATATACATACTGAGAAGTTATTATGATTATGTTACAACCATATCCCTACTTTTATCCATCATACCAAAAACAATATCACCATGTGTGGGTATAAATAACATACCATCTCCACGCCACGATGTAATATGTTTTTAATCACCATATTTTATAACTGATAATTATGATGATTATAATGATTATATATTATATTTTTAATATAAGTATACATCTATATTAATAATATCATATCTTAATTTTTACAAACAAATTTTTTGGAAAAATTATAATGTGGCTTGTGTGTCCGTATGACTAACCATCTTCACGATATAAAGAGATTCGTTATTCACCTATATTTTAAATTTATGGTAATAAGGATGAATTTTTTGATTATATATATTATATATGACAATAAATGATTTTTTAATAATATTATATTTTATAATTTCATTTCATTTATCTCACAGTTAAAATGAAAACAGTATTCATGCATACATATGGCCTACCGACTCCATGAATGTTGTATTTCAGTTATCCCTAAATATTATTATAAACTATTATATATTTAATATTTAATATATTTATATCTTGTTTTATATTCTAATAATAACTAAATCATGATATATGTATGATAATTAGGAATACCAAGTCAGATCACGTATGAACAACATGGTAGTTATCACTTGAAATAATGCATTAATTCTGAATTTTTAATAAACGGGAAATTAAAATTCATAGATGAATCATATTTAATATCATAAATATTATTATAATTCTAGTATAAGGTAATAATATGTTTGAAACCCCAATTTAAAATATTCATAAATTTATGATGGTAATCGGACCTAAGGTAAGGTATTATTGTCTCACATTTACATTGTTAGACACATACCTCACACAATACATGTTTCTTTTATGTTTGGTACATAAAACCTAGGAATGAATTTTATTAGTATTACACATAAGATTTAGGTATTTAAATATAATTATAATTCTCATTCTATCATGGGTTGGATGATTATACTAATTATAATGTAATAAAGGTTAACTTCATAATATATTTTTTATTCATGATTGTTTATAGGTATGTATCTACAAGGGAATATTGATCTTCCATGTCCCTGATTCATAAATTTTTTTTACAAAGTATTTTTGTTATTCTTCAAAAAAAATTAAATATTTTTTTACCGATTTATGACTTTTTATTAAACATTTTGGAAAGAATCTTTTTTCATATTCCTAACTTGGTACTTTTTGTTATATATGGAAAAAGTTTGAGAAGAATTAATTTACCTTATATGACATTAATAGATTTTAATGATTTAATGATGACTTATTTCCTAGAATATTCATTTACAATCATTTATGGTTAATTTCAATTAAAGTTTTTCTTTTAAAATTGTTTTATATCATGAAAAGAAACCGATTACAACAAAGAAAGTATATTTTCCTCATGAACTATTTTTAATTTGATTTTTTATTGATTACATTATATATTTTCTATGTTGTTTCAATTAATTTTTTTGAAAACGTTTTATCTTTTAAAAGTTTATTTTTATGTAAAATTCATTTTCCATGTTATATATCAAAATACTTCCCCACATATGATGACATGCCTTGTTGTAGTTCAATAATACCATTCAAATTCTACCTCTGAATGGTTTATGTTTTGATGGAATGATGTTTAAGATACATGCTTCATTTCATCAGTTATGATTTTGAGGAAATGATTATTACCAATGTTTATTTTTCAACAAGTTATGATATAATTACATGTTTACAACATCCATTCCATTACAATAGTCATGAAATGATTTTTTAATGATCTTGTGGAACATGTATATATGATTTAATTATGATGTTGGTGGGACATATATCTCACTCTAATGAATTAAATAATATTTTTATCTGATGATATATATATGAAGGATCTTGTCTGATATGATGGTCATGGAAGTGAACCTTGATTACCAATGATGGTTTACGCAGTGAACCATGACTAATATGATGGTTATGGTAGTGAACCATGACTACCATGATGGTATGGTAAGTAAACCCATACAACCAATATAGAATTGGCAGTGATTCCTTAAATACTGTGGAAATTATTATTCATTTCTTATGTGTCTGCCACAATTTTATGTTTTATTCTTAGTTATGATTTCATGTATCATGTTCATTATTTCCTTAGGATTTATGTTTTATGAACTACTAATATTTATGCCATAATTCATTTTTATAATCTTTGAAATGATGTGTATGATCTTTTGTTCTCATGGTCATGTTCTCATACACTTATTCTAATGATTTTATTTAAATTTATTCATTTTTTACCCAAACTGAGAATCTCATATCACACTTTTTCTTATGTATTATTTTCCACATGTTATAAATAGTGGTTTTAGTTAGGGGTATGAATGGGTAAGATATTTAAGGTAGATGTTGATGATATTTAATCAAATAATTATAATGTGTTTCGAGTTCCAAAAATCACTAAACTAATATAGTATTTGGGAGTACATTTGTGTATTGTAATAAGTATTCATAAAAGTGATGAAATTTCTATGTACGAAAAAAGATGGACGATATACCTACCCACCTTAACATCTGTTGTAGATAAGGAATATATAGATTAGATATATATAGTAGAGTATACATGAATTTATGAGGAATCATATACTATAAGATAAAATCATAGTTTATTCTTTTTATAATATGAAGAAGGGTAACCAGTACTGAAGTTGTAGTAGGAATGTGCAATAGATGTCTCAAAGGTGGTCGGTGGTCGGTTGTGATTTTGAGATAAAGAGAAACATAAAACCATAATATGATGTAGCATACAAGGTGTGTTTCATGTGTGTGAAATTTTGTTAGTTTTAAAATTTCTAGGAGACATAACTGAAGGGAATTTGATCCAGTTACCCCTCCACTAAGGGATATAGGTTTTCATATGATGTTTTAATAGAGGTGACATATCATCCTCTTTCAATGATTGATTATAAATTTGTATATAAAGGGAAAAATGAATTTGGATGTATTTATATATTATATTTTAAACTAGTGGAGTATGATATATGACCAATTATTATGGGAGTTGTGCTTTTTGTGAAAAAATAAATGGTTATGAAATTATTTGAAACTAGTTGAACTAACTCATTTATCTCATATAATCTTATTGATGCATTTGGTTTTTATTCATATCATATTCAATTCATGATTAATCTATACACACCTTTGAGAATGATATTTGAGTAAGGTTTTAGATGTCTTGAGTTTCAGGTGATGGTTTGTACAAAAAAACCATATAGTATTTTTTTAGTTCATTAAATTCGTGTCTTTAATCACACCATTTTCAAGGACTAGGTTATTAGATATAAATCCTATATTTATTTTTATCATTAATAGGTCTAGTATATTTTTTATGATGGAATCTCTCATGTTTTTCAAGGTGATAGGGATACCAGTTCTAGTGGAGTAGGTATCATTGTCCCTAGTTTTGAGTTTATCTCATGAATGATATTTGTGATATTACTAATTTTGTGGATCCACATCTTGGGGAACAAATTTTTTGGTGGTGACTGAATATGTTGAAGTATTTCTATATGTTTTATCTTATTTTTCACCCTAGATAAATGTGGATTTTACTATAGAAATTATACTCCGGAAGAATCGTGTTTCCTTTCCGTCATACAATGTGGATGCCAAAGAATTGAAGTTACTAATGGTTAATATTGGCAATATTAAGGCTGAGGGATTTCATCATCCCATAGTTTCACCATTGGAATCGCCATTAAAATTGGGATAGAATGAATATGTGGGTCACTGAATTTGTGTGGATTACCAAAATCTCAACATCATGGTAGTTAAGAATAAATATCCCATTGTAGGATTGATGAAATTTTCAATTAGATTAAGGAATTATAATGGTTTTAAAAAATAATCAGAGTATGGGGAAGCATTAGTTGAGTGTATTAGGGGATTTTATTTTTAAGATAAAACTTAGGATAGGGTATGATCATTATGAGTATCTGGTTATGATATTTTCCCTTACACACAAGTGGTATTTTTGACATTAATAAATCAAATTATCCATAGGTTTATAGATTATTTCATGTTTTTATGGAATAGGTCCTTGTTTACTATAAGTTAGTCTAGGATCTTGGTGAAAATATTTATATCATCCTTGGGATCATGAAAAAACTTCCTCTATTTAGAAATCTATCCCAATATCATTTGATTATTCATGAGAAAATATTTTGGGGAATTGGATTTTTATAAGGACTGTATCATTGGATCCTAATATGATTCCTTTGTTGAGGTCTTGGAAGAATCCAAAAATTGGGTTTGATATCTAATCTTTCATTGTAATATAAAGTTATTACATATTGTCCTCTAGGGACATATCAATGATTTCATCTCCAATGAATGAATTAACTTTTAAGGGTGTGATGTTTTCATAGATTTATTACTATCAGAGATATTTTGAGTAGTTGAATGTGAGATTGGATTTATCTCATCTCTTGACCCATCATGATCCTTATTTGGAATATGATATCTATTGTGATGCTTATGGTATGGTTTTTTAATTTTTTCAAATATAGCGAAGACTAGTGACAGATAATGGATCGTGTTAATTAAACTCTCATGATATCAACTACAGTATTAATTTCATTGAGATTGGTTAAGTGACGAATAATCTTGAGACATGGTGGAACTATCTCGTAGGAGAGATATAAAAGTATATTAAGACCATAATATTGGGGAGTATATCTTTACTCATACAGATATAAAAATGGGATATATATATTATATCGGTACTATCAAAAATATTATATTGATGTTACACACACCCATAAAAAAGGAATCATTGGTCATAGAGGCTTTGATCAGAAAATTAATGACTCAAGCAATGAAGTAATCAGTATAATATTTGTGCTTGATGGGAATATTTAATGATATACGATTTGATGAAGGGAGAGATGATGAAAAAATATCATGTTTCTTTTCAGGTAGGATAATCAATGGTTCATTATATTCAATTCTAATATGTTTAGTGTAGTGATTTTTAGTTTTTAGCATGATTCATTATGGTGGGAAGACCTCGAGGAAGTTGATTCTATCTCCTAGAAGGGGTTTTCACATTCGAGGAAGGATAGTTATTTTGAAAAACCTAATATAGGAATTGATAGATATTGGACACTGATCTAATTGATCAGTGAACCCTGAAGATACTTACATGTATCATGGCATAATATTCCACTATATGTGTCTATGAATTAGACAATATATTATATAAATTTTCCCATTATGCATTAAATTTAAAAAATTGTGGACCCATAAAGGCATGCTATTTTGATACAATATTCACCCATTCTAGTATATAAATGGGATGAGATAAAAATTTAATTCATTATTGTGCATCCTTACAATCATAGTGGTAATGATGCATCACAAGTGATTATTTATTCAGTCATGAGCCCACTTTTTACCCATTAAAGAGTCAGTTAACAAGGTTGATATTGATAACATATATATATTTTAGATTTTTGAACTCAATGGTGTTCCCTTAGCTATAATCTAAAATAGGGGCCCTCAAGTCACAACATGGTTTTGGAGTGGATTTCATGTAGTGATGGGAGCTTCTTAGTAATGGAGCTAGTCATATAATTCATAGATGGTTGGGAAGACATAGAAAGCTAACTAGATTCAGGAATATTTTATCTGGGAGTGTGTCCTTGGGGTTATTAGATCAATGGTAAACCATCTTCCTTTAGTGGTGGTTCTATATTATTGTAGTTATCCAGCATCAATCGTGATGGATCCATTTGAGGCATTTAATGGGAGGCCATTAAAGTGACCTATTTATTGGGCAGAGATTGTAGAATGGTCCTTGGTTTGTCCAAGAATCATTAATAGTAAATAGATATTTTTTAATTGACAGATAGAATTTTAGTGATAGGTATGAGTCACAATAAATCATATATCGATTGGTATCATACCCCCATTGGAATTTTAGGTATGTGAACTAGTATTCCATAGTGTTTCACCAAGGTTTGGAGATAGATGTTTTCATTGGTAGGGTATGTTATATCCTCATTATTTCATCCCTTTTGAGATTTTAGAGGGATATAAAAAGATAGATTATCTATTAATCTTTCATATATGTTCAAATTCTATCCATGATGTGATCAATGTTTATAAACGAATGTATTGGATTTTGAAATTGATCCCAATAACCCTGTGTTTAAAATACCTATTCATATAGTGGAATTATATGAAATAGTGAATTGTGGAAAGATGATCCAATTGGTTTGAGTTATATGGAACTTTAGTAGGGACATCTTTGATAAACAGAAGCCCAAGGCCTTAATGAGGCAACACAAACCTATCCCTTTTTATGTTCATGATCATGATGCTTTCTATATGAATGACACACCCTATTAGTGTTAATTTAAACACCCATAAATATATAATTTGGTACATAACCTCTCTTTTCATTGAATTTTTTTCATAATCATGAATAGTTCCCAAAAAGAGAGGTTGGTTGGGTGTGTTTTCTAGAGGCCACCGGCTAGATGGTGAAGGGAAACAAAGTAACTAGTGTGTATTTTAAAAAATTTCCAACAAATCTATTTGTTCCAAAAGATATTTATTAGAGACCTTTAACAATTGGGTTGTTGTTTTTATCCATCGGTTGACCAGTTGGCCATCACAAACCACCGAGTGGACCAAAAACTCAATGATGGATTTCCAATATCTCCCCTATCATGCATCTGGACAGATGAATAATAAGTTCCAAAAATTTATTTTAACCCATAATATTAGTAATAATACTCCTATATGACCCATTCAACATTGACATGCTTTTAATTGATCTAGTGTCTCATTAATGATGATCTTGACCCTCTACCTATTTCCATTGTTTTATCAATAAACCAAATGAATATTGGATATCTGTTTATTTTAATATAGTGTGTTTTAAGTACTCTAATTTTTTATATTTTTATTCATATAAAAGTTTAATATTAATTACAACTATAGATCATTTTTTGTATAATTAGAATCGAATTTTTTTTTTCGTTTCCATAAAATATAGTTTCGGTATGATTTTATATCATCAACTCCCATCAATGACCATGTGATAAATGAGGTCTTCATTATTCTTGAGGTAAGTGTCATTTTAATATAGTTTATCCCTTGAAATTAATATATATTTTTTCTTTTCATTTGGTTATGAATAATGATATAATCATTTTTATAGAAATAAAAGGTGACACAGTCTTTGAAGGATTTGAAATTATTTTCAAAAAGGATTTCTTTTGAAAACTAGTTTTTAATTTTAAATATAGGTTATATGAAATGAATCAAATAATAAAATTAATTGAATGTTATTAATTATGATTAGTGATGGTTTTTTAATTTACATGTAAATGTTTGATGAAATATGGTACTAGTATTCCAGAAGAATAATGATGATATATATCAAATTGGGAGACTATGGGATACTAGGAAAACTAAACATATTCTAACTTTAGTGGAGTATTTTATCAATATAGTTGGTGACCATTTCAATGTTTTGTAGGGGGAATTATTACCCGGATATAGAGGTTCCCATACATTACGACTAAATTAATCGAAACAGTATTCCTTGGTGTGTTTATGTTTTCTTCACATTCATGATGAGGATTTCCATTTGGTGTTTATAGATACATTAGGTTATTTTCTATTTGATATGATTATTTAACCACGTGACATATTTATTGTTTTAGGATTTTTAAGATGATTTTCATTCTTCTTCATCCTGGATAAATGTGGTTTCATATTTATTTTCTTACTAGAAAATAGAATTTTTTAATTGAATGCCAAAGGATTATTTTATATGAAAGAGTAAATAATTTTGAATTGATTCTTTTATCAGTTTTATAATATAACTAATGGAGACATGGGGATTGATATTGTGTAGATTCTTGTTGTTATATTACTTTGTATATTTTCCTCACAACACTACATAATATTTTTGGAATATGAATATATGTTTTACAGGATATACGTAAAGGTAAGAGTCCCATGAAAAGCATGACTCTACTAGATCCTGAATCATATTAATGGGTTGGGATGGGGATTCCCTATGGTCATATGGAGATGCACCCATAGGTTCCTTCGAGTTCAAACATATTGGTAATTTAATTTTATTCCTATAGATCATTTTATTGTGTTATTAGATTTTACCTTTACTTTTTGGTAATTTTGAAATATGATGTCTAGTGGATATATATTTTCATACTCCGATTATTTCATTCCAATCATATTACAGTTGTAGGGTGATTTTGTTCCCAATTTTGTCTTCTTTATACCCTGGTATACCTCACCTCTATATGGTGTTCGAGACACACTTTCGGCCATGTGGAATCCCATGTTATGTGAAATTCTATTTAGCATTTGTTGTTCCATTAAACGTGTAGTTTTATATATATTTACATTTATTAATATTTATATATTGGGTTATTTTGACACCCATAAAATGACACCAACCATGAAAAAACTCACTGTTACTATATTGAAAAATTTAATGGTTTTAGAGATGATAAAATTGATTCATTATAAAGAAAATAAATGAATTCTAAGTTAACTATCTTTAACCTGATTTTTGAACTATGTGATATTTATGGTCTTTATTAATTTAATATACTTCATGGGAATTACTTGTAATATATTTTGAGTATATAATTGGATTTTTTTTGTAGTCATAAACATTGTGGTGGTTATGTGGCTTGACTCACTGAACTATATTTCAGATAATATCAAGATAAAAAATAAATTTTATTTCCTTGTAAGTATATATTAAATGATAAATAATATACAGAGTATATCCACACAATATATGAGTGAAAATATATGATATTAAAAACCAAATGGTACACACCCTTATTTCAACAGTATATGCTATAATAATTTCGACAAAAAAGTTAAGAGTGAAGATACACCTACACCTTCTATTCCATATCATTACACACAATGTTGAAATTATTTTTAATTAAAATTAATTCAAATAAAACTTTTTTAGATGGGAATATGTAGTACTGCTCATATTTTAAATTATGAAAATATAATTAATTAATCAAGAAGATAATTATTTGTTTTAAAATGGGATTTTTTTCACAATAAAGAATGAATTTAAATGAGTTAATTCTATATTTATATGTGTATATATTGTATACATGGATCATCATGAGCCGGACCACCCTATATATGTGTTGGTACTATTTTAATTTAATTATTTTTTCAATTATTCTATGATAATTATTATTAAATTAATATGAGGTTCTATGTATCAACACATCATTATTATTATTCCTAATAATTCTTCTCCATAGATTCATTTTTGTAATCCCAGGCCCTTGTTTCATCACAAATGTGTTTGTGAAAACATATATAAAGGAAAGAGGTCACATGTTATAGGATACAACTTAATTAGTACTTTAGGTTATTCTAATCAAGGGGATATATAGGTGAAAATGTGGATTGATGCAGCTTCAGACAAGTTGATCTCACATAATTATCCGAAAAGTGTATGTTTTAGTTTATCCATTACTCAATAACCCATCAAATAGTAATTCTCAGGATCATTACATATGTTTATTTTCTTTCTTTCTATGAATGGTTAATTAATTTTTTATGGTATGAATCTTTTTTTGTGATCACATAATATAAATGAATTAATGAAAAGGAAAAAAATAAAAAATAAATGGACTATATATAATTAATTTAATCATAAAATGGTTGACTAATTAGGTAAAATACACAAAATATTAACAAGGATGTGAAATGATTAGATTAATATTATTTATATACAAGATATAAAATTTAGGTGTGAAATTTTAAGTTAGTAAATAATTATTTTAATTGATTTAAAATTCAACCATAGTTCAAAGTACTTGAAAAAGACAAGTGAAGTTGATTTCAATTTTTATGGTGTATAAATAAATTTTTTTATTAAGAGAATCAATTTAGAATTAAGGAATTATTTCCTAATTATTTTTTAGTGCATCTTTGAGTCAAGTGTTGAATAAATATGATTTTAGGATATTGTGATTAGAGATTTAACATTACATATCAAAGAAACTATGACTTATTTAAGATGGAAAGACCACCTAGTAAAACACCATTTAATAATGTTTTTGTATCATGTATATATTATGGGAATAGAAATAGGGATCCATTCGATAAGAATATCCAACCGATTTGATATTTTGGATTAAATGATGTGGTATATTGGGATATGATAAAATAGTGGGTTATTATTAAAAAATTTATTATATCACATTTTATATCAAGGATAATGTACTAAAAATATAATATTATAAAATTTTAAAAAATGTAAATTCATATAAACTCAACATTATCCCCATGATAAATTTATTAGAAAGTTAATCGTGTGAACATCATGATCATCTACGACTAGTGTGTTTGCTTCCAAATTATATTACGCTAGGAGTAGAAGTTTTATGTGCTAGGATACACTATTCCATAGGAATGTGCTTATATGGTGGTTATTAAGGAGGAACAAACTATATTTTTAAATTATATAGATAATTTATTTGGCATATAGTTCCTCGTGTTTTTTTGACACCATTGATTTTTAAGAAACAATTTTTTTTATAAATCATATATTTGAACTTATTTTCCAATTATAATGGAATTTAAATTGATTATTAAATAATTTGGACATGATATAAATTAAACCATCCAAACCATTATTCATTTCTAAGTGAAACATCATTATAAAAAGAATATAAAACTAAGAATTTTACACCATGGACTATTAAACAACATATATAAAACACATATATTAAATATGTATAAATAAGTATGAGAAAATAGATAGAAAGGAATAAAATATTTATAGATGGAAAATCCGCTAGATAATCTTGAAAATCATGGATCGAAAACTAGAATAAAATATTTATGATTTATTTTCTATGATTTTCTATTTGTAGTAACATTATATCATACTCTTATTCTATGGATTTTCTCACATATAATCATTTATTGATAACTCCTATCTTACCCTTACTGATAATCTCATCTCACCCCTTCTTGTTTTTTAATATTTATCTAATTTATTAAGAAGGGTATTTAGTAAAATGGGTCAATAATTATACCTTATACAATGAATTATTATTAGATGATGAAATTGGAACATAAATAATTATTTTATGTCTGCAGTCACCAAGAAAACTAAACCTTTATTATTATTGGTAATGATTATTTGGGATATATATTGAATATTCAATGAAAATATATAACATATAAATATTCTATTATTGGGTCTCTGTAATCCTAAATAAATTGAGAAATACTAAGGATATAATAAAAAAATTAGAGGATATAAGGAAATACTAATCAATGGATATTATGAGGCTACTTTTCAGATAGATTGGAATGATCATAATCAATGTTTAGATACTTATAACAAAACAATCCATTATTCTATAATAACATTATATCAATCTATAAATAGTATTTTTATTAAAAATTTCATGTTAATATTCTATATAACGTAAAAATTGGAACAAATCATTATTTGAATGTACTATTAAAAAGGTTAATTTCACTCATTTTTATTTTTGCACTATTGGTGGAGGTGATTTGTAGTTCTAAAGATGATGTGGGAGAAAAATAGTCCAAAAATCATAATAACCTAAGAATATATTTCAACATTTCACACATTTAGATATATTAGTATATCTAATTTTTCTACAATTTGGTGGTTGAATCCATAAATCTATGGTATGTAACATTTTAGAAGAAACCCAATCCCAATTCAACCATCTTCTAGCATATATTAAATGATTTTTCCAAAAATTATAATCTTAAAAAATCATGACTATAGGTTTGTACATTGAAAATATATCCAAATATAAATATCAAATTTCAAAAAAAATCATTATGACAATTAAGAGGCATTTAAATAACACATTATTCCTTTAAATGTATGTATAAATTTTATACTATGATAAATAAAGGGCCTTTAAATAACTCTTTATTCATTAAATTGTATGAAATAATGTCATAGATGGTTTATAAAAACTTCTTATTCCCAAAACCACCTCCCATTTTTCATATAAAGTACACATTGGGATTTCCATTTGATGTTAGACTGGGTAGAAAGGTTCTTTTATATTTGAGTTATAAGGGATTCCTGTCTTCCTAAAAAAATTTCGAGGTCCCTATCCTCATAGAGTGATAAATGATGAAGGTGGAGTTCAACTCGATAAATTTATTTCTCTTGAGAACGTGCTAAATATCGGGAGATCATTACGACCATAATGAGATAACATTATACTTTATGATATCTAAGACCATGAAATAAGGATGATCCATGGATATACAATTGTTATGTCATCTTTTGGTTCTTCGCGTGTTGGAATAATGTCTTAGTGGGTAATTGGGATTATAGTTATCAATAACCAATGACTTAACCCAAATCTAAATAAATATAAATGAATATTGACCATGATTTTTTTAGTAATCTTACAGTAAGAACATCTATAGTTTTCCCTAAAAACGTGTTCCATTTTTCAAACATTATACTATAAAATTATATTTTTTACATAAAATTATTTTCAAATACATATGATTTTTTTCATAAAATAAAACCTCAATACCTTAAACCCTCCTTGAGATATGTCCAAGGGACTTTTAATTTCTATAAAACCCTCTAAAAACATAATAAATTTGGAATATCATGATAAGGATATCACATTTTTACACCTTTTCCAAGGAGAACATTTGTTTTTAGTGGCAATTTTAAATAAGAAAATATTATATTTTTTAAATATAAATTTGTGTCTTTTATTTGACAAAATTTATTAATATAATTTTTTCTTATAAACTAAAGATTAATATTACATCTCCATGAAGATTTTTTCATGAACAAAACTACTTCCTTTAGAAATCAAATCTGAAAGAATCTTTTTTCATTAACATTGATTACCACCATGTTATCATTTGAAAGAAGACATGAAAAAACATAGACACTCTTATTAATATTTTTTCATCATATTAAAAAATGTAAATAACGAAATTAATTTGAATAATATGGTTGATACTTACAAAAAATGAAGAGAAATTTCATCACCTTATGTACTCATTAAACCTCCAGAAATTAAAAATATAAAGAGAAGTACTAAACATTGAACAAAAATCTTTTCAAATTCAATTACAGAAAAAATTTCATGGACATTAATGAAAAGTCACACTTAGGTATTTAATTTAATTGTATACTGTATGATCCACATTAAAACCTACCAATATGGAGGAAGAAAATATATAATATAGGGGGATTCCATTTTCTTTTGTAAGACTCTATAAAAAGTATTAATTATATATTAACACCCCTGTGAAAGGTTGGGTTAAAAAATACATTTTCTAGGAATATACATCCAATAATCTTAAACTAAAAATAAACCATATAAATTTATTTAATTAGAAATTATAATTGGAAAGAACATCATGGATACTATTAATGATTTATAACACCTTGTTCAAGTCATCCATTCCACAAAAAAGGACATAATTTTAAAACAATATTCTTATAAATTTGTAATTCTAATTTATTTTGATATGATAGGTGGTATTTTAGGTGGTTCCATAGATGTAAATTAATCAATACTTTATGGTCCCTCACAATAAAATTGTATTGAACACATATTAGTGTTTTTGGAGTTATAACATACCAATCAAAGGTGTTTTGGTGGTGAAAAGTTCTAACATTGAGTAAAAGGTTGATATAAATCTTGGAGGGTCCATTAACGTAATCCATCATCATATTCATAACATGGGGAAGTATCCATCTCCCATTCTTACTAATTGTAGTATTTATTCTCTACAAAACCATTATTATAAAAAATTACCTAAATTTAGAGATCTATTATGATTTTAGGGAAATATTCCCATGTCATCCATACAAGGGGGATGTATGGAAAGAATTATAATACCTATAAAATATTTAGGGTTGGATAATCAACCCTTAAGATAAGGGGGTATCCTAACTATCCTCAACAACCCCAGAATCACCTTGGGAAGGGAAGTTATACTCCACCACCACCTAAAAATGCTCAACCACCTCAATGGTCTTTCCAACAAACTGATCCTATCACGAGCCTTTAATATAATTATTAATGAATAAAATTTCCATAAATAATCTCTAATTACAATAAAACGAAGCTACCATACAAATTCTAAAAACATATAAATTTCAACATTCCAACTCAGTTGGTGAAATCCAACATCAAGTATAATGAAAACTACAAACTAAACAAATAGTCATTCTTAGGGATAATGGAAGTGTAAATTTAATCACCCTTTAGAGTGGTAAAAAACAAAAATTACAAACTTATATTCCATTAGATACATCCCCACCTGAGAAAACCACCATTCCATTATACTATAAATATTTAAGTGATTAAAAAACCTTGTGTAGTGAAAATTCACAAAAATTAAAAGAGATATTCAATTGATGATACCCATAGCCAAGAAATTATAATTCAATTTAGCTAATTGTCCAGATACTCAAGGAAACATAAAAAATATAAACTTGATATAGAACTATTTTAGACATTACAAAAAGTTCATTTTAACATTCCCTTGATGGACCTTGTGAAACAAATTCCATGATACACCATTTTCATGAAGGATATGTGCATTCACTAAAGATTAATTCAGTGTGATAAATATATGATCTTAGATAGGAACATCTCCAAATTTATTCCTCCTTCACATCCCACCAAATCAAAATATCTGGGAATATTCTTGATTCAATCTACCATAGGGGAGTATTAATTTTCTAATACAAATATATATTAAGTTCCCTATATAAATGTGTTTCCTCACATTATTTTTTCATCATTCCATCTTATGGAGATAAATTTTATTGGAATTCTTATTCAACTATACATCTAATAAAATAAAGACCCCACTACTATGCTATAGACTGTTATTATGTGGGATAAAAATATAATTAATTCTATTAAATTTTATATTATAAATATGGATTATGCTAGGATGAATGGTCATCAATATATTATATTTGAGAGACGCTACCTAAAACAGAAAAACCATAGTAAATTTTGCAATGGTACATTATCTTTGAATTTTGGTGGTGACATTTCCACTTAAACGACCTTTATTCCTTATAAATCTCATCTAAAAGAGTTACTCTCCTTCAGTAATATTATTTCCTATACCCATTTTCCCAAGAATATAATATCTTCATTCACCAGATCTCATTTTTTATTTCTAATCATTGATAGAAGTTTAATGAAATGATTCATTCATAGACTATTTTAACGTTTTAAAAAAAACTATTAATGTAATTATATTTATGACATATTTCATATCATGAGTTTTGAAATCATCCTGGAATATATAATGATTATGAAAATTTACTCTCCCATGAGGGATAGAATGGATGTGTAGTTTTATGGTATACATGATATTCTTCCTGAAAAATCCATTCCCTATATTCTCATTCTACATCCTCTTGATTTTTAACTAATTCCAAGAAACATAAAGTATTTAATACATGAGTTTTTTGACCAATTACCAGTCATTATTACAAATAGAATCTCCCTCAGGAATGAAAAAAAAATTCTAGACCTTTTAATATTGTGTAGAGTGGAAATTGGAGGCAAAGTAGATGATATACATGATATTATCCTGTTAATATGAATCAATTGAATTATCCTTGAGTGTGAGGATAACCTGGAAGGAAAAAACATCGCATAAATCCCTCCCTCTTTGATTTTGTCAAATAATTAGAAAGGAAACTATTTATAGTCATGAAAATATATCTTATCTCAAATAGTTTTTGGGACATCCATGTATTGGATATTAAAAAAAAATTCCAAATAGTAATGAAAAATGAATATAATAATTGCTATAAACATGTTTGTAGAATAACATAAATTTATAAAAATAAATGCACTTAATTGGTTATGTACACTAGGAATGACTATTTTTAATTATTTTTCATTGACTAGATGATTGATAAGTTTGATAGGAAGTCCCATTACTGTTTCCTTGATGTGTATTCCGGATATCATTATATCAATTTTTCCATTAAGGATCAATAAACTAAAATATTCACTTTCACCTTAGAAATTTCATCATATAGAATAATTCTATTTGGAATATACAATTATATTAGTACTTTACAATGATATATTATAGAAAACTTTTTGGATTATTTGGATAATTTCATGGAATTATTCAGGGATAATTTCCTTGTATACAGTTTCAATTTCAATGATTTTCTGTGTAGAGTAGGTGTTTTATTTAATAATTTTATTAGAAGTAATCTTGTATTAAATTATGATAAATTCGTGTTCATATTTTGATAAGGTATAGTTCATGGGAATGTAATTTCTATATATAGTATACAAGTTGAAAAATCAAATGTTGAAGTCATTTCTTCTAACTATTCATTAAAATGAATTTAAATTTGAATTATTTATTTTGTTTCATGGTGTTTTATTGATGTATAATTCATGAATATTTCAATATTTTACCCCTTCCCCAGGTCACTCCATATATGATTTTTTTGTTTCCTAAAAAATTTGAGTATTATTTTAATATATTGAAATATAGTCTTACATCACCCATGGAATTCTAGAATAATTATTTGGATTTAACATTTCACCTCAAGTGTGTTGATTCAAACTATATGAGTGAGAAATTTTTAGAAATACATCCCAATATATCACCACAATATTTCACATATTCATTCTTAACGTTGGACCCTTCTATGGAAAACTACACTACAACTAAAAAATGATTTCATCCAATTGTGTATTCATTGGAAAATTTATGGTTTTATCTTTTGGGGTCTAAAGTGATTGTTTTCTCTAACCATGAATCCCATTGATATATCTTTAATATAATGGAATGAAACTAAATCTCATTCATTGTATGATCCTACAAATGGAATTAGATTTAGATATTAGGCATAAAATGGAGTTGAGAATGTGGTGACTGGTTATATCAATAGGATCCTTTAATCCTTATATAGTGACTTGTCCCAAAATATTTTTATAAAGCACATGTTTACTGATGAGAAATTTTATCAAGTTAAATATGATTTTCCCTGATATTCAAACATTTTGAACTATTTTGTAGTGTATTTTATTCAAACTAATTTCAATAATAGCCTTGTTAGGACTCATAATCATGATTCCTTTCAGTAAATTTTGAGTGATACATACCTTTAGAACACATGTAGTGGTCAAGTCATAAGTAAATTTATTTATGTTAGATACTTTTTTCCCAAGGTTTTATAACACTCTTGAAAATGTAGACCACATTAGTCCCCAATAGACTACTCAAAAGGTCCTTGATTCTACTCAATTTTGTCAAAAAAAATCGGATTCTCAGGATTATTGTTGATATTTTCATCATTGTTAAATGTTAGGGAATACTTCCAAAAGATAAAAAATGTAATAACAACACATTATTTACCCTTAGTTTTTTGGGAATTAACTTTATAGGGTTATTTTACAATTTATTTGGAAATATATAAATTTTTATAGAAGTGGATTTGGTTTCTAAATTCAGAGAAGCATGAGACACAATAACCGAAG
This sequence comes from Viscum album, assembly GCA_963277665.1. NCBI lineage: Eukaryota > Viridiplantae > Streptophyta > Magnoliopsida > Santalales > Viscaceae > Viscum > Viscum album. The sequence continues at coordinate 380,724,378 of OY728120.1, read as the reverse complement.
ACTCTAACACGACTATGGTATTTTTCTGAACTGGAATCATATAATTGTCTCAATATCAAAATATCAACAAGCATTACTAGGGTTATAGTTTTTATATCCATTGAATTATATTACATTTTCATTATTATGTGGATGGGTGTTGAGTTTCAAAATCTTATCTCCTCCAAACCAATGGGAATGATGAGGTTTAAAAAATTGAATTAGAAATATATATATAAAAATATGTTCAAACCACTAGAAACAAACAACGTCTTAAATTAATGGTATTTTGTGCTTATAATATATTTCATAAAAGAATACAATTATTATGGAACCTTCTTGGCCTCTATATAAAAAACGTTCTCACCCCACCTTTGAAATAGTGAACCTTGATTATTTTTCCATTAATAACTGTAATTCTAAACTATTTACATCAATTAATTAACAAAAGTTTTCATTTCAAGAGAAAAGAGAAATATGAATATATTAATAATATAAATTTTTAATCTATAATGAGCGAACTAAGGCTTCCCATGATGACCTCACCCTTCATAGTTATCTCGGTCTTGGGAAGAAGGTTATGTTTTATAGTGAATGGATGAAGTTACCCCAAATTATGCTTTCTTCCAACTAGTTTTTCCTATATATTTTAACCAATATGTTTATATTTTGGTTTGAAAAGGAAGAATATATAAACATAAAAAAATTCATCATTAAGAAGAAATACCTAAAGAAATTTCACATTACTATTCTTGAGTCCCTAATTGCAGAAAACCACCTGGATAAAAAGATCCATCTATAACACTCACCTAGTTTTATCCTTCCTTTATACCTTGATTTTTATTACAGTGAGGAGAATCCACTGTCTAGGTTTGTGGGGGTGGGGGTGGATATAATATTGAAATAGTTAGTATTTTTATCATCTTTCTTCTTTTTTAATTTTTAATTATTTCATGGTATTTTTACTTGTCCACACTTTCCTGAGTTCTTTAGGAAAATTTTCAACTTCTTTTTTTCTATTTTTTCTTGTTAAGTGTTAATTTTACATTCTCACCATATTTTCAACATATTTCATCATTTATAAGTTGTACCAGTAATATTACAATCCCATGTAACATTTTTTTGAAAAATTTTGAGAACATATTTCGCAAATGGAGTGCAGTTATAAGCATATATTTGACATTGAGGTATAATTATAAGTCAATTTTTTATTTCTCATGATATAAAATATTAAATATTTATGAAACCATTTTGATGTTGATATACTCTATGTATTTAGTTTATTGGTAAATATTTTCAATTAATATGTACACACCTCATTCCACACAACCAAATAATTTGAATCTTTTATTTTTAATTGTAGGAGTATATAATATTTAATTAATGTTGGTAGTCTTTACAATATTATTTTTCTAATTGTTTATTCCTTGTATTTTAAGTTTAATTACTCTATCAGATTGATCTATAGTTCCTTCCAAATTATTGAAAATTAAATAAAAATAAAAAATAATACAAAAAACATATAGTACAAAACTAAAAATATTTAACCTCTAATAATCCATAAGTGAGTGGGTTTTGAATATTTGGATACAAAGGGTGTATGATAATATTTATTGAAATGAATTATTAATAAAAATAAAATAAAAATGAATTATATTAATTGAATAAAATGTGGAGAGATAATCTTAAAATGGGTTTCACTCCTAAAAACATAGAGATTTAGTGCCATGGTTTACATGTGAATTTAATGATAAAATTAACATCATGTTTCTCCTTGAAATTTTTTCTGATAGAATTTATGAGCCATTGATTTCTAAGATTTATGGGAATTTATATTCGATGTGGTTTTTTCATTGAACATGTTCCTATAATGAATAGTATTTAATATGAATGTAAAATAATAATAAACTAAGGAATATCACCATGCATCATTTTATGAATTATGAAATTTTTTAGTAGTGAAAATGTTTTCATATGGTTATGTTTTAGAAAATTAATTCACCATTCCATTTCATTGTTATAAAACTCAATTAAACAGTTTTTTTTATCAAAAATAAAACTTTTATAATCAATTTCAGATGTTTTTGGTTCAATTGGTTAATGTTATAAACTGTTAATAAGTGAATTTTGAATACATTTTATTTTTTCATTTTAGATGGAGGTGATTTGGGGAGCCTAAGATGATGTGTTAGAAAAGTGGGAAACCTATATGGAATACCAAGTGTATTTACCCATTATGGAAAAAATTCATAGGAATATTTCCTTCTAATTTTGATTAAATTTGGTTGGTTATTCTATAAAAATGTTGTATATAACCTTCTATAACACATCCCAGTCTAATAATTTCATCATATGCAGCAACCATACTCATCTATCCAGAAAATTAAATCTTCTTGGAATCAAGAGTCTAAGTTGGTATTTTGATAATATCTCCCACTCAAAATTTCTTACGACTTCAAAAAAAATTATACATTTAGGATTATAATTAACAACTATTCAATATTTTAATAGTTGAGATATGAATTTTTTAGTTGTCCAAATTGGTGGCATGACTGATTAATCAAAATCCAGGATCCCAAAACAATATTTTATAAGGAATATAAAAGGAAACATTGGATTCCCCAGGTAAATTTTAGACAGGTAAGTAAATCAATCATTTTGGATATACAAATGGATCATGTATTGATCTTATATGTATTAGATTCTCCTATCCTCATTAAGAGACCGAGGACGAATTTGGAGTTCCAATCAATCATTCGCTTCCTCATGAAAGTGAACTAAACAATGGTGGATCATTATGAGTGATCTACACACAAGTCAAGGGTATTTTAACACACTTATTATCTACTAATTTTCTCTATTTTTGGGTATGAAAATTTTTATGTATTTCTATCTATAATTTTCATAGTTTATGATTATTTATTTTAATGCACGTTATTGGAATGATATTTATTTCAATGAAATTGATGTGAGATTTAGAGTGGGTGAAATTTTCTACTATAAATAATGAGATATAATTATATTTATTCCAAAAATATTGAGATATCATTATTGTTGTTAATATATTATAACACATAAATGAGATGAGTCTTGTCTATATGACTTATTGGTAAGGTTAAGTTCTATACGCATCAGAATAATGTTTTGGAGGGTAATCAGGATTCTAGTTAAAATAAATAGAAGTCTTACTCCAATACTAAAACAACATCATGGAACATTGAAAATGATGTGTTGTGTAGTGAAATATTAATGATCGCATCTTTTTATTTCCCTCAAAGTTGATTTCAATTTGATATCCATTAAACACTATAATTATATTTTTACTCAAAACACTTTTAAAAAACAACCATTGTTTTAACTTCAATTTATTTTAACATTACACTTTATTCCGTTCAACGCTCCTTGAGATAAGACCATAAAATTTACCATTAATAAAAATTCACTTTAAACCAAATAATTCTAATATTTCCAAACAATGTGGTAATATATGTATTCTCTCATAACGATGGAGTTGTGAACCTAGAGATATCAATGCATCTACTATTCACTGATTATAGAACAATATTTGAGTAATTTGTAGCTTATATTATATTAAAATAAGAAATATTCTTACAAAAAACCACCAATAATAAGGATATAGTACCCAGATGTAAATATTATATCATATTTTACTATGGTACATCTATAGTGGTAGCCTGTTATACGGAGTCAAAATCACATCAATACAAAAATAAAATAATTCAGAAGCATCACATCAGGATGTATTGGTTTCAAAGATATGGGGTCATGATAACAATATTTTTGATGGTGGATAGTATATTAAACACATCTACTAAATAAATATCTTCTGAAAATAAATAATATCATTTTGGTGATGTAAAACTCAAGTATATTAACAATTATGTATACTTCAAGTGGGAGCCTATTGGATTTTGTTCCAAATGACCAATTACATTGAACATTTAATTAAGAGTATGTTAAAAATATATAACACTAAATCCATAGTTTCTATAGAAAAAGGCCTAAAGGGTCACACACTATGTATATTTAAATCCATAGATAAATCATATGTTGATTTAATTATAGAATAAATATTATTCAACAATTTTCATGTAACAATAATTATTTCAGTTCTGTTGATCCCACAAATATTAATTTAATGAATAATACCATGATATTTATTTATTCAATTAAATAGGTGAAAATAATTGTTTACGGATGTTGAGGATTTATGGATAGAGTTAAAGGTTTAGTTGATATGATATTATTACAATTTATGAGTTTAGTTCAAATAGAATTAATAATAATAAAATTATTATTATTCAACACGTGGTTTACATAATATTAAGATATTAGAAAAGGTACATCATGTAATCACATATTCTCTATGAAATGTAATTTTTACTAAATATATATTGTTTTCAATGAAATTTAAAAAGTAATTATTATACACTTCAAATCTATCATGATTGGTCTCCCAAAACTAGAAATAATTTTCACAAAACACACTCAAGAATAGAGAGCATCAACCCACCTATTTATGAAATCCCTAATAGAACAAAATATAATACATCATGTTTGGAAGGGACTTCTGTTTTGATAAGTTGGAAATGGTAAAATTATTTTGGTTAATCCAATTGGAACCTGAAAATTATAGTCACATTATGATATTCATGGATCATGTGGGGATAGTTCTAGAGGTATTATATAAAATAATCATTCTACATAAGAATGGTGTGATGAGAGTAGTAAAAATATTTTAAAATTAATAAATAATTCTAATAAGTGAAAAGTATTATAAATTATATTTTTTATATATTCTATGTGAAAAATTCTATCTTGAGGATTTTTGGGGTTCTATTTCTCTAATTCTATGTAGAAATTCAACGAAACCAAAAATAAATTTTGGGAATTTGTACAACTACTTCCATTATGCCTCATAACCTTCAGTAAATCCCTTGGACAATATATATGTAGTATAATAAAATAAATTTAGTGTATCAGACTCTATATCAACTCCCTAAAAATCACTTACTGAATAATAATCTTTCATAAAAATTGTAGTCATTACCCATAAATCTATATCCATGTTGATATATTAACCTTCATTGAAAACAATGTTCTACTCATGTAAAACAAACCCATTGTCATGTATATTGGGAGGGGTGAGTCCAATGAGCCCATAAGATTCTCCAACTCTCCTTGACATAATGTGTACTAGTGGTCAATAAAATATATGTTCACGTATGTGTAGAGTGTTACTAAACCCATTGAAAATATTAACTGGTGAATTTTTTTATTAGATCATCAAACATGTGTTCCATTATAGTGATTAAAAAAATATACCCAAATGTATCATAATGTTATTACCCAAATCATTCTATATCTCACAATCCTATAAATGATGACTCATAACCACTTATTTTTCAATGGAGAATTATGTAATGTTAATCTCATTTTAACTATGTAAATCCTCAATATGTATGATATTGTAAGCAAATAAAGAAATTTTAGAGTCCCACCTAACCCATTAGTCATCTCATTTCTCAAGAAAAATGAAATCCTGCAAAATCATGGTATATAATGATGGTATCAAAAAATGAAATACTGGGAAATAAAATATGGTATAACTAATAATATAATTGACAAAATGAAATAAATTATCAAGAAGTTTTTTCAATTAGTTGTCAAGTAGATAAAATTATCTAAACCATTCTCTAATTATAAATATAATGTAAAATAATTAATTAGACCCAACCATATCTAATAAAACTCATATCTCAAGTATTATACTCTATATCACATCAATGGCCATTGGTGAATCTTTTCTATAGACTACCCTTACAGTTAAATCGGTTTAACTACCATGTATTATAAGTCTTCACTGGGGGTAGATCCACTTGTAGGATCACACAAAACTATGAATACACACAAATAAAAAAGATCATATATCAGAATAAACATTATATTCCTTTGAAATGGACATAGTCTTATCATAAGTGTATACTTATAAGAATTTAGAATGCTCAATTTCCAGTAGCTAGTGAAACCTCCTATGAATATTCTCAAAAAAAATTGAGAACCCCGTATTTTCTATTTCAACAACTGTATACCCCTTGGGGTGAGAATAGATAATGTTGGTATAAATTACAAATATGAAAATAAATCATTATAAAAGTTCTCTCCGCTAAATATAATTAATTATCCTCAAACTCATTCTTGAAACCTATGAACATCCTCGACATTACCACCCAAAGGTTATTATCATAGTCAATATGCCTGTCATTCATATCTCACAAACATGTAGTCTACATGCCAAATCACTCCATCTCATACTAGAAAATAGAAAATACATAAAGACGTGAATGCACACTCCTATTATCCCCTAATTATATCCCCCAAAAATACCATGAAAACATTGGAAAAATAAACTCATTTTTGAGATTAACCATCAATCACTCTAACATCTGGTCTAAACCACATCTAGGGAGTTATTATCCTCAAGGTAAATAGAAAATTCACTAACCATCACATAATGAAAACATATATTCTCTTTCCATATAATTTTTATACCATCGAATAATCAAATACAATTTATGAAAAACCCGATATCACTAGTATCCCATGACTTAGTACATTATAGTATAGGTTTTTATGAGTCAAATCCTTTATCAATAATCATATTGTACATCCTAAGGTCATACCGACCGATAATTTACTAAAAAAGACTAGATAAATGTAAATTTTATAACCATTCCATTATACAAGTGAGATTTACATACCAAACTTATATCATCATGCATTGGAGATATCCAAAAAATGTAACCCCAATAAAAATAACACACATAAGCATTCAAGTTTTTTGAAAATTATCCTTCATCTATGTGAGGTTAATATGATCAATTATTTTATCCCAAATGTATCCCATACATTAGTTGAGAACACATGTTAAAATTACACTTTATAAATTCATTTAATCAAAATTTAATGATTTATTTTATCCATACATGTCTCTTATCACAATACTTGGTAAATCCTATTGGAAATCCACCACATTTTTGAAATATTATTTCAGAATCTATATTATAAATAAAAAATTTATTTTATAATTTCATATGAAATTTTTTTATCCACTAAAATAAAATTTTAATGGTTATAAAATTTCCCTAAATAAACATAATTCAAATAAAAACTCACACAACTTGTAATCCATATAATATGCTACTAGAACTCATTGGAATATGATTCTACAAAACAAACCGTTTATTAAGCATTATGTTGTGTTTTTTACTATTAGAACAACATGAGTCCATACTACATTAAAAAAGATATCATCAAATATAATATATTTATTCTCTTTATAATAATAATATTCAATGGACTATAAAATATCCATGGGTAATGTCTGTATAAGTAATGATATCAAAATTCTCAGTGAAAAAAATCAATTTACTTACATTTTCTATCAATTTAATTATTTAAGATCATATTTTAAATCCTCTCCTTTAAAAGAAACTAGTGCATCAAGTAAAACCAAATAATTAATGAATTTGTAATTTTAAATTGAAAACACATTATTGGTCTCATTTTTGAAATACTTCCCATATGATGAAATGATATTGAAACCATAATTAATGAGATGTAAAACATTCCTGGAATGAATTTGATCTTATTATATGAAAAAAAATAAAAACCAAAACATCTAAAATTTATTCTAAATATGATGAATATCACAAGAAAAATACCTTAGAGAGAGACATTTAGTGAAAAATCAAGTAACAGTGATGTATTATAATTCATGAGCCTCCTATTCCTATCACTACCAAAATCCAATGGTTATTATATAATCCCACCTACAATGGTGAAATTGAAAAAATTATTCCATAAAAAATGGGAAACAATTATAGATTCCAGCATAGGGGGATAAATGGAAGAGTAATAGTAAACTCTAGCTTCTAATGATCAAGATAAATCAAGATATGTCTACTTATATATAGTATAAACCTATTGAATGAATAATAGAAGGGGACGGCAGGCATACTAATATCAGGATATTTCCATCAATGAGGAACCTTAGAGTGGGATTACCATGTAAAAATAGTAAATACCCCATTTCCAATAAAATTAAAAAAATAAAATTACCTACTATCATAAGTTTAGTGACCCTCATAGAACACCTAGTGATACCACAAGTGTTTGGATGAAATTTCCACTGATCTTTCTAATGCATGGTTAGTGGTTCCATACTATTACCCAACCTACAAATATTAAAGTGAACTACCACTAGGATTACAATGGATTACTATTTAAATTAATTAAATTTTATTTCCTCAACATATTGTGTAAATCCATCTATAAATAATTCTATGAGATTTTAGTTGTACAATGTTATCATTTAATATCCCAAAAGGAATCAAAACAACCTCCCTCTTGGTCTCAATCTAAAATTAAATATTATCTAGAATCTTATCCACTAAAAATTGATTCCTCTCCACCATAATTATTATACAGAAGGGAAATTCATTACAATATCTATATATTCAATAAAATCAATGTAAACATCACTACATTATTTTTAAGGGAGGTTATAATGAAACGAAATCATTATTTAATTATTCAAAATTCATTGTTGGTTTGATATGACACCTGATTTACACATTACAAGTATTGTGATACATATATCATTCGTTAAAACCTTATTTTTCTGTTTTATACTTATTGTATATATTCATATCGAAACAAAGAAAAAAATATGTGTATTTGATTCATTATGTTTCTAAACTCTAAAGATAGTGGATATCATTATCTGTATATTATAAACTCTTGGGGTTCTTCTATATGGTGGGGTGTAGAGAAAAACATATAACAAATATTTTTAATTTCCATGTAAAGTGGATACCTTTGGAGAAAATAACATTTTGTTTCTTAAAATATCTTTCTATTAATCAAATTGAATTAATTCCTTATCTAACAATGGTATACTATAATTTTTTGTATAAAAAATTAAAAACCTATCATTATATGGTCATAAAAATGGGGTCTGTTTGATTATGAACATATATTTGTAAATTATTTATGTCTATAATACCCAATAGTGATATTGAAACAATCCAAATATATAAAAATGAAATTCCATTTAAAATTATTAAATTTATTATTATGTAATGAAGTTATTGAAAAACATGAATTAATTTTTTTATTTTGTACCAATATAAGTTATATTATTTTGATTTAAATGATATTTCAGCATCATAAATATTGATAATATTGTCTTCAAACAATGACTACAATGATTAGTACATATTAATGGTTTTGACTAAATCCTATTGACACATACGAATGAAGCATTGTCCTCGAACAATTGGATCCTACACTATGAATCCCAGTAGTCAAAGCATCTAAGGGAGATAGAATCACTGGAATATTATCCAAACAATGATCAAGCTGAGATTTAACAACTAATTAGGACAAAAACTCTTCATGGGATAATTTCATGCTTATTAAGATAACTTCCCAAACCATGTTCAAAAAACCACCCCATGAATGTGGAACCACTACACACCTTGACCCTAAGAAATGCACTTGTTTAATAAGTGTCTATATATGTAGACCCTTATAATTTAACATTATATATTTTATTTTCAGCAAAATAATGATTCAGTTTTCCCATTTTTTATAATAGTATAAATTATTAATCATTTTTATAAAAATTAGTTTAATAAATTAATAAAAATAATATTTCTCTAAAGAATATATACTTAAATTAGGACACTATTTCTACGAAAAACCAATAATTTTTTAAATTAACTTTTCTTCATAAAATATTCCTATTATGTAATATTTATTTATGTATAAATGATATTACGATCATATAATCTCAAATGTACTTATTATAACAACCATAAAATTGTTATCATCATAACATCTTGTATTTATCAAGAAATTGGTATTTATGATTTAAAAGTGAAATATTTTATTTTTAGATAATTCATTTGATACAATATGTTTTATTTTCTAAAACATTTTTTTTGAATTACCCAATGGATAATTTTTCATAATTTTATAAGATAATTGAATTTTTTGGTAAAAAATAAATATAGTATAAATATATGGTACTATTATAAGATCTTAAAAGACAAAAAGTGATGTAAAAAATTATAAATATTATTCACAAAAAAAAGATGTTTCCACTTAAAAAAATGGGTTTTTATGTAATTTGTTTCATTTTATAGACCCATAATAAATCCTCCAATATATATATATATATATATATTATATTTAAGGATTTTCAAATTAATTCATTATAAGGATGACTCACTCACACCTCATCAAGGAAATTATATTAATGATTTTAGTTTAGGATATTATAATAAACCTAAATACACTTTTATTTGGTAGAATCCAAGTGAAAAAAATCAATCTAATGGTTTTTTTTATTATTTTATTCTATAGAGTCCAAAACATAAGTTTATATATTAATAAATAATTCCACTATCATTCTTATATGAACTCATCTAAACACTAATTTATATTCACTAAAAACTCATGATATTTTCAAACTTCATATCCCTCCCTATATCTCTCCCACGGTGCCTCAACCTCTTAAGAGGCTACTCTCATCATTTTAGAAGTTCTCATTCAATGTAAGAGATCCTTTCGTCCTCATTTTTATTTCAGGTACTCTCTTTATATTGAGCCTTTTGAAATCAAATTATCAATTTTTTATTGTTTTTTTGTAACATCCTTATCCATCTCACCTCAATTACTATGGCCAAACTCATGGGTCACAAGACCTAGAGTGCGTCTCCCTAAATGCAATAGGATTCTAACTTGGTGTGAGGGCCTAGGTTGTGTTTGTGGTAATATTATTCCTTCATATATTAGAGTATTCACAACGATTCACAGTATGTAATAGATAGTAGAAGCATAACAAGAACAAATAGTAATATAAAAAGTAATTAATAATCGGTAATGTAGTGGAAGGAAATTATTATAAAATTTAATAAAAGTGGTCAATGAGAGATTATAAAATAGATGAATACATGTCATGGTGATGATACATAACTGAAAGAAGTAAACAATACATCATGCCTTGCAATACGGATCGAGAATTAATAAAAGACTCCAAGGCCCAAGGGAGATCTCCATGAGCACCCTAAGTTCCAGGTCATTCCTTTTCTCCTAAATTACATGTACAAATAGTACAATAAGAGAAATCAATCATGGTTTGTTGTCTTCTGAACAAGAATGGTCTACTCAGGTTCATTAGTGAAATGGCAGCCTGAGTTGGCTGTGAGATATAAATCTTAGTATGCCGGCACCACCACTATCTATCCCAATATAGACAATTAAATATAAATTAGGAAGTGTGTATTAAAAAATAAATGGTCAGTGATAAAGAGTTATTAAAATAATCTTGTTTCAGGTTCCTAAATGGGAACCCTACCCATACCACCCACTTCAGCCAAATATAGAATTTATAAGAAGGTACCTGTGAAAGAATAATATATGTACCCTTTCCCAATGTAAAAAAAACTCAAATAGGTGTACAACCAAGCATTTTATTTTTCTTGGGGAATATTTACAATATCATCACTTAATAATTCCAACAACAAGAGAGAAAAGATAAACATTCATGCTCTAATATAAATAGAAGCAATAAGTATATAACAAGAAATTTAAAAACAAAATCATTCAATGAAAGTCAATCAAATCTAGAGGTAGAGTCTCAGCCCATCCCAAAGGTATCTCTATGGTACATCCTTCAATTTATCCAATAACACCAATATCATCATTGTAAATCTTCTGAAAGACCATGTATCGCTTGAGGCATGGTTTATCATGAGTTTGTCCTGGGTATTGCACATAAGGGGGGAGTGTCACCTAAGGATTGGTGTAGCCACTTTTCCAATGGGTCCACCCTCAATTGTTCCCTAGGTAACCAGTATCACTCATGAATATATAGAATTCCAAGGGAAACACTTATCTAGAAAAGCCTGAGAAAACGCTTCCCTGGCACATTGTGGTCTAATAAACCAAGCACGATAGTCGATCCATGAGTCCTTAATACAAAACCCATGTTCTCTCTCACACCATATCAAGTTAATCTTAGTATACCAGGAAGATTTTAAGGAATAAATCAATAAATATGTCACCTTTAATGAATATACATAAATCATGCTATTAGATATGTACAATGAGTCACAATTCATTCAAGCTGATCAAGTAAAATATTTCAATCCATCAACATGGAATAAGTCATTTATCTCAAAATTAAAAACATAACAATAACACAATAATGTTATCATTTTAATATCTCAAGCTAACAGGTTTTGAATGCAGTTTGAAACACTAAAATATAGCATAAAAATTAATAACTTGCATGAGAAAAAGAATATCAGAAAAAGATCAAGGAATCAACATTCCTCAAACCATAGGTTATAAATTACATTAAATGATACAAGATAACAATTTTTTTCAGTCATGGAATTCAATTAAAATAGTCACCTAACATTTATAACATACTGAATGAAGATAAAAAACTATTTTTGAAGGGAACACAATGTAACACCCCGAGATTTTATGAAAAATATTCTTTTTAATTCTATTGATGTCTTGTGTTGTACGATACACCAAAAAGAGATTGCACTACACACATCCCTGACTTGGCTTGTATTACACGCAATTACGACCTTCCACGATAGCGTGTGTAGTACGTAATACCGAGTTTCACTAAATGAGATATTATTATAATATTATTATGAACTAGCCGTTATGAATAGTAATACCCACTTTTTGAAATTTTATAAATTTTATCTTTCAAAACGGACTTCATTTTTGGATTCAGAATATCGAAATTAGCTTAGGGTGAAATTTTGGTACTTTTCGAATAACTGCCATATTCTAATGAATAGTGAAAATTACTAAATTTTAATTAAAAACAACTTTTTAATCGAAATAATTAATAGTGATAAATTATTAATAAAATGTTGGTCATTAGATGCAATTTCACATTTAAACCAGATATAAACAAGTGTCAATCTTTTGATAGTTATTATCTCCTAAAAACACGCTATTTGTTTTGACGACGAGAATTAATTTTTAAATTAGTTAATGTAACTGATATGTTTTGAATTTGTTAAAATAGACATCATTTTTGAATTCATAATATCAAATATAGCTTAGGCCTAATTTTTTGTATTTTTCTGGAAAATTACATTTTTTGATGAATAGTGAAACCACTAAGTGGTAGTTAAAAAAACTGAATTTTTCATAAAACTTAATTTTACCACTTCTGTGAGTGGAATTTCGAAACTCCGAGAGACACGGTTAATATCAAGGACTAAAATTTGGTTCAATGAGATGAAAATAACTTTTGGTGAATAGTAACTTCTTACTTTTTTTTTACCACGGTTAAAAGTAAATAGGGTAATTAAGGGTAAAGGTGTTATTATTATTACCCTAACACATGTCCTAATTCTATTGGATAAGTGTAATTCGACCAAAAACAACCTTAGGAATAAAATATGACCATTTATGCCCACTTGTGTTAGATGAGGACATTTATTATCAATTTATTTAAAGAAGGGTTAAAATAGTTAAAATCAAATCGTAATAACTAAATCATTTTTAATATAGGGTTATACAAAGTATAAATTCGACTATAAATATTCATTAGAAAGATAATAAGATTTCAAACATAATGGTATTTTATTTGTAAATTTTAGACTTAAAATAATTTAATTTATTTATGATAAAATGATGATGCAGTAATTATCCTATTAATGAAATATTGATATAATTGATGTTATAAATACCCAAATAAATGTAATTTGAGACTTTTTATGAATTCCACTAATTTTCTAGGATAACATGACATTTTATTATTTATTTAATTAACTTTTTTCGAACTAATCATTCTGTTATGATTTTCACAAAAATCAATTAATAAATAGTGTCAAAATTGACATAAAATAGTTTTTAAAACAAATATTATATTATTGATTGTTATTTTATTCCTAAAAATCTATGGATCGTCCAAGATACTTATAACATGATAGGTGTATCATTAATGGACCACTTGGGGGTCTCTTGGATGTATATGGTATGTTTATTAACTATATAATATAAAAATACAATGTGACATGGTAAATGTCAATCTAATTAACTAAGAGTTAAAAATAAAAGATAAGGTTAATATAATGACATAAACTTGCTTAAATTATATTATATGAGAGGATTTCGACCCATCCCCACCTTAGCTTCTAAATATATCAATTTGGAGCTATTAAAAATCGAATTTTACTTTATAATAAATAATATTTTTAGTTATTCCAAAGCTGCCCCTCTTCTCCCTTATAAAAGGGCACCTCCTCCCTCTCTTCCTCACACCACTTTTAGCCTTCAATCTCGGCAAAAACCTGCCAAATTCTCTTCTCCACTTCCCTAGAAACATCCTAGAGGTCCTGGTATTCTTCGAAGACCAATTTTAGTGCCCTAAGAGGAGGTTTCAAAGAGGCGCTTCATAGAAGAGGTAATGTCCATTACCGATTCTTTCAACTTTATTTCTTCTTCCACTTCTTCTTGTTAGGTTGTTTCTGTATGAAGTAATAAAATCATTATCACTAATATACTTATATCTTATTATAATTATGAAAAAAACCTATTTAACCATCTATCCATCCTACGGAAAATGAAATCACCGCACGTGCGTACGTACAGAATACCGTCTCCACGCTGTGGTGTAATCTATTTTCCGCCACCACCTTACTTGGATGGGTATAATGGTGTAAATAATAACTATATATGATTATTGTAAAGTGATATTGATTCTGAAATAGTATACATACACTCGAATACAATTCCATGATCATGAGAATGACATCATCGCTCGTGCGTACGTACGGACTACCGTCTCCACGATGCGATGAGATTCATTCTCCACGTTAACCATTCATGAATGATTATAAAGTATATTTAATAAGTAATAATGAAATATATGACATAATAATGATACTGGAATTATGTGTATATATATGTATTTCATCTACTTAATTCCATTCAACTCAATAAGGAAACGAAAACAGCGTTCATGTGTACATACGGCCTACCGTCTCCATGAACTTTGTATTTCTTTCCATTTACTGATTTATTATATATATGTATATTCTGAATATATATTATATATAAATCATGTTTTATATTCTTGAATTAATTAATCATGATCTAAGTAATCATATGAATAATTACAAGTCAAAACACGGACGACAAATGAAACGATTTTACCCAAAACGCTCTTTAACATGGAATTTACAAAAGAACGGGTAATATAAAGTCATAAGTGAACCATATATGATATCATAACCATGAGTATGATTCTGTAATAAGTCAATGAAATTATTTAAATCATTATACAGGAGGTTCGGACACTTAAAAAGCAAATTAGACCTAAGGTAAGGGAAATATCACAATCTCATTTTTATCCGAGATTGTTTATACATTGGAATTTACTGCAGTGTATTTTATCATCCACATCCATGTTTCATAAATATGTAATATTATTTCCATACTTCTAAAATTGTTTAAATCCAATTTTACCCTTCAGTGAGTTCTTAGTAAAATATATGAAAGGAATCTTTTGTTGTTTTTCGTATGAGGTACTTTTTGACTTTTCCGACAAAAGTACGAGAAGAATTTTTTTTAACTTATACGGAATGAATGGATTTTTAAAACATTATTTCGAAGAATCTTACTTTACATGTTTTCAAGTTTATTTTTAATCAAATTCTTTTAGTTTAAAATTTTATGACATGTTAAGAAAGGGAAAATGTTTTTGAGGTAGAAAGGATATTTTCCTCAAAAAATGGAGTTCAAGTGTTTTATCAAAATTATTTTCCATCTAAGATAATAAAGGGTTTTGTTTCTATACCTATTTTTACATTGATTTTATTATGTTATGATGGAATTATTTTTATGATGTCCTTTTATATTATATGGATTATGTTATGATGGCATGATGTTTAAGATTCCCATTTTTATTACATGGGTTATGAAATGATGTATGATTTTTTTGATTTTTTGGCACACATAAGAATGGAATCATTATGAGATGGGTGGGACCTATATCTCCCTCCAATGAATTGGGTAAAGATTTTATATCTCATGAGATAGACATGGCTGGAACGGCAGGTTAAACTGGTTCAGTGAAACAGGACTGAAATGAGGAATGAACTCGGTTCAGAAATGGACTTTGTCTACTAAGATAGTCTTGGAAACGAGTCATGACTAATAAGAAATGATTCTATATGATTATGTGTGTATGCCACAAAGTTTCATGTTTTATGTTATGATTATTGGGATTACATTTCACTACTATGATTTATCCCATGTTATGATATTATGATCTCTTTTGCAGGTTAATATTTCCAAAATGTTATGTTCTTATTAATATGATGTAATTGATATTTCTTTTGTTTAGACTTACTGAGCATTTGAGCTCACCCTTTTATGTTTTCTTTTCCCCAGGATATAAAGAAAGGTTTTAGGTAAAAAAAGGAAGATCTTTATGGGAGATTTTGAAGATCTTTCACCATGATTAGAAGATTATATTCTGAGTTTCCAAAGACACTAAACTATTACGGTCCTTGTGTGTGTGTTTTTGTTATGTACTAAGTATTCCGCAAAAGTAATGTAATGTCCATGTACATTAATCTTCGGGTCTCTACCGTTGGTATCAAAGGAAAGGTTTAGTCAACCTTTGGAAACTAGGATGCGATAACTTTAGTGAGATCCCTAGAGATATTTCTAAGGTATGTCTAGGGATGTCCCTAAGGTTAAGTATAAGTATAGTTTATAGTCCTAGAATGGCGCTAAAAATCATAGAATTAAACCTAATATGTTAGATGTTGAAGGTACTCCCCCTTTATTATGTTGTTTTCCCAAGCATGATTTTTTCCTCTCACACTATTATTTTTGGGTTTTAGACGATGGCTAGAACTCGAAGGAACCGTGTTGATCAATGAAATGGAAAATGCAATGATTTTCCTCCTGAACAAAAAAATGTTATGGGAGATGGAGTGAAAAATCTTATTGCTATACTTACACAAGCTATGAATCATTCTGGACTTCCAAATGAGAAGAGAAGGGAACAATATTCTATTGATTCCTTCATGAGGTAACATCCACCTTCTTTCAGTGGGTCTTATGATCCACTTGTTGCTGAACAATGGATCAGTACCAATGAAAAGATATTTTCAGTTCTTCAATGTTCTGAACATGATAAAGTCATCTTAGCAGTATATCATTTGGAAGGTGAAGCTGATCAATTGTCGAATCTTATCAAGAATACGAGGCAAATAGATGAAATTGAGTCCATGGAATGGGATGAGTGCAAGAACTTATTTTTCAATAAGTACATCCCTCGTATTCTTCGTACAAAGATAGAGAAGGAGTTTCTTGAACTAAAGAAAAAGGATTATGAATCTGTTGGTATATACGAAACGAATTTTACAAGGCTTGCAAGGTATGCATCTGGGATTATCATCCAACCTGAAATTAAAGTTGATCGATTCTTCAGTGGCTTAAAACCAAGTCTTCGAAGGGAATTAGATATAAGATTCTTCAGTAGCTATAAAGAAAATGTGTGTTGTGCTATCAATGTAGAAATGGAAGTTGGTGTTACATATCCATCTCATGGTTTTGACAAGAAAAGAAATATGGAGTTCAAGGAGAAATCTCAGAATAATGGTGAAAAGAAGATGAATGTTTCCTTATGCTCAAAGTGTGGAAAGATGCATGGTGGAGATTGTCTTCAAGGGACTAGAAAATGTTTTAAGTGTGGAAAAGAAGGTCATCGAGAAGTTGAGTGTCTATGTAATGGAAAAAGGGTTGCTAATGATGTGAATAAAGAAAAGACTGCAGAGAACGCACCTCCAACACTTTAATGCTTCAAGTGCAAGGAAATGGGGCATTATGCTAATAAATGCCCTAATCCAAGGGTTAGTGATGATCGACATGAGCAACCACTTAAGGAAAAGGACAAAGGGAAGTCACATGCGATCACTATTGGTGATGTTGAATTTGACAACAATGTGGTGGAATGATTAAGTGTTTATGTAATGGGATTACAAAATAATGTTGTATATAGTATTGTGTAATATTAGAATATTTATGTATTGGTCTATTGTGGTTTTCAATAATTTTATGGTACCTGTAACCATGGAAAGTGATTGAGATATTTTTGGAATGTAGATGATATGTGCATAATGAAGGGATAAGGAGAAAATTAAATGTTTAATAGTATTCATGATCTCATGACTGATATAAGGAGAAGTTTATATCATGGTCTGTGTATATAGAATTTTGTGGATTTTGGTATGTGGAAAGAGTTAACTTTTGACGGCATTCATGTTTTCACTAATGTTTAATGGGTATTCATTTTTAAAGAGAATACATGATTAAGGTATTCACATGATTGGAATGTGACCAACAAGATATATGGGGGATAAATGATAGTATTCACAAGCTTTTTATATGACCTTTTTAGTAATCGTTCTCTTTATACTATGAGATTAGAAAGAAGTATTTTGGATAAGCCTAAATATTGGAATGGATTATGTTGGACATAAGATAGTATTGTTTAAGGATATAACTTTTTTTGATATTATTTAATGGATGTTATAGTAATGTAGTTTTAGAAAAAGGACAACCTGCAGGACGGGCGACAACCCATCGCGTCGGACAAGGCTGTGGGAATCGAACCCACAACCGAAGTGCGACTGGCCTTTATCGCCTACCACTGGCCTACAAGAAGTCCCTGTTTAGTAGAAACTAGTTTTATTATATTAAGTAGTATGATATATGAAGTATAAGTCCATTTTAGGAACCATATATGATTAATCTCACTATAGATGGACTTATGTATTTTTTATAACTTTTATAACCTTTTGTTTCAGAGAGATGGAATGACCCATCATTCTATCACATGAGCTACTAACACTTCATGAATGAAAAATTCAACTTCATTTCATTAAGAGATGAAGTGGAAATTGTCTAAAGCACGAACAATGGTGAGATTGTACCAAAATCACGAAAGTATTTCTTCTATTTCCAATTTCATCAACTTTAGGGAAATGATCTTGAAAACCAAAAATGTTGTCCTAGTGCCCTTATATCCGATGAATCAGATTGTATCCTAGATCCTCACAAATTTATGGCTTTGTGATTGTTGTCTTTTTCATAGACATGTTCTCTACCACTCTCCATCAGAACATGAAGGTTAGATTTCTCTTCCATATCCATATTTTCACTTATGTTCTCCTATGTAGAAACCTAGTGATTAGTTATTTTGGGTAACCGTTACGTTTCATACTTTAGTTTTTAAAACCAAGTTTTGGTATTCCTTTTTACGATGTGGGTTTCTATTAAAGAAACTTTTGAGTAGTAAACCATTTATAACCCCGACGAATTTCGAGGGAGAAATTCATTTTAAGGGAGGTAGAATGTAACACCCTGAGATTTTATGAAAAATATTCTTTTTAATTTTATTGATGTCTTTTGTTGTATGATACACCAAAAAGATCTTGAACTACACACATCCCTTACTTGGCTTGCATTACACGCAATTACGACCTTCCACAATAGCGTGTGTAATACGCAATACCGAGTTTCACTAAATGAGATATTATAATAATATTATTATGAACTAGCCGTTATGAATTGTAATACCAACTTTTTGAAATTTTATAAATTTTATCTTTCAAAACGGACTTCATTTTTGGATTCAGAATATCGAAATTAGCTTAGGGTGAAATTTTGGTACTTTTCGGGTAACTTTCATATTCTGATGAATAGTGAAAATTACTAAATTTTAATTAAAAACAAATTTTTTAATCGAAATAATTAATAGTGATAAATTATTAATAAAATGTTGGTCATTGGATGTAATTTCACATTTAAACCAGATATAAACACATGTCAATCTTTTGATAGTTATTATCTCTTAAAAACATGCTATTTGTTTTGATGACGGGAATTAATTTTTAAATTAGTTAATGTAACTGATATGTTTTGAATTTGATAAAATAGAAATCATTTTTGAATTCATAATATCAAATATAGCTTAGGCCTAATTTTTGGTATTTTTCTGGAAACTTTCATTTTTTGATGAATAGTGAAACCACTAAGTGGTAGTTAAAAAAACTGAATTTTTCATAAAACTTAATTTTACCGCTTCTGTGAGTGGAATTTCGAAAATCCGAGAGACACGGTTAATATCAAGGACTAAAATGTGGTTCAATGATATGAAAATAATTTTTGGTGAATAGTAACTTTTTACTTTTTTTTACCACGGTTAAAAGTAAATAGGGTAATTAAGGGTAAACGTGTTATTATTATTACCCTAAAACATGTCCTAATTATATTGGATAAGTGTAATTCAACCGAAAACAACCTTAGGAATAAAATATGACCATATAGGCCCACTTGGATTAGATTAGGACATTTATTATCAATTTATTTAAAGAAGGGTTAAAATAGTTAAAATCAAAGATTAATAACTAAATCATTTTTAATATAGGGTTATACATAGGATAAATTCAACTATAAATATTCATTATAAAGATAAAAAGATTTCCAACAGAATGGTATTTTATTTGAAATTTTTAGACTTAAAACAATTTAATTTATTTATGATACAATGATGGTGTAGTAATTATCCTATTAATGAAATATTGACATAATTGATGTTATAAATACCCAAATAAATGTAATTTGAAACTTTTTAGGAATTAAACTAATTTTATAGGTTAATATGACATGTTAGTATTGATTTAATTAAATTTTTTCTAACTAATCATTCTGTTATGAGTTTCACAAAAATCAATTACTAAATAGTGTCAAAATTGACATAAAATAGTTGTTAAAACAAATATTATATTATTGATTGTTATTTTATTCCAAAAAATCTAAGGTTCGGAAAAGATACTTATATCATGATATTTTTATCATTAATGGACCACTTGGGGGTCTCTTGGATGCATATGGTAAGTTTATTAACTATATAATATAAAAATACAATGTGACATGGTAAATGTCAATCTAATAAACTAAGAGTTAAAACTAAAAGATAAGGTTAATATAATGACCTAAACTTGTCTAAATTCTATTGGATGAGAGTATTTCGACCCTTAACCACCTTAGATTCAAAATATTTCAATTGGGAGATATTAAAAACCGAATTTTTCTTTATAATAAAATAATATTTTTCGGTATTCCAAAGGTGCCCCTCTCCTCCCTTATAAAAGGGAACCTCCTCCCTCTCTTCCTCACACCACATTGAGCTTTCAAGCTCGGCCAAACCCTGCAAAATTCTCTTCTCCACTTCCTTAAAAACATCCTAGAGGTCCTGGTCTTCTTAAAATACCAATTTTAGTGCCCTAAGAGGAGGTCTCAAAGAGGCGCTTCATAGAAGAGGTAATGTCCATTACCGATTCTTTCAACTTTATTTCTTCTTCCACTTATTCTTCTTAGGTTGTTTCATTATGAAGTAATAACATCAGTATCACTCATATAATGATATGTTATTATAATTATGAAACAACCCTATTTCACAATCTATCCATCCTACGGAAAACGAAATCACCGTGCGTGCGTACGTACGGAATGCCGTCTCCACGCCGTGGTGTAATCTATTTTCCACCACCACCTTAATTGGATGGGTATAATGGTGTACATAATAACTATATATTATTATTTTAAAGTGATATTGATTCTGAAATAGTATACATACACTCCAATACAATTCCACGATCATTAGAATGATATCATCGCTCGTGCGTACGTACGGACTACCGTCTCCACGATGCAATGAGATTCATTCTCCACGTTAACCATTCATGAATGATTATAAAGTATATATAATAAGTAATTGTAACATCCCAAGTAAGTAATGAATAATAGATATTTTTATAAATGTCTATTAATGATTAAGATAGTGTTTTAGAGGCTTAAAATGAAAATAAATACAATCTCATGCATGGAATACACTAATATTCTTAAAAGATTGTTTTACTGCCTTATGATGGAAAACCCTTTTTAAATCTATATTTTGACAATTTTATAAACTATGTTTGTCAAAATAAACTTATTCGTTATGACTGGGACATCAAAATTTACTTTGTGTGAATTTTTGGTATTTTTCTGACAATGTTCATTTTTTAATGAATAGTGAAAAATACTGCATTTTACATCAATACTGCTTTTTAATATAATTTATTTATATGATTATATTATATTTTTAATTGGTTTTGAAGTAAAATTAGAATATAGTTTTACCATTTAATCCAATGGTGGTCATTGGAATCAATTTCACTTTGAAACTGGACTTAAACTGGTGTCAATCTTTTGATACTTATTGTTTCATAAAAACACGCTATTTGCTCTGACAGCGGGAATTAATTATTAAATTAATTAATGTGACTTATATGTTTTGAATTTTGTAAAATAGACTTCATTTTTGAATTCAGAATATCAAATATAGCTTAGGGTGAATTTTTGGTAATTTTCTGAAAAACTTCAATTTTTTATGAATAGTGAAACCACTAAGTGGTACTTATAAAAACTGATTTTTCCGTTAAATGAAATTTTGCCATCATTGTGTTTTTAATTTCAAAATTCCGACATACATGGTCGTCATTAAGAAGTAAAATGTGGTTCAATGAGATTAAAATAATTTTTTGGTGAATAGTAACTTATTAAGTTTTTAATCGCGATTAGTGGTAATTAGTGTAGTTTAAGGTATAAATAATGCTTTAATAATATGAAATGACCTATAAACATGTCCCAACCTTATTGGTTGTGTCATGGCCGACCAAGAAAAGCCAAGGATAAACTTGGGGACCCCATGGAGACATTTTGGTTGGGAAATGACATAAATAGCTTTTTATTTAATGTAAAAGTAAAAATGACACAAACATAATATGTTTTACGAAAAAAATTTTTACATGGGGTTATAATGATCAGATTTTTGATTATAAATAGTCATTGGAAATATAAAAATATTTCCTACATCATAGTATTTTTTTATAATTTTTAGACTTTAAATAAATTAAATTATATATGACATAATAATGATGCAACGATGACATCATTATTTAACGATTTAAATAAAATGGAAAGATAATGAAAAATATAAAACCTACACATGGACAAAACCAATTATATGAGTGGATTTCGAATCCTTATCACCTTATCCTCGAATTATAGCAATGTGGGACCTTTTGAATCCGAAACTCTTTTTAAAATAAAGTAACTTATCTTTACTTTCCAAAAGTGCCCCTCCTCTCCTCTTATAAAAGGCCCCCACCTATACCTCATTTCACACACTCCTCAAGAATTTGGCTCGGCCAACCCCTGCCCATTTACTCTCTCCACATCCCTCTCCTCATCCTAGAGGATTCTCTTTGGTAATAATCCTTTCAAAGGTAGCCTTTAGGCTCAAATCAAAAGGAGTTACACTTTTAAAGCTAATTCATTCTCTCATGTTCATTTGTTTTATTTTGCTTCTCCAACCCCCTAAACTCTTTTTATTTACTTCTTTTGTAACAACACCAGTATATTCATTATACTAGGATGTTGTTATAATTTTTATTTTAGCTACACTCTCACACAAATACATCAAATGGTTAAAGAACATACGGTTTCCGTGGATGCCGAAATTCTGCCTCCGAAAACGATGATTGTTCAATACTCATTTAACACCTTCAAAGGTGGTCATTATGATGTCAATATTTTTATATATGATATATAATATGTTTATGTTTTCCTTAAGCCTCTGTTTTTTTCATTTTGGGCATACCTTTATGGTTTCCATTATGGGTAAACACGATATCTTCATTTTAGGAAGTGCGGACTACCGCCCCTGAAAGTGATTTGATTCGTTAATACCATATGTGGGATGTGTAAAGGATAAAGTTAATGATATTATATATGTTATTATACTGGAATTATAATATAATCTTATATCATTATGATTCCATTCCAGAAAAATATGAAATAGAAATGGAAGTAGCGTTCATGCGTACGAACGGCTTACCGTCTCCATGAACGGTGCATTTCATTTCTTACCTCTAAATGTGATGTAATATTACAAATACATGTATATGATGATTATATATGATATATATGTTATCCAAATCATTAATATCATTCTAGATATAATGAACCTTTGACCAAATTAACAACATGTAAGTGTAAGAAGTCTATTCTTGACTTAAGAACCAAATACCGACAAAATGAACATTATTAACTTAAATGATTACATGATGTTCATAACATGGTATAAAAGGAATAATGAACTTGAAAAAGGTTCTTAAGCAAGTAGAGATTAACTCAAGTTTATTATTCAGGAGATTAAAGGACGGTCGGGTCAAGTCGGATACGAGGTATGGGACTTCGTCTCAATCTCCTTTCATTGAGAAATATTTTATTTTATACACAAATTTATTTTATACGGTGTATAAACCCCTTTGACTTTTACGTTTATTCAAAAGGAATATTTTTTATACGAAGCATTTACTAAACGATAAAAGGGAATGTTTTTGTCGTACGTATGCGGCGACAACGACTTCTCCGCCGTCGTGACCGTTATTTGAGTTTCAGATTCCTCTACAAGCCATACCTTATTTTTAAAAGAAAAATAAATACCATGTTTTAATTTTCTTTTATTTTGGTATTGAAAATGGTTTTCATAATGTTTTTATATCAATGTGTTGTATTGATATCTTGTGATTGAAAGGTGGAAATGTTATGTTTCCTTTATGCATGTTTTATGTGATATGATTATGTTGAGGTTCTTGGGCATTATTATGAAAACGGGTGGTTCCGTGATAAACTAAGGGAGGGTGAGCCTGATATAGCTCTCCAATGCATTGGGTAACGTGAATGAGTGAAATGTTAAGGTTTCTCCGAAGAGATTTTAGGGAATATACTGTGATGGGTATTCCAAACGTAACCAAGAGGGTTACTCCCTACGTAAGAATGTTATGAATGCCTCAAGTTACCTTTATGTCTTATCATTTCAGTGATTTACTAATGATTTGATGAGGTATGTTAATATGCTTATGTTTTATGGGTAAAGTATTATTTCACTCATATGTATATATGTACCCATGTTTCCTTTCCATGTTTTTATAACCCATACTGAGCTTTTTATGCTCATCACAAGTTTTTTTGAAATGTTTTCACAGGTCAAGGGAAAGGTACATGATATGATGATAGTGTCAGGGAAGTGTCAAGAATGAATCCATGTTTTATTTTAAATACGTTTCCATTGATGGAAATGAATAATACTATCTTTATGTGACCACTTGGTTTATATGTGGTATGTAATGAAAGTTTTATGATCTAATTCTCTAAAACTCTAAACCCGAAAAGATCCTCAATGTGTAATCTTGTAATAACTCAAGATTAAGTAAGGTTTAAGGCTGGGGCCTTATAGTTGGTATCAGAGGTCGGTTTAGATAACTTTAGGAGTTATAATTCTATTAAATGATTATCCAAAAAAAAATTTTTATGGTCAAATTGTAGTGATATAGAATTTGAAGATTACGATGTTGCTTCATCTAAGACATGTTTGTTCAGAATGGTTTTCCGCAGAGGAAACATGGAAGCAGTGTTAGGAAGGCATACAGAAGGAAATAACCTTCCGAATCAGCATCCTGAGATGGTCGGAATTGGAACTGAACAGTTTGTTGCAGTAATGGCATAGTTGACTCAAGCGATAAATGGTGGTGGTATCCATGCACGATATCAGCCAGATCAACCGCAGAGGAACATGTCAGTGGTGGAACATTTCATGAGGCAACATCCACCATCATTCAGAGGATCATTTGAACCTGTGCTAGCTGAAGGGTTGATTAAAGCACTGGAGATGATTTTTGATGTCATGGGGTGTTCAGACAATCAAAAGGTTAGTCTTGCTATTTACCGTTTGGAGGGTGAAGCAGATCAGTGGTGGTCTATGGTTAAAAATATCAGGGATGCCGATGAGATTGATGCTCTTGACTGGGATGAATTCAAAGGTATGTTTCTTGAGAATTATTTTCCTAAGGCTGTTCGACATAGGATGGAAAATCAATTATTGGAATTGAGGTAAGAGGAAGACTCAGTGACTGCCTATGAAGAAAGGTTCACTCGATTGGCAAGGTATGCTCGAAATTTTATCTGAGACCTTGATAGTAAAGTCAATCGTTTTTACTCAGGATTAAAGCCAAAATATTGAAGGGCATTAGCTTCTCATGAGTTTAAAAGTTATTGAAAGCTTGTTCGATGTGCTGAGAAGGTGGAAATGGAGTTTGCCGATGATCAAGTGTTCTACAACAACCAGCAGAAGAAGAGACCGAGGTGGCAGGAGAAAGGTAATAATTCTTCAAAAAAGTCTGATGGTAAGAAAACTAAGTTTCCAGTTTGTGATAAATGTGGAAAAAGGCATGCTGGGGAATGTCTTCTGAATTCTGGAAAGTGCTACCGATGTGGTAAGATGGGAAATAAGGCTCGTGATTGCACTGAAAAGGATCAAGCTGAAGGTAAGAACAAATTTGATTTACAGTTAGTGAAATGTTATAAGTGCAATGAGATGGGTCACTATACAAACGAGTGTCCGAAAAAGAGCTTGAGTGATGGGAAGCAGTTAGACTACAAGAAGAAAGGGGTGGTGAAATCCTTTGCAACTACTTCAGCAGATGTCGGGCCATCAAATGAAGTTGTATCAGGTACTTTTTTTGTTTTTTCAGATTATTCCACTGTTTTGTTTGATTCGGGGTCTACACATTCTTTCATCTCTGAAACCTTTTCCAGTAAAATGGGAATACCATCTCAAGAAATGGCTCCTGAACTTTTGGTAAAAACACCTGGGGGAAATGTTGAGGTAAAAAGAATTTATAAGAATCTTCCTATCCTTATCTGTGGAAAGAACCTACTTGAAAACCTTATCGTTCTACCTCTAGTAGAGTTTGATGTTATCCTGGGTATGGATTATCTCTCTATTTACCATGCTAAGATTGACTGTAGAGCTAAATAAGTTTCTTTTCAGAAAGACTTTCAGTTTGTTTACAAGAATGAACCCTAACTTTTGATAACATATCAAGAGGACGAGAAACTTGTAAATGATGGAAATGAATGTTACCTTGCACACATCGTTGAAAATAAAGGAACTGTTCAGATTAATGATGTGCCAGTGGTAAATGAGTATCCTGATGTTTTTCCAGATGAGTTGCCTGGAATAATACCAGATCGAGAAGTTGAGTTTACTGTTGACTTAGTTCCTGATGCTAAGCCAATTTCAAAACCCCCTTATCGAATGGCACAAATTGAACTTTTAGAGTTAAAGGAACAATTGCAAGATTTATTAGAGAAAGGTTTCATTCGACCTAGAACATCACCATGGGGTGCTCCTATTTTATTTGTTAAAAAGAAAGATGGTTCTATGAGACTTTGCATTGATTATAGAGCCTTGAATAACATCACTGTTAAGAACAAATATCATTTGCCTCATATCGATGATTTGTTTGATCAGCTCCAGGGAGCTCATTTTTTTTCAAATATTGACTTGAGATCGGGGTACCATCAGCTGAAGGTAAAGAAGGCAGATATTCCGAAGACCGCGTTCCGTACGAGATATGGCCATTATGAATTTGTAGTAATGCCTTTTGGGCTAGCCAATACACCTGCTGTATTCATGGACTTAATGAATAGAATTTTCCATGAGTTCTTGGATAAGTTTGTGGTGGTTTTCATTGATGATATTTTGGTGTTTTCTAAAAGTAAAGAGGAGCATGAAAGACATTTAAGGGTTATCTTGCAAACCTTAACAGAAAAGAAACTGTATGGGAAATTCAGCAAGTGTGAGTTTTGGTTGCAACAAATTTCTTTCCTTGGTCACATTGTTTCTAAAGATGGAATAACTATTGATCCTGCAAAAACAAAAGTTGTGGAAGAATGGCCAAGACCCACAAATGTAACCGAGATTCGTAGATTCCTTGGTTTGGCGGGCTATTACCGAAGGATTGTTAGAAATTTTTCACGGTTATCTAGTCCAATGACTAAGCTAACTCGGAAGGGTGTTAAGTTTATCTGGACAAAATAATGTGATGATTGTTTTCATGAATTGAAAAAAAGATTGGTGAATGCTCCAGTTTTGGCACTACCTTCCAGGAATGGTGAGTTTGTTATATACAGTGATGCTTCATTGAAAGGACTTGGTTGCGTCCTAATGCAGAATGATCAGGTAATTGCTTATGCTTCACGACAGTTGAAAACTCATGAGGTAAATTACCCTACACATGATTTGGAATTAGCTGCTGTTGTTTTTGCTTTAAAAATTTGGAGGCATTATTTTTATGGAGTAAAGTGTGAAATATATACCGATCACAAAAGATTAAAGTATATATTCACTCAGAAAGAGTTAAACATGAGATAGAGGAGATGGCTGGAATTAATCAAGGATTATGATTGTACAAATCATTACCATCTGGGAAAAGCAAATAAAGTGGATGATGCTTTGAGTCGAAAAAGTAATGTGTCATTAACAATGTTGCGTTTGGAACGTGATCCTTTGGTTAAGGATTTGATGAGCTTTGGCATAGAAGTTGTTGGTGCAGGAATTCCTTCTGTTTTGTTTCAGGTATCAGTGAGATCTTCTCTATCAGATAGAATCAAGCAAGCACAGAAGCAAGACAATGAGTTGCATAAAAAGGTAGAGCTGGTTCATAAAGGTAAGTTGCCTGAATTCAACATTGATAATGATTGTGTTTTGAGATTTGGGAAGAGATTGTGTGTGCCTTGTGATTGACAGTTGAAGGGAGAGTTGTTATGTGAAGCTCATAGTTCTCCATTTTCAGTTCATCCGGGCAGTACTAAGATGTATAGAGATCTGC
Source organism: Viscum album (assembly GCA_963277665.1). NCBI lineage: Eukaryota > Viridiplantae > Streptophyta > Magnoliopsida > Santalales > Viscaceae > Viscum > Viscum album. The sequence continues at coordinate 380,695,468 of OY728120.1, read as the reverse complement.
GGGAGTGTTACTGGTGGGATGGAATGAAAAGAGATATTGCTGATTTTACCGTGAAGTGTTTGATTTGTCAGCAGGTTAAAGCAGAGCGGCAGTTACTGAAAGGGATGCTTCAGCCTTTACCAGTGCCAGAGTGGAAATGGGAGAATATATCCATGGACTTTGTTGTTGGATTACCGAAGACATCTCGAGGTAATAATGCAATCTGGGTTATTATTGATCGCTTGACCAAATCTGCTCATTTCCTTGCTATAAGAGATACGTTCTCTCTTGATCAACTTTACCGTTTGTATCTTAAAGAGATAGTCAGGTTACATGGAGTTCCTCTCTCCATTGTATCGGATCGTGATCCCAGGTTTACTTCTAACTTTTTGAAAGGCCTTCAGAAGTCGTTGGGTACTGAATTAAATTGTAGTACAGCTTTTCATCCTCAATCAGATGGGAAGTCAGAACGAACTATTCAGACCTTGGAGGATATGCTACATTCTTGTTCTATGGATTATCAGGGAAGTTGGGACCAACATCTTTCTTTGGTTGAATTTTCATATAATAACAGTTTTCATTCCAGTATACAGATGGCACCATTTCAGGCATTATATGGGAAGCGGTGTCGAACTCCATCTTTTTTGGATGAAGTGGGTGAAAGGAAGTTGATGGGACCAGAATTGGTAGAAGAGATGGCAGAAAAAGTTCAGATGATTCAGAAGCACGTGAGAAGAGCTCAGAGTAGGCAGAAGAGTTATGTGGATAACCAGAGAAAGGATCTCTCTTTTGAGGTAGGTGATCATGTTTTTCTCAAGGTTTCTCCTTGGAAAAGTGTGATGAGATTTGGTAAGAAAGGAAGGCTAAGTCCAAGGTTCATTAGACCATAAGAAATTCTGGAGAGAGTTGGATCAGTTTCATACCGAGTGGCTTTACCTCCGAGTTTATCTCAGGTACACAATGTTTTTCACGTTTCGATGTTGAGAAAGTATATGCCAGATCCATCTCATGTTTTGAGTCCAGAAGTAGTTCAACTGGAAGAGAACCTATCATATGAGGAACAACCGGTCCAGATTCTTTACCATAGGGAGCAAGTGTTACGGAATAAGGTGATTCATCAGGTAAAGGTTTTGTGGAAAAACCACATGATTGAAGAGGCAACATGGGAATCTGAAAATGCAATGAGGGATAAGTACCCCCATTTCTTCGATAAGTAAATAAATTACGGGGACACAATTTTCTAAAGGGGGGAAGGATGTAACATCCCAAGTAAGTAATGAATAATAGATATTTTTATCAATGTCTATTAACAATTAAGATAGTGTTTTAGAGGCTTAAAATGAAAATAAATACAATCTTATGCATGGAATACACTAATATTCTTAAAAGATTGTTTTACTGCCTTATGATGGAAAACCCTTTTTAAATCTATCTTTTGACAATTTTATAAACTATGTCTGTCAAAATAAACTTATTCGTTATGATTGGGACATCAAAATTTACTTTGTGTGAATTTTTGGTATTTTTCTGACAATGTTCATTTTTTAATGAATAGTGAAAAATACTGCATTTTACATCAAAACTTCTTTTTAATATAATTTATTTATATGATTATATTATATTTTGAATTGGTTTTGAAGTAAAATTAGAATATATTTTTACCATTTAATCCAATGGTGGTCATTGGAATCAATTTCACTTTGAAATTGGACTTAAACTGGTGTCAATCTTTTGATACTTATTGTTTCATAAAAACACGCTATTTGCTCTGACAGCGGGAATTAATTATTAAATTAATTAAAGTCACTTATATGTTTTGAATTTTGTAAAATAGACTTCATTTTTGAATTCAGAATATCAAATATAGCTTAGGGTGAATTTTTGGTAATTTTCTGAAAAACTTCAATTTTTGATGAATAGTGAAACCACTAAGTGGTACTTATAAAAACTGATTTTTCTGTTAAATGAAATTTTGCCATCATTTTGTTTTGAATTTAAAAAATCCTACATACATGGTTGTCATTAAGGAGTAAAATGTGGTTCAATGAGATTAAAATAATTTTTTTGTGAATAGTAACTTATTAAGTTTTTAATCGCGATTAGTGGTAATTAGGGTAGTTTAAGGTATAAATAATGCTTTAATAATATGAAATGACCTAGACACATGTCCCAACCTTATTGGTTGTGTCATGGCCGACCAAGAAAATCCATGGGTCAACTTGGGGACCCCATGGAGACATTTTGGTTGGGAAATGACATAAATAGCGTTTTATTTAATGTAAAAGTAAAAATGACACAAACATAACATGTTTTACGAAAACAATTTTTACATGGGGTTATAAAGATCATATTTTTTATTATAAATAGTAATTAGAAAGCTAAAAATATTTCCTACATCATAGTATTTTTTTTTATAATTTTTAGACTTTAGATAAATTAAATTATTTATGACATAATAATGATGCAGCGATGGCATCATTATTTAACGACTTAAATAAAATGGAAAGATAATGAAAAATCTAAAACCTACACATGGACAAAACCAATTGGATGAGTTTATTTATAAGACTTATCACCTTATCCTAGAATTATAGCAATGTGGGACCTTTTGAATCCGAAACTCTTTTTAAAATAAAGTAACTTATCTTTACTTTCCAAAAGTGCCCCTCCTCTCCTCTTATAAAAGGCCCCCACCTCTACCTCATTTCACACACTCCTCAAGCCTTTGGCTCGTCCAACCCCTACCCATTTACTCTCTCCACATCCCTCTCCTCATCCTAGAGGATTCTACTCGGGAAGAATCATTTCAAAGGATGCCTTTAGGCTCAAATCAAAAGGAGTTACACTTTTAAAGGTAATTCATTCTCTCATGTTCATTTGTTTTATTTTGCTTCTCCAACCCCCTAAACACTTTTTATTTATTTCTTTTGTAACAACACCAGTATCTTAATTATACTAGGATTATGTTATAATATTTATTTGAGCTACACTCTCACACAACTACATAAAATGGTTAAAGAACGTATGGTTTCTGTGGATGGCGAAATTCTGCCTCCCGAAACGTTGATTGTTCAATACTCATTTAACACCTTCAAAGGTGGCCATTATGATGTCAATATTTTTATATATGATATATAATATGTTTATGTTTTCCTTAAGCTTCTGTGTTTTTCATTTTGGGCATAACTTTATGGTTTCCATTATGGGTAAACACGATATCTTCATTTTAGGAAGTGCGGACTACCGCCCCCTGAAAGTGATTTGATTCGTTAATACCATATGTGGGATGTGTAAAGGATAAAGTTAATGATATTATATATGTTATTATACTGTAATTAAAATATAATCTTATATCATTATGATTACATTCCAGAAAAATACGAAATAGAAATGGAAGTAGCGTTCATGCGTACGAACGGCTAACCGTCTCCATGAACGGTGCATTTCATTTCTTACCTCTAAATGTGATGTAATATTACAAATACATGTATATGATGAATATATATGATATATATGTTATCCAAATCATTAATATCATTCTGGATATAACGAATCTTTGACCAAATTAACAACATGTAAGTGTAAGAAGTCTATTTTTGACTTAAGAACCAAATACCGACAAAATGAACATTATTAACATAAATGATTACATGATGTTCATAACATGGTTTAAAAGGAATAATGAACTTGAAAAAGGTTCTTAAGCAAGTAGAGATTAACTCAAGTTTATTATTCAGGAGATTAAAGGACGGTCGGGTCAAGTCGGATACGAGGTATGGGACTTCATCTCAATCTCCTTTCATTGAGGCATATTTTATTTTATACACAACTTTCTTTTATACGGTGTATAAACCCCTTTGACTTTTACGTTTATTCAAAAGGAATCTTTTTTATACGAAGCGTTTACTAAACGACAAAAGGGAATGTTTTTGTCGTATGTATACGGGGACAACGACTTCTCCACCATCGTGATCGTTATTTGAGTTTCGGCTTCCTCTACAAGCCATACCTTCTTTTTAAAAGAAAAATAAATACCATGTTTTAATTTTCTTTTATTTTGGTATTGAAAATGGTTTTCATAATGTTTTTATATCAATGTGTTTTATTGATATCTTGTGATTGAAAGGTGGAAATGTTATGTTTCCTTTATGCATGTTTTATGTGATATGATTATGTTGAGGTTCTTGAGCACTATTATGAAAATGGGTGGTTCCGTGATAAACTAAGGGCGAGTGAGCCTGATATAGCTCTCCAATGCATTGGGTAATGCGAAGGAGTGAAATGTTAAGGTTTCTCCGAAGAGATTTTAGGGAATATACTGTGATGAGTATTCCAAACGTAACCAAGAGGGTTACTCCCTACGTAAGAATGTTATGAATGCCTCAAGTTACCTTTATGTCTTATGATTTCAATGATTTACTAATGATTTGATGAGGTATGTTAATATGCTTATGTTTTATGGGTAAATTATGATTTCACTGTTATGTATATATGTACCCATGTTTCCTTTCCATGTTTTTATAACCCATACTGAGCTTTTTATGCTCATCCCAGGTTTTTTTGAAATGGTTTCACAGGTCAAGGGAATGGTACATGATATGATGATAGTGTCAAGGAAGTGTCAAGAATGAATCCATGTTTTATTTTAAATATGTTTCCATTTATGGGAATGAAGAATACTATCATTATGTAACCACTTTGTTTATATGTGGAATGTAATGCAAGTTTTATGATCTAATTCTCTAAAACTCTAAACCCGAAAAGATCCTCAATGTGTAATCTTGTAATAACTCAAGATTATGTAAGGTTTAAGGCTGGGGCCTTATAGTAATCATGAAATATATGACATAATAATGATACTGGATTTTTATGTATATATATGTATTTCATCTACTTAATTCCATTCAACTCAATAAGGAAACGAAAACAATGTTCATGTGTACGTACGGCCTACCGTCTCCATGAACGGTGTATTTCTTTCCCTTTACTGATCTATTATATATATGTATATTCTGAATATATATTATATAAAAATAATGTTTTATATTCTGGAATTAATTAATCATGATCTAAGTAATCGTATGAATAATTACAAGTCAAAACACGGACGAAAAATGAAACGATTTTACCCAAAACGCTCTTTAACATGGAATTTACAAAAGAATGGGTAATATAAAGTCATAAGTGAACCATATAGGATATCATAACAATGAGTATGATTCTGGAATAAGTCAATGACATTATTTAAATCATTATACAGGAGGTTCAGACACTTACGAAGAAAATCGGACCTACGGTAAGGGAAATATCACAATCTCATTTATATCCGAGATTGTTTATACTTTGGAATTTACTACGGTGTATTTTATCATCCACATCCATGTTTAATCAATATGTAATATTATTTCCATCCAACTACAACTGTTTAAATCCAATTTTACCCTTCGACGAGTTCTTATTAAAAGATATGAAAGGAATCTTTTGTTGTTTTTCGTACGAGGTACTTTTTGACTTTTCCAACAAAAGTATGAGAAGAATGTTTTTTTAACTTATACGGAATGAATTGATTTTTAAAAAATTATTTCCAAGAAGCTTCCTTTACAAGTTTTCAAGATTATTTTTAATCAACTTATTTTAGTTTAAAATTTTATGACATGTTAAGAAAGGAAACATGTTTTTGAGGTAGAAAGGATATTTTCCTCAAGAATGGAGTTCAAGTGTTTTATCAAAATTATTTTCCATCTAAGATAATAAAGGGTTTTGTTTCTATCCCTATTTTTATATTGATTTGATTATGTTATGATGGAATTATTTTTATGATGTCCTTTTATCATATATGGATTTTGTTATGATGGCATGATGTTTAAGATTCCCATTTTTATTACATGGGTTATGCATTGATGTATGATTTTTTTGATTTTGTGGAACACATAAGAATGGTATCATTATGAGATGGGTGGGACCTATATCTCCCTCCAATTAATTGGGTAAAGATTTTATATCTCATTAGATAGACATGGCTGGAATGGAAGGTTAAACCGGTTCAGTGAAACATGACTGAAACGAGGAATGAACTCGGTTCAGAAATGGACTTTGTCTACTAAGATAGTCTTGGAAATGAGTCTTGAATAATAAGAAATTATTCTCTATGATTATGTGTGTATGACACAAAGTTTCATGTTTTAAGTTATGATTATTGGGATTACATTTCACTACTATGATTTATCCCATGTTATGATATTATGATCGCTTTTGCAGGTTAAGATTTCCAAAATGTTATGTTCTTATGAATATGATGTGATTGATATTTCTTTTGTTTACCCTTACTGAGCTTTTGAGCTCACCCTTTTATGTTTTATTTTCCCCAGGATATAAAGAAAGGTTTTAGGTAAAAAAATGAAGATCTTTATGGGAGATTTTGAAGATATTTCACCACGATTAGAAAATTATATTCCGAGTTTCCAAATACACTAAACTATTACGGTCCTTGTGTGGGTGTTTTTGTTATGTACTAAGTATTCCGCCAAAGTAATGTAATGTCCATGTACGTTAAGCTTCGAGTCTCTACACATAAATAGGGGTGGACAATAGAAAAGGAAAACACCCTAAATGAGTTCATCTATAAGAAAAATCCACAACTACAAAATAAATCAAATGAAATAATCTAATAAGATTTGGAAAATAATCACTAGAAGGTTTCAATGAGAAGAAAAAAAGGCACGATATCAAATAAGTGAAGAAGTAAAGGGAAGTGTGTAAATACCCTACACTGAGAATTATAAATACATATAAACCCATACACATTGTAATTTTCTTGGATAATATATAAATTTATAAGGAATAATGGTCATTTAGAAATATCTAATAATGGTCATGTACATGAATTCTATTTAACAATTATATTCTAAAGCATAAATAGATACCAATGAATTAAGGAAGGAAAGGAAAAAATACTTTCACTACATTTTTCTATTAAAGGAATCATACCTCAACCGAGGGGATTTATTATAAAACCATGACTTGTATCATAAAAAAATAGCCTATCTCATTTAATCAGTTCATTAACATTATCAAAGGAATAATTTAATATTTAACCCGTCTTCTTTAATTTAAAAACTATGAATGTTGTGATAAGAAATTAACTAATGAATGACTTAAATTTAAGGTGTATGGAAAGAGTCCCTACCTCAATAGAAGAACCAATTTATCCTTTATCACTTAACTAATTTATCAGCGACCCCTCAGAACTGCTCCACACACACACATACCTTTATATATATATATATATATATCACATAACACAGTACACATATCCCCTATCCATGATGGAATATTAGCATTGAGGATATATATATATATACACATATCTAGATACATGAATGTTAGGGCCTCTAAATATGTTCAGAACATCCTTGAAAAAAATCTAGGACTCCTATATCATCAAAGGAGCCAAATTAATGCGAAAAGGGTCAACACAACTCAGATAATTTATCAATAACCTTAAATATTTTAATTACCCTAATTTGAATGGTGAATAACAAACCAACATGAAAAGGTACATCACATCATATATCAACGATGATCCAAAAAATCCTAAACAGCTACACCTTTAATTCTAATTCCCGCAACATGAATGAACAAAACCATAGAGTCCACTCTGATACCCTGAAACAGAAAGAACCAAAAAAAACTTGAATCAAACCCTACCATTGGATTTCATATGAACCTCATAGGGTGCCAAAAGAGATGAAACCCACCAAAGAGAGAGATTAAAAGGAATCTAAGAACCATTCCTTATTGAATCTAAGGGAGTACATAAATAAATAGAAGGAATTTTTCATAGAAGGAGGGACCGCAAGAGAAATGTGCACACTATAGGGGGTCGCATCGCACTATAGAGAGGTTTCGTCCAAGGAGTGATATCATCATAGGGAGTCTATCCAAGTGAGTTCTTGAAGATGTAAGATCATCCAAAGAGGAATATTTCTTGGAGGGAGGTCTATCCAGAAGGGAGTAGCGCTGCAGGGGTTGCGGTAGGGATAGTGGTGCACGCAGTAGTTGGTGTGCGCTGGAGGTCAGGGCCAAAAGAGGTGTAAAGTCCCTCTTAGTGTTTTATTAAAACCCAAAACAAATAATAAATAAAATAAATACTAAAAATTATATAATAATAATACTAAGCATAAAAATAATCATAATCATAATAAAAATCATAAAAATTATTTTTTTATTAAAAACATTATTATTATTTTCACATTTAATTGGAATTTAATTTACATTACATTTTAACATTAATTTAGTTAATTTAATATCATTATAAAAAAACCCATCACAATTTCAACTCTCAAAATGAAAAGGTTCTCATGCTCAATTTTAAAAATGACATTCCCAACTTATAGAAAAATCTAACTACGTTCCCATTTTAGTATAGTTAAAAACATTAGATGTTACATTTTTAAGCATCCTTTTTTACATTCTTTATTATGACCATATAATTAGAAGAAAAAAAATCACTCTCATTAACCCCTTCCATGAAACCATATTTACATTAGATATATGGGTGAAATTATATCATGATTTTCCACGTAAAATTTATTATTTTGAAGAACCATCCCTATTTCCACCCAAGTGTATTCACCAACATGAAACAATACTTCATTCAATTTTCAATTAAATTTGTTTTACCCAAACTCAGTAATGATGGGATTTTAAATTGACGAAATATATTCATATATGACATGATCTATGTGGAATACAAATTGATATGCATGATATGAATGTGATTGGTGGGCCTGGAATTATATAGCCCTCTAATTTAATGGGTAATGTTTTTACCTCATGACATTTCATGTATGGTGTATGGGAGGATATCCTAAGAACTATATGTTATAATGTATTTGATGTTTCTCAAGATATATCTTTATAATTTATTGTTTTATGTTGTTTCCACATTCCAATATTTCCTACACATTATCCTCTTATATCATGATTCACAGTTCATTTTTATGATTTTCACCCTAACTTATTTTACCTTAATATTCTTCTAGACTAAACTATATTAATTTCATCATGTTATAATTATATTTTCACTTAATGGGATTTATAACTCAACTTTTTTCTATGTACAACCCTATGTTATCACATGCAACATTAGATAAATGATGGAATGTGAGGGCATGTTTTGGTATATTTTGAATAATGTTATTATACCAATGATTCAAATTAATTTGATACGTACGTAATTTTTCAAAACCATATGGAATAATAGTATTTTGGGATTGAATTATGTGAAAATTTCTGAATTTATTTTTAATTATGGGTTATTAAAGATATGGGTTGTAATAATTTGTAATATAGAAAGTCTATTTTTTCAGGATTAGGATTTAAAAACCTACGTAAAATCCTTTGTAATGATAATAATAAAAGAACCCAAAATAATGAAAAATTATTTTGAAATATTTTTTAAAGAAACCAAATCCCTTTCATAATAATAGATTTTTATGTAGATCCAATATAGATTTACCAAGGAGAATTACCCAAAAGGGTATATTTTCCTTGACTTAATGAAATCATATAGTATGAAAAGGATGTGTCGATGAACAACTTGTATGACACTCATAGAGAATATTATTGGGTTAATTCATATTCTATTTATGAGTAATTAGGATGGGAATAAAAATTACCATACAATATTACATTACGTAATAGATCATTGATAGTTTATAATAAAACCATGAAATTCATAGGATGAATAATATATGTAATTTATGAGTTAGTATTTTTATGTTCAGGAATTATCATTTATGTATTTATAGTTTAAAAATTATCATCCCTAATTTCCCCCTTATTTGAGTCAATTAATGTAAATAGGAGAATCTGATTCAACAACTCATGTGAGGGGAAATGTTAAGAAAACTGAATTGAGATTCCCAAAATGATGACAGTAGGTGTGAGTATCTGTATGAAAAAAATTCATAATTATCACATTTTTTAAATATAAAATTGAATCAGGATGAATTCCCACACACCCTAAAAAATAAAAAATTTCAAGTGATTATTTTATTCTATAAAGGCATTAGAGTTTTAGTGGATCGTCAAATACTCTAACCATAGAAAAATAAAAAAATCCATTAAAAGGATCTCACCCATCCATTAATCCTCCAAAAATTAAATGGGATTCTCAATTTTTTATTTGATGATTGTAGAATATAATAAATGCTTAACATTGATAAAAAATATCAAGCCTCGGGAGGGTATCAATGCGATGTAGTGGAAATAATTATTGAAAAAAATTGATAAATGTTTTTTTACACTCTCCAAATTAAAATGGAGAGGGATGTCCTTGGTCCTAATGATAATGAATCCTGAATCCCTTTGAAAATACAATGAATAATCCACATGAATTGTATGATACACCATATTCTTTGTTATTTACCATGAAATTAATGTTGAATACTAATTTGGGGAGTTAAAGAAGAGTTCCTGAACTTCTTTAGTGATTTTTGGACTTTGAATGCCATATGAAAATTATATGTTGTTCCCTCAATTTCAAAATATGGATCAGGGATTCTCAAAGGTATCATAGGTGTTGAGATATGATTTAGAGGATGGATTTAAATTTGGGTGGTGTGATAGATGAATTTTATGGGAAAAATAATTTCTAACCTACTAGTTGTCAAAAGTGAGATAAAAATAATCACATAAATTGTCTTTAAGGGACAAGTGAATGATTAAGGTGTGGAAAGTAAGTGAATCTAGATAGAGATTGTCCATGGTAGAAACCAATCATTGTGTTGGAATAACACAACGGTCCAATAAACCCTAATCTTATTGACCAATTTTTTAACGACAATGAATAAATACCCAATGTGAATAAATTCACTAATCTAAGGGTTGTTTATGATGATCGATGACAACAACCTCCAAGGACTAGAGAGAAATAGAAATACAATACCATCACAACTATTAAGGCATATCCCGAAAATGATGTGGTGATAGATATGTAATTTATTCATTTAAGGAAAGTGAATGTACTTTTTTATTATATTTTTATAAATTGATTAATATCACATATGTTTTGTAGAAAAATTGAAACACCACTTCAAAACATGTAAGTTGAGTTGTCGATGACGAATAAAAATGGGTCATTTGATTATCTGAAGCATCTAACTCATCCCCTATCAAAAAATGTTATTTAGATTTCTATTAAAAGAATTTTTTTCTCACTTTAGTATAATCCCATTGAATAATATGAATGGATGGATATTACATGCACAGATCTAACATAATTTTATTAGATAAGTAAATCATAATTATGCTACGAAATACTCACTACTTCTATTAAATTGTATGGAGGATTATGGATATTCTTTGGTATCACAATCTCAAGCATGGAAATTATTTCATAATGGGAATGACTATAGTTATTGACATATTGATACTAAGGATGACTTCTTACTTGATGAAATTCCCTTTATAAAACAATTCACTAGTACCTTTCCAGATAAATTTATTAGTTTTATTCATATCCATGAGGTTTAAATATCAGTCAAACCTATACCTGATGCTTTTCCAATTTCCCAGACACTACACTCAATGGCCAAATTTAAAATTGTGGTTGAGAAGAAAAAATTACATAAGAATTTGGATAAATTATTTTTATGCCCTTGAAAATTATCATGGGATGCATCAATCCTTTTTATTATGAATAATGATGGGTAAATTCACATGTTCATTTAATATAATGATATGAAATACATAATAATAAAGAAAAAGTAACTTCTACCATGAATTTCTGACTTGTTCTCTCTGTTATGGGGATCACAATACATATCTGAGGTGGATATTTGGCCTAGATATTATCATGAAAATTTGAAAATGGATGATATTCCTCGGACTTATTTTTATACAGTGTAGGGGAACAATGATTTCTTATTAATTCCATTTGTACTCACTAATACTCTAGTTATCTCTATGGCAAGATTAAGTGTTTCTTTTTGGATTATCTCGTAAAATTTATGGTAGTCCATATAGATGATATTTTTTTCTACTATAAAACCAAGGAGGAATATGTAGATAATTATAATTCTATAATGCCGACATTGTAGAATGGAAAGTTATATGTGAATTAAATTACATGCTTTTTATATATATAAAGTAACATACCTGGGTAATATTATCTCTAGTAAAGGGATAACTATATATTCTTAAAAAATTGATCTAATTAATGGATAGATCAAACTAACATATATAATGAAAATCCATAGTTTCCTTAGATAAGCTAGGTACTTTCGATGAGTTGTGAGAAAACTCATTGATTTCTCAAGACCATTAACAAAGCTATCATGGATGCAAGTCATGTATATCTAGAATGGTTAATATGGGATGATCATTAAAGGGTTAAATAATAGTCTAACCACTACAACTACACACACATTACCCATTAGAGGGGAAGTATTTCTGATCTAAAATGATGTTTCCAAAATGGATTTTCTTTTGTACTCACTAAATATTAAAAATTAAAATCATATTACAAATACCAATTAAATATTTTGGAATATAAATATCCAAATATTGATCTATGATTGGTTGTGGGGATCATTGAATTAATTATTATTCGATATTATCTCTATGGTGATAATTGTTTAATATATATGGATCATAATATCATAAAGTATTTATTCACACCATTAGATATCAATAAGATCAAATGGTGGTTGTTGTATTTTATCATGGATTATGATTGTAAAATCCATTACCATCATGGGAAGGTGAAAATGTGGAATAATATATGAGTATAAAAATTCCTGCAACAATGATTAAGATTATGATTGTAATTGATCTAATATTCTTAGACATGGAATGGATGAAGATGTTAATAGAAAATGGATCACTGACCATCCTTTCCCAAATATCTTTCAAACTATCCATTCATAGGAGGATAAATCAATCCCAAAAATATGATGATTTCTATAGAAAAATATAGTGAATATTATCGAGTTCAACTTTCATACTGACTGAGTTAAAAGGTTTGGAACCCAAATATGTGTCTCATTAAGACCAGAACTGATGTTTCATATAACAGATGATGTTCATAGGTCATACCTCACTATTCATCTATGAAACAATATACTGTATATATATTTGGATAAAAACATCTTATAAGATAACATGAAGATGGATATATCATAATTTGAATCTCAAGGATTGGTGTGTGAACAAGTCAATGATGAATGATATAATTCTAAGGGTATTATGCCACAATTATCCATAGTAGTATGGGAATTGGAAAACATAACCATATAATTTTTAATAGGACTCCTCAAGACATGTAAATCTAATAAAATTATCTAGGTGGTAGTCAAATCCCGTTCAAGTTAAGTGTATTTAATTTATATAAAAAGATACATCTTTTGAATTACTCAACAAAATATACATAAGTGAAGTGGTAAAACTACCTTGAGGGACACTATCCACAATTTTTAATCAAGATAAAAGGTTTAACATAAGTTTTTGTGTAACCTTCAATAAGATCTAGATACAAAGCTCGTTTTCAATAAATATTATCCCACCTAGAGGGACGATCAGAATAAGAGAACCATTAAAAAACAATATGACATATTGAGATCACATTAAATGGATTTATAAGGATATTAAGATCAATACCTTCTACTGGAAGTGTTGTCATATATAATTAATTTCAATTTTACCATTAAAATGGATCCTTATTAGGAAATATATGGGATGTAGTGTTTGAATACGAAATGTTGGGATAAAGATTTGAGAGTGGGTGTTAATGGGGCCCAATCTTGTTCATGAGATTAGATAGAAGGTGTTCCAAAAAAGTTGAAATATATGATGATTTCAGGTGATTCTAAAGACTCTGGTGGCATTTTTGAGCCTACAGATCAGCTACGGGAGTCAGGAGCGGCCCATGAGCAATCCTTAGAGCCTTTATTCACATTGGTATGAAGATAAAGTGGAATGTATTTTCGTGATTAAGGCCTCTGATGAAGAATCTCACAAGATGAAGGGAAGGTTTCTTAATGTAGAAACCAATGGAGATTCGATTGCATGGATTGTCAATCAAGACCTTATACAAATAATGGTATATGATTAAGGGAAGATTAATTAAGAGAAGTATATGAAATCTTTGGACAAGATGGCATCACGTTTTGAAGAATTATTAGGGGATGTTCCAAAAACACATGTATCTAATATCTCTTGGAAACTTTTTGGAATAATTCTTCTTATATGCTCAAATTTCTTTTCAATGGTTCTGTAACTTCTCATGGTGCTTGAACTGGGTGTTTTCTCACTTTTACCATAAAAGTGTTTTTTAAAAGAAAAAAGTTACATAGGAGATTAGATACAAGGTTAAAACCCGTAACATCCTATGAAATCCACATGAATTTGATAGAAAATTTATACATACTTTGAATGATGTGATTTATAGTTTGATGTTATAGAAATTGTGCTCTTATATTTTCAAGTAAGAAATTCTTGAGGTTTCAAAAAATGAAATGATTATTCTATGATAAATCATCCCCTTTTATATACACAATCACCTCGCATTTATTTCATGTTAAAGAGAACTCCAAATTACCCTATATCAATTGTGCGATGTGTTCCTTGTATCATTTTTGATGATGAATATATTAAAACCCTCATCTATGATGAATCCATATTTTTTACCATTATAAATGATCCTTCATACGAGGAGCAGTCAATGAATAACTTATTACATAGAGCAAATGTTTCAATGAAACAAGAAAACACACATGAGGATTGTATTTTTGTGGAACCACTATATTGATGATGAAATATGTGAACCAAAATATGCGATTAAAAAATATACATCATTAGTTTTTTTGAATAAAATGAAATTTCATGGGTGAAATTTTTGAAGGGGGAATATAAAATGACCTATTTATTTATAAATGAAATTCCAATTTCATGTTAATAAATTTTTTATTAGGTACTTATGTTATAGAAACCACATGAACAAATTTGGTTAACTTGAAATATAATAAGTTATATCGTATTGGAAATAAAATATTATTAATAATCACAACCATTTATAATAAGTTCATCAAAATGTGAAAATTATGATTCATATATATTAAGGGTTATAATAAAATCCAAATGATAGAGATGAAAGAAATGATATCCTTAACTAGAAGGTCCTCAAGATATAAAGCCCATTTATAAATTATTATGAGAGAGAGAATCACATATATTTTCCATTGACCAAGTCCAAGATGGGATTCAATAACTATATCATGAGTTAAACCGTTTATAGGAGAAGTATATGGTTATCATTTTCTTAGACCAAACCATGTTCACTCAACCACCCAAAGAATGTGTGACAATATTATACCTTACCCTTAGTTTGTACAATGGTATAATATGGGTTTATGAATGTAGACCACAATAGTAAAAAAATTATACATTTTCTGTAGTTAAATAATTATTATTTTTCTATATTATTAAAACATTTTAAATGAAGATGGTTTTTTGTTAAAAATATAATTTTTATAAGAACAAGTCAATTTTTTATAAATATATATAGTTTAAATTAAGACACTCTTTTTTAATAAATTTACTAATATTTAAATAAAATTTAAATTCATAAAATATTATTATTATATAATATTTAATTTAAAATAAATGATAACATAATTTTATAAATTCAAATTTAATTTTTTAAGCGTCTAAAAAAATTTCTTCAAAAGAACTTTTCTTTTATTAATAAATCTTGAATTATTATTTTTATGTGTAAATATTGTTATATAAATAATTTATTTGTTAAATAAATATTATTTTTTAAATTATAATTATTAAATTAGACATTCTTAAATTGTTTATAATTTTCTAAGACAATTTATCTTTTGAGTAAAAATTAGATAGAATATATATATTTTGAATGTAATATGACATCCTAAAATCCCAAAAGTTATTTAAGAATTGTTATAAAGAGTATCCAGAAATAATATTAATTTTTTCCAATTAAAATATTTCATTTTTTAAGTTATTTTATTAATTTTATAAACCCTTTGTGAATCCTCTAATTCTTATATTATATTTCAATTTTTTAGAATTAATTCTTTGTGAACATGACTCACTTAGACTTCCCTAATAGTATAAATTTAATGCATTTATAAAATACCCATATAAAAAATAAACATATCCTATGTGTTAGTATCCATGGAATAAACATGGGATAGTTTGGTTTTTTTATTATTTTATCATATAGTGTTTAAAACATATGTTTAAAAACTAATAAAGATATCCCTTATCTTTCTCCCGGAAAACCCACTCGACCACCCATTCCCCATCACTCAAAACTTGTGAAACAAGAATTTACTATACCTTTCCTTCTATATATTCCTATAATGATTCCCCTAAACTCATAATAATCTCGTATAAGGCTTTTAGAAGCAACCTTTCATGGAAATAGATCCTCGAATCCCACTTTTTATTTTGAGTACACTCTTTGTACTAAGACATTTTATTTCCAATTTTTTTTGTTTTAATTTGTATGTACAGATCTATTTTATAATACTTATTATCACAATTTAGATAGATAAATCCTTTCAATCTCATTAACAACTTCTATGATACTTTATATCATCAAGTTATTATACCAAACATATAATATGACTTTTCATTCAAATCTTATTGATTGTAAATACTCATACCCATTCCCACTCATGGATTCTTACCCATATGGATCTATCATTCATTTGTTGGGTAAATCCATCCAAAAAACTCATATTTCTTAATTATGGGATTAAAAGAGATGAAATATGTTTTAATTTTATATTATTTTTGTGGCATAGAATTGCGTATACAAGATATGAAGGTGACGAGTGGCCCTATATTTTTGTAGTACTGTGATGCATTAGGAAATGACTTTATCTCATGAAATAGAATATATGGTGTGTGGGTGTTTATACAAACAAAAAAAATTCAAATATCCTGGTTGTTATCCTTTATTTATGTTTATTATTTCAAATTTGTTGTTTTTTACGTATTACTATATATCCTTCACATTATGATAATATATCTCAATTCATGGTTCATGTTTATGATTCTCATCTCTTTTATTTTGGAATGGTATTCTTATTGACTGACATATAGTACATTCATAATGTAATTATTTTATTATTCACTTACTAGAATTTACAGGTCACCCATTTCTTATGTACATCCCTAAGTTATCTAAGGAAGTATTAGAAGATCAGTGGAATATAACTGCATGTTTTTGAAATTTTTAAATAATGTTGTTAAACATATGCTTCTTTGTAATATGTTTTATACCTAATTACCAAAGGAAATCAGGCCTCACAATTTTCTGGGAAAATATTATGACTATCTTTATAAAATAAACCATTGATTATAGTGTATAAATGATATAGGTTTTCATGGATATGACATAAAGTGTAGTAAAATTCCTGGTGTGATATAAAAAAGTTGAGTCTTGATATATACTGTATTTCATGACCATGCGTCATCTCAATCATTCAATATCATATATCATTATATTGACCCCTATATCATGTGATGTTATATTTATAATTATTTTATTATTATATAATAAATAAAAAAATTATATAACAACTATGATAATTGGATCATTAAAATGGGTTGCTACAAAAGTTGTTCCATAATATTAATTTGTTAGAAAAAAATTAAAGAATGTTATACCATTCATACTGAATTGGTTTATTTAATTATTTGTTTATAATAATATTTTAGAATACTTATTAATATTATTTGGGCTCGTTATAATGATATCGGTGAAAATAATCTTCCATCTCTTTATTTTTATTAAGAGGTAATAGGGTTATATCTACTGAATAATGTCTTATATATTTAATTAATAAATAATATAAATGTAATATAACATATGTTGGATATTAGGGCCATGTTTGGTTTTGGGATATATTTGATTTCATTAGATCAAATATGTTTAAAGTGGTAAAGCAGTGAATATTTTGTTTTTATAAACTACTTATCATACTAACTAGGAAGATACACTAGCCTTAGAGGAATGGATGGAAAAATAACGGGAAACATGGTTCTTTAGATAGATCTTTGGACACCAAATATCAAATATTGGTTTCTGTTAAATAAAATCATATGTTTGTTTTCTTATTTTTATAATCTTACTAACTCTTGTAGAAAAACCATGACATAAGATTTATTAAGTATATGAAAAAATGAATGTTTCCAATGATTCCATCATTAATGTTTTCAATACAAATCTCATCGGACCAAGGATCACAAGATTTAGGATTTTTTACAAACATGAAATTGATAATAAGTTATGTTTCATATTTTTGAAAGAGGTACTAATAGGAAGATCCATCAGCTGGTCAATCCATCATAAGATCCAATACATCGGTCGAACAAAATCATCCAATAATTATTTCGGAAAATAATTTATTAGAATTATTGGGAGATGATAGGTATAGAAAATCAAGGTTTTTTTTCAGTAACACTTTCAATGAATCGAAATCAATGTTCCTTGTGAGGCAGAACATCATATTTTCCTAATTTAATTAGATAAACTAGAGTTTTTGAATGATAATGGGAAGTTGTTGACATCGATCAATAATTTAAGTTTAATAGAACGATTCATCTGATGTGATTAACACAAATCCATCACTTCAAGAACCAGTACTGATCCAACAATAATGTTGATGAATTCGATTCATTTTACCAAATAGAAGATTGAAAGGAAGTTAATTTTTTCAATTAGATCCATTGTATTGGTCTACCAAATTGTATGAAGAGTGTCATCATAATGAGGACGTGATATAAATTTTGATATGTAATGATTTTCTACTGAAGAGTATGCAAGATACTATAGTATAAATAAGTTTTAGTAATGTATTCATCAATTTTCAATTCACTCAGAGCATTAGATAAAGTAACCATTTGATTTTACTTATTATTTAGTGTATCGAGAGGAAATGTATTTTTGAGTATATTTAAATTGGGTCAAGGTAAATGGATATTTTATCCCATTTCATGATGTTATAATCCATTGGTGGGCATTTTGTTTGGAATTCAATTGGTCAAATTTTCAATATGAATGAATATTGGACTGAATCTGATTTGTAGGAACAATCAGAGTCACCAAAATAATAATAATAAGACAAGAGAAATGTTTCTAAAATTGATGAATGATATTGTTTTTACATGATTCAAGAATATTCAAGGAATATTTAAAAATTTTAGAGGATTCGAAATTGTAAACAAGTTAGTTTCAAATGGAATTAAAATTCACATATAGAAAAATAAATTTGAGCAGGAGGAACAATTGGTTTGCCAACCATAACCCTAATAGGACACTAATAAATGGAAGTTTAAGTACAAACATACATAATAATTGTTAACATATGTGCAGAGAAGAAATTTTTTATGTTCTATAGATGGTATTAAGATCCTAATTTGAGTATTGATTAATTTTTATGTTGAGAAGTCTGGTTGGGTCATTATTAGATAGAGAATCACTAAATTAAGATCCATTGGAGTGATCTCAATCAGTTGGAGACCCATCGAAGTGACTCCCATTAGTTTTAGTTATGTTTGATAGAGGTATATTGGTGTGAAACCCATTGAGAGGGTTCCATTAGATAGAGCTCTATAGGAATATGCAATTTTTAGTTTCCAATTTATATTTTACACATTTGATGTAGCAATAGTAGAAATATATATGGATAGAGGAGAACCAGACAGTGGCCATCAAACAATTTTTATTGGATTAATTCTTGACAAAACTATGTTTTTCTATGTAATCATTATAGATAGAATTTATATAAGTATTTATATTTAGAATATTCATATTTATTAAAGATCTAGAGGATGTTTCATGGAAAAAAATTTCATAACATATTTATTAATGTTCTTGAAGATTGTCATAGGTGAATTTTATCCATCCTACATGTTGCAGAAGTGAAGAATTTCATAATGTGGATTATGAAAAAAACAATAAATAAGTATTTAGATTTTTATTTTAACAAGTTACTAAAAATAATTGTTTTTGGGGTGTATACCCCTCTTTTTCAAAAGAGTAACTGAAAAGGATAGTTGTGGAATTATCCAACAACATATGGGAAGTTAACTATTGTGTTGTTGAAGTATTTTATGTGTGTTACTTCATATTCTATAAATAATACTATAATATAACCCATGTTTTTGGGAATATCCATCATGTATAGAAGTAGGAAACTGTACATAACTTTTTAAATAAATAATTCTACTCCAGATCTATAATTTTTACCTAAAAATGTGAGGTTGATAGTTTTAGATGAGTGGATCATTAATCTAATAATTTTTAGAGGGTATGATATTTTTATAAATAATTTAAGAAACTATATTATAATAAAAAAGGAACCAATGAGTCCACCCCACCCACCCTCTTAGTGGCCTCTATCCTATTTTTGAACATAAATTTGTATTAGTGGTTGATTTCATCTAAAATATCCATCTCAATGTATGGATAATTTTAATTCAATGAAAAATAGGGGTGTTCCAATATTTGATTTGAAAATTTGTCATTGTAGGAGGACAATGATGATTGAATATATTTTGTCTCATGTCCTTGAACGTTGAGATTCAATAATAGTAGTATTTCCACCTATTAATGATTCTTATAAGACATATAATAATAAGATATGATTATATATTGGTGGACAAGATCACAATTCATTTTTTGTAACTATTACTAAATGTGCTTATGAAAATATTACGGGGTTCCCAATAGCTATGAAAATGTCGGATAAATTGATGACATGTTATGATGGAAGTGAGAATGTTATTGAGGAAATATTATAAATCTATAAAAGTAAATTTGATGATATTAAAATTGATTATAAATAAATCATTGAGGGTTACTTATTATTATTAAATGAGATTGTATGTACCATCAAAAAATTTAGTGGGAAGCTATAAATATATAATATTGATAAGAAACAAATATGATTATTCTTTGATATATTTGATGCCTAAGATTCAACATTAAAAGGTCAGAACGATTTATCGCCTGATGATATTTAGAATAATCTTATAGATTATTAGAAGATGAAAATAATTGATTTCCAGAAAAATGGATGAGAATGAAATTTCCTTCAGAGGTTTGTTAATATGGATAAAGAGATATAAATAAGTTGAAGAATAATCAGGTGATTTAGATGTAGAATAAAAAGCCGGATAATTCAATAATATCACTCTCATACCTTCTAAAAAAATAATTTTAGGGAAGTTGGAAGGTAAAATGGAAAAAATAATTAAAATGTTTGAATTGTGCAAATAATGTAAATTTTGTAAAAAAAACCTTGGAATAAAATTAAAGAGATTTAGAACGAAGAATATGATAAAAAGTAAAGAAAAAAATTATAAGGAACGTAAGGAAAAAATTAATTATGATGGGAAGAAGAAAAGTTATATAAGCATAAGAAAGAAGTATGATTCCACTTCCAATGAGGAATCTCAAAAAAAACATCCATTAAGGAGTTAGGAAGGGAAGTGTTTCATCTAATAGTGATGATGAATTTGATGAAAGAACAAAACAAGAGTGGATTATTAAAAATAATTTTAAAGAAACACTTGAGGATAA
This sequence comes from Viscum album, assembly GCA_963277665.1. NCBI lineage: Eukaryota > Viridiplantae > Streptophyta > Magnoliopsida > Santalales > Viscaceae > Viscum > Viscum album. Next base: position 380,673,864 of record OY728120.1, on the reverse strand, counting down.
TACTAAACTAAAGAAGGAAAAAATGATGTTAAATAATGTTATTAATGAAATAATTTTTTAGAATCATGATCAAATCATGAAATAAGAAATTAAAATCATTTTAATTAATAACATAAAGAGAATATTGGTGAGTTTGAATGAAAATTATAATGATATAAATACAAATTATATGGTAATGATAATTGAAACCTTGTTTAAGCTACACATATAAATTAAATTAAAAAACAACTAGTAGAATATATATAAGATTTAAAATATGGTAAATGTTTTCAAATATAGTATGGATTATAAAGAAGAATTGTTGTCTAAAACATAATCCATATTTCCTAAGACACAATATGAGTTAACAAAAATGATATAAAACATCATAAAATCATTTTTAAGTAATTTATGAATATTCTAAATATGTTTAAAAGAATATTTCATAGAGAAAGGTTGTTAGTTTTTATTAATAAATGAATATTTAAATTTATTTATACTAATATTTCATGTTCAAAGATGATGATTTGTGTGAAATAAATCATCCTCTAATAAAGAGAAGAATTATTCAAAAAATTCAATATGTATTCAATGTGGTCCACATTCCATTGATAAACTCAAACAAAAAATTTATGATAAATTTTAATATCAGTCTGAATGATCATGATTCAGAATTTACTATTAGTATTATTGATTTTTTTTACACAATTATTATTCATGTTATCCTAGAATTTCTATATAAGGAAAAAGATATGAATCAATGGGGAGTTGTGATGGGAAAAGAATATCAAATATTCAAAAGTAATGTGTGGAACCAAAAATTAAAATTCAAAAGGTGAACAATAATTAATCCTCATAAAAGAAAAATGTGAAACTAAGTAAATATAACTACTTTAAGATAGTTGAAAAAAGTATACATCACGAGTATGCTAAAAGAGAGTTATTAGTCATTTGGCCAGAATAGGTTTCCATGGCTAGAAACATAGGTAAAGAAAAAATTCATATGAATAAAATGAAATGAAAATGGTTCCTGAAAATGATAACAGTGTAGATAAAAATACATCGACCGATTGTGGTTTGAAAAGTCAGAAATGTTGTATGGTGTGTGAGAAATAGGGTACAATTTCAAGAAATTACATGAAATATAAACCATTAAATACCTAAAAATATAATATAGGATCGTTTTATTCAATATAATGTATGACAGAAAATAATTTATTAGGATTAAAATTCTCTGTAAGTATAAAAATTATTTTCAATAAAAATATTTCCTTTATATTCAATTTGTACTTATACCGATTTACATTTAATTTTAAACCAATTAATTTATTTTATATTTTCATTAAACCACATATTTTCAAATGATAATACAATTCATAACATTTAATTTAATTTCCAGGTTATATATTATTATATTAAATAAATATACTTTATCAGTATTTTGTAGTTTTGTAAACTCAGTCTTGCGTGAACTGTAAACATTCAATGAAATTCATGGTTGTGTTTAATGAAACATAACTCAATGTCACAAGCATTTAATGTATATAATATATTTAATTTATTTAAAATAGTAATTATATTATAAATTATTGGGAAATAATATTTTCAATGAAAATTAGTTTATGATATTAATTTAATATATATATATTTTTTATATTCAAGAAAAATATTTATTATATTCATCAAATATATTTTATCATAAAATGATAATATCAATCCCAATATTAAAAATAAAAACCTATATTTTCATTTCATTAACTTCTAATAGAAATCCTATTTTAAATATGATTTTTTACACCTTTAGTGATTACATATGAAAACAATAATACAAATTTTAATTATAAACAAAAAATTATTTTTAGTGTAAATGTTTGGTATTTTTCTGTGATGTTTCATTTTTATTGAATAGTGAAAAATACATAATTTTAATTCAGAACATCTTTTTCATATAATATAGATATAATGTTAAATTAAATTTTAATTTGTTTTTAATGTAACATTATGTAAACTATTTTTTAAATAATCCAATTTAGAATATTTTAATTAATATCACATTGATATTGGGTATAAAAACATAGCAATCATTTTGATATATACTTAAAACCCCACATTGTCATCCTGTTTGCAGGATTAAATTTATATTACTTTATACAACTTATCTTATTCATATTTTGGAGAAATGTATTACATTTTATGAACCATTATTAATTTTAACATCTAATATATTTGAATTATTTTTCTTAACAAAAATAGTTGTGAAAGTAAATAAAATTAATTACAATGATTATAGTGAAATTAAGCTTAACAAGTGACTAATCTTCAAACATAAGAGAAAAAATGAACTATCGACTTGTCCAAAGAATATTTTATAGTCGTATATTTTCCATTAAAATTCAATTATTTTTTGTTTTATTTTTTAGTACATTATTTAGGTAAAAACATGGTTACACCTAAATTGTTTTCCAAAATGCCAAGTGTGTCATTTTCCTCCCACATAAATGGCGACCACCACTCACACTTTCTGACACCTCTCAAAACACCTTTGTTATGTGAATATCTGCCTAATTCACTTCCCAAAGTCTCTACCTTCCTCATTGGAGCTTTCATATGGTCCGAAATCAAACCAATGAATCCCCATGATGAAAACCAAAAAAAGGTTTACCTCATAATAGGTAACACATTTCCTCAAGATCCTTTATTTTATTTTCATTATACTCACCCTAAACTCTCCTCATTCAATAATTATATATAAAAACATTATCCTAAATATACTCATATAATTTTATGTTATTTTTATACGATCTCTTATACACACATCAATATTATGTGTAACGAACTTACCGTTTATGTGTATGGAAAACTATTTCCTCATGAAACAATTTTTCTTGTTTTTCTTTTACCACCTATCATGGGATTTCATTATGACGTAAACACTATTTATATATTTTTTATATGATATTTATTATGTATTTTTTCTTCTGAAATTCTCTTATTACACATAGGTTTATACATTTCATTATGTGTAAATATGATAACATCGTATGTGGAAGTGTTGACTGTCACCTCCACAAAGCGATGTGATTTGTTCACATGATACATGGAATGTTTAAAAGATGCTTTTAACTATTAATATATGATATAAAAAATCTCTATGATATTGATGACATAATTATATTTATGGAAACATAGTATATCATTTTGTTTAGTACCCTTTCACACACTTAAAAAGTGATAATGTCATTGGTGAACATGTGGACACCCACCTCTTCAACAAGATGTGATTTATTTTAGATCATAAAAATTATATATATAATTAAAAATAATTAAATAAATTATAATTTATAGTATATTTAAAATTATGTAATTATATAAGGATAACTTACCTTATTTCCATAACGATCGTTAAAAAATGGGAATGCTACTCATGCTTATGTACATCCTACCATCTCCATGATTGAAACATTGATTCATTTTTCCAAACCATATTTACAAATCTGTTTTAAAATAATAATTTTTGAATAAATACAAAAATAGTTTCATGGATTTTATTCTAGATAAATTATTTAAATAACCCTTTGACCATAGTTAACTTACCAGTGTTTTTATATATTAACATAATTTAGTCAAAACACCCAAGGTAAATTTAATTATTTAAATAGTTGTATACATGATGATATTAAGTGAAATAAAAATAATAATAAACATGAAAAAGGTTATGAATAAAATAAATAACTAATATATGTATATTTTTCAGGAATATAAATACACACGAGACATTTCAGACACATGGTAGGGATTTCGTCTCAATTTCATTTCATTCATTCACATGGTATTATTATGAACAATGATTATTTTATATTGTATATATACTCCTCATATGAAAATTATATAACGAAATTAATTAATTTAATGGTATTAAATTATTTCATTGATGTTATTATTTTATGGATCTCATGATTCAATATTAACTCAAGTAGTAAAATAATTTCATGCAACTTTTTACATCTACGAGATAAATTTCACAATCACCGCTTACATCATTGTGTTTTGTATCTATATTCCATTTTGATATATTATATCTTGAATTATTTTATCTTAAAGGTTTTTAAAATGTTAAATTAATTTTATTACTTCATAAGGCTTATTATTTAAAAGGTTTCAATGTGGTATGGGACATGTTGGAATGTGAATGAATATTTTCCACATGAATAATTTTAATTGTCTTTCAGTGGTATTTCCTTTTGAAGAAATAATATTACCACTGTTAAATAAAAACATTAAATTTACACTACCCTAGTTATTAATGTCCTCTTTCAGGTATTGTTACCATTTTCACACACTTTTGTACTTAAAATAATATATAAAATGTTTTTAAGAAAACCTAACATCATTTCCCTAGTTAGTCAGAGATCTTGTTTTCTTTTAAATTCTACGTTTTATTAAAATATTTTCAATATTTATTTTAAAATTATTTAATAAATACCTTTTTAAATTTTTTTATTTTAATAAATGTTTTTAGGGAATATTCTTAACTCATTCCAAATCATGCATTTTTATATCCTTTTTACCCTGCGAAAGGAATTTTCTTTTTTCCTTGTATGACATGTACAGATTTACACGCAATCATTTCATTAGAGAATACCTTACATTATTAAATGGTTACTTTTTAATATAAACATTTTCAAAATTTATTATCAATGAAAGGGGTTTTTAAATGGTTTTAAAATAAATGTATATATTCATCAAGATTGTTTTAAAGTAAGCTTTAATAGTATTTTTATTCATCATCAACAACATCCCTATATTTTTATTCCACATGGGATGTGTTTTATTGATACCATACATACTCATCCATTAGATGTTTTTGATTGATTTTTCCAAGAATAGTATTCATATTCACATCCATGATTCCTTTTTTCCCCTTGAGCTATTCAAATTTCATGTGATCATTGAACACTGATTTTCCCCAAGTTTTTCAATATTATTTATCAATGAAAATATTATCTCCTAAAATTTATACCAGTTTAACAGATGGTTTTTACGTGATAGTTATTACATTATTTTGGAATATATTAATAAACTTGTATATCATAATCCAAACCGATATTTTTCAAGGAAAATTTTTAAATCGATTATTTGATATATGAGAAATGGATTTCACTGGTACGACTTGTGTGGTAATAGTTATAAAGAGTTCCTTGATTCATCAGTAGTATCATTGGACGAGTAAATTTTAGAGCTTCTATAGATGTGGTTTTTACATGATGTGGTAAACCATATTGTGAATAGTATTAATTTTAGTTCTTCATTTTCTAGACACTTGAAGACTAATGGTTAATAATATCCATCAATAATTATAGTTTTTAATCATCCATGCGATTTTTTGTTGATATATTAATGGATACGTTTTATTTTTAGTTAATTGATTATATGGAATGCATTTCAATTTCTTACCTTACCATATTGATTTTTACTTGACTACTTATTTAAATGGATTGTTTTTTCTATTATTACATTTAAATACTATTTATGAAATTCCTTCTCAGTTTATTGATATCTTGGTATGAATGTTTTGTTATTAACCATTCCATATTTACTATTCTCATGGATTCATTATTTCTTATGTTTTAATTTACCCTTAATAAGCATTCAACTTCACCTATATTTGTTTTCATTTCCCAATGATTGGAAGAAGTGTACTAAGAATGAAATGAAAGGATATGCATGATGTAATAATGTTAATATCCTTGAAATAAATATGTTATAATTAGTGTATTAATTTCTGTTAGAAGACACACATATTTATTTAGTTTGCAAAAGATTATAAATTGTTCATTCCTTTAGGATGTGATTTACTTGTATCATATCCCAATGTAGTGGTACTATACATAATATATAAATCTTATAGGATTGTTTGTATACATTTGGTATCATATAGGGTTTAGTGTAAATCATGGGAACAAGATTTATGAGAACATAGATTGGAGAACATAGCCGAAAGGTAGATTTTGAGGAAAATTATAAAAGAATATCATTATTTTTCAGTAAATTATATACAATGTGGTTCTTCCTAGAAATAAATCCTTATTTAGAAACTATACTTGTATGTGGTTTTGGAATAGATGTATCTAGAAGTAACAACTCTGACAAGGAATGTCGGGCCTCATTCGATGTAACCTCAATCACAAAAATATGCCTTACTATGCACTAGGTTTGACGCCCCTGGGGGAAACGATTATGATAATTTACATTTTATTTACAAACCACATTGATGGAATTGAATATAGAATGGAAATTACTTAACTAGGATAAACCTTATAAATCGTAATGACCTATGTAGAAATAATTGGACAAACTATTTTTGTATTTTGGTTATATTAAAAAACTGATTGAAAATGTTATTTAGCGACAGACTTTATTTCAAGTATGTCTATCACATTTATTTTATAAATTATGTAAATATAATTTTATAAAAGGATAACATATATGTTGGGTGATATCCAATCCAGTCTGTTATGGACTTGGGTCTTGAACACATGACCAAAGGATGATTACATTTTAATGCCATCCACTGACTATGCAATGTCCAGGTTAATATGTCATTATTTTTAGTTAACCAATATGATGGATAAATATTAATGATAATCCTATAGTGTTTCTTTTGGGGATTATAGATTAATTTCCTTACCATATTAGTTTTGGAAAATAGTTATAGAATATAGTTAGATGTGTAACCCTTTCATGGGCCTTAAGAACCTTTTGAAATTTATTCTAGGGATTCAAGTATCAAAATTAATTTTTGGAGGAATTATAAAACTCACCCAAAAACTAAAAAAGGTTTAAATTTTTTTATAGAAAAATATAAAGAATTTATATATCGTTATATTCTATTTATGTAAAATAATTACCCAACATTTGGAAAAGGAATTTTAAATAACATTTTCTCCCAATGCCTTATTTTATCTAAACCGATGGTCTTCAAAATCATTACAGATTTATAGATTTTAATCCATTAACATTATATTTATCCTTCTATTTATTTTGATTGATTACCATAATCAGTCCATATAAATATTTATTCCTTTCCTCTATGTACGTAAATTCACCATCAAATAGTGTTTTCCTATATAGAGATCTTGTCACATGTTATTCAATTTGACCTTTGAAATTCATGTTATCTTTTATATAGAGGATGATTTAAGAACCCTTATAATGATGTAAGATATAAAACATAGGAAATATAAAACAATATATCACAAAGATCAAGTTTAAATTGAGAGGATGCAATTTAATTAAGGTGGAAATAATATAACGTCCTAAAAAAATTATAAACATTGTATGAGATAACATATATGACACACAACACTAATCACATAATGGAATATTATTTCCATTGAATTTTTAATATATTTACTATTTTAAATAAATTCAATATATTTAGTACCTCTCAATGAACATAACATAAGTTAGCTTCTATCGCACAAAACAACGACATTCTTCAGAATCATTCAATACAAGTATGACTGAGTTTTAACAAACACAACATATTATTAAAATGTTATTATTTAATATAATAAGATATAACCTAGCTTCTAAATTTGTGGTTATGAATAGTATTAAATAACTAATTAATATATTTTTTTTATAGAAGATATAGCATGAATTCTATGGATACTATGAAATTTTAAATGGATATGGGAACCAATAGATAATAAAGATTATATTTTTATAGGGAAATAATTTTATGATCAAAAAGGTGAATTATACTAATAAATTAAATTAATTAAAATTATTAGGTGATAATAATGTAATATATATATTATATTCAAAAAAATATCTTTCACATTGAACCCATAGATATGATAGGAACATGATAAGAAAAAACCTAATATTATATATAAAAACCTATATTTCTATTTTACCACCAACCCTCCTACACCCTCACACATCTCAGACAACTTATTTTCGGAAAAAATATTCCCAATTTACTTCCAATCATCACTCCATTAGTCCATTTAGCCTCCCATTTCAACGAATGATAACCACAGAATCCCTTTAGTGAAAATCATGAGGAGTTACTCATTCATATGTACAGTCTACCATCTCCATGATTATTTCATTGGTTCATTTCTCATAACTATATTTGAAAATTTGTTTTAATTTAAAATTAGTATAAAAATTTGATAATCATTTCATGATTCTTATTCTTTATATATTATTTTATGACACATTTTACCATAGTTGACCTACCAAATATATTCTTGACATATAAACCAAATTTGATCAAAACATATAATGTAATCATAATTGTTTATGTAGCTATACAAAACACTATAATAAGTGAAATAAAAATAATTATAAACATGAAACTTTTTGAAGAATTTAAATAATTAACAAAATTTTGTTATTATATAATATAAATAATTTGTATACATGAGAGACTCAATATATTGGATATCATCACAATTTTATTTCACTAAGTCATATTTTATTTTTAAGAACCTAGTTTCTGTTATATGGTGTATATACTAGTCCTATGATATTTTTATAATTAATTTCATTTATTTCATGTTATCCATCATTTTGATTGATTCTATTCATTCAAAGATCTCATTATTCAAAAATTCACTTGAGTAATTAGGGATTTTCATCTCTTTTTTTTCATATGGGTGATAAGTATCATATTAACTACTTAATTCCTTGTTCATTGTATCTATTATACATTTTGATATATCATATCATGAATTATTTTCTCTTAATTGTATTTTAAGTATTAATTTATATTTATTCCTTCATGCAGCTTATGATATTAAATGTTTCAATGTGGTATGAGACTCTTTAAAATTTATAATTATTATTTTTGTTAAGAATAATTTTAATGATATTCATATAGTATTTCAATTCAAGGAAATTATAATAAAATTGTTCATTAATCCATTTTATTTTCTTATCCTCTAGTTATTCATGATATTTTTCATGTATTAGTACCAATTTTTTACTCATTAGTACCTAAAATATTTAGTAAAATATTTTTAATAAAACCAGACATCATTTCTCTCTTTAGTCAGAGAATCAGTTTTCTCATAAAAACAATGTTTTATTAAAATTAATTAATAATACTTGTATGATGATTTATTTAAAACAGTTGTAAACATTTATTCTATTACTAATTTTTTCAATGGAATCTTCTTTTCTCGTTCTTAACAAGTAATTTACTATCTTTTTTACAATGAAAAAGGAATTTTATTTTTACATCATATGGTATGTATGAATTTATAGGCAGTCATTTCTTTAGTGGTTCCTTTTCATATTTAAAAGTTACATTTTTTTAAAAATGATTTCCAAAGTAATTATCAAGGAATTGTTATTTTATCTGTTCGTTAAAAAAATTATATGTTCATCATGATTGTTTTTAGATTATCTTTTAATAGTATTTCGATTTATCAATGTCGAAAACCATTAATTTTTACTCCAATAGTGATATTTTGTATCAATAACATCCTTACTCTTCCTCCAGATAGGTATTCATTGATTTGGCTAAGTATAGTATTCACATTCACTTCCTTGATTCCTTTTTTAGTCCCCATGAATTATTTTATTTTAATATGATCCTTGAATATTTAATTTACCAATGTTGTCCATATCAATTATCATGAAATATTTTACTTCCAAAACCAAATTTGATTTCCACATATGGTGTTTACATGGAAGTCAATTGATTATTCGTAGAAAAGTTAGTAAATATATATATCTTACTCTATATGGATATATGATAAGGTATATTTTGAAATAGATTATTTGATATATGAGATATATTTTGGACTAGTACGACTAGAGTATGGGCTAGTTATAGATTTCCCCTTCATATATCAATAGTCTCCTCAAATAGCTCAGTTTTCTAGCTATCGTAGATGGTTTTTTTCCTCATATTTTAAACTGTCTTATGAAAGTTCATGATGGTAGTGGTTCATGTTCTAGATAAATGACAAAAAATAATTAATAATTTCCCTCATTTATTTTAAGTTATTATTCATTCAAGAGATTTTTCATAAACATATCTACTGATACATTGCATTTTTATTTCATTGATTAAATGGAATTCATTTTAGTTTCTTATATTTCCATATTTATTTTTCCATATCTAGTTATTTGAATGTAATGTTTTTTTATCTTTTACCTTTTCCTATTATTTATGCACTTCCTTATCAGTTTATTGATATCAAGTTATGTCTGTTCACTTATCCACCATTCAAAATTAATTCTTCTCAATGATTCAATATTTCATCAGTTGTAGTTTACAAATAATGATCATTTGAGTTTTCCTTTATTTTTTCATTTCCACGAGAATCAAAAATATGTACTAAAAAAGATATTCAAGGTTACGCTAAATGTAATAAAGTAATTATCGTCGAAAAAAAATATTATTTTATAATTAGTGTATTATTTTTTACTCCAAGAATCATGTATGTATATAGCTTACCAAAGCTACTAAATTTTTCAATCTATCAAGATGTGATTTACTTTTTTAATTCTAATGTAATGGTTGTAGACATCGGCTTCGAGCCCTATGGTTTTGGGTCACCAGACAGTCTGTATAAGAGGAAATCATGAATAAGTTGTTAAAAATCAATATATAAAATATGTTACTAATGTTTAATAGAATTTTATAGACTCATTAAAAGAATATAAAAAGGAAAATAATTTTATTACAAAAATATAAAGGGTTGAGAAGAATGATGAAAAAATATCCAACGAAAAATCCAAAAAAATATTAAAATTTCAAGACTTAGAGAAAATTTTTAGTCTGAATATTTCTTTTGAGAAACTTATATGGTTCCTATTTATTCCCAAAAATATTTTTATATATGTATTAACCTATGAGCCATTTAGTGAGTTAAAATTAAAAAATTGAGTGTGAGACTCTTTATTATCCTATAATAGAAAGTAACAAGGTTACAAAAGAAGCTATTTTTTGTATTTTTTGTTTATACTCATGAAATTATTTGATATGTTTGTTGAAATGTGTGAAGGTTATTTTTATCATAACAAATGTTTCTCATATTACCCCAAATATGAGAATGATGAAAAGAATAGAAGAAAGTTATTACATGAAAATTGTATTATTAACATCATCGTTCATATTAATTATACTCACTTGAGTTATAAACTTGGTTGACCCACATTGGCGTAGACATTATTAGATAAGGGATATTTAGGAAGGAATTCTTGTTATATTATTTATCTATATATGGAAATTTTCTAGTATAATGAGTTTCCAGTTTGAATCAGATTCTGAATAAGAGGGCGAAAAAATATGGGGAGCAAGAATATAAGTTTGAGAGAAATATGTGTATGTGTTTCTAATGTTTTAGGTTGAGAGTATTTTATGCTATTGAAAAAACATAATGTGTGCGAATGATAAGGAATTTTTTTGGGTTATATTATTTATCCTTAGATCAAATATGTTTGACGTAAAAAAGATATGGATATTTTGTTTTGTGACACACCCTATCAGACTAACTAGGAAGATGCACCAGATGCATAGTAATAGATGAAAAAAGGAAAAAATGGTTCTAAGAATATATATCTAGATATAGAATATCGAATATAGGTTTTGGTCATAGAAAATAAAATTATTCTTTGATTGTCTTTCAATGTTACTAATTCATGTAGAAAGCACTAAAAACTGGAGTGAGTAGACGGTACAAATGAATGTTTCTAAATTTTAAAAAATTAAATTGTTTTGGATGTTGCTCATTGGAAAAAGGATTACATGATCCATGAGTTGTGAGAAATATTGAAATAAAAATTTATTGTGTTGTATGGAGTTGTAAGAGGTGTTGATCGACCAATCCATCCGACTGGATGCTCCATCACATTAGCTGATACATCAGTGATTCTGATTTATCAAATAAGACACCTGGAACGGATTCATCAAAATTATTTGGTGATGAGAGGTGTAAAAAATAAATGTCTTTGTTTTTAGTCATACACATAACGAATCAAATTCAATGTATCATCAGAGAAAAAACATAAGGATAAACTAATTCCATTAAAAGAACCATAATTGTTGACTAAGAATGAGAATCTATTAACATTGATCAATCATGAAATATTTGATGATCGATTCATCAGAAAAAATATATAATTATCTATTGGATAAGGAATATGTACAAATCCAATAGTAACATTGATGAAACTGATTAATTTTATTAGTGAAAAGATAGATAAGGATTTCATTTTTGTAATCAGAATATTTTGATATGTCTGATGGAATGTTTAAAGATTTATATCGTATGGATTATGTTATTGAAACTTTTAGAAGGACTGTGTTTATAATGAAGTGGTTGTAGGTGACAGATGTATAAAAAATGTTTTTTAAAATTTAGTCATCTTGTTTTAATTGACTCACATCCTCAAGGAATTTATTCTTTTGATTGTTCCTATAATTCAGTGGGTCAGGAGAAAAATAATGATTTATTATGTTTTAATTGGATCAAGAGAAAAGGATTAAAAGTTTGAGGTAGTGATATTATGATCCATTAGAAAACCATTTTATGAGGAATTTTATCAGATTCATTTTCTATAAGAACGTCCATCATATTGACTCTAAGGCAGTAAGAACAATCACAGTCAAAAAACATTGAATAAACATAGTGTATAAATATTTTTAAACTCAAAGAAGGATGTAGTACTGAGTTCATTAAAAAATATACATGAAAATTTGAAAAATTTTGAATTGATTTTTAATATCCAATGATAAATCGTGAATGAAAAATAAATTCATGGATATAAAAATTTTATTGAGTGAGAATAATAATTGGTTTTACATTATTTATCATAATAGGTTAACTATTAATTGAAGTCAACATACATTTGTACATAATAAAAATTCACATGTGAAGAGAGATTCCATACTGTAATTAATGTGACATGTATTGAGATCGCCAACAGTGTTTTGTTTCAAGTTGATGTTAAGAAGTCCTGATAGGTATTCATCAGATGAAGATCCGCTGAAGGAAGATCTATCGGAGTGACTTCCATTAGTCATATATCCATCACAGTGACACACATAAGAGTGAGTTCCATTGGTTAGAGGTATATCGAATGTCTCCCATCCACGAGATATCTCTCTATCTAAGGTCTACTAAAGGGAGAAATTTTCAGTAGCGGATTGATTCATTACTTAGTTGAAGACAGGAAAGTATAAGAAGAATCGAAAATAGGAGAATGGGAATGAGTCCATTGGATTGATGTTACCTAATGAAGTCCTATTTAGACTAACATTTTATATCTATTTTTTATAGATATAATATATGGAAATATTGATATAGAGCATATTCATATTTTTTGAATTTATGGAGGAAGTTTCATGGAAAAACCATTATTGAGATAATTTATTATGTTCTTGAAGACTGCACATAAGTGATTTCGATAAAGATTTAATGTGAGGGAAGTGAATGATTTATGATGTTGATCAATAAAGAAGAAAAAAATATTATATCCATGGATTAGAAACAATTAATGAAAATGATTCTTTGTTAGGTTGAGTAACTAGATATAGTAAAATGGGATATGAAAAGAATATTTGGGGGGTATGACCAACTATAAAAGGGAAGTTGAATACTGGGTTATAGAACTTTTTACTACTTATGCCTTATTATTCTATAAATAAATTATTAAAGGAATCCATGGTGGTGGGGCTATCCAAAATGTAAATGAGTATGTCATTGTAATGAACCTTGTATAATTGTATTATGCTACCTCTTTATACTTGATACATAATAAAATGAATGTTTGAGAGTTAAAGTTGAGTGGATCGTTGCTCTAATAGTTTTCAGTGTATATGAAATATTTATACAAAAGTTAAGAAAATTTCTTATTACAAGAAAAAAAGGAACCACTAATTCATGCCCCCCACACAAAATGGTCTAGATCCAATTTAGGTACATCAGATTGAAGATTTTGATGACTACTGTTATATGTTCAACAAATTCATGGAATATATAATGTGGATTAAAAGATAAAATGGAATGTGTTTTTACATGTTCATAACTATTATTCATTTTATCCATATTATATTCCATTCAATGTGAATTTTTTATTTTGATTTTTCATGTAACATTTTGACATGCATGATATCCCCAAAACCATTAAATTCCCATTAATATGGAAAAATATTTTGGATTAAGATATATTGTTTTATTTTTCATCACTAATGGTCCAATAAGTAATTAGGAGTTATTTTATTCTTGATTGGAGTCCATTTTGGGGAAGGATATTGCCCATGTGTTATCTGTTATTTTTCAAAAATAATTATTTAGTATTTTTCTTAAATTTAATTACTTTTTTGTATATTTATCTTATTTATCATATAATTATTGTTATGGTTTTTCAATAACATTAATTATATATGAACAATGATTAATGATCTTTGGATGTTTTGTGGGTATTATATGATTAATGATCATACCAATAATGTAGCGACCCAAACAGCAATCAATGAAAATTCCTCTATGTCTAATTAAATGATTAATTATGTAAGATGGTTATATAACATATGCACTTACATGGTTTTATGTTTTTGGATTCTAAAATAGAGTTATGAATTGTGACAGCTGCTAATTTACATGTTGAACAGTGATCACATGATTAGTATAAATATAGGTTTTGAACAAATCCAATTTACAAAGACAAAAGAAGAAATGGCCTCATCATATAGACTTGACCCATATGGAGCCCATTTTTCAGAGCTCAGAAAGGAGGTGGTGTCATCGAGATTATGTCTTCACAAATTCCACGCTGAGCTTCATCATTTGAATCTCAAACGAAACTGCAAATAGAAGAAGTGTAAGTTGATAGAGATTATCACCCTAGCGATGTTATCTGATCACCCCAAGAGTCTATCACCATCGCATACATTACTCTTCTTTATTATGTGGGTTTTATATGGGGTTATGTAACAATACCATATAACTATGATTATTGAATTATTTTTGTATATAATAAAGAATATACATTCATTTTATTACTGTTACTTTGTAAATAGTTTTTAAAATAAAAAATAGTATTTTTAGTTAATATTCAACTAAGAAATATATTTTCATAAATGAATGGATTTTTTAATTAAATAAGAATTTAATAAAATATTTTTACTATTAAATTTAATTTTACAAGCTATAATTGATCTTATATTTTTTATAAACACAATTGTATTTTTTCTTATTGTTTGAAAGCTGTTTTTGTCAAAACCTAGGAATTTTCAATAAATGTCGGTTTTTATTTTAAAAGTGAAAATTCAAATATTTATAAAAATATTTAGATAAAATTAATATTATTTTTGGAATCACGACATTGAAATTATCCAACAATGTATATTTCCAAATTTTCTAAGAGAGTCGAATTTTTGGATAAAAATTAAATACCGTTTAAATGTATAATGTATTTTATGACATCATAATGACCTATTAGTGATATAATAAAATAATATAAAGGTTATTTTAGGCCTATAAATGTTTTACCATTAAAATAATGTCATTTTTGGTTTGTTTTATTTTTTTCAAAAAACCATAGTGGACCTTCCAAGTCTTATAAAATATTTTAAAATTTTAAATTGATTTCCTTTAGAGTGTGACTCACATCCACACAATCAACCCTATTATTTTAATATTTTCGTCCAATTGCAATATAAAATATTTTCCCAATCTCCTTTGGAAAAAAACGTGGGAAAAAACAATGGGTTGTTTTTTTATTTTAATTACTTTAATGTGTGGTGTACCGAAACTTAATAATAAAGAATTCCCTCTCATTTCCTATATAAAACCACATTTTCTACCATTTCCTCTACACTAAAAGCCTTTGTATTTCGTCCAAACTCTTCCCTCCTCTCTCTATAATCCTCCAAATGCACCTCAGGATCCTAAGTAGCCTCTCTCAAGCCACACCCAAACCATTGGGATCAGACTTCCATGTAAGGAATTCATTCTTTTCTCATTTTATTATAGTTTCTTAATATTTTTATGCCCTTTTATTTTCCATTATATATTTTGGGGTATTATTTATCACCTCTCCAATAATTTCCACTTTATGTTTTAATGATGATAAACTCATTTCTCCCTCATCGGTGCCTTCCATGTATACCTGTTACCATGCCAATATTCTATAAGAATTTATCTCTCCTCGTTTACATTCAAGAAATTCTTTTATATTATGAATATAAATTCCATTACCTATTTTGGTACATATATACATATGACCCCATTAGGGTTCATTTCATCTGTATATGATGAGACACCACTTTCTCTCTCATCTACTATTTTTATTAATTTTTAGGTCACGTCATTACGCTGCCAAAATTGCACCGATTTTCCAATCCAATGTCATTTTGTAGTAAATACCAAAACAATTTCTCAATCATGTTTATTCACCTATATGAAAATTTACTTATTGACTATAAAGATTCATTTATTTATTCTACATTCCTTTAGTATGGAATAAATGTTGATTAATGAATCCTTGTTTTATGATCCATGTGACATACCTATGCATGAAATGAAATGTTTAAGAAGGTTGTGCCTTGATAACGCTCAAATTCATTGGGTAAAGATTAGTATCATTATATTTCATGTGAAATAAGGATTTAATCTTTCTAATTCATGTTCAATTAGAATTTACTCATGATAATTTAGTTGCAATGATGGTTTACTCATGATCCATGTTCAATGATCCTTGGCTCAATCTAATTCCTTGTTATGTGTTATCGCCACATTTATATGTTATGATAATCTTGCTATATCATGCCTTTATGATCATGTTATTTTATGCTCCATTGATATTCCTATTTCATAACATGTATTTTATTCTTCATTTTATGCCATGTTTACTCCCTTACTGGGATTTACTGATATCGGTTTTCAGATGTATGACATCGGGTTTTCCCATGCAATGCTATCAATGAGGGAATGTTGTGGTTATGTAAAACAATTTCAGTAAAGATGTTGTCTATTTTATGTTCTAAGATGTTATGTAATGTTGATAAACCCCAAATACACTTGATCACTCAATCTTCTATGTTTTATGAAGTGAATTTTATGTTATAGAAAAGTATAATTGTGTAATGAAAACCATGTTTTTCATGGTTGGTATCAGATTATAGAATTAGATATTTTTTGGGATTTGGATTATAAAACCCCAGTGAAAGACTTAGGTATAAGAATAGGTTTAATAAAAAATCCCGATTTCTGGGGAGTATTGAGTAAGTGGTTTATCAAAAAATAAATCCCTATTAGGATATGAGTATCTAGAGATGGCACTGGGATAGATGTGCCCAGGAGTGGAAACTCCAACAACGAGTTTCAATCTTAACCATGGGTATCCTGGTATACAACAATGGGCCTTGCTGCACTTTTGTTTACTATTCTCTCTCGAGATAGTCTTTGATAAATTAACAATATTAGTATGAACCTTTATTAATGGAATAAAAAACTCCCATATGAATATAAGATAGAAAGTGGAGCATTGATGACATAGATTGAAGCCTATAGATTCCTAAGATAAGGAAATAAAATTAATTTATAAGTCATCTTTTTTTTTTCTTTGGATTACCCTTTATGTGTAACCACTAACTTACCTTTTACTATAGAAAATGACCGGTAGTATGAGGACTCGGTCAAACAACCGATGTGAGGATCAATGTGATGATTGTTCTAATGAGATGCCCAATCACATGTGATTGAGAATCATGATCATTGTCATGATTCTCTCTTAGTTACCTCAATATTTGAATAGAAACATGGTTCAAGAGGAACGTTCACCCCCCCCCCCCAATGAACAATTCTCAATCGATAGCTTTTTGAGACAATGACCTCCTTCTTTTAATGGAACATCTGATCCCTCAATTACCGAACAATGGATCAACTCCATTGAAAATCTATTCTCCTTCCTTCAATGTTCCGAACAAGAGAAGGTTCTTCTGGATACTTATCTTATTCTAGGTGAATCTAATCAATGGCGGACATTGAAAAAAATATGAATCTTGAGGAAGAGGTCAAGGTGTTCGAATGAAAGGATTTCCTGAAAATGTTTTTAGAAAAATATTTTCCTCACACCCTCCAACTTAAGATGGAATGAAACATCCTTGCCCTCAAGAAAAATGATGAAAAATAAATTAGTGCATATGGGGAAAACATCATAAGGTTTTCATTATATGCCTATGGATTTTTCATTACCCCCGAATGCATGGTAGACCGCTTATTTGGTGCACTGAAATAAAGCCTGCGAAAAGCCCGGGTGATCCGTCACTTCGACAGCTATGAGGAAATTGTCGGCTGTGCCCTCAAGGTAGAAATTGAAAATAGAGAATCTCAGGGGTATCATGGGGATAATAATTGAAAGGTGGACTTCAATTCTAGCAGTCTGATGGATAAATCCAACGGTGCTATGAAAATACAACACCCCACATTACAAAGGAGTAGAAAGATTCACCTTGGAAATTTCATGAAGGGGATGAGGAAATTCTTTAGGTATGGAAGAGAAGGGAACATTGTCATTAACTGATGAAAATAGAATCTTGTAGTTGTGATAGAGGATAGGAACTCTCCATTAAACTCTCAACGCATTGTTAATTGCATCAACTGTAAAGACCTAGGGAAACATTCAAATTAGTGTCCTAAGCCAAGGATTTTCGGACGAAACCAACAACCTCCAAGGAAGCAAGGGTGAGATTTTTCTATCACTACCACTGAAGTGAACCCCAACAACGAAGTGCTGACAGGTATTATAGGTGTTCATTCAAGAATAGAAAAAATATTTTATGATTCCATTTATATGCATTATTTTATATCAAAAAATATTAGTTGAACAATCCCAACACCACCAAAATTCAGGAAATTAAAGATGTAGGTGAGTAAAGAAAACAGGGTAATCATTACATCCCATGAATATAAATCATCCCCTTTCATAATTTGTGGATCAAACTTTCAGAAAAACCTCTCCATTCTCCCTATGGTTGAATTTCATGCAATTATCAGGATGTATTGGATTTCCTTATATAGAGAAAACATAAATTGTCGTGAGAGGGAAATCACTCTCTATATGGATAATCGACACCTTATTAAATAAAAGTGCATGGAGGAAGATTAATCTTCATTACAACCATTATTTAAAGTGTGGATATTACTGCCCTATGAGAACACGTATCTAGCTTAGACGATTGAGTCCAAGGAAAGAACCATACATGAAGACATGCCTATTGTGAGGGAATTTTGCGGAAGTACTTCCTGAGGAATTCCATGGTCTTCCTCCTAGAAGAGATGTGGAATTCTAAATTGACCTTATACCTGGGACATTTTCAATATCCATGAATCCGTATAGAATTGAAATTATTGATCTTGAGGAGCTAAAGAAAACACTACAAGAGAATATGGATAAAGGTCTTATATGACCAAGTGCTTCACCAAGGGGAGATCGAGTCCTATTTGTCAAGAAGTAGGATTGGTCAATGCACCTTTTCATTAATTATTGTGAGCTCAACGAAATCATGATAAAGAACATGTATTCTATGACTCAAATTGATGACTTGTATGATCTGTTACATGGAGTACAATACTTCTCCAAGGTTGATTTGCGGTCGGGATATTTTCATGTAAGGGTGAAGAAAGAAGATATCCCCAGGACTGATTCTTTACAAGATACCACACTATGAATTCATTTTAATGCCTTTTGGACTCACTAATGCTCCACCAATCATCATGGAATTGATGAATAGTGTCTGTATAGATTTTCTCGAAAAATTTGTGGTAGTATTTATAGATGATTTTCTAATATAGTCCAAAACCAAGGAGGAGCATGATAAGAATCGAAGAACTTTACTAGAGACCTTGTGAAAGGATAAGCTAAATGAAAAGTAAAAAATGTTTGAGTTCTGGATAAAATAGGACTCATTCATGGGTCATAACATCACAATAATAGGTAAATATGTGGATCCTTCCAAGAAAAATACAATTAATGGATTGTTGAGGCCAATATCGGTAATGGATATTTGTAGCTTCTTGGGGTTAGCTGGATATTATCGTCGATTTTGGAGAAAATTATCATTATTTTCCAACCCTCTTACCAAGATAACTCATAAGGGACTAACATATTATTAATGTGATGAATGCGACGAGAGCTTCAATGAGTTAAAAATGAGGCTTATCATTGTTCTTGTGATCACATTACCCATGAGTGGAGAAATGTTTTTCGTATTTAGTGATTCTTTAAAGAAGGGAATTGGTTTTGTGTTGATGTATAATGATAATGTGATAGCCTATGCCTCAAGTCAGTGTATATCCATGAGAAAAAATGTCCCACGCTTGATATGGAGTTAAAAGTTGTGGTCTTTGCATTGAAAATTTGGCGACATTATCTCTGTGGGGAGAAGTGTGAGATATATACTGATCAAAAGAGCCTCAACTATATATTCACACAAAAATAGATTAATATGCACCAACGAAGTCAGATAGAACTCATCAAGGATTATGACTTCTTAATCCACTACCATCACAGTAAGGAAAAAAAGGTGGAGGATTCTCTAAGATGAAAGGATCTGGTATATTAATCAATGAAAAAACTGAAAAGGATCCAATCGTAATAGATTAGCAGAGGATAGACTTGTGAATCATTAAGGGAGGAACATCATCAATACTTTCTTAAATGATTTCTCAATTATCACTCATTTTATAAAATAATGTATTCTCATTGAAATTAAGTGGAAATTCTAAAATGGGTGGAAGCTATCAAAAATGGGAAATACTCAAAGTTTGTGGTTGACATAAATGGAATTATGAGATTTGGGTAACAATTATGTGTACAATTCGATCTAGAGATAAAGAAGGAGCTTCTGAATGATTCATATAGCTCAACCTTCTCTTTTTACCAAGGTATAACAAAGTGTATTTGGATATCTGAGAAAAATTTTGGGTGGAAAGTATGAAAAGGGAGATTGCTGATTATACATCAATGTGTCTGGTATGTCAGCAAGTGAAGGTTGAGAGGAAAAAGCCTAAGTGGATGATGCAACCAATGCCCATACCAACATAAATATGGGACAAAAATACCATGGACTTGGTCACTGGACATCCAAGGACATCCAGAGGAAACAATGCTATATGGGTAATTGAGGATCATCTTATGAAGACAACTCACTTTATCGCGATTTGATAGGATATCTCATTGGATAAACTTGAATATATTTACTAAAAAAATGTTGTAAGGCTGCATGGAGTACCACTATCTATTGTATCCCATTGTGATCTGAGATTCACCTAAATTTTATGGAATAGTCCCCCACAAGCTCTAATCCCTGAATTGAACAATAGTACAGCTTATCATCCTCAACAGATGGAAAACCTGAGCGAACTATTCATACATTAGAAGATATGTTATAATCATTTTCTTTGGAATTTAAATGGGTTGGGACTAACATCTTCCACTGGTTGAATTTTCCTACAATAACAGTTTCCACTTGAGCATCTGAATGGCACCATATGAATCCCTTTATGGGAAAACAAGGGGAACACTGCAGTTTTTGGATGATGTTGGCGAGCATAAGCTTATTGGACCTTAAATGGTCGATCAAATGGTGGAGAAGGTGAAAAACATTCAGCAGAATATCAAGGCTTCCCAATGTCGAGAGAAGAGTTATGTGGATAACTGTCCACAAGACATTGAGTTCAATGTTAGGGGCATTGTATTTCTATGCATGTATCCATGGAAGAAGTTCATGAGGTTTGGAACAAAAGGGATGTTAAATCCAAGGTAGATAGGCCCCTTTGATATTCTTGATCATGTCGGGGCTATGGCCTATGTATTAGCAATTCCACCCACCATGGCTAATGGTAATGGTGTCTCTAATGTATCCCAATTAAATAATTACATACCAAACCCTTCACATGTACTCTCTTCAGAGGTAGTACTGTTAGAGGATGATCATTATTAGGAGGAGAAACCAGTGAAGTTCTTAGATCGTTGAGAAAAAGGTATACGAAATAAGATAATGCCCCTCATCAAGGTGTTGTGGAGCAACAACAAGTTTGAAGTGGCTACTTGGGAATTAGAGGAATTGATAAAGTGGAGTTACATGCATCTGTTTTACTGTGGGAAAAGAAAATTTCGAAGGAAAAATTTCTTATTGGGGGGAATATTGTAACGACCCAAACATCTATCATTGAAAATTCATCTTAGTTTAATTAATTTTCTTCTTATGTAAGATTGTTATATAATGTATCCACATACATATTTTTTTTTGTTTTTTTTATTTTAAAATATGATTATAAATTGTTACTTTTACTAATACATCTGTTAAACTGTGGTTACATAATTAGTCTACATATAGGACTATAAAAAACAATTTACTAAAAAAATGAAGTGATGCCCTCATTCGGTATATGTTCCCATTAAGAAGCCCATTTTTCGAAGATCAGAAATGAGGTGGCGTCATTGGGATTGACTTTTGACAAATCCCAAGCCGAGCTTCAGCACGTTAAGCTCAAATGGAACCATCTATGGGAGAAGTTTAAGTTGATAGAGATTTCCACCTGAGTGATGTTATCCAAGCCATGCCAACAGTATGTCACCATCGCACACCTTACCCTTCGGTCTTATGCTGGTGTTATAAGGGGTTATGTAACAAGAACATAGAACAATGTTTATATACATTATTTTTTGGATATAATAATGATATAATAATGATTTTATTATTATTACTTTGTAAATAGTCTTTTAAAGAAAAAATCTATTTTTTAGTTAATATTCATCTAAAAAATATATTTTGATAAATTAATGGATTTTTTAATTAAATAATTTTTTAATAAATTATTATTATTATTAAATTACAATTTATTAGGTATAAATGATCATATAATATTTATTAATACAATTGTAAATTTTATAAAGGATTGAAAGATATATTTTGTCAATACCCATGATTTTTTTATAAATGTTAGTTTTTATTTTAAAAATGAAAATTCATTTTTTAGAAAATTATTTGGGTAAAATTAATATTATTTTTCAAATAAAGGTGTAAAAACTATCCAATGGTGAATTTTTCATAATTTTCTGAGATAATCAAATATTTGGGTAAAAATTAAATACAGTTTAAATATCTGATGTGTTTTATGACCTCATAATGAACCAATAGTGATGTAATAAAATACTATAAAAATTTTGTTAAGAAAATAAATGTTTTAACATTAAAATAATGTTATTTCATATTTTTTTGATTTATTTTACAAAGCCTTAGGGGACCATTCAAGACTTATAAAAAATTTCTATTTTAAAATTGATTTCCTTGATAGTGCGACTCACCTCCACATAATCAACCCTATTATTTTATGAAGTTCATGAATTGGCCTTATAAAATATTTATTTCCACTCCCCTTTGAAAAAAAAACAAAGGCAAAAACCATGGTATGGTTTGTGGTTTTCATAAGGCTAACGTGTAGTGTCCCAAACCTAAATAATAAAGAATTTTCTCTCTTTCCCTATATAAACCCTCCCAATGTCCCACTTCCTCTTCACTCAAAGCCACTAGTTTTCAATCCAACCACTTACCTCCTCTCTCGAGAATACTCCCAAGGCACCCAGGCTACCAAGAAGCCTCTCTCAAGAATCTCCCAAGCCTTTGGGATCACTTTTCAATGTAAGGGATTCTTCCTTTCCCATTTTATTCATTTTTCTTAATATTGTTATGCCCTTTTATTTTCAATTATAAATGTTGGGGTATGATTTTTCAACTTCCATATTATGTACCATTTAATATTGAATGAAGATAGACACCTTTATCACTCATCGGTGCCTTCCATTAAAACATGCTACCATTCGGAAATTCCGTATGGAATTTCTCTCTCCTCATTTACATTCAAGTAATTTTTTTGTATTATGAATATAAATTCTACTAACTGTGTTGGGACATGTATCCATATGAACCATTACTGTCCATTTCATGTTTTTATTATTATACACCCATTTATCTCTCATCAATTTTTTTTATTTCTTATGTCACGCCATTACGCTGCTGAAATTGCACTGGTTTTCCAAGCCAATGTCACTGTGTAGTGAATACCATGCCCATTTATCTATCAAGGGTATTCACCTTTATGCACATTTACATGTTGATTATAAAGCTTTATGTATTTATTTTTCATCTCTTTATCGCAGAATAAATGATGATGAATGATTCCATGTTGTATGATCCATATGGCACATTTATGCATGAAATGAATTGCTTAAGAAGGGTGTGCCCTGATAGTGCTTCAATGAATTGGGTAAAGATTATTATAATGATACTTCAAGTGAAATTATTAATTACTCATGATAATTCATGTGAACTAAGGAATTACTCATGCTAATTCATGTTCAATTATGGTTTACCCATGATCCATGTGCAATGAGCCTTGGCTCAGGATAATTCCATGTTATGTGTTATTGCCACATTTCCATGTTATGATAATCATGCAATATCATGCCTTTATGTTCATGTTCTTTTATTTTCCATTGATAAGCCTATTATAAAACATGTATTGTATTCTTCATGTTATGTATTTTTTACTACCTCATTGGGCTTTATTGATCTCCCTTTTCACAAGTATGTCCACAGGTTATCCAATGCAATGTTATGTATGAGGGAAGGTCATGGTTATTTAAAAGAAGTTTTCTATAATGATGTAGTCTATTTGATGTTATAAGTGGTTATGTAATCTTAATAAGCCCCAAAGTCACTAGAGCTATCGATCTTCTATATTGTATAAAGTGAATTTTATATAATAAACCAGTTTATGTATGAAAAAATGTAGGGTTGTCAAAAATAAATTATTAATTAAATCAATTATATATATATATATTGTAATTAATAGACATGGATCTAATGAATTATACATATATTAGGATATGTAATAATCATTATAGGAAATAAGGCCTTTTCCGATGAGAGTAGATCTCGTCAACCCATCGCAAAATAATAGTTTTTTGCGATGGGCTTAGGGTTCCTGTCCAAGAGGTTTGGCACGGTATGGGGTGGACTGTGCGCCAAACTACGGGAAGGGTATTTGGGATGGGGGGTCTCCTTGTCACAAATACTCAATCATAGTAAATACTATTAGTGACGGGGAGGCACCCCCCTATCGCTAATACCCGGCGGCAGAAAATACTATTTGCGACGAGATCTCCCCCTATCGCAAATAGTACTTTTGCAAAAAATCTAACCTATATATACCCCTCATCCGATTTTTCATTCTTCCCCTCTACTCCTACTTTATCTATCTATCTCTCAACTCTAATTTTAGAATTAAAATTTATCAGAGCTAATTTTTTATGAAAAGTTTTTGAAGTAATCTACCAATATAAGAGATCTTGTTTAAAAGTATTTATGTTTTATTTAATTTAACATTTATTTGAATTTTTTATATTAATTTTAGTTATTGTTAATTAGTATTAATTAAAATAGATTTAGATTGTTTTTTTCATCATTAATTATTATTATTAAAAAATTTAAATGATTAGAACTAATTATTAATAATTAGTAGTAAAAAGGAATTATTAATGATAATTAATTCTAAATACAATAACTAACACTAATTTGTAATTAAGAGTTGTAACTTGCGGTAATTTGTAGTAATTAACAATAATTGACACTTATTAGTAACAATTAGTGGTGAATAGAAATAATTAGGAATAAATAGAAATAATTGGTAAAAAATAGTAATAAATACTAATAATTAGTAATAAATACTAATAAATACTAAAAATTAGTAATAATTAGTAATAATTACAAATATTTTGTAATAAATAGTAAAAAACTGTAAAAAATTTAAATTTTGTAATAATTAGTATTAAATATTTTTAATAAGTATAAATTAGTATTAATCTGTATTAATTTGTGTAAATTAGTGTTTATTAGAATTAATTTGTATCAATTAGTATTAATTTGTACTAATTAGTAATAAATTTTAATTGATACCCATAATTAAAAATAATTAGAAATAATATGAAATAATTAGAAATAATTAGCAATAATTAGCAATAATTAGCTTTAATTAAAAAACAAAAGAGTAATAAAGACTAATATTAAGAAATAAATACTAATAATTAGTAATAATTACTCATAATTAGTAATAAAAACTAGTATTTAGTAATAAATACTAATAATTAGTAATAATTAGTAATAATTTGTAATAATTAGTAATTGGAAATAATTAGTAATAATTAGAAATAATTGGAAATAAATAGTAAAAAATATTAATAAATGCTATTAGATACTAATAATTATTAATAATTTGTAATAATTAGTAATAATTGGTAATAATTAGTAATAATTTATTTTAATTTGTAATAATTAGTTTTGATGAGAATTAATTAATATTAATTAGTAATAAATAGTGTTTAATGGTAATTAATACCAATAATTAGCCAAAATTAACAATAATTAGAAGTAATTAGTAAACAAATAGTAATAAATACTATTAATTAATAATAAATACTAATAATTAGTAAGAAATACTAATAAATACTCATAATTAGTAATAATTAGTAATAATTAGTAATAGTTATTAATAAATAGTGTTAATAATAATAATTAGTATTAATTAGTTTGAATTAGTAATGAATGGTAATAAATAGTAATTAATACTAATAATTAGTAATAATTAGCAATAATTAGTCAGAATTAGCCATAATTAGTAATAATTAGTAATAATTAGTTGTAATTAGTAATAATTATCAATAATTAGCATTAATTGGGATAAATGGTTATAAATAATAATAATTAGTAATAAATACTAATAAATACTAATAATTTGTAATAATTTGAAATATTTACTAATAATTTCTAATAAATAGTAATAAATAGTATCAATTAGTAATCATTAGTATTAATTTTTAATAATTAGTAATAATTAGTATTAATTAGTAATAAATAGTAAAAAATATCATTTAATACTAATAATTTTTAATTAATAATTATAATTTGTAATAATTAGAAATAATTATAAAAAACTAGAAATAAATAGCAATAGTTAGCAATAATTAGCAATAATAAGAAGTAAGTAGTAATAATTAGAAATATTTTGAAATAATTAATAATATTTGGAAATAATTACCAATAATTCATAATAATTAGAAAAAAATAGAAAAAATTACTAATAATTAGAAATAATTACTAATAATTAAAAATAATTAGTAATAATTAGAAATAATTAGTAATAATTAGAAATAATTATTAGTAATTAGCAATAATTAGTAATAATTATAAATAAATACAAATAATTAGCAATAATTACTAATAATTAGGTACAATTACAAATAATTAGAAATAATTAGCAATAATTAGCAATAATTAGAAATAATTAGCAATAATTAGTAATAATTAGTTATAAATCAAGATAGTTGAAATAAATTGTAAGAACTTGGCACAATTTCTAGTGGATTGGTGGCACTCCTTTTTCTCGATGACTCTTCTCCATTCACCTCTCATAGACTCAAAAGATTTTGAAAAATGTGGTTCTATGTAAAATTTTCCATTCTATTATGCACTAGATTCGATATGCATTTTTAGGACCACATATTTCATAATGTTTTTAGGCAGTGACAGTTGCAAGAAGATGATTTATCGACGAAAAAGAGGCTCTTTTGTCTAGTGGATAATTTACTTGCATTTTTATCACACTGAAATCAAAATAAAGAATTTGGCCGAAGGTATGCTTATGCATTCTCATATGCACGAGAATGGATATGTGTACCTCCGAGAAGATTCCTCCACGTAATGTTAGTGTGATAAAGTTTCAAGTAAATGACCCGTCGGCCAAGAGAGTTGTTTCCAATCCCCTAGAAATTATGTCACCCATAATTAGTGGTAATTATTATGAAGTGGCTGTAATTATTTTTCTTTTCATTTTTGTATAAAGTTTTTATTATGTCATATTATTTAAAATTGGTAATGATTTTAAATTTTGTAGAAAAATATGGAACAATGATGTAGAAAATAGTCATTATTAAATGATTGTGCTTGGATAAATCAGCATAAAAAATCCAAATAGTTCTAGATTAAATATTATATATATTCATGTTGCAGAAGATTTCTTATCATTTAAATCATCAAAAACAAAACAAAATTCGAAAGGAACAATTTCCTATTCGTGTAAAATATGTACTCTAAGAACGATTGAAACATTTGACAACATTGGGGGACATATCTTGGATTTGGGTTTTCAATAAGATTATGATTTTCATTATCAAAAAAATGATCATGGTTCTAGAGAAGATACTAATAATTTGATTCTGGATCCATCTCGATTTCAATATTTAGTAGATCATGTTGCATGTCCATCTGTTCAAAAAACTGAAAATTAGGATGATATTGATTTAACTAATGAGTTGGTACCATATGAATTTTAAGTTTTTTGTGGTATTTTGAGGATTCATTATATCCTGGTTGCAAGATTATAAAATTAGAAGCTGTTGAAAATTTTATGGTTATTAAATCAGATAATGGAATGTCAAACAACTGTTTTGATCATATATATATTTTGGTTAAAATATTTTCACATGAAGAAAATGTGTTTCCTACAGATTATTACGAGAACAAAAGGATGGTTCGTAATCTAGGCCTTAGTTATCATATGATTCATTCATGTGAAATTGATTACATCTTACACTCTGGTGAAAATTATTCGTTGAAAAGTTTTCCCACATGTGGACAATCGTGGTATAAAGAAGCTCAACTGGGGAAGTCTGGATTGATTCCTGTAAACTAGTTCAGATATTTCCCAGTTATACATAGGTTACAATGATTATTTTTGTCTTAGAACATAGTGACAATGATGTCATGACACAAAACAATTATTTCGACAAGTTAAAGCAAGAATCACCCAACTGATGGTGATTCATGGAATCATTTTGACCGAGTTCCTCCACCTTCTGATTTAGAAGCTTAGAATGTGTGATTGTATCTTTATACTATTTGTTTTTATCCGTTTGGTTTTATGGTAGTCAGTATTCATGTTTTCATTTCATTATAACTTCGTACAATTTACCTCTATGGATGTTGATAAAAGAACCTTATATATTATTGAATTTTTTAATCCCATGAAATCCAAAAAAGAATATTGATGCTTATAAGAAACCATTGATCAATGAATAAAATTCATTGTGGATTAAATGTGTTAGTACATGCGATGTTGCTGCAAAAAAAAATTTCTAACTAAAAGCTGCATTGATGTGGACAATTAGTAACTTCTCAGCATATATCATGTTATATGGATGGAGTACACATTTTCTGAAATCAAGTCCTTATTGTATGAGAATTAAAAAATAATTTATGATCATAAATTGGAAAAAATATTTCAATTTTTACTGTCATCACAGATTTCTTCCAACTGGTCATCCATTTCTGAGGAACATATCTCATTTCAGAAAAGGCACAACTGAAATGGATCGACCGTAAAAAATTATCTCGGGTACAGAATTAAAATAAGATGTATTTTTATTAACTCTAATCAGATTTCGACCGAAAATAATCCTACAAAAATTTAATGGCTTTAGGAAAGAACATAATTGGATAAAATGCATCATTTTTTGGGATCTTCCATATTGGTCTGATTTTTCGGTGCACCACATGATGGATGTCATGCATATTTAAAAGAACTATTTTGATAATTTATTTCATAATTTTTTTAATCAATTAGGTAATACCATTGATAATGTAAAGGAATGAATAGATCATTCCCAAATTTGTAGGCAACCAAAACTCAAACTATTTGAAAATGTCAGATCATAGAGGTTAATGAAGCCAAAAGCAACATATACATGGAAACTTTTCTGGGATCTTCCATTTTGTTATGATTTTTTAGAGCAACACATATTGGATGTAATGAATATGGATAAGATCTATTTTGATAATGTATTTCATATAGTTATTGATAAATTATGTAGGACCAAAGATATTGTAAATTC
Organism: Viscum album; assembly: GCA_963277665.1. Classification (NCBI taxonomy): domain Eukaryota; kingdom Viridiplantae; phylum Streptophyta; class Magnoliopsida; order Santalales; family Viscaceae; genus Viscum; species Viscum album. The sequence goes on along the minus strand of OY728120.1, from coordinate 380,643,903 downwards.
ATGATTAGATCTTGCCCAAAATTGTAGGTGACCAGAACATGAACTATTTGAAAATGTCAGGTAACAGAGGTTAATGAAACCAAAAGCAACATATACACTATACAAAGTGAATCATTTATTATTTTTTTAGTTGATTACAAATATGAGACTTCCAGATTGTTGTTCTTCCAATTTGGGAATATGTGTTAAGAATGGTAATTTTACCGGATTAATATGTCATGGTGGTCATGTTATAATTGAAAGAATTATGCCTATTGTATTAATAGGATTTTTGAAATCTATGATTTGGGATACGATAAAAGACATATCATATTTTTTTGACACATTTGTTTGAAAACCACAAACTATGATGCACTAAAAAAACTGGAAGAAGAAGTTGATGTAGTTATAGGTAAAATGGAAATAATCTTCCCACCAACTTTCTTTGACTCAATGGAACGTTTGATATTACATTTTCCACATGAAGAAAAATGTGTAGGTTTCGAACTATTTCGATTGATGTACCCAATCAATAGATGAATGCAGAAATTGATGAAAAGGGTACGTAACAAAGAATATTATAAAGGCTCAATTGCTGAAGCTTATTTGCAAGACGAAATTTCTTTTTTCTCCTTCGTTATTTTGAATCTAAATATCTCTCAAAAAACCATATGGTATGGAATGTGGGGAATTTTGATGATGAAATCTATAGAGACCCAAACTTGATATACATAGACATTACATTACTTTTTCCGAATACTTAATACATTACAAAAATAGACACCCAAAGACCATATTATCATAGTGTCTTTGGAAACTCGGAACATAATCTTCTAATTATGGTGAAAGATCTTCAACATCTCCCTTAAAGATCTTCCCCTTTGGTTTTCTTACCTATAATTTTTGTTTATATACTGGGGAAAAGAAAACATAAGAAGGGTGAGCTCAAATTCTCACTAAGGGTTAGCATGGAAAAAATAAAACAACCCACATACATTTGAACTTAAAATAATGAACATAATTTTTAAACATTAAAATCTTGAGCAATGGAATTAAGACTGGTAGTAAGTAAGGCATAGAAAATAATGGAACATCAATCATGATAAAATTGAAGGGGAATAAAACATGTAATTCTTGAAAACCATTAATCAAATGATTTTATTTCCATAGTAGCCAAGGCATTGCTGCTAAGACCATCATAGTGGAAAAAGACCATTACTTAATTGGGTTTACGTGCCATTCTAGCCCTGTATTACTGAACCAGATTCACTTTTCATTACAGCCATGTCTATCTAATGATATCTAAATCTTTAACCAATGAATTTGAGGGAGATATAGGACCCACCCATCTCATAATTTAATCATTCTTAATTGTGAAACAAAATAAACATAAATAATTCATCATGACCCAAAGAGTAAAATGGGTTTCATAAACACCATCCCATAATAACATCATCCATATAGAACAACTGGATATCATTTCATCATATGAAGAGTGAAACCATTAAAATAATATAGACATTATACTTGAATCATACACATATGAAATAATGTCATCTTTGATGGAAAACGGTTTTGATAAAACACTTGAAATGAATTCTGGAGGAAAATATACATTGTTCTTCAAAATCATTTTATTTTCACAAAATGACCTGAAATTTTAAAAGAAAAGGATTTTGTTGTGAATAGTCATGAAATCTTGTATTGTAATATTCATGAAAATAAGGCGTTTTAGACCGTTAAAATCCATTCATTCCGTATAAGTTAAGAAAACATTTTCCTCATACTTTTGTCGGAAAAGTCAAAAAGTTCCTCATTTGGTAAACAAATGAAGGATTACTTAAATAACACAAAGCAAAAGTTAAAGAGGAGTAAACATGAAATTTAGAATACATGGAAGAATATTAAACACTTTATGAAAAACATTTTATGGGAATGGATGAAAAATATAACCCTAGTAAATACTTACGTATAAGCAATCTCAGAAACAAATGTGATTGAAAAATTATACCTTACCTTAGGCCTGATATGCTTCATACGAATCCTAACCTCCTGGATAATGATTTAAATAATTTCATTGACTTATTACATATTAATATTAATTTTTATAATATCATATATGGTTCACTTAGGACTTTATATTACCTGTTCTTTTGTAAATTCCATGTTGAAGTTGCGTTTTGGGTAAAATCGTTTCATTTATCGTATGTGTTTCGACTTGTTGTTCATGATATTATTACTTATATCCGGATTTACATAATTACAGAATATAAAACATGATATATATATATATATATTATATATTTATCATATAAATATATATGATAGATCGATAAACCGAATGAAATACACAATTCATGGGACGATAGGTCGTACATACGCATTAACGCTGTTTTTCATTTCCTTATTGAATTGAATGGAATTAAGTAAATGAAACATATATGTACATAAATACAGTATCATTATTATGTAATATATTTCATTTTTATTTACTATATATTCTTTATAATCATACATGAATGGTTAATCATTAAAAATGAATCTCATCGCGTTCGTGTAGATGGTAGTCCGTACATATGCACGAGTGATGATATAATACTTTTGATGTTAAAATATTATATAATAGGATGATATATCATATATATATCATCATAATAATGTTATATTTATTATTTATATCATTTATACTAATTATTATTCACGTCCAAAAGATGAAATGTTTGAATAACAAACTACACCACGACGTGAAGGCGGTAAGTCGTACGTACGCATGTGTGGTGAATTTTTCATTCATAGGATTGATAAAATGAATAATATGGATGTACAATATTTAAAAAAAAATCACAGTATATATAAGATACTGGAGTTATTATTTTATAATGGAAACAACAAAGAAGGAGGAAGTGGAAGAAGAAAGGAACTTAAAACATGTGGTGAGATATTTACCTCTTCTTCTAGTTCTTCCTTTTGATTTGATCAAAAGGGATCCTTATGTTGGCTTTATGATTAAAGGAAGGGAACTATGATGATGTTAGGACAATTTATATGGTATTTGAGAAGGGTTTGGCTGAGCCAAATGTCTTTGGATGTGTGAATTAGAGTGAATGGATAGTGCCCTTTTATAAGAGGGGTGTGGGGCACCTTAGAAAAAACATAAAATATTATTTTACAATAATTTTATATTCGGTTTATAATGGATCCAAAGTGACTTATTTTGAGGATAGGGTGGGTATCTGTCGATATCCTCTCAACAAATAGGTTTTAGAAAAGTTTAGGTTACCATTTTAACCATATAATTTAGATATAACTCTAAGTCAAATAATTTATCTATTACCATGTCTTCTTGTATTATTACACTATGTGGTTAATAATCATACTATAAACTACCAATAGAACCCTAATTGGTTCATTAATGTCATATATATTATTATATAAGTACTTAATCATAAAGTTATCTTTTTAGTACCATTATATCAATTAATAATATAATATTTCTTTAAAAAAAACTCTTTTCTGTCAATTTTGACACTATTTTGTATTTTGTTTTTTCTAAATTCATAACAGCATTATTATTTCGACCAAAATACATCTAACAAAACCCTAATATGTAATATTAATCTATAAAATTACTTTAATTCATACAAATTCTCAAATTATATTTCTTGGGTATTTATAATATCAATTATTTTAATATCTCATTAATTAGGTAATTACTGCATCATCGTTGTGTCATAAATATATTAAATTATTTAAATTCTAAAAATTATAAATAAAATAAAATTATGTATGAAATCATTTCATCTTTATAATTAATATTTAAACTCGAATTTATCATATGTATAACTCTATATTAAAAATGTTTTAGTTATTAAACATTGATTTTATCTATTTTAACTCTTCATTAAATAAAATAATAATAAATTTCTTAATCACTTCCTTGTGGACCAAAGAGGTTCATATTTTATTCCTAAGGTTGTTTTTGGTCGAATTATACTTATCCAATAGAATTAGGACATGTGTTAGGATAATAATAATATCATTTTTACCCTTAATTACTCTATTTACTTTTAACCGTGGTAATTAATAGTAAAAAGGTACTTTTCACCAAAAATTATTTTTATCTTGTTGAACAAAATTTTACTCATTGATATTAACCATGTGTCTTGGATTTTCGAAATTCAACTCACAGAAGCAGTAAAATTATGTGTTATGTAAATTTTCAAATGCTCCTAGAAGGTGGGTAAAAGACGGTAAAAAGTTCAATAAATATAAATATATATATATATAATTATTATAAAATGAATCAAATGAATTACATTGAACTAATATTGGTATTATTTATGTATTTTAACCTAAAATAAATTTAAATAAAATAAATTAATATTTAAATAAAAAGTCGGTTCTAACCAAAACTCTGTTTTTTCACTATTCATCAAAAATTAAAAGTTTTTTGAAAAATTCCACAAATTCCCCTAGGATAATTTCGATATTCTGAATCTAAAAATAAAGTCCATTTTAAAAGATAAAATTTATAAAATTTTGAAAAGTGGGTATTACTATTCATAATGGCTAGTTTATATAATATTTCAATATCATATCATTGTTTAGTGAAACTCAGTATTGTGTACAACGCAAGCTATCGAGGATGGTCACTCTTGCGTGTAATACAAGGAAAGTCAAGGTTTCATGTAGAAAATTATTCCTTTGATGTTGCATATAACATACTCAAAACTTATTTCATTTGTACATTAAACAAAATCTAAACATAATGTTTCTTAGAATAATTTCTGCAAAACGAACTTGAAATTGTGTGTAACATGAGCCAAGAATAGTGTTGTGTATACTGCAAGCTAATATGGTGTTGTGTATAGTACAAGATAATCTTGGTGTAGTGTACAACAAAAGATATCAAAGAAATTAAAAAGAATATATCTCATAAAATCTCATGGTGTTACATTCTATCCCCCTTAAAATGAATTTCACCCGTGAAATTCATCGAGGTTATAAAACGTTTACAACTTGAATGTTTCTTTCATAGAAACCCATGTTGTAAAAATGAATACTAAAACATAATTTTAAAAAGTGAATTATGAAACATAGCGGTTACCCAAAATAACTCATCACTGGGTTTGCACATAGGATAACATAGGTGAAATATGGATATGGAAGAGAAATATAACTATCATGTTTGGATGAAGAGTGGTAGAGAACATAGCTATGAAAATTCCAACAATCACAAAGCCATAAATTTGTGATAATATAATGTACCATCTGATTCATCAGATATGAGGGCACTAGGAAAAAAAATTCTGTTTTCAAGATCATTTCCCTAATATTGAATAATCATTGAATTAAAAGAAATACTTTCTTGATTTTGGTACAATCTCACTGTTTTTTGAGCCCTGAACCATTTCTACTTCATCTCTTAAAGAAATGAAGTTGAATTTCTCTTTCGTGATGTGTTAGCAGATCATGCGGTAGAATGATAGGTCATTCCATCTGTCTCAAACTTTATGTTAGCAAAATTTATATACATAAGTCCATATATAGTGAGATGAATCGTATATGGTTCCTAAAATGGACTTATACTTCATCTATCATACCTCTTAATAAAATAAAACTAGTATCTACTAACTAGGGACTTCCTGTAGGCCAGTGGTAGGAGATAAAGGCATGTCACACTTCAGTTGTGGGTTCGATTCCCGCAACCTTGTCTGACGTGACGGTATGTTGCCCATCCTGTAGGTTATTCGTTTCTCTGAAATAAATTTTTATAACATTCCTTCAATAATATCAAAAAAAGTTATATCCATAAACATTATTATCTTATGTATAACTTAATTCATTCCAATATTTAGGCTTATCCAAAATACATTAGTCCAATCTCATACTATAAAGAAAATGATTACTTGAAAGGTCACATAACAAGTATATGAATACCATAATTTATCTCCCATATATCATAAGATATATCTTGTTGGTCACATTCCGAACATGTGAATACCTTAATCATGTATTCGTTTGAAACATGAATTACCATATAACCTTAGTGAAAATATGAATACTGTCAAAAGTTAACTCTTTCCACATACCAAAATCCCAAAATTTATATATACTCAAACCATGATATCACTTTGTCCTTATATCAGTCATGGGCTCATGAATACTATCAAAAATTTCATTTTCTCCTTATCTATTCATTATGGGAAAATCATCTTCTTTCCAAAAATATTTCAATCACTTTTCATGGTTACCGGTACCATAAAATTATTGAAAACTACAATATACCAATACATAAATATTCCAAAATTTCACGATACTGTAAATGAGATTCCATGATACTATTTTGAAATCCAATTTCATAAACACTTAATCATTCCACAACATCATTTTCATACTCAACATCACAAATAGTGATCGCATGTGACATCCCTTTTTCATTTTCCATAAGAGGTTTCTCACTTCGATCATCAATAACCCTTGGATTATGGAATTGATTAGCATAATGCCAAATTTCCTTGCACTCGAAGCATTGAAGTGTTGGTGGAGAGTTCTCGGTAGTCTTTTCTCTATTCACGTCATTAGAAATATTTTTCCCATTACTTAGGAACTCAGCTATTCGATGACCTTATTTTCCACACATGAATCATTTTATAGTACCTTTTAGACAATCTCCTCCATGTTTCTTTCCACACATTGAGCATAAAGAAACATTCACCTTCTTTTCACCATTGTTCTGATATTTTTCCTTCAACTCTATCTTTCTTTCTTTTTCAAAACCATGAGATGGTTATGTAACACCAACTTAGAGTTCTACCGTGATAGCACAATGCACAATTTCTTCATAGCTACTGAAGTCTCTTGTAGTTAATTCCTTTTGAATACTTTTTTTAAGCCACTGAAGAATCGATCAACTTTACTTTCAGGTTGGATGATAAAGCCAGATACATACCATGAAAGCCTTCTAAAATTAACCTCGTATATACCAACAGATTCATCATCCTTTTTCTTAATATCAAGGATCTCCTTTTACATCTTTTTTCTAAGAATATGAGTGAAGTACTTTTTGAAAAATAAGTTCTTGAACTTTTCCTATTCCATTGATTCAATTTCACCTTGGGGCCTTGTATTCTTAATTAGAGTCCACCACTCGTCTGCTTCACCGTCTAAACGGTAAATATCCAGAATGAATTTTTCATGTTCCGAACATCGAAGTATGGAAAATATATTTTCAATGGTATTGATCCGTTGTTCAGCAAAAAGTGGATCAGAAGACCCACTTAAAGAATGTAGACGTTGCTTCATAAAGGACTCAATAGAATATTGTTCCCTTCACTGCTAATTAAGAAGTCTAGAATGATTCATAGGGTTTTTAAGTATAGAAATAAGATTTTTAACTCCATCTCCCATAACATTGGTTTGTTTAGGAGGACAATCATTGCATTTCCCATTACATTTATCAACACAGTTCCTTCAGGTTCTAGCCATTGTCTAAAACCCAAAAAGAATAGTGTAAGAGGAAAAAATCATTCTAGGAAAACAACATAATAAATGGGGAGTACCTTCAATATATAACATCTTAGTTTTAATTATATGATCATTACATTAATTATAGGACTATAATCTATACTTATACATAACCTTAGGGATATACCTAGACATACCTTAGAAATATCTCTAGGGATTTCACTAAAGTTTTCACATCCTAGTTTCCAAAGGTTAACTAAACCTTCACTCTCATACCAAATGTATAGACCCAAACATGATGTACATATACATTACATTACTTTTTTGGAATACTTAATACATTACAAAAATAGACTCCCAAATACCGTATTAGTTTATTGTCTTTGGAAACTCAGAACATAATCTTCTAATCATGGTGAAAGATCTTCAACATCTCCCATAAAGAACTTTCCCTTTGGTTTTCTTACCTAAAACATTTCCTTATATCCTGGGGAAAATAAAACATAAAAAGGGTGAGCTCAAATTCTTAATAAGGGTAATCATGGAGAAAATAAAACAACCCACATACATTTGAACTTAAAAACATGAACATAAACATTAAAAATCGAAATCTTGATCCATGACATTAAACATGGAAGTACGTAAGGAATAGATCATAATGGAACATCAATCATGATAAAATAGTATGGGAATAAAACATGTAATTGTGGAAAACCATTAATCACATTATATGATTTCCATAGTAGTCAAGGCATTACTGCCAAGACCATCCTAGCGGACAAAGTTCGTCACTAAATCGGGTTTACTTGCCATTCCAGCCATGTATTACTGAACCTGATTCACTTTTTGTTCCATCCATGACTATCTCATGAAATATAAATATTTACCCTGTCCATTGGAGGTAGATATAGGTCCCAAAAATCTCATAATGAAATCATTTTTACTTGTGCCACAAAATAAACATAAATCATTCATCATAACCCAAAGAGTAAAATGGGTTTCATAAACACCATCCCATCATAACATAATCCGTATAAAAAAATGGATATCATTTCATCATAAGAAAATTTAAACATGTAAATCCTAGAGACATTATACTTGAAACATACAAATATGAAACAATGTCATCTTAGATGGAAAATGGTTTTGATAAAACACTTGAAATGAATTCTTGAGGAAAATATCTTTCCTTCTTCAAAATCATTTTCTTTTCACAAAATGCCATGAAATTTTGAAAGAAAAGGATTTTGTTAAAAATAGTCATGAAATATTTTAGAGTAGGCTTCATGAAAATAAGGCTTTATGAAACCGTAAAAATCTGTTCATGTCGTATAAGTTAAAAAAAACATTCTCCTCGTACTTTTGTCGAAAAAGTCGAAAAAGTTTCTCGTATGGTAAAAAAAAAGAAATATTCCTTCCATAACACAAAGTAAAATTTAAGTAGGGGTAAACATGACATTAAACATACATTTATGAATATTAAACACTTTATGAAAAACATTTTATGGGCATTGAAGAAAAATATAACCCCAGTAAATACTTACGTATAAGCAATCTCGGATAAAAATGAGATTGAAAAATTATCCCTTACCTTAGGTATAATATGCTTCGTACGTGTCTGATCCTCCTGAATAATGACTTAAATAATGTCATTGAATTATTTTAAAATCATATACATTGTTATGATAACATATATGGTTCACTAATTACTTTATATTACCCGTTTTTTTGAAAATTCCATGTTAAAGCAACATTTTGGGTAAAATTATTTCATTTATCGTATGTGTTTCAACTTTTTGTTCTTGATATTATTACATATATCCTGATTTAGTTAATTCTAGAATGTGAAAAAGTATTTACATATAACATATATTCAGAATATAAATATATATGATAGATCGATAAACTGAATGAAATACACAGTTCATGCAGACGGTATGTCGTACGTACGCATGAACGTTGTTTTCATTTCTTTATTGAATTGAATGGAATTAAGTAAATGAAAGATATATGTACATAACTATAGTATCATTATTATGTAAAATATTTCATGATTATTCTTTATATATACTTCATAATCATAAATGAATATTAAATCATGGAAAATGAATCTCATCGCGTTCGTGGAGACAGTAGTCCGTACTTACGCACAAGCAATGATATCATTATTTTGATATAAAAATTCGTATATAATTGGATGGTTTATCATATATAAAGAATAATAATAATTTTATATTTTTATTTATATCATTTATAATGATTATTATACCCATCCATATTATGAAATGTTTTAATAACAAACTACACCACGACGTGGAGACGGTAAGCCGTACGTACACACGTGTGGTGACTTTTTTATTCGTAGAATGGATAAAATAACTAATATGGTTGTAAAATTTTTATAATAACATCATAGTATATAGAAGATACTGGATTTATTATTTTATAATTGAAACAACAAATCAGGAGGAAGTGGAAGAAGAAAGGAACTTGAAATAGGTTGTGAGATATTTACCTCTTCTTTGGGTTCTACCTTTTGATTTGAACAAAAGGGCTCCTTATGATGGATTTATGACTAAATTATGGCCTCTAGGATGAAGGTAGGACAGTTTATAGGGTATTTTGGAAGGTTTTTTCCAAGTCAAATGGCTTATTAGGTGTTAATTTGAGAGAAGGGGGGAGTGCCCTTTTATATGAGGGGTGAGGGGCACCATAGAAAAAACTTAAAATATTATTTTATAATAAATTCATATTCGGTTTATAATGGATCCCAAGTGACTTATGTCGAGTCTAGGGTGGGTATTTGTTGACACCCTCTCAACCAATATGTTTTAGACATGTTTAGGATACCATTTTAACCTTATCATTTATATTTAACTCTAATTTAAATAATTTAACTTTTACCGTGTATTATTGTATTCATACGCTATATGGTTAATAAACATACTATAAACTGCCAATAGAACCCTAATTGTTTCATTAATGTCATTTATATTGTTATATTAGTCTTTTGTACACACCTTATATTTTTTAGGACCATTATATCAATTAATAATATAATATTTCTTTTAAAAAACTCTTTTATGCCAATTTTGACACTATTTGGTATTTGGTTGTTTCTAAATTCATAACTGCATTATTATTTAAAAAAAATTCATCTAACCAACCCTAATATGTTACGTTAACCTATAAAATTATTTTAATTTTTAAATATTCTCAAATTACATTTATTTTGGTATTTATAATATCAATTATTTTAATATTTCAATAATTTGGTAATTACTACATCACCATTGTGTCATAAATAAATTAACTTATTTAATGTTTAAAAATTATAAATAAAATAAAATTATGTAGGAAATATTTTTATATTTCTAATTAATATTTATAGTAGAATTTATCCTATGTATAACCCTATATTAAAAATGTTTTAGTAATTAAACATTGATTTTAACTATTTTAACTCTTCTTTAAATAAAATAATAATAAATGTCGTAATCTAATCCAAGTTAACCAAATAGGTTCATAGTTTTTTCTGAAGGTTGTTTTTGGTCGAATTATACATATCCAATAGAATTAGGACATTTTTTAGGGTAATAATAATATCATTTTTACCCTTAATTACTATATTTACTTTTAACCGTGGTAAATAAAAGTAAAAAGGTACTATTCAACAAAAATTATTTTTATCTTATTGAGACACATATTACTCCTTCGTATTAACCATGTCTCTCAGATTTTGGAAATTCAACTCATAGAAGAGGTAAAATTAAATTTTATGTAAATATGAAAATTCTCTTAGGAGGTGGGTAAAAGATGGAAAAAAGTTCCATAAAATTTTATATATCTAATCTTATTATAAATTGACTCCATTGATTTAAATTGAACATATATAGGTATTATGTATCTATTTTTACCTAAAATAAATTTAAATAAATGATATTATTATTTAAATAAAAATTTGGTTTTAACTAATAACTCAGTGTTTTCATTATTCATCAAAAATTGAATGTTTTCAGAAAAATAAAAAAAATTCACCCTAGGCTAATTTCGATATTCCAAATCCAAAAATGAAGTCCATTTTGAAATATAAAATTTATAAAATTTCAAAATGTTTGTATTACTATTCATAACAGGTATTTTATATAATATTTTAAATAACATATTGTTGTTTAGTGAAACTCGGTATTGCGTACAATGCAAGCTATTGAAGATGGTCTCTCTTGCATGTAATGAATGGAAAGTCAGGGTTGCAAGTAGGGAAAGCTTCCTTTGGGGTTGCATATAACATACTCAAAAATTATGTCATTTATACATTAAAAAAAATCTATACTTAATGTTGCATAGAATAATTTCCATAAATGAACTTAAAATTGTGTGTAACAAAAGCCAAGAATAGTGTTGTATATACTGAAAGCTAATACGGTGTTGCATATAGTACAAGATAATCTTGGTGTAGTGTAAAATAGAAGATATCAAAGAAATTGAAGAGAATATATCTCATAAAATCTTGAGGTTTTACAAAATGGACAATCAATTATAATTTTTTAATCATCCAAATCATTATTTTAGTTGTCTTGAATGGTGGATTTATGATAATGACCATCACAGAGCTCATACATATGTTCCTCTCAACTATGATGAAATTAAATCATTATAAATGTGATTGCTTCTATCACTTATTCTATAATTTATTTTATAGTAAGTAAACTTATTTTATTAATAGGTTATATGATAACCATATCAAGAAACAGCTAACACAAATTAAAACATATTCTCTTGAAGAACGCTGGGAAAAAAGTTATCAATGGTTTCAAAAACATTATACATAAATTATTGATTTTTTAAAATATAAATTCTGTATATTATTTAATATATTGATAATTGTTTTAGAAATTTTCAGGTGTCTCAACATGCTAATGAAATTTATAACCAACTATTTATATTGAGTTACCCACCATCCAAAATGGTTGAAACTTTTAATTCTTATGTGGTGAATGGTTTTCGATTTCATACACATACATATAATGACTAAAAAATAAGGAACTATGTATTTTTCATGAGAGGACCTCATCATAGAGAAACTGATGTCAAATGATGGATGAAATTTTTGAACTGTGTTATTTAGGAAAAAATTACATAATAGTGTTTAAATTTCATTGGTTGGATACTGGGACAGTATTTTATGTTCATATGACTCATGGAATCATTGATATTAAATAAAAAAGTCTTTATCCAGTAAATAAACTATTTTTATTGGCTCAATAGGCACATCAAATTTATTATGCAAAGTATTGTGCTATTTCAAGAGACCTGAGTGATTGGTGGAGCATAATAAAAATGAAATCTCGGGAAAATCAATTTACTCAAAGTGAATACGGTTCTTCTAAAGTGAAAGGAATTGAAAATTTTTAAGAGACTACTCAAAATCCATCTTTTTCACAAAGAGGCACGAATATCGATGATGACACCCCACAATTAAGGTTCGATGATGACGACGATGATAATGATGTTACCAATGAATTTTAAATGACAAGAGATGATGAAACTAAAATTAATATGGATATTGATGATTCCTAGGAGGAATATGATGACATTAACATCATCAAATATGAAGATGATGTTGAAGGTGATCATTAATATAGTTAAATATAAGATATAATCATAACTAATATATATCTATATAAAATAGTTATTTTTAAATATTTTCTAACAACAATCATTTTGTTTTTTAGATGGAAGATGGTCTATTTATTCAGTTTCTGTAGGGTGAGATACCTTTTTATTAAGAGGTTTTGAGATCATCTAACCCTAAGCCTACCGGCGGTTTAGGGGGTGCGCAGAGGGGGTGCGATCATGTACAACTGATGATTCCTGACCCTATCCTCGACCGACATCCACGTCATGGATTCACTCCAATCATGCAGAGGTATGGTAAAATGTGTGTATCAATTATCATTCATTAATTTATTTATATAATAATGTTTTTCTTATTTTTTAATTTTCACAGCTTTCAGATACAACTGTTGGACATGGGGTCCTATCATGCACAATTATTTTTCTCATCCATTTGATCACATGGGAATATATTATCTTTGATTTGAAGCTTGTCATGTTCGATCATTGGATGTTATGTAAATAAATAATATTTATTTTGAAATTTATTTCATTAATTACAAGATATTAAAAAATATTTGTAGGGTTTTTGGTATCTCATCCATGATAGCATGCGTGACGTTATCCACGAGGCATGGGAGGTGACTATGAGTGACTGTTTCAGTCAGTTTTTTGTACAATTAGAGAAGGACGGTCATGTAGTAAGAAGGAGTGTCAGTATTTGATGAGTTGTGTAGAGCCCACCGACCAGATTACATTTTATCTCACGTTTTGGATGGATTATGTCCAGACTGGTTGGGTGGTTGATTTCAGAGGAGATCTTCATTAGGCCAACAGAACTAGGGGTGATAAGAGGTGACTCATCGAGCCGGTAGTCATCCATTTATTATGAATAGAGTGTATCTGGTAAGTAATTTATTAAAATATTTTATATAAATTTAAATATAAAAATTTTATTTTATATTCATATATATAGTCGAGCATCCTGATATTATAGAGTACAATATTTAACAAATGATGTATAGTGATTCAGCCACTGGAGAGATTAGAGGTGATTGCTAGCGTGGGATTATGGTTGTTATTATTTATTTTTAAGTCTGAAAATTAATTTCATATAACATTTTCACTATATTAATTTCAAATTGCAACTGAAGGAATCATATGAGGTTGTGACCTCTCAGACACAGGCTGAGATTCAAGCCAAGACGGCTGATCAGACTAGTGCCCACAATTTCGATGAGGTGGCATGGATGGAGGTGACCCAGTATTGCACTGAGAAGGTTCGAGTAGTTTGGTATCGACTCCCATTTGACTCATGAGATTTATTATGGTAATGTTGTGATGTCGGTATCCAACTCGAGTGGGGATCATAGAGAGGAATCATCTTCCGGATCACTGTATCTGGAGTAGCAGCAAGCTTAGAGTGACCTTATAAAGAGTTGTCATAAGCAGTAGGAGGAGATGTGTCAATAGAAATAGAAGCAAGAAGAGATTCCTCGGAAACAGAAACACCACTATAAGTAAGAGATGCATCAATGGTAGTAGTAACATTACGAGAACATAGAGTACATGCACCAGATGACTAATAGATTATGGATGAATTTTACTCCATTGTCTCCTCCATCTCCTCCACCACTCAAGAATACTATCCCCCAATGATTTTTTTCATGTCAAATACATTTGAATTCAATGTTTTTTGTAATATTATCTATTTACAATTTATGTATTTTATATAGCTGTGAATATTGCATAATTTATTTTCTATTTTTTTTATTTTTAATATTCTTTTATTTTATTATATATTATTCGTATTAGTTTTTTTTAATTTTATTTATTTTAATAATAATAATAATATAAATTTTTTATATATTCTGTGAATATTGAAAATTTTAATATTTTCCATTTTTCTATTATCTTAATAATAGTAATGTTATTTTTTCATAAATAATAATAACAATATTGCATTTTTAGCATTATTATATTATTAATACTATAATAATATAATGTTTTAATTATTAATATTAAGATTATTATTACATAATATAATATTATTTATATTAATATAATTTGTATTTTTATTATTTTCTAATATTAATTTATCATAATTTTTTTGAATATATTTTCTTATTAAGTATTTGCGACGAGAACCCATCAAAAATAGTTTATATATTTTATAGATAAATATTTTCGATGAGAAAACTGGGACCATCACAAATAGTTTTTTTGTGACATGCCCATCATAACAGATTTTTATATATATAATATATATATATATTATTAGAAAACTTTTTTCGATGGGAAAACGGTCCAATCACAAATAATTTTTTGGCGATGAGACCGTTGCAACAGGTTTGTATATATATATAACATATATATTTAGAATACTATTTGGGACATCGTTTTCTGTAGCGGGCTATTTTCTACAGGTCTCTGTCTCAAAAGATCATTTGCGACCATATCCCATTGAAAATAACCCATTAAGAATACAAAAAATTTCAGTATTGTATTGTTTATATCATGTAACAGAAGGTCGCCATAAGACTACAATTTTAATAACATGGTGATAGCGAGATAATGATTTTATTCCAACCTACTATCACCGTTAGAAATTATATTAATATTTCTCTATTATCATGATTCAATCAAATTAGTGAAGTATCCTACCATACTGCCACAATTTCCAAACTGTAGTAATATTATGGTGTACAACCTTGTTGTGAAAACTATGGAGGTAGACTATCTAATGTCGCTGTTTTCTTAATATCATGGTTGTAAACAAAATATCATGGAGTTTTATTATCTAGTATAAAAACAATAGTAGTGGGAGATCAATATATTTTTCCCTTTATTTCAATATTTTTGATTCTTAACATTACCCTTTATCTGTATTAGTTTCAATACATCTATCCATGTTCTATGTTTCAATGAAATGAAATACATTTTTTATGTAAAATTATTATTTTTACTAAAAATGTTAAAATTATTATTATCTTCATCTTTAATGCACAAAACATATGTTTTGGATTAATTTTTAACTTAATATATTTCTTGTAATAGTATATTCATTCATGTTCTATGTCCAATAGAATGATATGATAATTTTAACTTATGTTTTATAATTAGATTTCTTGTTTTTTAATATGGAATACATTTTTATATGCCTTATAGGGTTGAAAATGTACTTAATTAATTAAATTTAAATATATTTTATCGATATAATTTTTTGTATATATATTATAAAGTTAGTGTATATTATCACAATTTTTATAATTAATTTTTTCAATTGATTCAATCTGAATATAGACTTTGTAAATTGTTATTTTTCTAATTTCACTTGGTGGAACATTTTTTTATGTACAAATATATAATTTATTAAATAATATATTATTATATTACGTTAATATATTTTAAATATTGAATGGATTTGTTGTATTTTTTATGTATTTTTTTTATTTAATATTTTTATGTGGTTTCTTAATTAAAATAATTTCTTCAATAATATTTTTAGATAAAACAGAACATGGTTTTATTATATTAAAAAATTTGATCATGGTATGTTATTTTATGTTATGAAATATGGAGTGTTGATTTTTAGGGAATAATTATCTGTTTTTACAAATATTAATATAATATTTATTTTTGATTTCAAATTATATATTTGTTTTTATAAAATATTGAAAATGATAGTTGTTTTTGGAAAATTATTATTGAATTTTATTTTTTTATCAGTAAAGAAAAAATATTTTTTCATTAAATATAAATTTAATGAATCTATATAAAATATAGTACATGAATAGATTTAGTGATTTTTTAATTCATCACAAGTGATGTAAATATTATTTTTATCTATTGGGATTACTTAAAACCCTTAATAAATCCTCTGATATTCCCATTGGACCAATATAATTTCAATCATTGAGTCATCCAAATGTCCATACTTATATCAGCATGAAAAAAAGAGAAAATAATAAAAACATCACCTCCCTCCATTGAGTGCACTGAAAATAGGAATTCAATTCACCCTAACCACAAAAAAATCTCAAAATTTCATTTATAAAAAAAATTCTATAACAAAAATTTTTTGACAAATATTATAGAATATAAAAAAATAAAGGAAAGAACACTGAAAATATTAATATTGATAGAATTGGTTGTCTTAAATTTAAATGAGAAACAAAACATCATTTTTTTATTCATTTAGAAAAATATTTTACAATCAATGGACATGTCAATTAGTAAAAATAAAAAAACACTATAATCTATTGATGTAATGTACACATCATTGATTTATTTTATATTTTTAGGAACTAGTCTTTATATTAATCCCTACTAACCATTATTTTAAACTTCATATGTTTATCTAGGTCACATCATTATCCAAAATTCATATAATATCCCCCATCTGTAATGCCACTACTGATCTCTAGGAACAACTTTTACCTCTAACACATTCTTTTTTAAAATTTTAATCAATTAATTATGATCACATTGGAAAATATTATTTAACTCTATGACACTATAGGAAGATATAAAATTATAATGATTTATCCTTTTCTAGTAGATCCTCAATAGTTACTAGTTTTATCTCAAAATTTTCCATTATCCACTAATTATCTTCTCATAAATGTAATTCTGATGAACTGACATCCAATAACATGAAACCAGGCTTCCCATACTAAAAAAATTCCCAGTATTTGACTAATATAACTCTTCGATAAACCTCTTTATTTTCTCCATCCATAGTGGAAATTTTCCACCACCACCCCCCTGGATTCACCCAAGTCTGATTCAGCCATGATATTTCTTGAATCATCCTTCATATAACGTTTTAGAGAACATATCTACCATAATTTAGATTCTAAAAATATTCTGAAGTTCTAAAAACTTTTCTTTTAGATTTTTTAATAAAATGGTACTTTAGGGCTATTTTATTTGTTCTTTCATAGGAAAATATAATTTCATTTAAGTACATACTACATTGGATATAACAGAATAAAATATATAATTCCTGACATTTTCCTAATTCCTACAACAACTGATTTCAAGATACCTAATACTTATAAATTTCTATTACTACAAGATACTCAAATGACATTAATCATATGAAATAATCATTTTATGACCTTGGAATCAAACTGATCATTATTCCTCAATAATTAAACACAAATATGGTTATGTACATCATGGATTTTGAATCTCCAATGAAGTTTGTATCCATGAAATGTGGTAATGGATATTCCACCCTAAATAAAAGAGTTATGCCTTTCATTCCATTAAAATATTTGAGGATGTATTTTACATCTTCCCAGTTTCCCCTTCTCTAGTTAGACATAAATCATCCAAACAGGACCATTGAAAATATTATTACAAACTATGTACATATCATTGAATGTCTCAAAATTTCAAAAAATAATGAATAAGAAACAATTAATGTGTACAAGTCTTCATGTTCTTCCATTTCAATTGAATACACCTTTGGCAGATTCAAGTTCCCATAATAAGGATTCAATAATTTTTTTTCCAATCGAATCAAAATTTTGACGATTTTCCTAATTTACACATTTTAAGAGAAAAAAATGATCCAAAATTCCATTGTCTATTGATCCTAATCTCTAATATCATATTATCTTTATAGATATATTCTATATCGTAACATGTAAACAAAATTCACCAAATTTTAAATCATCCTATAATCTTTTTCAAAACTGCAATATGGAATCAACATAAAACAAAAATATGATGAAATTATTATCAACCCATTATTTACTATATCAAAAATAAGAAACAACACACATTATGAATCCTTCTTCTATCAAGAATGAATAAAATTTATAAATCCTTTGTTATAGAGTTTACTTCATAATGTAATTTCATTAACCTATATTACATGTTTCAGTTATCATCACCAGTGAAGTCTATATGCTACTTCTTGTAATTTTTTTTTCCTTTATCTCACCATGACAATGTTTTATCTTTACATACTAATGTTTGAGACATATATTTTTGTATTCTACCATACACAACATCATCTAAATAGTATAATTTTTAACCAAGAGTAATAAACTTTTCATGAAATCAACATCATCCTTCTGTTAAAATCCCTTTCCCACCAATCACACTTTGTATCACTTATTTTAATCATCTCCTCCTTCAATAAATATACCCCCTTCTACTTCAAGTACTTTCTACCTTTCAGTAACATCATCATCTCCCCTGTTATATTAATTTACAATAAATTCATCTTTTTATTCATTATGGACTTATACTATTTTCCATCAGTATGTGTTGATTCCTATTATGGACATTAATGTTCCATTGAATATATCAAAATTAAAATACTTATACAAAAATGAAAACTATAAATCAGTCTTATAACAATGGTTTGAATACTCATCTATGTTAGTTGTTCTAGTATGATTATATCTACTCTAATTTCTGATATCCAAACATTTTGCACTCCCACATGATCATTCTCCAATGTTGAACTTTCTAGAATATTCTTTTTTATGATTTCTCATATATTTATGGTGTTTCCATTATTATAGGTATTGTTCATCAGATGATGTGATCATATAGTATCATTACCCAGATCATCTAGGAATTTGATTGTTGATTTATCTCCTTCATCATAATTTCTATTCATGTTATGGTACATCCAAATATTTATTTTATTAAAAAAATTTCTTTTGATGATTTTATTTCTATCATTATATTATTGATGATATTGAATGTTTTTATCCTAATATAAAATGATGAATCAACTATTGTATTTCATTTTTATCTTATCATTATCTTTAGAATCAACATGAATATACAACAGGCCTTTGAGGATCTTAAAATTTTAAAATTTCAGTTAATTTCCAGACCATAAATCTATCTAAAGATTGTTACCAACTATTTATGTCGAACTTCTATTTATCATATATTTATAAATAACGAGTTCTTATACCTATATTCTATAAGTCATTCCATAGTTCTAAATCATACCTTCATCATTTAATGTCAAATTCATATCCATCCTACAAGCCACTGTATTATCGCACGATGTTTTGTGAACCATATTCTTGCTCGTAATCTCTTTTTTATGGATATTATAGATTTTTTGTCTGATCATCTATGTTTTCTAAATTTATAAACATGAACTTCTAGAAAATATCCATTTACACTAAATAATTCCATTTAAAAATATGTGAAATAGACTTGACTTGTGAGTCATAATGTAAATCCTTAATTTTTAAGTAGCGTCATCATTAATGGTTACAATATAGGGAGATCCACTATAATAATAAGTAGGGTCAAACCCCTAGAAATCGATGTCAGCATGTTTAAACATTTTAGCACTATGATTTATTTTATATAAATTGAAATACACTCTTACTTTCTTCCCTAATAGAAATAATTCACATTACCTAACTTATGTATGATCATGTTTTAGTATTCCGTTATATTATTGAATTTTTATATTATTTTTCCTGAAGAGACCAAGGCTTCACTTCTAAAACTCTAGATATTTATTATTTATACATTGAGAAACCAATATTCAAACTAAACTTCATTAAACAAAATAGTTAAATACTTAACTACACATGCAACTACCACACATCCACTTGTAACATTACATTCCCCAATTAAAATAGTAGTTCCATAACATCCCTCATAAATTTGAAAAATGGAAATATTGTTTTCATAGAACATAGATGTGTTTAAATTCCATGAGCCTCAAGAATACTCAATTATAATTTCAAATATTAATATATAATTTCCCATAAACTTAAAATGCTTTATAAATTGATTGATTAGATTTATAAAACATCATTAATTCACAATAAAATATGTATTTTTTTATCACAAATTGAATTAAAGGATGTTTCAAAATTAATCACCCTAAATTATACTTGATTATTAACACTCTTTTTACACCTTATATAACTAATATATTTTGAACCACTGGTAGTTGAAGATATTCTAATTTTGTCAGTCCAAATTTTGAATTTTTCTTGGTCTTCCATTTTAACCCTAATACTCTATAATATTTGAGCCACAATAGTATAATTACTTCAACTTATTTCTAAATATTTCATTCTGATTGTTTTTATGATATAATTTCTAACATTGAGGTTACTATCCATATCTATCAATATTGGGTACATTTCCTAATGGTTGTTATAATTCTCCTCACTATAGATCCTCATTTATGATTAGGTTCTTAATATCCTAAAAATATATTAATTTTTTATCTCGAATTACTGATCACGGTTTAACCAATATTGCAGCTCTTCAATAGTTAAAATTGAAGAACCAAAAACCACATATGATTAAAAAATATTACGATCAGAAATATTATCTACTCATTTGTCATCCTAGAATAATTCAAAATATATTTCATTGGTCTTCCTTTTAATGAAAAAAATCTATGAAACCACACCATCATGAAAACATTTCTCAATGTTATTCACATATCATAATTTCTTTAAAAGTAATTCTTAAATTTTATTGTAGTTTTATTTTATTGAATATTGAATGTGATAATTTTAGCAATATAAATCATTGCCAACTCTAGTGTTTTATTATCCATGCATTCAAATTATCCCTTCTTAATTATAATTTCATATTAAACTAAAATTATAAGATACATCTCCATAAGAAACAAATGGGCCTCCAAATATATTTTATAGATGAAAAAATAAATTTCACTAAATTTATCTTTCTAAATCAATCCTTTATAGGACATTATAACATTAATTAATAGTAAAATCAAACCGAAAATGAAATCACATCATGGTAAGATAGAATGAAACATGTGTTATAATTTTGAGTTAAAAGTACCCTAAATATATTATACCTCTTATTGGTAAAATGATATACAACCAATTGATCACTAAATAATTCACTAAAACTACCATAAGGTTTATCATTTATTTCACTGAATTTTATTTTGTAGATTGGTGAAATGGAACATAAAAACCTATATAAGTTGATCTCAATCAATATATTTTAGATATTTATGAATTTGAATCACCCTAAAAACCCCAAATAGTTGACGCTATATAATTTTTGAAAAATTATCATAAGAATTAAATTTTTAAGAATTATAATAGATAAGAAAAATAGTATAAAACATAGAAAACATTAACATGAATTTACTGGGTTATCCTTTGTGTGTGAGAGAAAAGAAATGGATTTCTTTTCCCCCACTATAAAAACATTATTCAATTAAAAAAACATATTTATAAGTAAATGATGTTTAAACTCCAGAATCTGTGGATGTATTATGAAGTACACTAATGTACTGTACAATTTCTTGAAAAAATCTTTATATAGGTCCCCACATGCATTTATATAAAAATATATCATAATATATACGTAAAATTTTTATCCCACATTCAAGGATAAGACACCTTAAAAAATATCAATTGGGTTCTCTAGTAAAAACATTTACCTTAACTTATTTCTTCTAAAATTATTCTAATTACAACATTCTAGTTAATCATATAACAATATAGACCTCTGTTACACTTCTTAAATATATAATCTCATGATTTATCTGATTTGTAATGCAGATATTTAATGATCACTATTATTTTAAATAAATTTATCACCATCCACAAACTAACATCCATTAAATGTAAATCATATGAATCAACTTCATGAAATTGGAAACCAAGCTTCGTATCATAAAATAATTTTCTATCATTTACAGTTTATTATATATTATTTAATTCTGGTTATAATTATTTAATACTAGTTTAATTCCTATAATCATAAAACACATTTTATTAATTTTATTAAATTGTAACTCAAAATGAGTTTTAATGGTTAATTGAGATGATATTTTACATTATCATTAATATATTCATTTTCATCTATGTCATGAACATTTTTAATTTTTTCATTATTAATACTCTCTTATTCTATTTAATATAGTGTATCATTTTAAATAAGGGGTATTTGAATCATTTAATAGTTAAAATTTTAATATATAAAACGATTATTTAATTATTGTACAGTTATCATTTTAATATAGTTATTGGTCATCACCCTCAATGTCATGCAATCATGTATAGTTTTTTTCAGCATATTTTTTAATTATTTCATTAATATAACTTTTTAAGGTAAAATTATTTTCATATATTTTAGTGATGTTTTATCTATAACATTTGACAATTATTGGTAAATATTTTTTTTCTTACTATAATGGATTCTCATTTATTTTTCTCTATTCACTATTTCATTTTGTCTTTTTATATTAAAAATTAAAATTTTACCTCTATCATTTTTTATTTTTTTAATGTTTTTATACAATATTAATGATGGATTAATTTTATCTCATTCTACTTATGAGACCATGATGTGAATTTTAATTAAATTTTTATTCATTATCATTTTTTATTCATTTATTGTTGACTATCATCATGATCATGTGTTTATTTTACTATCACTAGAAAATAATATATAATTTCCACTTAAAATGTTTTCTTATATTACTCATGATTATTTATAATATTTTTTATATCTTCAATTGGTTTTTGTTATTTCTTATAAGAAACTACCAATAATATGATATCGTTTCCTCAGGAATAATTTTATATATTGATTTTGGGTTTTACCTTTATTATGATGAATTTGAAAATATAAATTTTCTAATTCAAACATTTATAGTTTTCTCTTAAAAAATTTTTATTTTTGAGAAATGTCTAAATTTTTAGAATCCTCTGATTAAAGTTTTATTATTCTCCTTTTACATTCTAATTGGGGAAATTTGATATTACTATAATCATGTTTCACTTATAATATATTCTTTCTTCCTCCTTCCTCCTTAATTTTTTAATCTATTTTTGAATCTGTGATATTGGTTGTGAGACTATTATTATCATTATTAATTCATCATAGTTTCCTTTTTTATGTTGTTTTTCTTCTCTAGAATTTGAATTCCATATTCTTTTCAATTGAATTTACATTTAAAAAAATCTATGATAAAATTTAATACATTATTTTATAATTTATTATTTATTTTAACATATTATTATAGACCATGTATCACATCTATTGATTTATTTCTTTTTTGTTATTTTTAGATTGGTTTAATAACATTATTTTTTAATTTATTTTTTGATTTGATAATTTATAAGAAATAAATAACAATTTTCTAGTCATTTTATCTTCATATTAACGTTAATGAACTTTTTTCATTGGTTGTTTTCCATCTACATAATCATCATCTACTTTTTACGTATAATGATTATTATAATAATTATCATTTCATTCTTATTCTTATCATTTATTTTTATTATAAATTTTTATTCTTATCAATCCACTTCATATTATACTTCATCTTTCACTTCCTAGTATTTTTTCTCTTATTTTGTTTATTGTTTCTTGTTTCATTTGACATTATTATCATTATGTTCCGAATTTTTCAATTCTTAATTGTCCATAAAATTAATTTTTTTTAAAAAAATATATAATTTTTATGTGTGTATATGATCATTATTTTTTTCAAATTTCTAAAAATATTTTTATCAATTTAAATTAATTATTTTATAGTCAAATAATGTTCAATATTGTATAATAATTTTTAAAAGACATTTTTTATATTTAAAATCAATCATGTATTTTCAATTTTTATTTACCTTTGTGTGAAAAATAAATATGACTATTTTATGGCACATTGGATGTTGATGGGATGATTTCCAATAACATTCCTCATTTCTTTTATGGATAAATCCATAAAACCTGATGTTAGAAATAGTTGAATATTTTATAATTTTTTTATAAGCAATAATTACCTATTATTGGTTATTATTTCGTTATTGAAGAATCATGTTGATTTTATTACTGTACCATAATTATGGTGAAGGATCTAAATAATAATTCCTATAGTCAACTCCATACATGGTCTAGAAATCATGAAACTCAATAAATGGAACTTTTGGGCGTAAAATAGAGGTATCGGTCATCTTACATATTTTGCAGTAAATCCCAAAAATAATCTATTTGGAATTGAACAATTATTCTATATTCTCTTTGTCTAGATAAGTGGGTGGAGAATGGGAACACAAGCCTTAACCCAGTTGTTGAGGCCTTATTTAGTGCATCCAGGGGACCTAAGATCAAATCCTAGAAGAGGCACAATTTCTGGTTATTATAGCAGTACTGTAGCATGTGCTGTAGAAAGTACTATAGCGGGAACTATAGTAGGTGTTGTAGCGGGAACTAGTGCACATTCATTTTGGCACTGTAGAAGGAGGGAATATTCCCCCATTTGGTCATTTGGGCCATCGATTTGGTCCTCGTTTCCTTTAAGACTTTAGGGCCACCGAATCCTTTAGGTCAATAAGGACTTCGGGCCACTTCAAGGCCTTCAAGCCACCTTAAGGCCTTCAAACCACCATAAATGCAGATGAAATCCAGAAAACCTATAAGGAATAACTCGAGAAGGAGGATGAGAAAAGAGTGTTCACCATAAAAAAATCTAAACAGATTACACAAATGAGAGTGTATGAAACCTTGCATCAGGACAAGCATGTTCATCCACAGGAAAGCCTATCCAAAGAGCCATGCGAAGGTGGAGAGCTGATTTCACGATTAAGATGCTGGGGAGGAGCAGTTTCATGTAGTTAGACTAGGTTGTATGTAATGTCTGAAGACTATAGGGATTGAATTCCACTAAGTCCTATGGGCCATGTAATACTTACACCTACAAGCCTTGTAAGGGGTCCACCTCAACACTTGAAAGGTGGATTATAAAAAATCAATAAAAAATGAAGTCATTCAGATCATTGGAGGAGGAGCATGTAAGTCACTAATTCAGGAGAGAGTACATGTTAGATTTATTTTTTTATCTTTATATAGATCTCTTAAAATATATTTTATTGAAATAATTCGCTTAACATGAAATGATATAAGTAGGGTAATATATATAGGATTACATAATCTGTTATTCTATATAGGTTAACTACTAATATCTATATTCTACATAATTCTTTAGATGAATAATATTATTCTGATTATTTCCTTGAAATTTTCTATGTCACATATTACCAAAAATATAATTTTTTGAAATAATGAAATGAATATTTTTTTTAAATGATATTATATAAAATATTTTATTTTCATCTGGAATAATAAATCTACTCATAAATATAATTTGGTACTTGTCAAATATTTAAAAATAAATATTTATTACCCCTAAATTTCACAATATAATTCATTAAATATATAAATAATAAATTAAATAAATTGAGAATATATTTTTATTCTATATTAAAAACACATATATTCTAAATGGAGTAAATAGTGGTTGAATTTATCTGATCAATACACCCAAATAAATATTATCCCTAGTCTTGAGAATAATATTTTTTCTATATATAGAATTAAAATAGAATTTAACTAATATTTTTTATACACATAGTGTGTTTCCCCAGATGCGTTTTTTGATAGAAATATGTTATCTAGCCTAATGACTAATATTAACATCGCATTAAAGATCCCATAGATAAATATGATAATGTATCATTGATAATAACATCATTAAAATTCTCATTCATTAATTAATTCACATTATCTCTATATATCATTATGTGGGTTGAATAATTGTTTCATAAAATGTTGATAAAAGTACCATACTTTGAATTTTTGGTATATATTTACTATGAAATTTAATAAATGATGTTTTTTATAATAATATGTTGTTGTTTAAAAAAGACCAGTTTTTGTTTAATTTAGTTATGGAGGTCTTTACAATAAAATATACTACATAATGGAGAATTCATCTGGACCATGATGATGATTATTATAACTATAGATAGTGAACACACTCACATCTATAAGAATTTATAAATTGGAATTCACCTATGAAAATGTCGTTGTCATATACAATTTTTTTGGTGTCTTCAGTATGTGCAAAAAAATCCAATCAGAAAACATCAGATCGATTATCTATGCATTTTTAATTTATATTATAACATTTAAACTCATGGATGGAAAATAGTTGTTGTAGTGGTTGTGGTATATCGAATGAGTGAAAATGAAAAAAAATCCTTCAAAAATAGACAATGGGAATAATTATCTATGTCTTGAGAAAAAAGGGATATATAATTTCTCACTATTCAATATAGGAATCCATGAATGATGTAAGATTATAAAATATAATGAATACATGTTTTGATTTTCAGGGATTCATAGATGTTGTAACTATGAATTTATGGGTGGTTTTGGTCATTATTGGTGGACTTAACCATCATTATTTCTTCAGAATGGAGTAGATAAACATTGATGATTCTATTTGAAATGGTATTTTATTAATAATTGAAGTGGGAATGAAAAAAATAAAGGTATAGATAAGTATCATTTTAGATCTCTCTGGAAATTAAGAGGGTGATTCTAGAACACTTTTAGAAGATAGTAGTCAAAGGTAGAGGTGTTCCAAGAGTTCCACATGATTATTTAATTTATAAAAATTATTTTGAAGGGAAAAACATATATTGTGTATATTTCTATAACCATTTATTGAAGAGGAAGAAGTCAACATCATGTGGATCACTATTTTCCCTGGTGTTGGAGGGTAGTGATCAATCCAATAATTTGAGGCAGTGAACTACGAGGGTCAGTAAGGCTAATGAAAAATTTTAAATAATGAATCAGTTAGAATTAATTTGGTTTGTGTTATAGTCACATTTTCATTCATGTGCCTTAGAATAACCTATTGCGGGTGAAGATAAAATATTCAACATTGTTGTTTATAACTTTATTCACTCTAGAGAGAAATAAACAGAGATATTTAAGTGTCCCTCATGTTTAGAGAATAAGACCAAAAATCAAGGACCAGATTAAAATACTTTCGATTGTCCCACCTGGATATATATTTCTTGAAAAAGGTCCAACAAGTTGTTTTATAGGGTTGTTTGGATTTGGAATATAGTCTCTCTCTTGAATACATGGTGATAATTTTCAACCAAAATTGAATTCAATCATTGAAGGAAATATTATTTAGTTTTTTAATATCCATATACAATAATATTTATATCCTTTGAGTATAGATTTTTTTTCTTCATTGAATGAAATTTTTATTAGAAATGATAGCATAAATTTATTATATAATTATCAAAGAAAATTAGATAAAAATGAATTGTAAATTAATAACCTAGGATGTGAACAAACCAATTATATTTTAAGGATCTAAATGACCTAAAAAAACACTCATTTTATGCGGTAAAAAATCTAAATATCACTAAATTAGTTTCAAAGCTCATTAAGTCCATGTTATAGGGTTTACTGAATAAATATAAGGATTTACAATTGAGTCCAAATTAGACGGTCGATGCCTTTTTTGATCAAGTAAATAAAATTTTCAAAGGCATTTGTGGTCTTGGTGAGGATCTAAATGATTTTAATATTAGTAATAGAATAATGAGAATAAATTTCTCTTCAATTAAATGATAAGGTGTTAGTTCTATAAGAAGAATATAAAATTTAAATCTCATTTGACATCTTTAATAGAACTCTAATTTCATATGAGATGAGGAATGATAATAATGACCCTACTGTGGAGGAAAATTATAATGATGTTCTGTTTAAAATAATGAACAAACTAACATAATGTAATTTTCATAAGAAGTTTAATTTGATGATATTTTCTCCATTAATTTCATTATCCTTATATTATTATAATAAATGTTTAAAGGTAATATTCCACTTCATTATTTTAAATATAGAAATGTGGGACATCTTGTGGCTAATTTCCAAATAAATTTATAAAGTATTATATGGAATATTGGAAGGGAAAGAAATGTTATAGAAAAAGGAAAACAAATGACCACATAAATATTTAAACTCTGAATATTGTTTAAGAGGTTCAATATTGAAAGGGTCATACTGAAGAGAATTGGTATTTTTTATAGGATATAATGATAGTGATTCCAAAAATGGTGTTGATGGAATAGTTGATATTTATACTAAAATTGAGGAGGAACATTTTGAAATTAATATTTAGATGGCCAAGAATAATATGATAGTATATTTTTTCTTGATTATAAACACTATATAAAGTTATAATATGATTGTTTTTAGATCTAATATCAAAACAAAATTCTAAAATAATGAAATTATGGAAGTTTAAATAATTATGTTTAGTTAAAACTCACTAATGATGGGAAATATAAAATCATTGATGAGATATACAAATTATTTATTGCTAAAGATTGTATAATTGAGTATGTATAATAAGATTTTCTGAAATTGAGATATAAATGTGATGATCAATAGAGGCTTCTCACATTTGGTATGGAATATTGTTTCTTAAATAATGATTCTCATATCAAGGTCATAATTTTATATAAGTAATTCACTTTGAAAATATTCCAATTCCAAAAGCACATCACATAAAACAAAAAGATTACTATTTTGTGAATCATGATGAAGTAAAGATGGTAGCCATAGTTTGTGCTAAACCTTAATCATAAACACCTAAAAGGAAATTAGATCTTACCTTTAGTAAAAAAAATAATTTTTGAGAAGTGTATTATAAGAAGGGAATTCCAAGAATCAAATATATTAAATGTGTAATGATGGGACACACCATATTTGGCTATTCTATTGATATGATATATTCTGGGAAAAAAAGTTGACAATTTGGAATGTAGGATTTGAAATTTTCATCATATTTTAATTTGTATTATTTATAATGTGAAGGTTTTTTTCATAATGATAGTTATCGTACAATAAGAGTTAAAAAAATTGTACCATGTTAATATTAATAGGGTGAAAACAGTTCTTCCAATATTAATATAAAAAAATAGATTATTTGTATTTCAATAAAAATAATATTAAATGTATTTGGAAGACAATAAATTTTATCTACAATCAATAGAGTGTGTAAAAAATCATAGGTGATGATAATAATGTCTAAAAGGCTAATATGGATAAAATTTCCCTAAGATAAATTTTAATGTATCTTTTTTTTTGATTTTGGATTGCAGATTGACATATTAGATGAACATAAATGAAGAACACATCATGGGTATTATTTAAAAAAAATATGCTGTTGTTATTTTTGGAAATGATGAGTGTTTTAATATCATTAGATATTAATAAGATAATGATGGACATAACAACCTCATTTGAATAGATGATCTCTTGGATGAAGGCCTCACTTGTATTCTTCAATGTTTTGACAGTTTTGAGACATATGGTGTGATTTGGATTCAAAAAATAAGGTATCAACATTTAGAGAAATATATGGTTCAGTTATTATACACTAAATATGAATAAAAGAAAATATTTACCATATTAGTGGAGTTAATTGGTTTCTGATTTACATAGAGGACTCAAATGTACTATGGCAAAAACTACCTGGCTATTTGAGTTATAAATCCATAAATATTCTTGTGAAGTCATATAGAGAATACAATATACTAAAGATTACATTTGATTAATATCACACATGTGATTCTTATAAAAATGGCATATTATTCAAATGACATAATATCCAAAGATATGGAAGTCATTTGGACCTCTTGAGCTCATGAATGTGGATGTATTTGGTACAATTACACCAGAAAAACGTGGTTAGAAAAATTTCATACATCTTGTTTGTTAATTATTTTAGTAGAATGTGATTTTTTAGGAAAAAAGCTCAAAAATATGAAATGTATAAAACTATCACCAAATATTTAATTTTCTATAAAGAATGATCCAGGTAAATATTTAAATGCTTTACACAAAAAATTATTCATAATTTAAAAAAACCATATGGATGAGTATCTATAATAGAGTGAAATTTTGAATATAGTTTTAGTGGTTATAAATCCTTAATGGAATATAGTTATTGAATGAAATAATTATATCATCAAAAATATCTTAAATTATGTATTTACTTCCTATATTTATTTTGTATCATTTCCCCTACTTCATCCCCTTTTGAACATCCCATAATGTTTATAATATAACATTCACCCAATGTCACCCTATAAATCCATTAACACAGTTTACATATATTCCATTATTTCAAACAAACATAAATCCCAAAAATTTATCTCATTTTCAAAAAAATAAAATTCATCCTCAAAACATCCAAAACACACAAAAAAGGGATCCAATACATGAATAAGGATGTACTTGAGAGAAGATGATGAGATGTTACAACCTCCCAAACATCAATACTTACTGTCCCAAAAAATTATGTGGAAAATATTTCATATTGAAGATATGAGTCCACTACTATATAATCAATGCCAAATTATCCCACGTCATATTTAAATTATAACAATTTATTCATAGTACGTGGACTAAATGTATCATCTTCTAATGAATAACCTTTAACTTGAATCAATAATACTAACTTGATGGTTAGTCTTCGATAAATGAGTCTCACCCTTAAGATCTTCCCATATAAAAACATGAGAAGGTTTATAATGATACTTTTGAATTGGTGATATATGAAACACACTATGGATTGATGTTAACATTGGAGGATGTGTCAATTGACAGACTAGTTTGCCCACTATCCAAAAAATTTAAAACGCACCCAAAATATTCAGCACAATGATTCCATATTTCCCATGATGTCAGTGACCCATCAAAGGTGAAAATCTAAAGAAAACCCTGTAAAATACCGATAACTCCAATTGTTTCTAATTATGATGAGTATTGTATTTATACTAGCTTGGTTAAATCAATATCTTCTGATAAATCAATTTAATCATCATCATCATTTCGAGGGAAAAACCTAGTCCAACAAAGAAATGTTCACAAATATCCAACCAAAACAAATGTGTTCTACAAGGTCATCCATAAAAGGGATGAAACATTTCAATTGTGATATAATATTGGTAATTATTATTGATCGATAAAACTTCTAGTCCCAAATGGTCATCCCAGGCTCCACCAAAGTTGGGAATATAAGAACATAGCATGTCTTCCAAACCCTATACATCCCATTCTATCTGGCCATCCATCTACAGATTATTTTTCATGATCAAATGTACCTAGGATCTTATAGATTCCTGGAGGCCTCTCCAATAGTGATAAGATAAATGAGGATCACTATTAATGACTATATTAGAGGTAACTCCATGAAATTGGAAAATATAGTGCATGTACAGATGTTCTAAATCCTCAGCTTTTTTTGAATCATTAATCAATACAATGTGATCCAATTTGGTGAAACTTAAAATCAAAAATAATATCACAATATTCATTCATGGGGTAAAGCGAAACCTAAACAAAAATCCTATATAAATACATCCCACTCTCAAGTCCACACTGGGTGAGGATAAACCAAACATGAATGTCTCTGGAGCACAACATGGACCAATTGGTTTTTATTTCATTGGGGAACAAAATCAGTGATGTCGTGTCGCATACTTCGACACTAGAATCACATAATAATTTGATAGACCATATTTTTGGCACCTAGGTTTATTTACCAATAGAAAATATGGAAATCCCCCATCATGGAATTTTTTATAGGAAAATACACAACAAAATGGTTCCAAAAAACACAAGATACTCTCTAAAGGGAATGACCAGTCACCAATGGTTTCCTAATAATAAATAGTATCCCTAATAATATAGAATACATGATTAATATTATTCTCCTATTGAAACATATAGATATGTGGGTATGAAAATTTCACGCCCACCAAAACATACTCAATCTCACCCATACTCCCAAACCAAACTGAGAAAAGAGAGTCCCAACCACCTCGATTCAGATGACTCTTTCATGGACTAGGTTAAAAGTATATTGATCAAAGTATCAGTAATAAAATTCAAATAAGTAGTGGAGTTTTAAATATAAAAAACAAAAGATACTTGGTAATCCATCCATTTTCTCAATCGAAGATTCACATACTTTTTTAAAGAAGATATAACTCAAAATTTGGGGATCAGAATAATCTGTAAACCATTCACAAAATAATTAATAATTTAAATCTCATTAGACCATGAACCACAACTATAAAATCAACATCCTATGTTGGATAATTCTTTTAATGTTTCCTAAGCAATTTCGAACCATATGAAATCACGTGATAACCATACCCAAGATCATAGCCCAGGACCATACCTAATGCATCAGAAAAGACCATATAGCACTGTCTGGCCTCTAAAAGAGTCAACACAAGAGTATAATTCCAAAAAAAAAGTTTTATCTAAATAAAATGACTATGAAATTTTACATCAAATACTAATTTCACTCATTTTTATGTGAGAGTGGTTATATGAGAATACATAATCAAGAAATATATGATGAACCTGTGGTTATATCTATCCAAACCCAAGTATATTTGAATATCAAAAACAATTTTCGGTTTCTCTGATGTAATAACAGAATTCAATGTTTCACATCCATCTGAAATAACATTTTATGAGACCGCATGTGTCAATAACTTCACTTCCCGAATCCGTAAATTACATTAGAAATAATTATATATAGTCGATGATTTATTAAGATTTATAAAAATTCAATAAAAGGATACACATGGTCCTCCTATGTTAGAGAGTAAACTAATATATCATCAAAAAGTTACAAAATGAATGATTCAAGGTACTCATGAATTATACTATTCAGTAAATCTATAAAAACTGTTGAAAAAGTATTTAGACTAAATGGAATAATAAGATACTCATAATGGACTTACCAAATTTTGAATGTGATTTAATGAATGTAATACTCTTTTATTCTCAATAAGTTATATCCAGATTGAAGATTGATATTCAATGAACACTTCTTCCCATTAATCTAGTGAAAATGATCATCAAACTGTGGTTAATGTTATTTATTATTTTTTATAACTCAATTTACTGTCTGGTAATCAACACATAGGTAAAGTGTTATGTCATCTTTCATTGAAGAGATAATATGTTCCACCTAATGGGACAATGTTGGGCATAAGGAATCATTATCTATAAAATCAACCAACTGATCATTCAACATATTCAACCCTACTAGTTCCATAGATTAAGAAGGAATATGTAGTGGTCAAGTACTTGGTACTAAATCATGAAAAAACATGACATCTCCTACATGTGCCAAGATAAACAATTTATATCAAAAAAGATCACGAAAAATGATGATACCTGAAGGTGATCATCACATAAATATTATTTCACCATGTCAAAGTAAAACAATGATTTTACCCTTCGCTAATATAGAAAATAAGGTTTGCATCTACTCTACCTCGGGTCCCAATATCCTTAAAATACATAGGACACTCTATCATGAGTGGTAAAGGAGATCATCCAAAGATAATAGTCCATCTGAGTCTTATGAAAAATAAGTCGATCCATCTGAAAAAATATTCCAAGAAGATTCTTATCATGAAGAAAAAAAGTATCGGTAAGCCCAATATTTGATGGAAATAAAACACATGCTAGAAACTGAAGACCTTATTGTCTATTATTTTTAAGGGAAATAGTTATATCCATCACATAATAAAAATTATCTAACAGAAAAATTTGTACATTTACAATATTATTTCATATATATAAATGATATTTTCAAGTATAATATTAATCAATCACTAAATATGAAGCTACAATAATGATACCTCTCATATTTAATAGATTATTATTATCTTCATCTGAAGACTCTTCCATAGCATGAAAATGATTTATTGTAGATTTACGTTGCCAGATCCCCTTAGTTTATGAATCATATGATTGAACCATAGTAATTTTTATTGGTAATGAAATTGTAAAAAAATAAAAATTATAGATAAAAATGTATGACATATATATGTTTCTGAAAGGACCGCAATATCTATAGATATTTTATGTCTCATTAATGACCCATTTAAAATACATAACATTTCCACACTAAAATCATGTAAAAGGGCCTCCTACAAACTCTTCAAGATGTCTGGATGATGAATGGTGTTTATATCCACCATAATACTCATTATTATTCTTATTTCCTTTATAAGGAAT
Source organism: Viscum album (assembly GCA_963277665.1). Classification (NCBI taxonomy): domain Eukaryota; kingdom Viridiplantae; phylum Streptophyta; class Magnoliopsida; order Santalales; family Viscaceae; genus Viscum; species Viscum album. The sequence goes on along the minus strand of OY728120.1, from coordinate 380,608,911 downwards.
TATAGAACTGCCAGTAGGAGAAAAAGGAACTGCTATCAAACCTGACATACCAACTAGGTTAAGATCATTCATTAATTCCATTTCTAGAACATCAACATAAGAAGTGGTATTCAACAAGAAGGTTCATGATTAAATATTAGTCCAATTAATCATCTCGAATTGTTTTCCACCATTTACTTATAGTTTATAATGTCAGGTGAAAAGTGAAAAACATCAAAAAATGGTTTTCATATTATTTCATGTTCAATTCAATCTAATAGATTTTTAGAAAATAGTTGGATTATTATAAGATCATTCACTCTGGATATAACTAATCAATGAAAATAAATCTAAAGACCTTCAATTATAAACCCTCATGTTTCTTCATTATCATTATAGAATCCCACCAACTACTTCTAGGCCACTCAAGTTTAATGGTGCCACACATCACATAAATTGAGTCATTCATTTCAAATAATTCAAAAAATAGATCAATATTGTTCAACCAATCAAATTCCTCTTGATGATCATTAGAGACATGGAATTTTAGAGTTTTATTTATGAAAAAATTCTTATTAATGATATATAAATTGATCACTTTATGGTTCCACTATCGGAGACTGCATGTGAATTGTTGTGCGTAATTATCCCTAATCCTGGACAGCATACTTGAATATATCTTCAAGATTCTAGTCACACCAGAGGATTCTTCTATTATGTTTCACTAGAAGCTTCCTCATGTTTCACATAAAAACATCTCCTTGGATAAATTATGGTACAAAACATAAATATAAAACACTAAAATCATTATCATGGATATACCGATCAACAACACAATAAGATATATAGGGATATCAGTTAAATAAATTATAATATCATATTGGGATTTTGACATACTCCTATCATAATTAGGTAAAATTCAATAAAAATGACCAAATTATTCCTCGATAATAGTTATCCCAAACACACATTGTTACTTAGTGAATATTATGTTGAGAGATATATAAGAACTCCCTCACAAGAACCTCATATTCCATAATAATAAATCATGATATCTATTTCAAAAACCCAACTAAAAATTTACATCATGGAAAAGTTGAAAAGTTAACATGGATCTAATTATTCCTTTTTAGAACCATCCCAGATACCCTGGTATTCTGATACCCATGTAGGCTCAGACCAGGATTGAAGTACATTCTCAATCCCCATATGGTGGTGGGTAGTGGAAGGCATCGTATAAGAAACATAAGGGAATGATTTATTCCACAAAAAACATTATGAAGGAAAAAAGATACTAGTTTTCACAACACCCCAATGGGATAAAGTACAAGAATAAATGGGTAAAAAATACCAAATTGTACATCCTCAAGTGACACAACATTTTCCAAGGTTAGATATTCTATATATCTTATGTAATAGGTGGATCATATCTCCCTTGATCTCCTCTATCACTCTGTTACCAAAGGTCTAGAACATCGACCACATCCAAATAGTTCTTTCAGAATGCATGGACCTGGAATAAGATAATCCATATGAACCTAAAGGGAATGTTATGGTTCTAGCTATAAAGCAAAGAAGGGTCTCACTGAGTGTTACGAAATCAATTCTAGAACAATTAAACAAATAATTATTTCAATTTAAATTAAATAAATAAAGGAATATAATATATATATTTTAAAAAATGAAAAATTTTATCATAATATATTGGAATATATTTCATAAAAATATTAGATGAAGATTTTATATTAAATATTTATATAAATCAGTTGGATTGAATAAATACATTTAAATAATCAATGGCACGTAATCATAAAATCAAACAACTCATTGAACCATGTTATAATCCCTATGGTATGTTATATTCTGGTAATATAATCTTTTCCCTACTCAATCTGTGATCTCTATTTAATGTGTTCACTTGTCCCATGACTCGTCACGTTAGGAATCAACTCCCCATTAGGATGAATCATTACATAGTTAGTTTGTTTCTTTATTTTCATCATCAATCAGGCTTTATGTTGTCAAATCCCTGTGTTCAATTCCGAATTAACCTATAAGTATATGGGGTCTCATGTTCTTCATCCAATCATGGGAAAACCAACTATTTTAAATTAATTCATGATATGATTTACTAACATAAAATTTTGAACATGCCTTCCACATTTCAGAACCAAATCATATGTTTTCATCAATTAATGAATTTTAAAATCATCTTTCAATTCCACAAATTATTCTCAAATTTCAATATCAAATCAATCCAGCCGATAAATTTCTAATAAATCCATAAATTATTTCAAATCTAACATACAATTTAAAATACATGTAAATTAGTGGTTTTTCACAATTTTCATACTATTTTCATAATCATACATCAATAATCCAAAATTTGGGTTTTAGATTACCTAAAAAATATTTAAAATCAACCAATTAATTCACATATTAAATTCTTATAAAACATCATGTTGAAAAAAATACATTTAATCGGTGATCAAATCAACACCTACAATGGAAAAATATAATGAATAATGGATGTAAGGTGGATCCAAATTGAAATAGTAGTTCAAACCCATCATGTACATGTTTTATTCAATTTAAAATAATTATATGAGACCATTATAACCAATTTATAGTGGAAATAATGATAATCCCAACAAGGGTAAACTCACTTGAGATCATATGCCAAACTAAGATGTCTTTATGGGAATGGTTCGTTCACTATGAATATGATGATTCCTAGGGTTCATGTGAGGAGTTTATTCATAATTCCAAATGAGATCAGGTAAGCATTGTAAAAAAAATTTTTTACATTCTGTATTTTTTTATAAATCATAATTTTACGGTGTAAATTAATCACATTATATAGACACTGAAAAAGGAATCACCTTGAGGTAAAAACACTTTGATCAATAAATTTACAAGTTAATTCCAATTTTTGTTATATAATCCACTCTTATTGCACATGTTCGTCTATTATAGCACAAATCACTGTATTCCATGATCCATTCTCATGGCATGTATCTAGTGAACATTATGTATCATAAACAAATGATTTATGGTGTAAATCCATTATACTGCTAGTGACTAGTAACATAAATTGTAGAGCCACCCATAATGCTTCCAATTGTACCCCGACTAAAATTTCACCCACTAGGTCCTTTGAAACATTTATACCCAAACTCTATTAATTCAAACTAATATACATCCCAAAAATTATTTTCATATTCCACAAGAAAATATCATCATCCTCAAAAATCCTAAAATAAACCTGATCAAAAAATTGTATCAATACAAGAATCAAGAAATAAAAAAGATAAGGTAATATGAAGTTATATAATGTATCTGTTGAATCCATAAAGATGATAAAATTTGAACCTTCTATTTATTATTCCCATAAAGGATGATTTATACTCATAATATCCCCTTTTATATGGGAGAATGATTTAACTCATTTTAATCCCTTATGTGTTTATAAAAATGATGAGGAATATATGTATAATAAGTAAGCATTACTCTACCCCTATGTATGTAAAACTAGTATATCCCCTAAAAAATGGAGGTTCTCTTTTAAAAATTTCTATATCAAAAGAGTTAAAATCATTCTTTATAAAAAATAATTGGGTGTTGAAAAATATATTTTACTCAAAATATTGATTGTTATATTATTTTATATTGTTTAATAATTAAGAGAATAAATATTTTTCAAGTAAATAATGGATTAAAAATATATCATAAGAATTAAATGACTAAAATGTTGGTGAGATATGGTTTTATAATAATGAAAAATAAGTAACTCTACCTATTTAAAATATATCCGAAAAATAATTTTAAAAAATGATTTATAATGAATAAAAAATAAAACATAAGATATATAAATTTTGTAACGAGTTTATCATCTTATAATGTGATAAAATTTAATAAATTAGATCAAATTTATTATATATTTTTAAATATATCTAGGTAAATTGTTGTTTTTAAGAGGATAAACATTCATTGGAGTTATTTATATGTGATGGTAAATTTTAGATTTGATTCTGCATGACATTAATGATTAAGAGTGATAAAAAAGTCAAATGTGACATTTTTATGTATTTTTCAATTTATTATTCTTCGGATACATAACACTTCTACTCCATAATATCATGGCTCTAGTAAGATTATCATGTATATTGTATCATAAAAAATAACCATTAGGGAAAAATCCCACTAATTTTTTTTTCTATTGTGTAGTGTATTAAAGGATGACAAAACACAAGTATACTATTTATGTATAGAAATAAAATACTAAAAGTAATGTATAAAAATTTTTATTCAATATTCTCTTCAATTATCTTATCTTATATTCATTATATCCCCTCACCTATATTAGGTCAATATATAAGAGGCCTTGGTAAAAATAGTTTCTTATGAATGTTTTTTCATTATAGTCATATTTTTATGAATTTTTTATTAGTAAATTAAAGTAGAGGAAAATATATTTGGTGAATTTTGAAAATTTTCTGACAAATGACACACTTTATGTATATTTTCAAGTGGAATATTATTAAACAAGGAATTAAAATGGGAAATGGTCTGAAAAAGTAAAGGATATAAATCTTTTCTTGAATTGAATTTTCAATTAAGATATTTTAAATAAAATGTTCGAGATATTAATAAGAATCTAGATATATTATGTTTTGAGTTTTGAAAGATGAAGGAATACTCTTGGTTCAATATAGATTCTTGATAAAATTAGTGAAATATACTAATACATGGGAAAAAAATTCAACAAATGATCTAGTCATGGAATTTAATTTTCAAAAATCAAAGGATAAATATGATAAATCTATTTGAGATTCAGTTTTGATGATTTATATCAAATATACCTAAAAAATAAAATTTAATAAATGTAGATGAATTGATATTACCTCAATGGTAATAATTATATATAATTTAACATTTATTCCCCATTATATATTGAAATTTCATTTTTTTATTTATCCTCTTATGCTCATTATGTTAAGTGAGTCATTTTTTATTCAATCGTTCCTAATCATAATTTTGGAAAATATAGATATTAAAAATAATTCATTATTGAGAAAAATTAGTATAGTTAAAATTAAATTGAAATATATAATTTCCTTTCTTTATTTCCTTTGTAATTAATCTCAAATTTATATAGTTATATGGAGATGATGGTGATGTACCCCCAGTTTCATGTAAGTAACCCTTGTTTATGATATTTATGTATTTGAAGTATATGAGTGATGTTTAGACGAGTTTGGTGAACTTTTAAAGTGTTTATTGGTATTTCACTTATAATTCAACAACCATGAAACATTATAAAAGTCACAAAAACACTACAAAAGTTACCCAAACTCCCCCAAACTTCAAAAATATATCACACCCATTTTCATGTTAGTAACCATTGATTTATGATTTTTTATATGTAAATTATATGGGTGATGTTTGGGATAGTGTGGGGAACTATTAAATGTTTTTGGGGTATTCCTAAAGTTGTATTTTTGGTTCATGGTTAGTTAAAACCATGAAATTCCAACAAAAAACCCAAAACTGTGAGACAAAGTCTGATGGGAAGGCCCATGGTTTGTCGAAACTATGTGGTCGCCAATGAGAAATTTTGAAATGTGGGACAATGAGATATTTTATGTTTTGTGAATGGTTTTTATAACTGTGTGAGGTAATCCTGTGAGGTTCTTCTTAAGGCATAGGATGTCACATGGTTAGAACACAATTTTTGTGACACCGTGACTAATCATGCATAGTTTAAATCAAGACCAAAAAATTATGGATCATAGTTATTTTCCAACATAAATCGCATATTTTTTCTCCATGAATCCTATTTTTGAACATGGTAGCCTAATTTAAATATAATGTTTTTTCAAAAGATTGATTGTGAATTAGTTGTGTAATGTTTTATGAAAACATTATTTATGGATGATTTTTAATTTTGGGAAATTGGGTTGTTCTTTGTTATTGAATTTGGTAACATGATTTCAAAATGATGATTTTATAATTTATGGATGGTTTTTAGGTAATTAATGGTGTTATAAATAAAAGTATGGTTTTGTTGAAATGTTTTACAAAAAATGGTTTTGGTATGCAGTTGGCATAATCTGTTATGTGTGAGTTAATGGGGAGGATAATGTTTGTGAAGTACCACCACCAAATGGACGGAGCACAGATGCGAAGTTACACAATCAATGGTAACATAATACTTGTGTGGTTTAATGTTTGTGTGTGTCGTTATGTGAAATTAAATGGGTTATTCCAACATGGAAATTAAGAAATGGTTATAACGACATTATTTGGTGTTTTTCATAGAAATGGATTTATTTGAGAAATAAAAGTGTACCAAATTGTTTGTCTTTGTTCAAAATTGATGAAGTATTTTAATGGGGTTTTATATAATTTTTTTAATTAAATATTCTATCATGCCCCATCCTAGTGGCATGATAAGAAAAGTCTTTTGGGAAAATGTTCTAAATATTATTACTCACTCATTCATTGGCATGTTGGTTCTTTTGTAGGATTTTTCAATCAATATATTGGTAAAGGAAAATATTAGATCTTCTTTATAGGTACTTCATGATATCCGAGCTTTATTCTGGAGTTATAGAATGGATCATGTTGGGTTCCATAGAGTTATGTTTTTGAGTCTTTTTTGTTTTGTTGGTCTGTCTCTTACAACGTACATTGATATTGGTAGTTTTCTATTGTGGTATTATTTTGTGGTTGGTTTTAATTTTAATGGTATTTATTTGAGTTTTTTTACAGTTTTATCATTCATCATCTTATTGTCATTTATTATTTGGCGTTGGGTTGTGTGTTTTATTTAAAAAATGAAAAATCAACCCCACTTGTTAATGAATCCCTTGAAATGTATTTCCAAAATTTGGCATCTTTGGGAAGTAACATAAGTCCATGTAATTTCCTTCCACCTTCTCAAGACAATTTTTAGGGGAGGGGTGTTATAAGTTGCATTAGTATTGACCTTCCAAATATTTTTATGGCAAAAGTGGTATATGCATGTTCGATACTTTACTTGTAAGTGGTATTCTTCTTGGATGGTCTTTTACTTGTTTGTCTATCTTTGAGATGAAATTCATTCTGGTTACTTCTTGAGTTGGGATCATTAAAAAGTGTTTGATTTTCAGTACTTGAAATGTAGATAAAATGATGTAACTAACCTTTCTGTGATGATGTCCATGTTACCAGGGTGTTGGGTACATTTTTTTGGAGAAACATATATAAATTAGATTCTCATTATCATAGGTTTACTTATGAGGAAAGCATGACATGAATTTTTGAAATTATTTCCACAAGGATTTAATAATTGATATTGGGAAATGATTTTTTATTTAGGCTGCAAATACGATGATTTCAGAAAAATTCTGACTTTTTTTATAAGATTTCTTTTGAAAAATTAATGATATTGGTATTTTGAAAAATGGGTTGATTATAAAAATTATGTTGGAAATTTTCCAAAATAATTGAGTGTAGAATCTGTTGGATGCTTTAAATCCATTTTCTGATAGTTTTGATGTGATAGAATTCGAAATTATTAAGACATTAGTTTGTAGAGTGTGAGAATTATATAATTTATTATCTGTATAGGAAATGGAACCTCATTGGCGTTATAGAAACCAATTGTAAGAAGATTCTTAGAACATGGTTACATGTGAGCCACATGTGAACCAACAGCTAGTTCAGAGTACAATTTAGGAATTTTAGGTTATAGGTTGATGGACTCAAATGGTTGAACAAAGGAAAGTGTATCACTCCATCCAGTTCCCGAAGTAGAATCCCCACATCTTTTGGGGTGATTCGGAACCAGAAAAGGTAGAGGTGTGGCTCAATCTAATGAATTGAATCATCAATTTCAATGGCACACCACTATAGATAAAATTCAGGATGGTGAAGTATATACTAGAGGATCATGCACTACAATGGTCAGATTTAGCAGTTTAGGAAAAATTACACTAAGACATTACATAGAATAATTTTGAATAATTATTTAACATAAAATTATATCCTCCCAACTTCATAATCACAACAACATCATATTTCATCATCATGAATTAAGAGATACTCACAGTGACATAATATGTGGATGTATTTAATAATTTTGTCTACTTTTCAGTTGATATTTCTTCTAGTGCGTCATTGAAGGCACCTATCTTTGAATCTGGACTAGGGGAGGATATATACTCAAATATTGTTTTTTATAGATTTTCCTATGAATTTTATATAGTAATACTATTTTTCCCTCATTGGAACATAAAATTATTGACAAAATGATTTTAAAGAAAGGTTGATATTATTTAAAATTTGGGCAATTAACAATCTCATCCATGTTTAAAATATAATTTTTTATGAATGTTCATAAATATAATTGAAATTATTTTAAAAGACCATTTTTATTGTATTTTATTTTAATTGATAATCAATGAAAATGAATATTTACAAAAAAAATTTGAGCATGAAATTGTTATCTTTTTAAAAATGGGTGAAAATAAATTTCTCTTTTAACATCAGTGGCATGAATTTATTTACCTAAAAGAATGAAATTTCTTTTATTTTTAACTTAATTTAATATTTTATTTTTTTACATTCATTGAAAATGATTTTCCAAATAATTTAGGAGTTTTTAGTTTAAATATTATCAAAGTAAAAGGATATGATCTCATGTTTTAAATGAATGTTTTAATGATAAAGTAAAGGTATTTTTCATCTATATCATTATACTTTATAGATTATTATTATTTTAGGTGGATATAATTCAATGATACCATATATTTTATCTATCTGGACATTTTATTGTTATGATAATTTGATGTTTATGAAACCCTTTTATTTTTCACATGTTATGTAATGATTATATCATAATGTGGTCATGATCCTATGGAAGACTTGTTTATGGTGATCAATATGTGATTGTTTGGAACTAAATTATATGACACTCTAATTAATTGTGTAAATACTTATATACCATGAGATAAAATATAGCGTATGACTTGATGTGCTTGATTCACATTGTGAAATAGGTATGTTCACCTAATCCATTATGATATGAGAAGTAGGTGGTGATGCCTAATCTGTTATGACCTGATGGTCTAGATATTTATACTTGATATTTGATATGGTTTCTATTATTTTTTTATGCTATAGTTTTATGAAATTATTTTATGATTATGATTTGAACGCATGTCTCGTGAATGATTTTTTAGGAATCCCCATTCTCCTGACATACTATTGATTTGTTAATGGACTAGTGATTATGATATATGTATTTTTGGAAATATTTTTCTATTTTTAGTCACTTTCACCCATACAATTATGTTAATGATGTTCTCACATATAATCATTGATTGATATCTCCCATCTTACCCTTAATGAGCATCTCATTACACCCATTCTTATTTTTTAATATTTTCCCGTGTTATGAAGAAGAGTATTTAGTATGATGAGTCAATAATGGTACATTTATAAAAGAATGATTTTTGATATGATGCATTTAGAACATAAATAATTTTTTAATGTGTATAATCTTTATGAACACTAAACCACAATAGTTATTGGGAATAATTATTTGGGATATATATTTAATATTCATTGATGATTTAATATATATATATATATATGCTATTATTGGGTATATATATTCCTAAACAACCTAAGGCATACTGAGGACATATTAAAAGTTCATATAGGATGTATAGATGTATTAGTAAATATATATATTTATGATAGTTTCTATATAGATCAGAATGATCATAAATCACAGTTGGGATATTCATCACACAACAATTCATGATTCTATTCCACACATATACCACATTATTAAATAGTATTTGTATTAATAATTACATCTTAACATTCAATTTTATGTAACATTTTGTATAAATAAATAGTTTGAAATTCTATTAAAAATGTTAATTCCACTCATTTTTAAATTTACATTATTGGTAGAGGTGATTTGTAGAGCCAAATATGAAGTTGGAGAAAAATAGTGCAAAATTCACGGAAACCAAAGAAAATATATACACATTATCACACATTTAGATAAATTAGTCTATCTAATTAGGATTAATATTTTTTTGGTGAATCAATAAATATATGGGATATAATTTTTATAAGATACCCAATCCAAATGAAGTTATCTTTTAGCCTAATTGAACTGGTTTTAACCAAAAAAAATATAATCACATTAGGTCATGTATGTATATTTTTATTTGGAAAATATCTCCAAATATAGATGTCAAATTAACATTAAATTTACATTACAGAAATTAAATGGCCTTTAAATTAATCTTTAGTTCATTTATAATTGATATATGGTCATTTACTAGTATGAAACAATGTCATATTTATTTTACAAAATATTTGTTCTGAAAACCTCCTTCTAGTTTTCCTATAAAAGACACCTTAGGTTTTCCATTTTAGGTTAGACAAGGAAGAAATGATCTTCTATTTCAAAGGTATAAATGATTCCTATATTCATCCTATAAGTTTTTTAGGTCCCTATCCTCATATGGTGATAAATGATGATGGAGGAGTTCCACTCGATCAATCTCCTCCTCACAGCGAAATGTGAAATGGAGGGAGATAATTACCACATTGTTGAGATATTATTATTATTTTTAATCTCTAATACCACGCATAAGGGATAAACCATGTATATATAATTTAAATGTCATGGTTCGGTTCTACACATGTTAGAATAAGGGACTAGATGGTTAATGGGATTATAGTTAACGAAAACAAAATACTTACCCCAAACCTAAATAAATATCATGTGATATGGAACATTATTTATTTTGTAGGTATCTTATATTGATCACCTCATTATTTTTTCCTCATAACTGAATTCCATTTTTCATCCATTAAACTATTTAATTATGATTCTTACTTAAAACTATTTCAAATATATACCTATGTTTTAGTAATTTTTTATTATAAAATCACACTATAATCCCTTAAAGCCTTCATGATATATAACTTATGGACTTTTAATTACTCTATAATCATCCCAAAAAACAAATCAATAAGCCATGTCTTAATAAAAAGGACAAAGGTTTACACTATTTCCAAGGGGAACGTTGGTTTTTAGTGTGAATTTTTAATAAGAACATAGTATATTTTTAAATGTTAATGTCTTTCTTTACATTGATAAATATATATTTATAATGTTTTATTATAAAATAATTTTTAATATGACTACTCCAAGTAGCGTTCTTCATCAAGTGAACTAATTACTTTTTGAAATCAAATTGGAAAAATCTTTTTCATTAACATTGGGTATCAACTAATGATCCTTTGAAGGAGGATATAAAATACATATACACTCTAATAAGTTATTATTATTCATCTAAAAATTATAAAATATGAAATGAATTTGAATTATATGGCTGAAAATTGAAAAAATAATACAATAAAATTCATCACATTATATTTCCATTCAACATAAATAAATTAAAATACATGGTGATTCACTAACATTTTATAAAATTCTATTTTTATTCAGTCACTAACAACATTTCATGGAAATTATTGAGAATACCCACTTAAGTATTTAAAGGAATTTTATATTGTATAACCATCATTAAAACCAAAAAATATGGATAAAGAACATATAAAATATAGGGGGATTCCATTTTCATTGAAATACACTATAAAACCCAGTTATACTATATTAACTACCTAGTAAAAGTATGGAAGTGACAAAAAACACATTTTTATAGGAAAATAATTCCAAACCCCTCTAATTAAAAAAAATGAAAATATGTTTGTGATATAATACAATATAATTCTGAAAAAATTCATGAATATTATAACACCCCAAGATTTCATAGTGGGTTATATCATCAAAGTAATTCAATAACATTCGCTACACACAACACTGGCATCTAGTGCACCACGACTTACCAAACTAGCCGTTCAAAAGTGGTTATGAATAGTATTAACTGAATTTTGAACTTTATATTCTCTATATAGTTTTAGAATCCATATAATGTGTTTATTATTCATAATATATAAAAAATTCATTTTTTCCAGATAAAAGTAGTATTTTTCAAAAAATTCAATTTTACCTCTTTTTATGGAGATCCTTCTTAAATCCAATATTAGAAACTTTTATAAATTAAACACAATGAAATTAAATTATTATTTAGATGTGGGACATAAAAATTTAGTTTGGATAAATTTTTTGTACTTTTATGATAACTTTAATATTTTGATGAATAATGAAAAATACTAAATTAAAATTGAAAACTACTTCTTTAATCGATATAATTTATAGTGTTAAATTATAAATTTGAGTTATTTTAAAGTATCAATATATTATATTTTTATAATTTTATATAATTTAGGTCATTTTATGTAATTTCACATTTAAACTGAACATAAACATGTGTCAATCTTTAGATAGTTATTATTTCATAAAAACACGCTTTTTGTTTTGACAACAAGAATTAATTTTAAATTAATTTTTTCCACTTCTATGTTTTGAATTTAGAAAAATGGGATCCATATTTATAATTAAGGGGTCCAAATTTTGTTAATAGTTATCCCTTATTTTTAGACATAATGAATATTTACTTCAGTAAATATTTTATTTACCACGGTTACAGGGTAAATCTCTTAAATAAGGGTAAACAAAAATTATTATAATATTATTAAATTATTATAATATGTGTCATATTTATATTGTTTGATATATTTCCGACCATGTACATCCTTGGGTATATTTTTGGACCCCATAGAGTCACTTGAGATTGATAATGACACTTTATATTAATTAATTTAAAGTAAAGACAAAAACGACTTAAACATATATCTTTTAGTAAAACAATTTTTACATGGGGTTATATAAATTATCATTTATATAATATATATTCATTTTAAATATAAAAATATTTCATATATCATGGTAGTTGTTTTATAAATTTTAGACATCATATAAATAAAATTTTTTATTACACAATTATGATGTTGTGTTTACCTCATTAATGAATGATTTAAATAAATGAGATAATAAAAATTAAAACAATATCCAAGACATGTCCAATTCTTATAGGATGACTTTATTTAAAACATGAGTCATCTTATATTTGATGTTAATGAGTTTTGGAACCTTATAGATCAAAATTAATTTTATAATGAAATAATATTTTCAGACTTTCCTAAAGAGCCCCTCCCCTCCCTTATAAACAGCCGTCACCTATAACTCATTTCACACACCTCTCAATCCCTATGTATCATCCAACCTCTATCCAATTAAGATCCCTACAACAGTCTATTCCTCTTATAAAACTTAACTTATGAAAAAGGCACTTCAAGGAAACCTTTTGGTTCAAACAAAAGGGAGTTACCAGATTTAATGGTAACATTTCATCTTAACTTCTTTTATTTTATTTTACTTCTCCATCCCCCTAAACTCTCTTTTTTACATTAATTCATAACAACACCAGGACACAAAATATACTATGTTATTTTTATGGTATGTATTTTAACTACAATTGCACACACCTCTATCAAATGTGTATAGAACATAATGATTCTATGGACGGAAAACTACTACCTCACGCAATGATTATTGTTCAATCTTCTACTACCACTTCATATAATGAACATTATGATGGAACTATAATTATATATTCTATTTATGATAATTATTTTATCTATAATATTCTCTAATTATTTTTTATTTCATTCCTTTTTTATTTTTATATTGTATATATATATTAATTTTATTTGAGAAAGTGCGGACTACCGCCCCGTCAAAGTTATATAACTTGTTCATTGCATACATGGAATGCATAAATGATGGAGTTAATGAACATAAATAAAATAAATAAAATATTATATTATACTATAATAATATACTTATATATCATTAGGTTTTCTTTCCTTTTAAAATAAAAAAAATATTAAATGGAATTAGCCTTCGGGCGTATGTACAGATTACTGTCTCCACCAACGCGATGAGATTAATTATCCATCATAACAATTCACGAATAATATTAATTTTATTATTAATAATAATTTTTAAAAACTCAATATCATGCTGGATTTTAATCAAATTAATCCTTTCCATAAATAACATGGCTTACGTAACAAAACATATAAAGAAAAACGAATCAGTTAACACCCAAAACAATGATACTACTAAAATATTACTAACAATGAAATATTATAATATAATATATGATATCATATTTATATATGTAGTTATTGTATAATTTAATAACAATAATTTAACTATTTTAAATTAGTTCAGCGTACCCTCAATCAAGGAAAAGTACAAGGTAAGGGTTAATTTCACAATCTCCTTGTTATCCGAGATTGTTTTTACAAAAGAATCTATTAGGACCTCTTTATCATCCACATCCTTGTTTCTAAAAAATGTAATTCAAAGTATTTTTACTATTTACTAGACAATTTTTAAAATTCATTCCTACCCTTGATTGACTTTTTATAAAATTGTTTGAAAAGAAACTTTTCGTCATTTCCCATACAACGTACTTTATAACCTTTTCGATAAATTATGAAAAAAAATGTTTTCTTAACTTATACGGATGGTGCAATTATTATCCACTGTAATAACACTATTAAAGATGCCCTTAAAAGCTTATACGAATATTTTCAAAATAAATGATTTATTTTGTAATTACATGAAATTTAAATTATTTCAAAATAGAAAGAGATATTTCTCTCAAATGGTTTTGATTTAAACTATGTCAACATCATTTAATGGATTTTATACTTGTTTTAAGTTTATTTAAAATGATAATAATCTTCCATATTGTATTGATGGTTTTGTGATATGTTAGACTGTGGATGTGTTATTTTTATACCATAAATGGTTTATGGTTAATGTATTTAGATTTCATATGCTAGTGTTAGTACGAATGTTTATGTTATATTTCAACCTTTTCATATGAGGAATGCATTAGACTTGGTAAGTGATGGGTGGTGCCCGCTATAGCCACACAATGAATTGGTACATCTCATGAGACAAATTAGTGTATTGGCACAAGTCCATGAAAAAAATATTATTTTTCAATCTTGGCATGGGTTCTGGGCTATGTGTTTATGATATTCAGCATTATACATTCCTTCATTATAAACTTAACTATTGATATTACATGTTATTATTAGACCAGTAGAATATCCATGTGAATAATTAAATGGAATAATTTGATTTATCTTAGCCACATTATGATGAGGTTTATGTTTAAAATGATTTGGTTTTAGTTTTATACATTTCCTTTAATATTTATGATTATTTATGATATATTCCACTAATTGTTATCCATACTGAGCATCTGAGCTCACTCCTATCTTATGTTTTCTTTTTCCAAGTATTTCAAGAAATGTATTATGTTCGATATGGAGGGTTAATCTAGGGGAATAATGGAATTCACAATAGATTATTTATGTTGTTTTTTATGTTTTAATTTTTAATGTAATGCTCATGTATGTAATCTATTTTCCAAGACTTCTAAACAGATCGGTCATTTAGGACTTGATTTCATGAAATAATTCCTATGTGTTACAATAATTCACTACCTCTAGGTAACTGGGTTCGGGGTGTAACACATTCTAAGAATGATATAGATCAATTTGGTCAATAACTCCATGCTACTAAATTAGAGAGAACCATTTAATAAAATATTATTATAAATTTTTAATTCAGATTGATTGGGACATGATTGATGGTATTTTCGGTGGTTCTTTAGTGGGAATTTAATCAATCCTTGTATATTCCATCATAAAAAACATGGTCTAGATCACTTAGTAGATTGGTTGGAAGTCCAACATGCCCATCATTGGTGTATAAGAGGTTAAATGTTCTGACATTCAGGAAAAGCATAATATAAATCTTAAAGAGGTATGTACATTACTCCATCAACGTTTTCTTATGGTGTAGATAACACCATCTCCCCCTATAATTCATTATGGTATTTATGATGTTCATACCAATTATTCTAAAAAAATGCACTAAATTTAGAGATCAATGATGATTTTTGAGGTAATATAGCCATGTCATCTATAAAAGGATGATATATGTAAAGAATTTCAATACTTATAAAACACCGTTTGAAAGGGTAATCGAGCATTAAGTCAAGGGGTTATCCTAACTATCCTAAAAATCATTGAACCACCTGGGTAAGGGACCTTATATTCCATCAGCATCTAAAAATCCTAAACCACCTCAAATATATTTCCAACAAAACCCTCCAAAACCAATCCTTTCATATAATTACAAATGAATAAAAAGTACATAAAAATATAAAATTACAAAAAATATAAGCGAAAATAGAAAACCTAAAAACTAATACATGCTAAAATTCTATCTCAATGGGTGAAATTCAATTTCATTGGTCAAGAGAACCACCACTTAAATAAATAGTCATTCAAAGGGATAATGGAAGTTTTAATTTTATCTCCCTTTAGATTGGTACAAAACATAAAATAGAAATTAATCTTCCATTGGATGCATCCCCATATGAGTAAGCCACCATTCAAATAACCTCTAAATATTGAATTAATTAAAAACCCTTGTCAAGAGAAAATTCACAATAAAAGAAAATAGATTTTCAATTGATGAAACCCATAGCCTATAAATTACAATTCAATTTCCCTTCATGTCCACCTAATCAATGAAACCAAAAAAACCGAAGAAGATATATAATTGTAGGAAATATTAAAAAAAATTCATTTTTACATTCACTTAGGAATATTTTCATATAGAATAATTCCATTTGGTATATGAAATAATCATTTTATTTTTTAGTGATGTATAATTGGAAAAAGTTTTGGATTATCTGGAGAATTTCATGTAATAATTCATAGATAATTTCCTTGTATACAGTTTTCTTTCAGTGACTTTTGGATTATTGTCTATGTTTTATTTTACCATTTTATTAGAAATAATCATGTATTATATTGAGATAAATTCTTGTTCAATGTGTGATAAGGGATAGTTCTTGGGAATATAATTTCTGTGAATAATATACAAGTTGATAAATCAAATATTGATATCATTTCATCCCACCAATCACTAAAATTATATTATACATGAATTCATTATTATGTAACATGGTATTTTATTGATGTTTGTTTCCTACATTAATCAATTTTTCACCCCTTTATCATCTTATAATAAATATATATTTAATTTTTGTTTCCTTATAACAATGAGAATTCTTTTAATAAATTGATATATAGTCTAACATCACCCCCTGTAATCCAAAAGATATTGTTGGGATTTACCATTTCATCTCATGTGTGTTGATTAAAAGTATATAAGTGGGTATTGTTTTATCAAAACAGGCCAATATATCACCACTACATGACAAAAACTCCATATTACCATTGTACCGTATCAATTTAAAATACATTACCACTAAAAAATAATTTCTTATAATTGTAATGTTATTGGATAATTTTAGGTTTTATGTTTTGGGGTCTAAATTGACTGCCTTCCCTAATCAAGCATCCCATTGATATCTCCTTATGATACAGAAATACAAACAATATCTCATTCAACAGATGATCCTATAAGTGGAAATCAATTTAGATATTAGGCATAAAAAGGAGTTGATAATGTGGAGGCTATCCATATCAAAAGAATCCTTCCATCATTATAGATTGGCTTTGTCAGGACCCGCCCTCGGGGCCCGTGCCGTGACTACCCCAAGCCCGCCTTCCATAGGCCAGGGGCTGGCGACTAGCACCAAGGCGTAAATCCCAACAAAAAAAGGGAAGGCATTGCCTTTGAGAAGTAAACAAGCACCACAGAGTAAACAAGGGGAAAAGTAAACACAAAGTAAAAACTGTACAAGCTGTGCTGAAAGTAAAAAGGGGCCGAAAATACAATCTCAACTGTAAAGTACAACTGAAAGGGAAAAACAACAACTGAAAAGAAAAGCTGCAGTGTCGAGCCGTCCTCTGGAAGTCCCACCTGAAGGGTGGGTAAAGATAGCCTCCACAGCTCCTCGGATCAGCCGTCCGCTCCGAGTGCGTTCCGCCCAGTGGTCCACCTCCAGGTACCGTCCTGCTCCGCACGCCTCCACCACGATCAGCGTTGTCCGTTGTCTGCAACCAACACAACGATGTGCGGGCAAAGACCGTGCAGGGGTGAGTATAAGCTACTCAGTAGGGACCCCGAGACCCCCAAAGGTCTCCCAAAATACACAAAGGATAAACCACCAAGGAAAGATACAATCACGAAGTAACATATGACACGGCTTAGGTATATGCCCATACATATACCTAAGTCATCAATTCCCGTTCGGGTCCAACGTCTGAGCCCAAGCACAACCCAGTCCACACAGGAAACAAACGTAAACCCACACAGGATAGCACAACACAATCCACAAAGGAGAGTAAACAGTAAACCCACACAGGATAGCTCAACACAATCCACAAAGGAGAGTAAACAGTAAATCCACACAGGATAGCTCAACACAATCCACAAAGGAGAGTAAACAGTAAATCCACACAGGATAGCTCAAAAACAATCCACAAAGGAGAGTAAACAGTAAATCCACACAGGATAGCTCAACGCAATCCACAAAGGAGAGTAAACAGTAAATCCACACAGGATAGCTCAACACAATCCACAAAGGAGAGTAAACAGTAAATCCACACAGGATAGCTCAACACAATCCACAAAGGAGAGTAAACAGTAAATCCACACAGGATAGCTCAACACAATCCACAAAGGAGAGTAACAGAAGATTCATCTCACACAGGTATACTTTCTCGAATGCCGATAAAGATGATCAGATATAGATACTGAATCATCTAAGCTGGGACACACATAGGATACAAGACCAGTTGTCTTCATTGTTTCATCTATGTTGGGACCCACATAGGATACAAGACTAGCACTGAATCATCAAAGCTGGGACCCACATTGGATACAAGACCAGCACAGCTAGGACCCACATAGGATACAAGACCAGCTGTCTTCATTGATTCATCTATACTGGGACCCACATAGGATACAAGACCAGTATTGAATCATCTATGCTGGGACCCACATAGGATACAAGACCAGCACAGCTAGGACCCACTTAGGATACAAGACCAGCTATCTTCATTGATTCATCTATACTGGGACCCACATAGGATACAAGACCAGTATTGAATCATCTAAGCTGGGACCCACATAGGATACAAGACCAGCACAGCTAGGACACACATAGGATACAAGACCAGTTGTCTTCATTGATTCAACTATACTGGGACCCACATAGGATACAAGACCAGTATTGAATCATCTAAGCTGGGACCCACATAGGATACAAGACCAGCACAGCTAGGACCCACATAGGATACAAGACCAGCTGTCTTCATTGATTCAAATATACTGGGACCCACATAGGATACAAGACCAGTATTGAATCTTCTAAGCTAGGACCCAGATAGGATACAAGACCAGCACAGCTAGGACCCACATAGGATACAAGACCGGTTGTATTCATCGTCGCAGTCCACTGAGGATCTCTGCACTGTCGTCGTCGCAGTCCACTGAGGATCTCTACAGGGTCGTCGCCGCAGTCCACTGAGGATCTCTGGAGGGTCGTCGCCGCAGTCCACTGAGGATCTCTGCACGGTCGTCGCCGCAGTCCACTGAGGATCTCTGCACGGTCGTCGTTGTCGAAGTAGCAGTCGCAGCCAGCTCTAGGGTTCCCGCACACAGCAAGCTCGTTCAGGAGGGTCCGCTCCACGAGCCGAGAGGCCGATACATCAACTGCCACAAAGTCCGAAGTTGATGTATCCAAAAGTTCCGTATCGTCAACAGGAACTCAACGTCACAGACGGTGAGTCAATCGGACGCCCGGTCTGAGAGTTATTGGCTTTTTCGTCCTAGGGGCCCGATTGGTTTTTAAGGCAAAACCAACCCGACCGTTCTCCACCTGCGTCCAAACCTTGGGCGGAGTATGCCAAAAGATCCGTCTCATCAAGAGGAATTCAACGAAATAGACGGCGCGTCAATCAGACGCCTGGTCTGTTAGTTATTGGCCTTTCCGTCTCACACCCACACTAGGAAACTTCTCAGGAGGTCACCCATCCTGATCACTGCTCTAGGCCAAGCACGCTTAACTACGGAGATTTAACCACGTAGGCTCTCGAAAAGGAAGGTGCACCTTCAGTATAGTATACAGAAACGACCGTCTCGATCCAAGGATCGCGTTGCCGCTGACGGCGCGTCGTTCGGAGGCCCGAAGCTCAAGTTATGAGCATTTGAACGGAAACCGCCCGAAGACGGGGGGTCCGGGCCCGGTCTGACCCAGTCTGACCCGGTCTGACCCAGTCGGACCGGTCTGGCTCGGCCCGCCCGGCCCGGCTCGGCCGAGCGGCCGAGTTGCCGACGCGGGGGGAGCCACCGCCCCGCGTGACACCCCTGCGGCACCCGCGGGGTGTCGGCCAGACAACCGGACGCGGCTGAAGCCGCGTCCCGAGTGATGTGGGGGGGAGCCGCCGCCCCCCCGCGTGGCACCCCCGCGACAGCCGCGGGGTGTCTCCCTGGCGGCCGGACGCGGCTTCAGCCGCGTCCCGCGAGCACCGCCGCCGCGGCCGGTGCCGCGGCGGTCTCGTCCGGCGGCGCACCGAGCACCACCGCCTCCGGGTGCCACCGCCTCCGGGCGCCACCGCCTCCAGGCGCCACCGCCTCCGGGCGCCACCGCCTCCGGGCACCACCGCCTCCGGGCGCCACCGCCTCCGGGCGCCGACGACCCGCGCCACCGCCGGAGTCGCTCCGGTGGCCCGATTTTCTTCCCGTCTGCGCCGTTGCTCCTCCCGGGACTCGTCCTTCACTGCGGAATCATTAAACATCCGTTGCGGCACGCTCCGTCGTCGCCCGTCAAATCCGCACAAAACGAAGAACGACGGAGGGTCGTCGGGCCGTGTTCGTTTGGCCCGCACCCTCCGCGTTAGATATAAACAACGGGAGGAAATAAAATGTTCAACACATGAACCAACAATTTTAATAAAATAAAATTGTTTCTTTGATTCAGGTTCTTTAATTTTTTAAGGAACGTTCACGGGAATAAAAGAAAGGGGTAATTCCAAAAATAAAATCCCTACCTCGTTGGTCGTCGCGCGTGAGCATTCTTCGCGGAATTTTCTCGTCACGGAAGGTGGAGATCGTCGCGTCGTCGCGGAAGGTCGTCGCGTCGTCGCAGAACACGACGTTGAGTCGGTGAACTCAACGCACTATGAAACAGCAGATTTAATTTAATTAATTAAATCCGTGTCTTGGTAAAGAACCACGAAGGAGATAAAAAGGAAGGTCCGAGACTCTTACCTCAAGCAGCCGATCGAAGATCCGTCGCGGAGGAAGAGACGTCGCAGAAGAACGTTGTCGGCGTCGCGGATCACAGCGTCGCGGATCACGGCGTCGCGTTGTTGATTTCCGGGTTCGGCGTTCTTCGCGTTCTTCGTGTTCTTCGCGTTCTTCGCGAAGGAGGATGAAGGTTCAAGGATCCTCTCTCAACGAGTAATCCTCCAAAAGAAATTGGTTGGTCTTATTTTATTATTATGACAACACACGAAAAGGGGGTAAGTAACGACCCATCAATTCGTTGAATTAATTCAACGAAAGAAACAGCTCATTTAATTTACAAAATAAACCGCCCAATTAAATGGTCTGTTAATAATTTAGAAAACGCGTCAGTTGACTTTCATAATGACGGGTTTTCACGGGTGCGTTACTTAGCGGAAAGAAACGGCGGGGCTCGTACGGGCCCCACCTCACTAATATCCTAAAAGGGGGGTAGGATATTTCTGGATAGCATCCTATCCGGTTCAACTCAGTTCAAGACGCCTTTAAGTGGCTTCAAGCGGCTTCCAAGTGGCTTAAGTGAAATAAAATAAAGTTGTCGCAAAATTATTTTATTTCTTAACTTTAAGACCGAAAATTAATTACCACACCCGAGAAAACGCAACTCCGGAAGAGGCATTTCTAAGCACATACCGGCGCTGCGATTTCATCGGTGCCCTCATAATTCGATTCCGGGCACCGGTTCAAAAGTTTGAAAAAGACCGGCCATCCGTTCACTGAACGTACCCAAGCCAAACTTCGGAAAATGATTCCGGGCACACCGGGCATCGGAATCAGGTCCCGTCAGAAACTACGTTCTTGTAAAATTCCAATGAAAATTAAGAAAAAAATTTCCTTGAAATTTACGGGTCTTTACATTACTCCCACCATAGGGCTTTACGTCCCCGTAAAGCTTCACCACAAAATTAGGGATACAAAGGCGGTACTGAGCACGCATCTGAGCCTCCCGCTCCCAAGTGCTCTCCTGGAGGTTCCTGTGCTGCCATCTGAAGCGCACTAGAGGAATCGATCGTCCACGTAGGACCTGCTCCTTTCGATCCTCAATCTCCACTGGGACCTCCGAAAACGTCGCCCCATCATCAAAGACCAGCTCCCCATGGTCAAAGATTTGCGTCGGGTCGTGCACGTATCTCCTCGGCTGAGATATATGGAAGATGTCGTGCACCCGGTGCAACTGAGGTGGCAGAGCCAGGCGATAAGCCACCTCGCCAATCCTACTGAGGACCTAGAAAGGCCCGATGAAGCGTGGAGAAAACTTGCCGCCTCGGCCAAATCACCGTAAACCATGTCGAGGTGAGACCCGCAAGAAGACATGGTAGCCATCCTCGAACTCTAGTGGCCTCCGCCTCCTGTCATCATATGACTTATACCGGCTCTAAGTTGTACTCTTCCACGCCTGGATGACCTGGACCATCTCAGGTCCCACAAGAGCTGCAAGATTTCTTCTTTTCCGATAAGATAAATCTGGTCCCATCCCCTGGATGAACCACATTCTTTGCCTAATACAGTCAATCCCGACATGGATGATACTAATCCATACCAAGGATGACGTCGTAAGTCCTCAATGCTACTACCAAGAGATCCAACCGTTACTCTCGCCTCCAAGGGTTGAGTTACACTGTCGGCATCAGTGTGTGGTAACTGGGTCTCCTCCAGTAGATGTCTCACAAGTGAGGGTCAAGTCAACAGTAAACACTGGAACCTCTTAGTAACAACACAAAAGAGGAAAGGAATGAAAACATCACAAAGGTATGCGTCTTTTATTATTGTAGCTCATAATACAAAGACGCTACACAATAGCAACAAGGAACTAGAAGTACAAAAGACGTATCCACTAGTTCCGCTCCTGTCCATTTGCTCCCAGAGCTCCATGATCGAAGGCCTCAGCTGCCTGAAGCTGATCTCTCCCATGTCCACCAACTCCGTGCGGTCGGGGTGGACCTCCTGGTGGTGGTGGTGGCAACTCCCCGAAGCGTCGTCCACCTCCAGCTACAGGGCCAGCTCCTCTGCCATGGCCGCCTGCTCCTTGTCGTCCATCCTGATCGAACCTCTACCTCTGCCTGGGAGGTTCTTCACTTAACTGCTGATCATCAGCATGGCGGGTCGGACAGTCACGAGCCATGTGACCAATCCCGCCATAGGAGTAACACTTCCCACTCCCGGCACACCTGGCTCTGACTCCACCCCGGCTCCCCAGCACAACTGAGCCTGAGTCATGGAGTCGGCCACCGGTAGGTCTGGCCCTCTTGGACCTCTGCGTCATCTGTCTACTGCTTGCTGCAGAAGACTCTGCCGCATGCTGGCTAGTAGGGGGTCCTGCTGCTGGAGACTGCTCAGCAAGGAAACTCTCCACTAAGAGGGCTCGCTCTAGCACCCCTGTTTGCGTCAGAATGCTGAGTGGAACTACAGAATCTCTAATCTCTCTCCTGAGTCCCTGCTCGAAGGTTAGGGCCCTGAAGAACGGGTCCCGTACCATATCTGTAGAGTAGCGCGAGAGGTCTGTAAATCTCGCCGAGTACTGGGCCACTGTCATGCTGCCCTGCCGCAGCTGGAGTAGCTCCTGTATACGCACCGCTCGAAGGGTGGCTGGTACAAACTCTGCCCGGAACAGGCTCTCGAAGTCTGCCCATAGAAGTGATGCCTCGTCGTGCACCTGGAGCATCAAGCTCCACCATCGGCCTGCTGTTGCGTACAGTAGGCTCGCTGCGAGGATCACCATGAGGTCTGCTGGTGTCCTCACTAACCGAAAAACTCACACTACTGCCTCCAGCCAGTCCTTGGCTGCCTGGGGGTCCGTCTCCCCGCAGAATCTGGGCGGTCGCTGGCGCAGGAACTCATGTAATGCACTGAGGCGACGTGCATCGTCAGCGGCAGGTGCTGGAAGCATCGGTGGCTCGGCGGGTAAAGGTACCGCCGGTGCCTCTGCTGACAAGGAGCCCTGCACCGAGGCCTCTTCGCTCAGTGGGCTGTCATCACGCTCCACTCTCGGAACCGTAGCTGGCTGCCGTCGTGGGGCCATCCTGAAAGAAACAGGTGCACCACGGTCAGAACAGTATACCTAGTGAGTTGACACAAGTAATCACAAAGAAAACTTGAACACACATGCAATCAATGTTTTCGTGCATTAAGTCGGAAATCAGAAGTCAGGGTCCTGGTGTACGGATACGTCGGCCGCCGCACCAACACTGGACTCCCTGGACTGATAACCACACTCAATACACTAAACACTATTGCTTTACATAGAAGGAAGTTCAGAGTCTGCGGTAGAACCGACCCCTTTGATACCAATTTGTCACGACCCGCCCTCAGGGCCCGTGCCGTGACTACCCCAAGCCCGCCTTCCATAGGCCAGGGGCTGGCGAATAGCACCAAGGCGTAAATCCCAACAAAAAAGGGAAGGCATTTCCTTTGAAAAGTAAACAAGAACCACAGAGTAAGCAAGCGGAAAAGTAAACACTAAGTAAAAACTGTACAAGCTGTGCTGAAAGTAAAAAGGGGCCGGAAATACAAGCCCAACTGTAAAGTACAACTGAAAGGGAAAAACAACAACTGAAAAGAAAAGCTGCAGTGTCGAGCCGTCCTCTGGAAGTCCCACCTGAAGGGTGGGTACAGATAGCCTCCACAGCTCCTCGGATCAGCTGTCCGCTCTGAGTGTGTTCCGCCCAGTGGTCCACCTCCAGGTACCGTCCTGCTCCGCACGCCTCCACCACGATCAGCGTTGTCTGTCGTCTGCAACCAACACAACGATGTGCGGGCAAAGCCCTTGTAGGGGTGAGTATAAGCTACTCAGTAGGGACACCGAGACCCCCAATGGTCTCCTGAAATCCACAAAGGATAAACCACCAAGGAAAGATACAACCACGAAGTAACATCTGACACAGCTTAGGTATATTCCCATACATATACCTAAGTCATCAATTCCCGTACGGGTCCAACGTCCGAGCCCAAGAACAACCCAGTCCACACAGGAAAGCAAACGTAAACCCACACAGGATAGCACGACACAATCCACAAAGGGGAGTAAACAGTAAATCCACACAGGATAGCTCAACACAATCCACAATGGAGAGTAAACAGTAAATCCACACAGGATAGCTCAACACAATCCTCAAAGGAGAGTAAACAGTAAATCCACACAGGATAGCTCAACACAATCCACAAAAGAGAGTAAACAGTAAATCCACACAGGATAGTTCAACACAATCCACAAAGGAGAGTAAACAGTAAATCCACACAGGATAGCCCAACACAATCCACAAAGGAGAGTAAACAGTAAATCCAGACAGGATAGCTCAACACAATCCACAAAGGAGAGTAACAGAAGATTCATCTCACATAGGTATACTTCTTCGAATGACGATAAAGATGATCAGATATAGATACTGAATCATCTAAGTTGGGACCCACATAGGATACAAGACCAGTTGTCTTCATTGTTTCATCTATGCTGGGACCCACATAGGATACAAGACCGACACTGAATCATCAAAGCTGGGACCCACATAGGATACAAGACCAACACAGGTAGGACCCACATAGGATACAAGACCAGTTGTCTTCATTGATTCATCTATACTGGGACCCACATAGGATACAAGACCATTATTGAATCATCTAAGATGGGACCCACATAGGATACAAGACCGGCACAACTAGGACCCACATAAGATACAAGACCACCTGTCTTCATTGATTCATCTATACTGGGACCCACATAGGATACAAGACCAGTATTGAATCATCTAAGCTGGGACCCACATAGGATACAAGACCAGCACAGCTAGGACCCACATAGGATACAAGACCAGCTGTCTTCATTGATTCAACTATACTGGGACCCACATAGGATACAAGACTAGTATTGAATCATCTATGCTGGGACCCACATAGGATACAAGACCAGCACAGTTAGGACCCACATAGGATACAAGATCAACTGTCTTCATTGATTCAACTATACTGGGACCCACATAGGATACAAGACCAGTATTGAATCATCTAAGCTGGGACCCACATTGGATACAAGAGCAGCACAGCTAGGACCCACATAGGATACAAGACTAGCTGTCTTCATCGTCGCAGTCCACTGAGGATCTCTGCACCGTCGTCGTCGCAGTCCACTGAGGATCTCTGCAGGGTCGTCGACGCAGTCCACTGAGGATCTCTTCACGGTCCTCACCGCAGTCCACTGAGGATCTCTGCACGCTCGTCGCTGTCGAAATAGCAGTCGCAGCCAGCTCTAGGGTTCCCGCACACAGCAGGCTCGTTCGGGAGGGTCCGCTCCACGAGCCGAGAGGCCGATACATCAACTGTCACAAAGTCCGAAGTTGATGTAACCAAAAGTTCCGTATCGTCAACAGGAACTCAACGTCGCAGACGGTGCATCAATCGGACGCCCGGTCTGAGAGTTATTGGCTTTTTCGTCCTAGGGGCCCGGTTGGTTTTTAAGGCAAAACCAACCCGACCGTTCTCCACCTGTGTCCAAACCTTGGGCGGAGTGTGCCAAAAGATCCGTCTCATCAAGAGGAATTCAAAGAAATAGACGGCGCGTCAATCGAACGCCTGGTCTATTAGTTATTGGCCTTTCCATCTCACACCCACCTTGGGAAACATCCCAGGAGGTCACCCATCCTGATCACTGCTCTAGGCCAAGCACGCTTAACTACGGAGTTTTTACCACGTCGGCTCCCGAAAATGAAGGTGCACCTTGAGTATAGTATACCGAAACGACCGTCTCGATCCAAGGATCATGTTGCCGCTGATGGCGCGTCGTTCGGAGGCCCGAAGCTCAAGTTATGAGCATTTGAACGGAAACCGCCCGAAGACGGGGGGTCCGGGCCCGGTCCGACCCAGTCCGACCCGGTCGGACCGGTCTGGCTCGGCCGGCCCGGCCCGGCTCGGCCAAGCGGCCGAGTGGCTGACGCGGGGGGAGCCGTCGCCCCGCGTGACACCCCCGCGACACCCGCGGGGTGTCGGCCAGACAACCGGACGCGGCTGAAGCCGCGTCCCGAGTGATGCGGGGGGGAGCCCCCCCCCCTCCCGCGTGAATCCACCGCGACAGCCGCAGGGTGTCTCCCTGGCAGCCGGACACGGCTTCAGCGGCGTCCCGCGACTGCCGCCGCCGTGGCCGGTGCCGCGGCGGTCTCGTCCGGCGGCGTACCGGGCGCCCCTGCCTCCAGGCGCCGGCGACCCACGCCGCCGTCGGCTTCCGCGGGCCGCCGGAGTCGCTCCGGTGGCCCGATTTTCTTCCCTTCTGCGTCGTTGCTCCTCCCGGGACTCGTCCTTCATTGCAGAATCATTAAACATCCGTTGCGGCACGCTCCGTCGTCGCCCGTCAAATCCGCACAAAACGAAGAACGGCGGAGGGTCGTCAGGCCGTGTTCGTTTGGCCCACACCCTCCGCGTTAGATGTAAACAATGGGAGGAAATAAAATGTTCAACACATGATCCAACAATTTTAATAAAATAAAATTGTTTCTTTGATTCCAGTTCTTTAATTTTTTTAAAGAACGTTCACGGGAATAAAAGAAAGGGGTAATTCCAAAAATAAAATCCATACCTCGTTGGTGGTCGCGTGTGAGCGTTCTTCGCGGAATTTGCTCGTCGCGGAAGGTGGAGATCGTCGCGTCGTCGCGGAAGGTCGTCGCGTCATCGCGGAACACGGCGTTGAGTCGGCGAACTCAACGCACCATGAAACAGCAGATTTAATTTAATTAATTAAATCCGTGTTTTGGAAAAGAACCACGAAGGAGATAAAAAGGAAGGTCTGAGACTCTTACCTCAAGCATCCGATCGAAGATCCGTCGCGGAGGAAGAGATGTCACAGAAGAACATTGTCGGCGTCGCGGAACACGGCGTCGCGTCGTCGATTTCCGGGTTCGGCGTTCTTCGCGTTCTTCGTGTTCTTCGCGTTCTTCGTGAAGGAGGATGAAGGTTCAAGGATCCTCTCTCAACGAGTAATCCTCCAAAAGAAATTGGTTGGTCTTATTTTATTATTATGCCAACACAAGAAAAGGGGGTAAGTAACGACCCATCAATTCATTGAATTAATTCAACGAAATAAACAGCTCATTTAATTTACAAAATAAACCTCCCAATTAAATGGTCTGTTAAGAATTTAGAAAACGCGTCAGTTGACTTTCATAATGACGGGTTTTCGTGGGTGCGTTACTTAGCGGAAAGAAATGGCGGGGCTCGTACGGGCCCCACCTCACAAATATCCTAAAAAGGGGGGTAGGATATTTCTGGATAGCATCCTATCCGGTTCAACTCAGTTCAAGCCACCTTTAAGTGGCTTCAAGCGGCTTCCAAGTGGCTTAAGTGAAATAAAATAAAGTTGTCGCAAAATTATTTTATTTCTTAACTTTAAGCCCGAAAATTAAAAACCACACCCGAGCAAACGCAACTCCGGAAGAGGCATTTCTAAGCGAATACCGGCGCTGCGATTTCATCGGTGCCCTCAGAATTCGATTCCGGGCACCGGTTCAAAAGTTAGAAAAAGCCCGCTCATCCGTTCACTGAACGTACCCGAGCCAAACTTCGGAAAATGATTCTGGGCACACCGGGCCTCGGAATCAGGTGCCGTCAGAAACTGCGTTTTTGTAAAATTCCAAAGAAAATTAAGAAAAAAATTTCCTTGAAATTTACGGGTCTTTACAGGCTTGTCCCCCAGCATTCTAATAAGGTACATATTTTCGGATGAGAAATTTTATCATGTTAAAGCTATTATTCCATGTTATTCTAAAATTGTGTACTATTTGGTAGAATAATTCATTCAAACTAATTTCAATAATATCCTATATGATACTCTTAAACAAAAGTCTTCTTAATACATTTTGGGTGATCCCTACCTTTGTCACACAAGTAATAACAAAGTCCTAAGGAATCACATTAATGGTATATTTTTTAGTATATCCATATGTT
This sequence comes from Viscum album, assembly GCA_963277665.1. Lineage (NCBI taxonomy): Eukaryota > Viridiplantae > Streptophyta > Magnoliopsida > Santalales > Viscaceae > Viscum > Viscum album. The sequence continues at coordinate 380,579,651 of OY728120.1, read as the reverse complement.
TTATAATAATATACTATTTATTGGCCACATTGGTCCCCAACAGACTACTCACAGGGTCATTGATTCTCCTAAATCTTTTACAAAATTTATTTGGAATTACTATGATTACTATTGATATTTTCCTCACTGTTAAATGATTAGGAATACATATAAAAGAAAATAAATGTAATGATAACCCTTTATTTACCATGATTTTTTTTGATAATCCACTATATATGGTTGTCTACTAATTCATTTTGAAATATATAAATTTTTATAGAAGTGGATTTGGTATCTAAATGGGTAGAAGAATGAGGCAAAAGAACTGATGAATCGAACACATCTATTGAGTTTTTAGGATAAAAAATCTTATAAATCTTTCACTTGCATGTGATCAACATCAATTACTAGGGTTATCATTTCTGTACCCATATAATTCAATAATATTTTAATCAGTATGGGGTTGGGTGTTGAGTTTAATAATCTTATTACTGCCAATCCAATGTTAATGATTTGGAATCTAATGTATAATTTAAAAAAATATCTGAAAATATAGTCTAACAGACTTGAAACAACTAGGTTCATGAAGCAATGGTTCTATGTGGTTATAAAATATTCCTTCCAAACCTCAGATTATCATGTCACCGTATATGTTACTATTTCAAAAGAGTTCTCACATCACTACTGAAAAAATGAACCTTCACTATTCTTCCATTAAACAATGTAATTCTAATCATTTTCTTACATGTGGTAAAAAAATTGTTCGATTCAAGAGAAATGAGAAATTTTTATAGTTCAATATTGCAATTTTTGAATCAATAAAGAGTGTACAAAGGATACCCATGATGACCTCACCCTTCACTGTCCATTCCACACTAGGAAGAATGCCCCCTTTTATAATGAAAGGATGATGATACACCTAGTTAAGATTTATTCATACTGGGTTTTTCAATATATTATAATTAATGGGAATATATTTGGGGTTGTGAAGGAAAAATGTATTAACCTAGAATAAATTATCATCAATGGTAAATAAATCAAACACTTTCCAAAAACCCATCATGAGTCCCCATGAGAAGAACTACACCTTCACAAAACAACCCATCTATAACACTCATCCAGTTTTATCCATACTTGAGACCATATATTTATTTATAGTGATTAGAATGCAGAATCTAGGTTTGTGTGAGTTGGGGTGGATACATTTTTGATTTAGTTAGCATTTTTATCATTCTTCATATTTTTCTCTTTTGTACTTATTTTGTGGTATTTTTAATTTTCCACACTTTCCTGATCTCATTATGACTTTTTCAACTTCAATTTTTTCTATTTTTTTCTTGTTACATTGTTTTTTACTTTCCCACCATCTATTTGATAATTTTATTCATGTATCAGCTAGAAAACTAAAATTAAAATCCCCTATATCGTTTTCAAACATTTTAGAAAAAATATATCACTAATGTCTTGTGATTATAATCATTGAATTAACATTGAGGTATAATTATACGTAAAATTGGTTATTTCTAATGATATAGATGATTTAATATTTATAAAACCTATGAGATGTTGATACAATCTTCATATGTAGTCTATTCATAGATATTTTAAATTAATCTCTACACCCCTCACAACACAAAACTATAAAAATTAAATCTTTTATTTTTAATTTAAGTAATATATAATATAGAATTAATATCAGTATCCTTTAAAATATTTTCTTATATTTTTGTTCATATTATATCAGTTTAAATATTTTCATATTGACCAATAGTTTATTCTAAATTTAAAAACAATTATAAATAAAACTTAAAAATAATACAAAAAAACATGTAATACAAAACCAAAAAAAATAATTTCCACGAATGCTTAAGTGAGTGTGATTTTAAATTTTCATTATAAATGGTGTATGCAATTCTTTGAAGAAATAATAAATTAATAAAAATAAAATAATAATGAATAATATTTAGTGAATAAAATGTGGAGAGATAATCATGAAATTTTTTTCACTCACTCATATAGAAAGATTTAGTGGCAGAATTGAATTTGGTATTTTATTGTAATATTAACTTCATGAATCTCCTTGAAAATTGATTTGACACAATTATGAGACATAAATTTTGATGATTTATGAAAATGTCTTTTTGGTTTTGGTCATTCATTTGACATGTTTCTATAATTAATTTAATTTAATAATAATGTTAAATAATATTAAACTAAACAATATCATCATGCATAATTTTATGAATTTTGATAGTTCTTAGTAGTGAAATTATATTAGTGTGTTCAAGTTATATTACATTATTTAAAAATAATACTTCACCATTATACAAGTCTATTAAACTATTATTTACTGAAGAAACATCTTTAATAATCAATACCACATGTTGTTTATTTGAATTGGGTAATTTGATATAATGTTAAAAAGTGAAATTTCGCATCATTTTATTTTTACATTGTAGGTGGATGTGATTTGGAGAAACTAATATGAATTTTTAGAAGAGTGGGATACCTACATGGAAGACTATGTATATTTTTTCACTTTATCCAACATTCAACGAAATATTTTGATCTAATTGGGATTATCATTGCTAGGTGACTCCATAAAAATGTGGTATATACCTATTTATAAGACATCAATGACTGGTAATTCCATATTATACACCAACCATATTGATCTCTCAAGTTAATTGAATCTGATTGAAATCAAGAGTAAAAATTTGTAATTTGAAAATATATCCCAATCGAAATTTCTAGTGGTTTCAAAAAATGATTCAATCAAGAGTCTAATAAACAACTTTTCAATTTTGTAACGGTCTCAAGATATGATTTTTAGTAGTCCAAAACTAATGCATAACTTGTGTATCAAAATCATTGTGCCGAAAACCACCTTTTACATTGTATACAAAAGGAAAAATTGGATTTCTCATTTTAGGTTTAGGTAGAAAAAATATATCACTCATTTTGGATACAAAAAGGTATCATTTAATCATCTTATATGTTCGATATTCCCCTATCCTCATAGGTAGATCAATGATGAATTTGGAGTTCCAATCGATCATTTTCTTCCTCTACAATGTAAGATAAATAGTGGGAGATCATTATGAGCGATATGAATACACGTAAAGGGAGTTTTAAAACACATATTAGCTATTAGTTTGCTCTAATTGGGTTTTCAAACATTTTATTTAGATTTATCTTTATTTTTATAAAATTATAATTCTTCGTTTTGATTCACGTAAATGGAATGATCTTCATTTAAAAAAAATTAGTGTGATATTATAAGAGGGTGACCTTTTTTGAATATTAATCATGGGAGAGCATTATATTTAATAGAAACTTATTGATATAGGAATATTATTTCTAATATCTTATACCATATACAAGGGTTGGATCATGGATATATGATTATTATGTTAAGGTTTAGTTCTACATGCATAAGTATAATGGTTTGGAGGTTAATCAGAATTCTAGTTAACCGAAACAAAATTATTACTCCAAATCTAAAACAATATCAACAAATAATGAAATTGATGTGTTTTGTATTAAAATATTAATTATTACATTTTTTTTATTTCCCTTTAATATTATTTCCATTTGTTATCCATTAAAATATCTAATTAATTTTTTACATAAAACTCTTCAAAAAAACAATACTCATTTTAACTTCTATTTATTTGAAAATTACACACCAATCCATTCAAAACACCTTGAGAGAGGAACTTGGGTATTCCTTATACAATAAATTCACCTGAAAAACAAATAAATCTTATATTTTCAACCATTATGGTCAAATTTTCCATCAATCATAACAATGGATTTTTGAGCTAGGAGAGATCAAAGAAACTAGTGCTCACCAATTAAAAATAGTATTTGAGTATATTGTAGCTTTGTCTATTGTAAAATAATCAATATATAAACAAAACCCATTCAATGAATATTATATGGTACCCATAAGTAAATATTCAATAAAATTACACTCTTATACAGCTATAGCGGTATATCTTTATAGGGATTCAAAATCACATTAATAGAAAATTATAATAACTCAGAAGTATCATGTCTTGATTAATCAATCTCAAATATATGTAGTCATGATAAGAATATTTTCCCTGGAGGGGAGTATATTTGGAACATTAAATAAATATATATAATAGGAAAATTATTAATATCATTTCAGGGGTATCAAACTTGAGTGTATTAATAGTTACTTTTAGTGAAATTGGGAGTTTATTGGATTTGGTTCCCAAAAACCAACTACATTGTAATTTTACTTAACAATATGCACAAAATATTTAATATTAATAAAAAATTTTAATCACATATTGAGGGTGATTTTATGAATCATGGATATGATAATTTTGTTATAGAATATGTCATGTTGAAATGTCAAATCATCTCACCACTATGATATTAACCATGGCCTGTTATGAAAATATTCATAGATATATTTTTTATGGCCAAATGTCATCTATATAACTAGACATAGATGATACAGACTATCAGGTGTAAGGGACTCATAATATACTAAAAATTATATTCATGATGTTTAAAATTGATAACCTCCATATGAATAGGTTTTCATAATATATTTTCCAGCATAAATTCCACATGTTATATGTTCCATTAGATTTTAATATATTATAAAATTTGTAATGGTCATTGTAAATGATATTATTGTCAATTTATATCATTAATTGATTTCTTTTAGGTAATAATAACAAATTTGATAACATATGTTTCCATTGAGGTATGATATGTTTGGTGTGACATAAAAAATATGACACTAAAAAATTATTCAAGAAAGGATTTGTCCTTTCTGAGTCAATAGAAGTAAATATCATAAGCCCTTTTATTGGAAAGAAATTATCTAATTACTTCAAAATGCATTGCGTTTTTATAAAAATTATCATACTATGAAATTCATTAATAAATATATCATGTAGATATATTTATTACATATCTATTTAACCTAATTGATTTGATATTGACCCAAATTGATTATATTACACAATGATAATTTATATGGGTTTTTTCTTTAGGACATGAATTTCGTTCTCTATGGTTCTTTAATATGATGATAGAAACTGATCATGGACTTTTAACTAATTATCTAAATTATACGAAGAATGATTCTTAGTGGGTCATAAAAAAATGATTATTAAAAAACCATAGTTATGTTATATTTTTATTTATTTATAAAATATATATTATTCACATTTTTCAAGTAAAAAAGAGGATTTCAATTATGCTTATCACCCAAATATTTATTGAATGAATAATACCATGATATTTATAAATATAAATAAATAAATATAATTCACAGTTCAAGTATGTTGATGAGTTTTGGTTAGAGTTAAAGGTTTAGTTGATATGATATTTATATAATCTATGACATTAGTTCACACCCAAGAAATAATAATCAAATTATTATCATTATTCAAAATGGTGATCACATAATATTAGCATATCATTCATTTAACTTTGGGTGATCTCTTACTCTCTAATAAAATAATATATTCCTAAAAATATCATTTCATCAAGGAAATTTGAAAAATAATTATTATACACATAATATCTATATGGATAGTTCTCCCCAAAATAGAGATAATTTTTACAAAAACACTCTCAATAATGGAGAGCATCAACAATAATTCTTATCAAATCCTTCATAAAACTAAGTATAATACTATGAATTCTAACGGAATTTATGTTTTTATTAATGGGGAATGATATTTTTTCTTAATCCATGTTTGAAATTAAGAAGTCTTCAATCACATAATGAAATTCATGGATCATGACGGGATAGTTCAATAGGTATTCTATACTTGAATCCTTCATCATAAAAATATTGTTATGATAGTATACAATATATGTGAAAATTATAATAGTGTTCTAATAATAGGAAATTCTTATTACCTAAATTAATTATATATTATATGTGAAAAATACCATCTCAAGGATTTTTGGGTTTATATTTCTCTAGTCATAAGGATAAATCAATGGAATCTAGTGAAAAAACAATGTTGGGAATGGGTAAAACTACTTTCATTATGCCTCATAGCCTTTAGAAAACCCCATGGATAATATATTTGTAGTATAATAAAATAAATTTAGTATCATGGCATCTATCCCAACTCCCTAATGAATAAATTATTGATTAATAATATTTCATAGAAATTATTATTATTGCCCATTAATCTATATCCATGTTGATATCTTCACAGGAAATGAAACATATGTTCTATCGAAGCTCAACAAACTCTATGTCTTGTATATTGGTATGGGTGAGACCAATGACCCGTTAGGATTCCCCCACTCTCCATGATATATTGTGTACTAGTTTTCTTATGAATATATATGTATGTATGTGTAGAGTGTTACTCAACCCGCACAAAAGAATAACATGTCAATTTTTATGTAAGGTTCACATACATGTGATCCATTATAGAAATGTATAAAATTATACCCAAAATCTCATAGTGGTATTAACCAAATAATTCAATATCTAACCATAATATAAATTATTAATCAGATACACATATTTATCAATGGGGAATTATATAAGGTAAATCTCATTTAAACAAAATAAATACTCAAGAAACGCCCTCTCATATACATATTATTCAAATTTAGAGTCCCATTAAACCCATTAGTCATCTCAGATATCACAAAGAACCGAATCCAAAAATATCATGGTTTGTAATGAAAGTATCATGAAATAAAATATTGTTAAATAAAATATGATATAATAAATATTATAAATGATCAATTGAAAAAAAGAAGAAGAAGTTTTATCAAATTGGTGTGAAGTATAAAATATTAGCTAAACCATACTGTAGTTATAAATTATAATGTAAAACTAACGAAAGATACGCAATAATATCTAATTAAACTCTTATATCATGTATCATACCCTGTCTCACGTCAATTGAAATTGGTGAAATTGTTCAATAGAATAGATTTTTAGTTTCATTAGTTTAAATCCGAAATATTTTATGTCATCACTAGGGGTGGATCCCCTTTTCTGATCATACCAAACTATGAATACACACAAATACCTAAGATTATATATCTGCATCATCCTCAAATGTGTGTCACATGGATATAGTCTTACCATGGGTGGATCCTTATAAAAATTTGGCAGGATCAATCCCCTGTAACTCGTGAACCCTCCTAAGAATATTATCACACATTACTTAGATCCTCATATTTTCTCTTACCACAACTGGATACCCATTTGAGAAGAGAATATATAAAGAGAGTATAAATACCAAATATAAAAATCAATCATTATAAAATACCCCACCAATAGATATAATTAATTTTCTCATGTTCATTCTCAAACCCTATGATAATCCTATATATCATCATCCAAAGGATCTTATCATAGTCAAGTGGTCCATCATCAAGTCTCACTAATGTGTATGGTACATTCAAAATCACACTATATCATACTAAAAATATAAAAATACATAGAGAGTGGATCACACACTCATATCATCCCATGATTATGGCCCCCAAAATATCATAAAAAGCTAGATAAAATCAACTAATTTTTTACATTAGCCATCAATCACTCCATCATCAAGTCTAAACCACATCCAGATAGTCACTATCCTCAAATATATAGGATAATTCACTCACCATCACACAAAAAAACATAGTTTCTCCTAACATACCATTTTTATATAATTTCCCATAAAAAATAATGCATGAACAACCCTGTATCAATAGTATTACTCAACTTAGATCAAAGTAGTTGAGGGTGCTAGGAGTCATAACCTTTATCACAACTCATATTATACATTTTATGGTCTTATTTGAAGATAATCATCTAAAAATTACTATTTAAATATAAATGTTCTAACAATTCCATCATACATGTGAAATTAACCTACCAAACCTATATCATTATGCATTACGAATATCCAAACAATTAACCCAGATAAAATAGAGTACACATAAGAACAAATTTTTTTATTGGAAATCATCTTTGTGAGGTTAATATGAACAATTATTTTATCCAAAAATTAACCAAAAAATTGGGATAGAACACATGTAAAAATTAAACTTTTGTAAGACATTTAAAATTAATATAATTATTTATTTTACCCACACATGTTCATTATCACAAAATTAGATAAACCCTCTTGGAAAAAAATCACATTGTATTGAAATATCATTTCAAAAAATATATTATCAATAAAAAGATTTATTTTAAAATTCTATATGAAATTTTTCTATCGCTTAAAATAAAATATTTATGGTTCAAACATTTCCCTCAATAAAAAATTATAAATAACAACTCACACAAATATGGTATCTTTTAAAGAAGAAACTCGGACTCATTGGACTATGTTTCCACTAAATAAACAATTTACCAAGCAATATGTTTTTTCATTACTATTAGACCAAAATGAGTCCCTAATACTTATAGACTGATATCATAAATTATTTTATAGTTATTTTCATTATAATAATAATATTCAAATGACTATAAAATATAAAAAAGTAAATTCTATATAAGTAACGAGATAAAAATTATCAATGAAAAAATTTTATTTACCAACATTTTCTATGAATTGAGTTATTCAAGATCCTACCAGAAATATGCTTCTACAAAAGAACATATTTCATCATGTAAATAAAAATAATTAATAAATTTGTGAACACGTTATTAGTATTAGTAGTGCAATACTTCCCATATTATTAAATGATATTGAAACCATAATCAATAATTTTAAAACCTCTCCTATAATGAATTTGATCCTATGATAAGAAATATTTCAAATTTATAACGCCCAAATCATCTCAAATTTATTCTAAATTTTATGACTATCAAAATAAACATCCCTATAAAATATATATGATGTTAAAAAATAGGTAATAATTATGTATCATTCTTCTTGATACTGTTATTTCATTCATTAACAAAAAACCAATAGTTATTATATGATCCCAACTTACATTGGTGAAATTAAAAATTCAATCCCATGAAAAAAAAACTCCAAAAAATTATAGAGTCCAGTTTAGTGGGATTAATGTAAGAGTAACAGTAAACTCTAACTCTAAATCATCAGGATAAATCATGCTAATTGTTCCAATACAATGTACAAACCAATGGAAAGAATAATTGTTGGGGAGGGAGGCCTACCCCTATCATGTGATTTCCTAGAATATGGAACCATGGAGTGGGATTATTATATAAAAAATAATAAATAGTCTCTTTTCTAAAAATTATAAATAGGTTTACATGCCAATAGAAGTCTAGTGAACCTCACAAGACACATAGTGAGGCCACTAGGGTCTTCAATAATTACCAATGAACTTTATATGTAACACCCTGATATTTATGAGATATAGTATTTTTAATTTATTTTATGTCTTCTATTGTAAAATACACCAAGATTAGCTTGTACTGTATGCAACACTGTATTAGCTTGCAGTATATGCAACACTATTCTTGGCTCGTGTTACACACAGTTTCAGGTTAGTTTTGTAGAAATTATTCTATGTAATATTAAGTATTGATTTTGTTTAATGTATAAATGAAATAAGTTTTGATTATGTTATATGAAACACCAAAGGGAGATTTCACTACATGAAGCCGTGACATGGATTTCATTACACGCAATCGTGACCTTCCCTGACATGGCTTTCATTATAATAATTGTATATATATAAAAATTTTATTGAACTTTTTACTTTCTTTTACCCACCTCCAAGGAGAATTTTCAAATTTACATAAAACTAAATTTTACCACTTCTGTGAGTGGAGTTTTAAAAATCCAAGAGACAGGGTTGATATAAGTAAGTAAAATGTGGTTCAATAAGATAAAAATAATTTTTGGTGAATAGTAACATTTTACTTTTATTTACCACAGTTAAAAGTAAATAGGGTAATTAAGGGTAAAAATGATATTATTATTACCATCACACATGTCCTAATTCTATTTTATATGTGTAATTCGACCAAAAAAAACCTTAGGAATAAAATATTACCCTTTAGGTCCACATGGATTAGATTAGGATATTTATTATTATTTTATTTAAAGAAGAGTTAAAATAGTTAAAATCAATGTTTAATAACTAAAACATTTTTCATATAGGGTTATACATAATATAAACTAGACTATAAATATTACTTAAAAATATAAAAATCATTACTACAAAATGTTATTTTATTTATAATTTTTAGACATTATATAATTTAATTTATTTATAACACAATGATGATGCAGTAATTACATTATTAAATAAATATTAACATAATTAAAATTATAAATACCCAAATAAATGTAATTTGAGACTTTTTATGAATTAAACTAATTTTATAAGATAATTTAACATATTAGGATTGGTTATATGAATTGTTTAAGAAGTAATAATGATGTTATGAATTTATAAAAAACAAAATACCAAATAGTGTCAAAATTGACATAAAAGAGTTTTTAAAACAAATATTATATTATTAATTTATATAATTGTCCCAAAAGTCTATAGTTAAGAAAAAATACTTATATAATAATATATATGACATTAATAAACCAATTGGGGTTTGATTGGTATTTTATAGTTAGTTTATTAACCATATAGTTTAAGCATACAAGAAGATATGGTAAAAGTTAAATTATTTAACATGGAGTTAAATCTAAATGATAAGGTTAAAATGGTAAAATAAACTTATCTAAATCCTATTGGATGAGTTTATTTCAACCCATACCCACCCTAGACTCGAAATAATTGACTTTGGAGACATTATAAACAGAATATGAATTTATTATAAAATAATATATTGAGTTTTTTCTACGGTGCCCCTCACCCCTCTTATAAAAGGGCACTCCAGATTTTCTCTAATTAACACCTACAAAGACATTTTTATTGGACTAAACCAGCCCAAATACCCTATAAAATGTCCTCCCTTCATCCTAGAGGCCTTACTTTAGTCAGAAAGCCATCCTATGGAGCCCTTTTGATCAAATCAAAAGGAAGAACCCGAAGAAGAGGTAAATATCTCACCACATATTTCAAGTTCCTTTCTTCATTAACTTCCTCCTTATTTATTGTTTCTATTATAAAATAATAAATCTAGTATATTATATATAATTTTATGTTATTATAAAAATTGTACAACCATATTAGTTATTTTATCCATCCTATGAATGAAAAAGTCACCACACGTGCGTATGTATGGCTTACTATCTCCACATCGTGGTGTAGTTTTTTTATTCAATCATTTCATCATTTGGATGGGTATAATAACGAGGTTAAATGATATAAATAATAAATATAACATTATTATTATTATATATATATGAGATAATATCCAATTATATATGATTTTACTATCAAAAGAATGATATTGTCGCTCATACGTACGTCAGACAACCGTCTCTACAAACACGATGAGATTCATTTTCCATGATTAACCATTAAAGTATGATTATAATGTATATATAATAATAAATAATCATGAATGATATCACATAATAAAGATACTAGATTTATGTACATATATGTTTCATTTAATTAATTCCATTCAATTGAATAAGGAAATGAAAACTGCGTTCATGCGTATGTACGGCCTACCGTCTCCATGAACGGTGTATTTCATTCCATTTATCGATCTATCATATATATTTATATGAAAAATATATATTATATATAAATAATGTTTTAAATTCTGGAATTAAGTAAATCATGATATAAGAAATAATATCAAGAACAACAAGTCGAAACACGTACAATAAATGAAACGATTTATACCCAAAACGCTGCTTTAACATGGAATTTACAAAAGAACATATAATAAAAAGTCATAAGTGAATCATATATGATATACTAAATATTATTATGGTTATGTTACGAGTTAATAATATGTTTAAACCCACTATATAGGAGTCTCAGACACATATAGAAGAAATTGGACGTAAGGTAAAGGATAATTTTTCAAATATCATTTTTACCGAGATTTCTTATACGTAAGTATTTACTGGGGTTATATTTTACATCCATGTCCATAAAATGTTTTTCATAATGTGTTTAATATTCATCCATGTATTTTTATAGTCATGTTTACCCCTATTTGAATTTTACTTTGTGTTATGGGAGAAATCTTTCTTTTGTATTCCATACGTGGTACTTTTTGACTTTTCTGTTAAAAGTACGAGGAGAATGTTTTTTACATATACGGATTGAATGGATTTTTACGGTTTCATAATGACATATTGAAATGAATCTTCCTATAAAAAATTTCCTGTTTATTTTCAACAAAATCCTTTTCTTTTAAAATTTCATATCATTTTGAGAAAAGAAAGTGATTTAGAAGATCACATGATATTTTCCTCAAGAATAATTCTAAGTTTTTTTATCAAAACTATTTTCCATCTAAGATGACATTTTTTAGTATATTTATGTTTCAAGTATAATGTCCCTATTATTTACATGGTTTTATTTTTCTTATGATGAAATTATATCCATTTGTTTTATATGGATTATGTTATGATGGGATGATGTTTATGAAACCCATACTATTTGTTGGGTTATGATGAATGATTATGTTAAATTTGTGGCACAAAAAAGAATGATTTCATTATAAGATGGGTGGGACCTATATATACCTCCACTGCATTGGGTAAAGATTTATATCTCAAGAGATAGACATGGCTGGAACATGAAGTTAATCCGGTTCAGTGATACAGGACTGGAACGAGGAGTGAACTCGATTCAGTAAGGGACTTTGTCCACTATGATGGTCTTGGAAAAAATTTGTTCGCAACTATGGAAATCATATCATGTGATTAATGGTTTTCCACAATTAAATGTTCTATTTTACCATGATTAATGTTCCTTTATGATCTATAACTTTTGTATTTCCATGATTTATGTCATTGCTCAAGATTTTGAAGTTTTATGATCATGTTTTTACGTTAAAATGTTTATGGATTGTTTTTAAGTTCTCCATGTTTACCCTTAATGAGCATTTGATCTCACCCTTTTAATGTTTTCTTTTCCCTAGGATATAAAGAAATGTTTTAGGTAAGAAAGCCAAAGGGGAAGATATTTATGGGAGATACTGAACATCTTTCACCATGATTACATGATTATTTTATGAGTTTCAAAGACACTAAAATAATACGGTCATTGGGCGTCTGTTTTTTTCATGTATTAAGTATTCTACAAAAGTAATGAAATGTCTATTTACGTCAAGTATCAGTCTCTATAGTTGGTATCAGAGCGAAGGTTTAGTTAAACTTTGGAAACCAGGATCCAAAAACTTTAGTGAGATCCCTACAGATATTTCTACGGTATGTCTAGGGATGTCCCTAAGGAAAAGTATAAGTATAGGTTACAGTCTTAGAATTTTGATAACGATCATGAATAACTTAGGATTAAACATATGATGTTAGAGATTGAAAGTACTCCTCTTGATTATGTTGTTTTCCTAGAATGATTTTTTCCTCTCATGATATTCTTTTTGGGTTTTATAAAATGGCTGGAAACCGGAAGATTCATGTTAGTGGAGAATATGATGGACAATGGAATGATATTATTCATGATCAAGAAAATGAAATGGGATTTGTAAGTGAAACATTTTTATTATTCCAAATCAGAAATCTCATAATATGATGAATAATATCAATATTGGTAAGTTTCCTGACTCAGTTAATAATAGAAAGAAAATGTTTCATGATGATTGTAATGGAATAGAAGTTTAATTTTCTTCATTTAAATCATGTGGGAAGAGACATCAAGGAGAATGCTTCAAAGGAACTGGAAGATGCTTTAGGTGTGGAAAAGAAGGACACAATTCTAGTAATTGCAATGGAAAGGGTTCAGCTAGCACTATGGACATAGACAATGGTATTGCTAAGACATCAACAATAGTTAAATGTTTTAAATGTGGAATGTATGGGCATTATACAAACCAATGCTCTAAGGTAAAGACTCATGAAGAGAATTATCATGGTCTTATGGGTAGTATTTATGTTGATAATGATGAGGAGACTACAAATGATATATGATATAAAAGAAGTGTTGAGTAATAAAATGATGAAGCCTCATCGATGGTTTAAGAAGGTAGTGGATTGATTTTATGTTTATCAAGAGTAATTTTTTTGGTAATTTAATGGTACTGTGGAATAAAGAAACATCTAAGGATTTTTATACTATGGTTTTTCCTTTATTATTTGAAAGTATACATTGAATGGTACCGGTAACCTTGAAAGGTAATTCAGATATTTTTAGAATGCAGATGATATGCACATAATGAAGGGATAAAGAGAAAATAATATGTTGGATATTATTAATGAGATCGAGATTGATATAAGGAAAAAGTGATAGCATGGTTTGAGTATATAGTATTTTTGGGATTTTGGTATGTGGATAGAGTTAACTTTTGACATCATTCATGTTTTCCCTAAAGGTCTATAGTAATTTATGTTTCAAGAGAATACATGATTAAGGTAATCCCATGTTTGGAATGTTACCAACAAGATATATCAGGTGATATATGAGGGATAAATGATGGTATTCATGTTCTTGTTATATGACCTATTTAATAATCGTTCTCTTTATACTATGAGTTTTGAAAGAATTATTTTGGATACGTCTTAATGTTGGAATGGATTAAGTCGGACATCAGATAGTATTGTTTAAGGATAGAACTGTTTGTTGATTTTATTTCTGGAATGTTATAATAATATAGCTTATGAATAGGGACAACCTCCATAACGGTTGACAACCCATCATGTCGGACAAGGTTGCGGGAATCAAACCCACAACCGAAGTGCGATAGGCCTTTATCTCCTACCATAGTCCCATAGCAAGTCCCTAGTTAGTAGAAATTAGTTTTATTTTATTATGCGGTATGATAAGTATGAGTCCATTTTTTGAATCATTTACGGTTAATCTCACCATATATGGACTTGTGTATATTTAATAAATTTTTCTAACTTTTGAGACATGTGGAATAACCTATCGTTATATCCCATGATCATATAATATTTCAAGAAGGAGAAATTCAACTTTATTTATTTAAATAAGAGATGAAGTGTAAATTCTTCATGGAATGACCAACGATGATATTACACTGAAATCAAGTAAGTATTTCTCATTGTGAAAAAATTTATCAACATTAGGGAAATGATCTTGAAAAACAAAATGATTCTCCTAGTGCCCTCATATTCGATGAATCAAAAGGTACCTTAGATCAACATAAATTTATGGCTTTGTGATTGTTGGCTTTTTTATAGCCATGTTCTCTGCAACTCTTCATCAGAACATGATGGTTTGATTTCTCTTCAATATCTATATTTTTACCTATGCTATCCTATGTGGAATCCCAGTGATGAGTTAATTTTGGTAACCGATATGTTTCATACTTCACTTTTTGAAATTAAGTTTTAGTATTCCTTTTTACGATGTGGGTTTCTATGAATGAAACATTCAAGTAGTAAATGATTTATAACCCCGACGAATTTCGAGGGCCAAATTCATTTTAAGGGGGGTAGAATGTTACACCCCGAGATTTTATGAGATATATTGTTTTTAATTTCATTGATGTCTTCTATTTTACACTACACAAATATTATATTGTATTATATGAAACACCATATTAGCTTGCAGTATACGCAACACTATTCTTGGCTCGTGTTACACACAATTTCAAGTTCATTTTGTATAAATTATTCTATGCAACATTAAGTATAGATTTTGTTTAATGTATAAATGAAATATGTTTTGATTATGTTATAAGAAACACCAAATTGAGCTTGCACTACATGCATCCCTGACATGGCTTGTATTACACACAATCACGACCTTCCTCAATAGCATGTGTAGTAGGCAATACCGGGTTTCACTAAACAATGATATGTTATTAAAATATTATATAAACATGCCGTTATGATTATTAGTACCCACATTTTGAAATTTTATAAATTTTATCTTTAAAAATTGAATTCATTTTTGGATTCGGAATATAGAAATTATCCTAGCGTGAATTTTTTGTATTTTTCTGAAAACATTCAATTTTTGATGAATAGTGAAAAACACAAAGTTATAGTTTAAAACCAAATTTTTATTTAAATAATTATTTATTTTATTTAAATTTATTTTAGGTATGTATATATACATAATACATATATAATTTCAGTGTAATTAATTGGAGTCATTTTATAATAATTTTAGATATATAAAAATTTTATTGAACTTTTTACCGTCTTTTACCCACATCCAAGGAGAATTTCAAAATTTACATAAAACATAATTTTACCTCTTTTGTGAGTGGAATTTATAAAATCTGAGAGACATGGTTGATATCAGTAAGTAATATGTGGTTCAAAAAGATAAAAAAAATTTCTATTGAATAATACATTTTTACTTTTATTTACCACGGTTAAAAATTAATTGTGTAATTATGGGTAAAAATGATATTATTATTACCCTAACACATGTCCAAATTCTATTGGATAAGTGTAATTAGACCAAAAATAAACTTATGAATAAAATATTACCCTTTAGGTATATTTGGATTAGATTAGGATATTTATTATTATTTTATTTAAAAACGAGTTAAAATGGTTAAAATCAATGTTTAATAACTAAAACATTTTTAATATAAGGTTATACATAAGATAAATTAAATTATAAATATTAATTAGAAAGATAAAACTATTTACTACATAATTGTATTTTATTTATACTTTTTAAAAATTATTTAATTTAATTTATTTATATCACAATGATGATGCAGTAATTACAAGATTAATATAATATTACCACAATTGATATTATAAATACCCAAATAAATGTAATTTTAGAATTCTTGTGATTTAAACTAATTTTCTAAGTTAATATAGCATGTTATAGTTGGTTAGATGAATTATGTTCTATGTAATGATTCTGTTATGAATTTATAAAAAACAAAATACCAAATAGTGCCAAAAATGACATAAAAGAGTTTTTAAAACAAATATTATATTATTAATTGATATAATGGTCCTAAAAATCTAAGGATCGTCCAAAAGACTTATATAATAATATAGATGTCATTAAGGAACCAATTTCAGTTCGATTTGCAGTTTATTGTATGTTAATTAACCATATAGTATAACAATACATGAAGACACGGTAAAAGTTAAATTATTTAACATAGAGTTAAATCTAAATGATAAGGTTAAAATGGTAACCTAAACTTATCTAAAACCTATTGGTTGAGAGGATTTAGACACATACACACCCTATCCTTTAAATAAGTAACTTTTAATCCATTATAAAATGAATATTAATTTATTATAAAATAATATTTTGAGTTTTTTCTAAGGAACCCCACACCCCTCTTATAAAAGGGCACTCCCCATTCTCTCTAATTCACACCTCCAATGCCATTTTTCTCGGCCAAACACTGCCCAAATACCCTTTCAATTTTCCTACCTTCATCCTAGAGACCTTAATTTATAAAAAAATCCAACCTATGGAGCCCTTTTGATCAAATAAAAATAAAGAACCCGAAGAGGAGGTAAATATATCACCACATATTTCAAGTTACATTCTTCTTCCACTTTCTCCTTCTTTATTGTTTCCGTTATAAAATAATAACACCAGTATATTATATATACTATGATGTTATTATAAAAATTTTACCACAAAATTAATTATTTTATCCATTCTATGAATGAAAAAGTCACCACATGTGCGTACATACGGCTTACCATCTCCACTTCGTGGTGTAGTTTGTTATTCAAACATTTCATCATTTGGATGGGTATAATAATGAGTGTAAATGATATAAATAATAAATATAACATTTTTATTATTTTTTATATATGATATTCCATCCAATTATATACTATTTTAATATCAAAATAATGATATTGTCGCTCATGCGTATGTACGGACTACCGTCTCAACGAACGCGATGCCATTCATTTTGCATGATTAACTATTCAATTATGATTATAAAGTATATATATAATGAATAATAATGAAATATAAAACATAATAAATATACTGCATTAATTTATATATATGTTTCATTTTCTTAATTCCATTCAATTCAATAAGGAAATGAAAACATCGTTCATGCGTACGTACAGCCTACCGTCTCCATGAACGGTGTATTTCATTCTATTTATCGATCAATAATATATATTTATATGATGAATAATTATTATATATAAATTATTTTTTACATTCTTGAAATAAGTAAATCAGGATATAGGTAATAATATCAAGAACAGTAAGTCGAAACACGTACGATAAATGAAACGATTTTACCCAAAAAGCTACTTTAATATTAAATTAACAATAGAACGAGTAATATGAAGTCATAAGTGAATCATATATGATATCATAAATATTATTATGGTTATGTTAATGTTAATAATATTTTCAAACCCAATATACATGAGTCTCGGAAACATATGGAAGAAATTGGACATAATGTAAGGGATAATTATTCAAATCTCATTTTTATCCGAGATTGCTTATACGTAAGTATTTACTGGGGTTATATTTTTTATCCATGTCCATAAAATGTTTTTCATAAAATGTTTAATATTCTTCCATGTATGTTTAAATTCATTTTTACCCCTCTTTTACTTTTACTCTTTGTTTTGGAAGGAATCTTTATTTTGATTACCATACGTGGTACTTTTTGACTTTTCCGTTAAAAGTACAAGGAGAATGTTTTTTTCACATATACAGTGTGAATGGATTTTTATGGTTTTATAATGACTTATTTCAATGAATCTTCCTCAAAAAAATATCATTGATTATTTTTAAAAAATCCCTTTCTTTTAAAATTTCATGAAATTTTGAGAAAAGATAGTGATTTAGTAGAAGAAAAATACTTTCCTCAAGAATTTATTTCAATTATGTGATCAAAACTATTTTCCACCTAAGATGAAATTATTTAGTTTGTTTATGTTTCAAGTATAATGTCTCTATTATTTACATCGTTTTATTTTCCTTATGATGAAATGATATCCATTTTTTTATATGGATTCTGTTATGATGAGATTATATTTATGAATCCCATATTATTCTATGGGTTATGATGAATGACTATGTTTATTTTCTGGAACATGAAACAATGATTTCATTATGAGATGGATGGGACCTATATATCCCTCCAATGGATTGGGTAAAGATTTATATCTCATGATATAGACATGGCTGGAATGAAAAGTTAATCTGGTTCACCGATACAGGACTTGAACGAGGAGTGAACATGATTCAGTTAGTGACTTTGTCCACTGTGATGGTCTTGGTAACAGTGCCTTTGCTACTATGGAAATCATTTAATGTGATTAATGTTTTTCCACAATTTCATGATTTATTTTTTTATGATTAATGTTCATTTAGGATCTATGACTTATGTACTACCAATATTTATTTCATTGCTCAAGATTTTGATGTTTTATGTTTGTGTTTTTACGTTCAAATGTGTATGGATTGTTTTTATGTTCTCCATGTTTACCCTTACTGATGATTTGAGCTTACCCTTTTTATGTTTTCTTTTCCCCAGGATATAAAGAAAGGTTTTAGGTAAGAAACGAAATGGTGAAGATCTTTATGGTAGATGTCTAAGATCTTTCACCATGATTAGAATATTATCTTCCAAGTTTCCAAAGACACTAAACTAATACAGTCTTTGGGCATCTGTTTTTGTCAGGTATTAAGTATTCCGAAAAAGTAATGTAATGTTTATGTACGTCAAGTATGGGTCTCTACAGTCTAATGCTTGGGAAGTGGTTCCGTACTACTACTTAACCCATAAATATTGAAGTGGACTGCCATTAGGTTTCCATTGGCATACCATTTAAACTCAATAAATATTATTTCATCATCATATGGAGTAAATACTTTCATAAAAAATTATAAGATTTTATACTTTTACAAAATAATAATTTATCCTCTTGAAGGACATCAAAAAAATTTCCCTCTTAATCTAAATCGGCATTTAAATATTCTCCAAATCTTGTTCCACTTGAAAATGGTCCCTCTCCATGTTCATTAACATACAAAATGGTAATTCATTAAAATATCTATATAATCAGTAATATCAATATAAAAATCACTATATGATGTCTAAGGGAGGTTATAATGCATCAAAATAATTATTCAAGTATTAAAAATTAATGGTTGGTTTGATATGACACGTTTTCTATGCATTACAAGTATTGTAACGTGTAGATATTTTGTTAAAATATTATTTTTCAACTTTATACATATAGTATATATTCATATCTATATATAAGGATCAAACAAGAAGAAATATTTGTATGTGATTCCTAATGTGTCTAAACTATAATGGCCCTAGATATCATTATCTATATATCTTTATTTCTTTGGTTTATTCTATATTGGAGGGTTAAGAGGGTTACTTATAATGATTTAGGTTATTTCCTAGCTAATTTGATACATTTAATGAAATGAACCTTTAGATTATTAATATATATTTGAATAAGAAAAATTGATTTAAATTATTTTCTAACAATGGTATCCTCTTAATCATTATACAAATAAACATAATCCTTTCGATGAATGGTCTTAAAATAGGGTTTGTTTGAATATTATAAGATATTTGTGTAAATATATGGTCTATAATACTCCACAGTGATATTGAAACAATAAAAAGTTATATAAATTAAATTCCCATAACAATTATTAAATTTATCATTATGTAGTGACGTTATTGAAAAACATTAAAATGATTTTTTATTTTGGACCAATATATGTTATATCCTTTAGATTAATAAGATAATTAAGAATCATAAATGCTGATAATATAGTATTCATACAATTACCATTATTATTATATATTAATTGTAATGATAACATCATATTCACACATATGATTGATGTTATGGCCTTGACTAGTGGGATCATACACAATGAAACCCACTTATCAGAACTTCTAAGGGAGATAAAATCAATGGTTTATTCTCCTAACCATGCCTGACTATAGATTCAACAAAAAATCATGATAGAAACTGTTTATGGGGGAAGTTAAATCTCATTAAGTTCAGTTCCCAAACCATGTTCACCATATCACCAAATGAATTTGTCATCACTACTAACCAAACCCATAAGTCATGCACTTGTTTAATAAGGGATTATATATCTAGACACTAATATAATGAAATTTTATATATCATTTTTAATAAAATATTTGTTATATTTTATCCATTTATTATTACTTTATAAATTAATAAAAATTTTGATAAAAATTTATTTTTTAAAAAATAATTCAAAATAATATTTTTCAAAAATACATATAGTTTAAATGAAGAAACTATTTTTGCAAAATTCCAAGAATTTTAAAAATAAATTTTATGTTCACAAAATATTATTATTAAATATTAATTTTTATGTGTAAATGATAATATGATCTTATAAACTAAAATGTACTTATTATAATAGTCATAAAATTGTTATAATCTAAAACACACATTTTTTAAAATAAATTGATACTTATTCTTTAAAAGTGAATGGTTTCATTCCTATTGAATTTATTTGATACTAAAAATTTAATTTTTTATATCATTATGTTGAAATTATCCCATGGTGAATTTTTCCTAATTTTCTAAGACAGACATATTTTTTGGTAAAAATTAAATATGGTATAAATATATGGTACTATGATAACATCCTAAAAGAAAATAATTGATGTATTAAATACTATAAATATTATTCATGAAAAAATTACTATATAAATATATTGTATTTAAACCTTCTTTTCATAATTATCACTAAAAATGGGAGTGTTTCCCATGCTTACGTATGACCTACCATCTCAATGAGTGTTACATTGGTTCATTTTTCATAACCATAATTAATTATTTGTTTTAAAATAATATTTTGGGTATAAATATGACACTTATTTCATTTTTTTGTTCTCTATATGTTACGTAATGACCCCATTAACCATAGTTGACCTACCAAAATTTTATTATACATAAACCAAATTTTCTCGAAACAGTCAACATAAATTTAATTATTTTAGTAGTTTTACACAACATGGTTTTATGTAAAAAAAATTAGATATTACAAGAAAAATGAAATGAATAATGTAAATAATTAACACACATATATTATTTATTAATATAATGACACACGAGACATGACAGACTCATGTAAATGGATTTCATCTCAATTTCATTTCTTTAAGGCATATTGTATTATTATGAACCAATATTATTTTATAAGTTGTATATAATCTTCCTATTATATTTATATCATGAAATTACTTTATTTAATTGTATACAATGTTTTCATTGATGTTAATATATCACAAAGATCATGAATCAAAAATTACTTATGTAGTAAGATATTGTCATTTCATTTTTTAGTTTTGTGTGATAATTGTCATATTCACCACTTATTTGTGTGTTGTATCTACATTAAATATTGATATATAATTTCAAGAATTTTTTGATCTTCTTGGTATTTAAAAGTTTCATTTAATTTTATTAAATTATGTGTCTTATCAATTAAAATTTTTCAAAGTGGAATGGAACACTTTGGAATGTTAATGATTATTTTCCTCAACATTAATTTTAATAATCATTCACATGTATTTCCATTTGAGGAAATTATCAAATAATTGTTCAATATACCCATTAATTTACATATCCACAAGTTATTTGCGACCTTTTTCAAGTATTAGTACAAATTTATCACACTTTGGTAATTATGAATATTTAAAAATGGTTTTTTAGAAAACATGACATTATCTGACTCTTTAGTCGAACAATCTATTTTAATCTAAAAACCATGTTTTATAAAATTATTTACAAAAATTAATTTAAAATTATTTAAGAATGTTATTTTTATAATTTTTTCTTTTTATAATTTTTTTCATGGGAATATTCTTGTCTCCTTCCTATAAAGTCATTTTTCTACACTTTTTTACAATGAAAAAGGAATGTTCTTTTTACAACGTATGAAAACTACAGATTTTCACACCATCAGTTACCCAGAGTTAGTGCTTTATTACATAACATTGTCATGATACAAGGAATAATGTTATGAAACACCGATCAGTTTAGTATTATTGGAAACAATATACATACCTATGTTCATTATTACAACTTGTAAAGAGACACAACACTAATTTGTTCCACTAGAAACATCCAAGTCTCCAAGATGTTTCTTATAAGTCACTCGTAAATAACTTCTTCATATCCTTTGAAAATGAATCATAATAAAGGGGTGAGATGAAACGCTCAGTAAGGGTATGAAATACAGCAGAAGATAACATAAACATTATGCATGATGAATAATTAAAAACACAAGAATTTACAAATAATAAACATGAACACATTATTCCAGGAATATGAACTGAGTAAATAATTTGATAGTAAAACATAGTCATGGGTATTCTATTAGTCGAATAACCACATCAAAACTCATTATTATTTTCCTAATATGGGAATGAATAATGTCAGCCATTCTGAAACATCTTATTATGGCCTCGACCAAGATGTCTAAAAATGATTTAGGCCTTGACCAAAACCGTATATCAAATTGTGAATGGCATCAGCCAATTTCAAGTCTAATTGACTCATGAGACCAACTGATTCAATGAGAGATATAGGGAGATCCACCTGTCAGATACTACTTCCGATACATTCTTCGGATGAAAAGATTGAAATATAACATAAAAATTCATATTAAATCTAGAATACGAAATGTCAATTATTTAACCATAAACCATGAATGGTATAAAAATAACTCATACATAGTCAAACATATCACCCAACCTTAAATAAAATTTGGAATATTTATATATTAATAAATCAACTTCAAACATGTGTAATATTTATCGAAGGATGTTGACATAGATGAAATTAAAACTATTTGAGAGAAATATCTCTTTCTATTTTGAAATCATTTAAGAATCACATAATTATTAAAGAAAAAATTTATTTTGAAAATATTCCTATAATATTGTAAGGGAAGCTTCAATGATGTTATAACAGAAGAAAATAGATGCACCCACTGTATAAGTTAAAAAACCACTATTACCTTAATTGTTTCGAAAAGGTCATAAAGTAACTTGTTTGGAAAATGACAGAGAGATTACTCTCAAAAAATTTGAGGTCAAATAAGGGTATAAATTACTTTAACCCATAGTATAGTAAATAGTAAAAAAAATTGATGTACATTTTTAAGAAAACACTTATGTGGATGATAAAGAGGTCTAAGTAGATACTTACATAAAAACAACCTCAGATAATAAAGTGATTTTGAAATTACCCTTACCTTGTACTTTTCCTTAGTCTATGGTATGTTAACCACATTTATAATAGTTAAAACATTTTTATTAAATTATACATGTCCTATATACATAAATATAATATCATATATGATCCTCTAATAATTCATTGTTAATAATATTTCAGTAGTATTATTGTTTCAGGTGTTAACTGATTCATTTACCTTTGTATGCTTGGTTACATAAGCCATGTATGTTATGGATATGATGTATTTGATTCATGTACAGAATTATATTATGTTCATAAGCATTATTTTTAATCATAAAATAATAATTATTCTTGAATGATTATGATGGGGAATGAATCTTATCGCGCTCCTAGAGACGGTAATCTGAACGTACGCACGAGCAACAATACCATTATATTGAAGGTGGAATAATATGTAATCTGAGGGTATATCATATATAAAGAATAATTAACATTACATATTTATTATTTACATCATTTATTCTCATTATGATACCAATCAAAATAATGAAGTGTTTGAATAACAAACTACACCATGACTTAGAGACGGTAAGCCGTACATACGCACGTATGGTGAAGTTGTCAATCATATGATGGATAGAATAATGAATATAGTTGTAACATTTTTCTAAAAACATCATTGTATATATAATATAATGTATTAATTATCTTAAAATGGAAACCACAAAGAAAGATGATGTGGAAGAAGAAAATAACTTGAATGAGATGATGAAATATTTACCTCTTCTTCAGGTTCTTCCTTTTGATTTGATCAAAAGGGCTCCTTAGGTTGGCTTTCTGAACAATGTAAGGCCTCAAGGATTAAGGGAGGAAAGGTTTGAGGATATTTGGGAAAGGTTTGTCCGATCAAAAAGGCTTTGTAGGTGTAAAATTAAGATAAGAGGAAGTACCCTTTTATAATACAGGTGAGGGTCCCATTATGATATGCTTGAAATATTATTTTATACTAAAATCATATTAAATTTATAATGCCTCCAAAATGATTTATTTAGAGGATAAGGTAGGTATGGGTTGAAAAACTCTCATACAATAGGTTTTAGATGGGTTTATTTCACCATATTAAGCTTATCTTTTAGATTTAACTCTTAGTTAAAAAGTTTGACATTTACCATGTCTCTTTGTATTTTTATATTATATGTTTAATAATCATACTATAACAAGAAAAGAGAACCCAAAGTGGTTCAGTATTAATATATAAAACCTTATCTAATACCTTTGGCTGATCCTTATATTTTTAGAAATATTATATCAATTAATAATATTGTATTTGTTTTAAAAACTCATTTATGTCAATTTTGACACTATTTAGTATTTTATTTTTTTGAATGCCATAAAAAATTATCACATAGAATAAAATATATTTAACAAACCCTAACATGTCATATTATCCTAGAAAATTATTTTAATTGATAAGAAGTCTCAATTTAAATTTATTTGGATATTTATAATATCAATTATTTTAATATTTCATTCTTCAGGTAATTACTCCATCATCATTGTGTCATAAATAAATTAAATTATTTAATGTATAAAAATTATAAATAAAATACCATTATATAAGAAATAATTTTATCTTTGTAATGAATATTTATAGTGGAATTTATATTGTTTCTTTCCCAATAATAAAAATGGTCTAGTTATTAAACATTAGATTTAACATTTTTAACTCTTCTTAAGAAAAATTATAATAAGTGTCCTAATCTAATCCATGTAAGCCAAAGCGGGTCATATTTAAATCCTAAGTTTGTATTTGGTCGAATTATAGTTATCCAAGAGAATTAGGACATGTGTTAGGGTAATTATTATATCATTTTTACTCATAATTATCCTATATACTTTTAACCGTGTTAAATAAAAGTCAAAAGTTACAATTCACAAAAAATTATTTTTATCGTATCGAACCACATTTCACATACTGATATTAACTGTGTCTCTTGGAGTTTTGAAATTCAACTCACAGAAGTGGTAAAATTATGTTTTATGCAAATTTTCAAATGCTTCTAGGAGGAGTGTAAAAGACAGTAAAAAGTTCACCAAAATTTTTATATATCTAAATTTATTATAAAATGACTCCAATGAATTACATTGAACATATATAGGTATTATGTATCAATTTGGACCTAAAATAAATTTAAATAAAATAAATATTTATTTAAATAAAAATATTGTTTTAACCAATAAAGTAGTGTTTTTCACTATCCATCAAAATTTTAATTTTTTCAGAAAAATACCAAAAATTTACCCTTAGCTAATTTCAATATTCTGAATTCAAAAATGAAGTTCATTTTCAAGAATAAAATTTTTAAAATTTCAAAAATTGGGTATTACTATTAATAATGGCTAGTTTGATTGGTCTTAGTGTATTAGAATCTCAAAGTTGCGTACAATTCAAGCTATTGCATTATTCAAAGGGAAACGTACCATGGATGATTGGGGTGTTACAATCTTCCCTCCATCAAAAAATTTCATCCTTGAAATTTCTTGAATACTACTACACAAAAATATTTGGGTGGGTCTTCATCATAAGATCCTCTGGTTCCCACATTGCCTCTTCCATATTATGGTTTCTCTATAGAAAATTTACCAGATGATTCATCCGGTTTCTCAACACTTCTTATCTGGTATCAAGAATCTTGATAGGATCTTCACAATAAGACTGATCAGGTTCTAGTTAAATTTCCTCATAGGTGAGTATATGCGTTGGGTTAGGCATTTATTTTCTCAACAGTGATACGTGGAAAATATTGTGAACATTGGAGAGACATGGTGGAATTTCCAAAATGGTAAGATACATCCCCAATTCATTCTATAATTTCTAAAGGACTGATGTACCTAGGACATAATTCACCCTTCTCTCTAAATTGTATAACTCCCTTCCATAAAGATACCTTCATGAAATCATGATCACTTGCATGAAATTCAAAATCCTTCCTTCAGTTATGAAAATAGATATTCTTCCTACTTTGAGATACTTTTATGTGGGTTTGGATAACCTTCACCTTTTTTATCAATTCCTCAACAACTTCTAGGCCTACGAGTTTTCTTTCACTAACATCATTCAAACAAGTTGGTGTGCGACATCTCTTTCCATATAACTCTTCTTATGGTGCCATCTAAATACTTGAATTGGATTTATTGTTATAGAAAAATTCTACCAAAGGTAAATATTGATCCCACGTACCTTGAATGTCAAGTGATTATTATCTCAAAATGTCTTTTACGTTTTTAATAGTTTTTTCTAATTGTCCATCAGTTTGGGGGTGGTAGGCAGTGTTCAAATGAAGTTCAGTATCTAGGTCTTTCTGACGAATTTTCTAGAATATTGATGTAAAATGGGGAACACGATCAGATTCAATCAATAGGGGTACTCCAGGAAGTCTTATAACTTCATTAATATACAGTCATGCTAAACATTAAAGTGGTAAATCATCTATTATAGGAAGAAAATGTGATGACTTGGTAAGACGATCAACAAAAACCCATATTTCATCATTCCTTATAAGAGTCGTTGGTAGACCCATGACAAAGTCTATCGTAATATCATCCCATTTCCACTAAGTTATGGGAATAATTTGAATGACTCCTCTAGGATGTTGTCTTCCAACTTTCACTTGTTGGAAAAAAAATACATCGTGACACAAAATCACCAATCTACCTTTCATGTTTTCCCACTAAAAATGTTCTTTCAAATCTCTATACATCTTTGTGATCCCAGGGTGTATAGATAAATTATATCTATTAGAATTATCCAACAATTCCCTTTTTGGATTAGGTATATCGGGAACACAATGTCTCTTCCCAAATTTCAAAATTCCATCTGCATATACGAAGTCACTCAATCTCTCATCATTTATAGCTTTAATCTTATTTGGTACTTCTCATCATCAGTCTGAGAATTTTTTTATCTTTTATAGTAAAGATGGTTTAGAAACCATTTGAAAAAATATACATGGTTCACCTTCTGTGGCTATTCCCATATCCATCTTTACTAGATCCATAAAAATATGATCCCTTTGAACTCTCATCTTGTTCAAAACATTATGATCTTTTCTACTCAAATCATCTACAACCTTATTTTCCTTCCCCGGGTGGTAGTGTATTGTGCAATCATAATCCTTGATTAGTTAAAGCCTCATACTTTGCCTCATGTTTAGTTCTTTTTGTGTGAAAATATTCTTCAAACTCTTGTGATCAGTATAAATCTCTCATTTTTCACCATAGAGATTTTGTCTCAATATCTTCTAAACAATGATTACATATTCTCACTTAGGATCATGAGTTAGATAGTTTTTATGATGAATTTTTAGCTATCGTGGTTCATTGGCAATAACTCTATCATTTTTCATAAGGATAGAACCATGTACTTTCTTTGAAGACTCACTATAAATAACAAACCCATAGTTCCCTGATGGTAGAGTCATTATAGGAGTATTGAATAATCCTCCATTTTGTTCTTCATAAAATTCTTCACACTCTGTTGTCCAAACAAATTTAACCCCTTTACGTGGGATCTCGGTTAACGGGTTAGCCAACCAGGAAAAATTATGGATGAAACTTCAATAATAACCTGGTAAACCAATAAAATGTCATACCACAGTTATATTCGTCGGTGCTGGACATTATTGGATTACCTTTGTCTTTGAAGGAATGACAGAGATTCCATCCTTGGAGACAATATGGCCAAGAAAAGAAATCTCTTGTAGCCTGAATTCACACTTGATAAATATCCCATATAATTGATTTCTTCTAATAGTCTTTATAATAATGCGTAAGTGATTTTCATGATCTTCATAACTATTAGAGGATACCAAGATATCATCAATAAATAATACTTCAAATTCATCAATATATTTCTTTAAAACTCTTTTCATTAGAACTATCAAGACAGAGGGCACATTAGTCAATCCAAAAGGAATTACTGTAAACTCATAATGCCCATACCTGGTTTGAAATGCTGTTTTCGGAATGTCTTCCTTCTTCACACCCAACTAATGATATCCAGATCAAAGCTCAATCAGTGAAAAATATTGAGATTTATGAAGTTGGATTAATAAATCATAAATTCTAGGTAGGGGATACTTGTTCTTTATTGTTATAGCATTTATCTCCCTATAGTCAATGCATAATCTCATAGTTTTTTCTTTCTTCTTAATAAATATGATAGGGAAACCCCATGAATAAACACTAGGGTGAATATATCTTTTATTACTCAATTACTCTAGTTGTTTCTTTAGTTCCACTATTTCCAAAGTGTCCATTCTATAAGGGGTCTTCAATATGGACCCTTAACCAAGAATTAAATAAATGGAAAACTCAATGTCTCATTCTAGAGGATATACAGGTAAATCCTCTAGAAACACATCAACATATTCATTCACAATAGGTACATCATCTATTCAAAAAAAAATCCCTCACCCATAATTATATCATTCTCATCCTCCCCAATGATTAAATTTAGTAGATCTACTAGGGGTGGATTTATATAATAATCATATGGTGGAATTTCAACTCTAAAGATACTGTATTCATTATCATCACCGAGAATTGTAACCTCCTTCTTCTTATAATAAATTCTCGCATCATTGTCTGAAATCAAATCCATACCGAGGATTATATCAAATTCAATCATGGTTATGATGATTAGATCAGTAGATAAATATCATTTATATGCCTTAATAGGGGCTGATTCACAATACATTGGTGTAATGATAATTCCCTTAGTATTTTTGACTGAAAACTCCCTAGTTAAATCAAATTGGAAATATCTAATTTTCTAAGAAAACTGAGAAGATATGAAATAATGAGATGATCCAAAATAAAATAATGCATTGGATAAACTTGAGGAAACCATTAAATTACCTTCCACTATGTCTTTAGGAGCATCAACCTTACTAGTAGTGATCGTATATGCTTGGCCTTGATCTCTTGGCTTTTTTGGATGTATGATTCCCTGACACATAGGAAATTCATTTGCATAATGTCCCATCACCCTGTAATTGTTTAACTGAAAATTGGTATCTTCTTTCACAACTTTACAATCACTAGAAAGATGGCCTTTCTGTCCACATTTGTAGCATACTCCTTTTCCTTTTAGACAGGCACTGGGGTGCTTCCTTCCACAATTATCATAGGATGGAAATTCAAATCTTCCCTTCTTCCCTTTTTCATTATTTCTTTTCCAAGTGTTTTCTGCATATCTCTTCTTCTCTTGCTTTTCTTTAAAGTCGCAAGTCATAGAGATTTTTTTTTATCTTGATAGCACATGAGACAATATCGTCATATGATGATAAGGATTGTGAGACTAATTCTCTATAGAGAAATGGTTTTAACCCATCAATTTAATGATCAATCTTATTTCTTGGGTTACGTATATAATCTTCACCTTTCCTTGCTAACCTTGTAATGTTAGCTTCATACTTTGTGACATTCTCATCCTCCTTTTGTATCAGACTCAGAAATTGCCTTTCCATATCTGCTAGATTCTCACGAGGAATGTCTTTTTCAAAGGAAAGATATTTGAACTCCCTACACTCCATACTTGATATTTTTACATCATCCTTTGTGTTTTGAATTAATTACCTCCATTGATTTGCATCTCCGGTGAGTTGATAAACTCCATGAAAACTTTTTCTTTTTCACTAAATACCAAATCATGAAATATTTTCTCTAAGGAACCTATCTATTATTTAGATAAAAATGTATTTTTTGACCCATTTAACATTGGTGTTTATTGCCTCATGAAGATTTATAACATTAATCCTCCGCGTTGTGGGTCAAGGTGCTCTATACGAGTAATGTTATTACTCATAACTTGTGTGAGTTTTCCCAGTATGGTGATAAGATGATTTTCACTAGTTGCATCACCAGCTTTGCTATAATTATCTTTAGAAGGAAGGAAACCCCAACATGGATTACGTGCACTGATACAGTTTCCATTCCTTCTACTATGCACCATTTTAAAACAATGGCATATAGTATATTAGTTTATGAACTGCAATACATAATTCCAAACATGAAAAAAACATAACTTAAATCAAAAAGTTTAAGGATATAATCTATAATAATAATAAAAATTCATTGAGGAGTTATATACTCATAAATCATTCAGAATGGGTTTTAAATAAAATGATAATTGTCCTAAGCATATCCCCAAGAGGTGTCGTAACCATGAGTACAAAAAGCCATGTTGTCGTGCACCTGTTCCCATTCGAGTCTAGCTCAATGTGGTGTTTTTGGGTTTCACCCCTAGGTAGATCTATGCTAGAGCCACCTCTCTGTGCTCGTATCCATATAGGGATGTATTTCTTGGAAAACTCACAAAATCTCTACAGCACCAAAATTATAATAATTTCTTCTATACTAATCCTCAAAGTCTATATTATGGTAATGTGCTCTAATTATAGTTTTTTCTAAATCTAGTTTCCAATGATTTTACTAAACTTCCATTGATACCAACTATAACCCCCCGACCCCAGTTACCCGATGTTGGTGCTTTATTACATAACATCGGCATGATACAAGGAATCATGTACCAAAAGCCTGAATAGTTTAGTATTATTGGAAATAACATTCATACATAATTTTAACATTAAAAAATGAAAAGAAATACAACATTAATTTGTTCCATTAGAAACATCCATGTCTCTTAGATTATACACAAAATTCACTCATAACTAACTTCTTCATATCCTAGGAAGATGAAAAATAAGAAAGCGGTGAGCTCAAATGCTCAGTAAGGGTAAGCAATACAGCATAAGATAGCATGAACATTACACATGATGAATAATTAAAAACATATTCCATTACAAATAATAAGCATGAACACTTTATCGCAGGAATATGAGTTGAGTAAATAATGCCATAATAAACCATTGTCATGGGTATTATACTATTTGAATAACCACTTGAACCATCATTATTATTTTCATAATGAGGAAATGCATAATGTCATAAATTCTGAAACATCTTGTAAAGTCCTCAAACAAGACGTCTAAAAATGATTTAGCCCTCGGCCAAAACCATATCTCATATTGGGAAAGGCCTCAGAAAATTACATGTCAAATTGTCTCATGAGACCCACCAATGCATATATGAGCTACAGTAGGCACCACCGGTCACATACTAAGATCAGTACATTCCTCAAATGAAAAGATTGAAACAAAATATAAAAATTCGTATAAAAATAGTATACCAAATGTCAATACTTTAACCATAAATCATGAATGGTATAAAAACGACTCACACACAGTAAAAAAATCACAAAATAATAAATATAATATGAAATATTTGTATCATAATAAATCACCTTCAAACAAGTGTAAAATTTATCAATGGATGTTGACATAGATGAAATCAAAACTATTTGCGAAAAATATATCTTTCTTTTTTGAAATCATTTAAGAGTCACATAATTATAATAGAAATTTTTTATTTTGAAAATATTCTTATAATATTTTAAGGGAAGCTTCTATGATGCTATAACGGTGATAAATAGCTGTACCCACTGTATAATATAAGAAACCATTATTACCTTAATTTTATCTAAAAGGTCATGAAGTACTATGTTTGGAAAACGATGGAAAGATTTATTTCAAAGCATATATGGTCAAATGATGGTATAAATGACTTTAAACCATAGTCTATTAAATACTAAAAAAAATTGAAATACATTTTTAAGAAAACATGGATGTGGATGATAAAGAGGTCCTAGTAGATACTTACATAAAAACAAATTTGGATAATAAAGAGATTGTGAAATTAACCTTTTCCATGTACATTTTATTAGTAGATGGTATGATAACCTAGTTTATAATTGTTAAAAAATTGTTATTAAATTATATAAGAAATATATACATAAATATGATATCATTTATGATCCACTAATACTACTTTGTTAATAATATTTTAGTAGTATCATCATTTTGGTTGTTAACTCATTCATTATCCATTGTATGCTTGGTTAATTAGGCCATGTTTTTTATGGATAGGATGTATTTTATTCATATACAATATGATATTATTTTCATAAACATTATTTATAATCATAAAATGAAAATTCTTCTTGAATGATTATGATTGGAAATGAATCTCATCGCCTTTGTGGAGACAGAAATCCAAACGTACGCATGAGGGAAAATATCATTATATTGGTGTGGAAATTTTATGTAATAGGATGTTATATCATATATACAGAATAATTAACATGTTATATTTATTATTTACATCAATTATACTCATTATTATACCCATAATAATAATGAAGTGTTTTAATAACAAACTACACCACAACTTGGAGACGGTAAGTCGTATGTACCCATTTATCGTGACTTTTTCATTCAAATGATGGATAGAATAATGAATATGGTTGTATGATTTTTATAATAACATCTCAGTATATAAAATATACTTGATTTAGTATTTTATAATTGAAACCACAAATAAAGAGGATGGGAAGAAAAAATAACTTGAAAGAGGTGACAAAATATTTACATCTTCTTTGGGTTATTCCATTTGAATTGATCAAAAGGGCTTCTTATGCTGGATATCTGACAAAATGAAGGCCTCTATGATTAAGGGTGGAATTTTGGGAGGATATATGGGTAGCGTTTGGCAAAGACAAATGGCTTTGGATGTGTGAAATTAAGAGAAGGCGATGTACCCTTTTATAAGAGATGTGTGGGTCATATTAGGAAAAGCATGAAATATTTTTCTATAATAAAATCATTTTCGGTTTCAAATGGATAAAAAATGATTTATTTCGATGATAAGGTGGGGATGGGTCGAAAAAATCCAAACTCATAGGTTTTAGACAGTTTTAGTTCACCATATTGGCCATATCATTTAGATTTAGCTCTTAGTTAAATAGTTTGACATTTACGATGTCTCTATGTATTTTTATATTATATGGTTAATAAACATACTATAACAGGCCAAGAGAATTCCAAGTGGATCATTATTAATATATATAACCTTATCTAAGTCCTTGGGATGAACCTTATATTTTTATAAATATATTATCAATTAATAATATAGTATATGTTTATAAAACTCAATTTTGTCAATTTTGACACTATTTAGTATATGATTATTTAGAAATCCTTAAAAACATTATCACTTAGTATAAAATTTATTTAACCAACAAAAAAATTTCATATTAACCTTCAAAATTTTTCGAATTCATTATAATTCTCAATTTACATTTATTTGGATATTTATAATAACTACTATTTTTATATTTCATTAATAAGGTAATTAATGCGTCATCATTGTGTCTTAAATAAATTTAATTATTGAATGTATTAAAATTAAATATTAAATACCAATATGTAGGAAATATTTTTATATTTATAAAGAATATTTATTGTCGAATTTATATTTTGTGTATACCTATATTAAAAATGGTTTAGTTATTAAACATTGAATTTAACTCTTTTAACTCTTTTTCAAATAAAATAAAAATAAATGTTCTAATCTAATCCATGTTGACCAAAGGGGTCATATTTTATTCCTAAGGTTGTTAATTTTCTAATTTTTCTTATCTAATTGAATTAGGACATGTGTTTGGGTAATTATGATATCATTTTTACCATTAGTTTCCGTATTTACATTTTACCGTGGTAAATAAAAGTCTATTCAGCGAAAATTATTTTCATCTTATTGAACCACATTTAACATCCTAATATTAATTGTATCTATCAGATTTTTTAAATTCAACTCAAAGAATTGGTAAAATTAGGTTTTATTCAAATATTAAATTCTCCTAGGATGAGGGTAAAAGATGGTAAAAAGTTCAATAAATTTTTTATATATCTAAACATATTATAAAATGACTTCAATGAATTAAATTGAACTTATATAAGTATTATGTATATATCTAAACTTAAGATAAATTTAAATAAAATGTCAGTTTTAATCATTAATCGGTATAGAGAGATAAAATTTGGTAAAACATCAAATCAAAACCCATATCACATTATTCCTAAAAGGGGTACACAAAAAGCCAACCACAAATGACATATAATTATCATCCCACTTCCATGAAAGGACTATAAAAGGATATAGAAAACTTGAATTTATCTTTTGATCAACTTGGACATATTGGAAAATTTTTAAATGGATAACAAGTCATTGATGTCATGTCTCAAAAGTGTAAACTTGAATAACATCATCATATCATTGAACATATTTGTGGTACCCAGGTAAAATACCCACTCCAAATCATGGAAATACCCCATTAGGAAATTTTTTATAGTAAAATGTACAACACAACGATTTAGAAAACACAAGATACTCTCTAAAGAGATTGACCAGTCACAAATGGTTTCCTAATAATAAATATATTTTCTAATAATACATAATTAATCATGAATATTATAATCCTAAAGAATCATCTCAATAATAGAGGGGGACAATTTCACGCACATCAAAACAACCTCAATCTCACCCAAAATCACAAATGCAACTGTGAAAATAGATCCCCAATATCCTCTATTGTGATGATTCTTTCACGAACAAGATTATAAGATTCCTGCTCAAAGTATCTATAATGAAACTTCTTTTACTATGGATGTAGGAAATATGAAAAACATAAGACAAAAGGTACTCCACCCATTTCCTCTATGGATGATTCATATATTTTTTAGATAAGAAATAATTAAAACATTGGTGGACCTAAAAAATGGCAATCCATTTAACAAAACATAATGAAAAATGTCTCAAAGACCATGAATCACAACTACGAACTCAATATCCTTGGGTGGATAATTCTTATTATGTGGCATAATATATTTCATACCATAAGATACCATGTGATAACCCTACATAAAAACACATCCCAAGCAAGACCTAATGCATAACAAAAGATCACATATCCCCGATTGGCCTATAAAAGAGTCATAATTTGTGTAGAAGTAAAAAATAAGGGTCATCCAAACAAAATAACAATTAATGTTTACATAATAGATAAATTTCACTCATTTCTTTGTTATATTGGTAATAGGAAAATATATATTCCATAAATATTTGATGAACCTATTATAATATCCTTGAAAACAAAACTATCTATGAATCTTCAAAACATTATTTGTTTTCACCCATATGATAATAGCATTATCCTTTTCAAGATCTACTGAAAACCATGTTGTGAGACTACATGTCCTAATAACAACACTTCTTGAATCTATAGATTATATTTGAAATATTTCATGTAAAGTGAGTGATTTCTAGAGATTTATAGAACATGCCTAAAAGGATTCACATGGTCCTCCTAAGTCATAGAGTTAAGAAGGATATCATCCAAAAGTACCACAATGAAATATCGAAGGTACTCATGAATTATCATATTCCATAAATCCATAAAAACAGTTGGAACAGTAATTATACTAAATATAATAATAAGATACTCATAATGGCCTTACCTACTCCTAATTGTCATTTTACAGTTATAAGACTCTTTTATTCTCAACCAGTGGAATCCATATTGAAGATTTATATTCTAGACCAACTTATCCCCGTTAATCTAGTGAAATAGATCATCAAATTTTGGTAAATGTTATTTACAATTTAATATAACTTAATTGTCTGTCTCATAATCAAAACCTAGGTAATGTATTAAATAATATTTCATTGAAAAGATAATAGATGCCACCCAATGGGATAGACATGGTCTTATGAAACCATTATCTATAAAATCATAAAACTAAGTCTTTAACACATTCAAATCTATAGGTTACAGATAGTAAGAATGAGTAGGTAGTGTCTGAGTACTTGGTCTAAATCAAGGGAAAATGTTACCTTTCTTCTCAGTCTTAAGTAAAATAATTTATAATGGAAAACATCATGAAAATTAGGGATAAATAGGGTAGATCATCACTGAAATATTCTTTATCCGTGTACAAAATAAAAAAAATTATATTTACCATCCTTACTCTGGAAAATAAGTTTTGTATCTACATTAACACTGGTCCCATTCTACATGAATGAAATAGAACACCCCATCGAGAGAGGTAAAGAAGACTATCCAACGATAACAACCAATATGAGTCTTGTGAGAAATAAGTTAATCCAACCAAAAAATGTTGTCAAGAGGTTTCTTGTTGAGTAGAATAAAATTATAGGTAATCCAAATATTAAATAAAGATAAAACACGAGTTGGAGACAGGTAATCCAAATATAAAATTATATGTAATAAAAACATTAAATAAAAAGGTTAGTAGGCCACTCTCTCTTCTCAAAGATGGGGATGTTATTCTTGATGACAATCACAGTCTTTCGAATCACATTTTCTCTTTCTATATGAACCTCTTAAATGGACCTAACTGAAATGGGTATCTCATGGATGGCATCATTACTTCCCTTATTAGTGATGATGAAAACACAATGCTGATCAGAGTACCCTCTAAAATTTAAAAAAGGAATGCTGTCCTCGGGCATAAAAAATACATCTCTCCTGGGCCCAATGGATTCACCAATAAATTTTTCAAATTTTACAAGGATATTATCAAGGAAGATGTTTGCATGCTTGTCAAGTATTTTTTACTAGTGGATAAAAAATTCATGGAATCAATGCACAATTCATTTCCTTAATTCCAAAAGAGGATAATGCTAGTGATATTAGTCAATTCATACCTGTTTCCCTGATTAATACTATACAAAAAATCCTCATGAAAATTGTGGCTAATAGGCTTTATTGTATCTCTAATTCAATCATTTCCTGGAATCAGTTTGGGTATGTTAATGGCAAAAGAATTCAATACTATCTCTTCAATGCTTCTTAATGTCTGAACCTTCTTCAAAAACATACATAAGGAGAAAGTATTTCCCTCAAATTGGATATTAGAAAGGCATTTGACACCATGGATTGGGACTTCATTGGTAACATTATTCATAAGTTTGTGTTTCAACCGACCATCATATAGTGGTCTTACACTTTGATTAGCTCAGAATATATCTCCATCATTTTCAATGGATCACTTTAAGTATATTTTAAGTTCTCTAGAGGTGTAAGGCAAGAAGACCCCTTTTGTACTATTATCATTGCCATTGTAGAAGATTGTCTCAATCGACTATTAAATCACAAAGTTGACAAAGGGAATCTGAATGTTCTTCAAGCAAACCATGGTTCCTATGCCCCCTCATGTATTCTCTTTGCAGATGAAATTATCATTTTTTCTTAGGGAGGGAAAAGAAAAATTCCGAATCCCAAATATGTACTCCGTCACTATGAGCTTCTCTCTGGACAGGAGGTAAGCTAGAAAAAATCATTTATATTCTTTGGGAAAAATATTTTAGTATCCAGGAAGCATTGTATGATTCAGATTCTGGGCATTAAAAGAGGTTCCCTTCCTTTCACATATCATGGAGTCCCAATGTTCTTTTGAAGACCACGCTCCACCTACTTTATTGATATTTTTAGTCAGGTTAGGAGAAACCCCTCCAATTGGAAAGGAAAATCTCTTTCTATGGCAGGACGAATTTGCTGAGTCAAACAAGTGATCATTTCCAAACATGTTTATTCTTTTAGGTTGTATTCTTAGCCTGCTTCTATAATTAAGATTCTCAATTCCCTTATGATGAATTTTGTTTGGAGTGACAACATTCTTGAAAGGAAAATTATCACTACTCTATAGACTAAAAATTATTTACCTGTCAATATGGGGGGACTCAAGATTAAGAATATTGAACTCTATAATCATTACCTTCAAGCTAAATTTATTTGGAGGCTTATTAATAGAAAATCAAGATCTCTTGATTTTCTTAGAGAAATAATCCATACAAATATTATTGTTGGAATGTTAACATATATTCAATCATCTGTTTGTCTTGGTTTGAAAATGATTTTTCAAAAGATCACTAGTCACTCCCACTGGTTTGTTAATTCCTCCTCCAAGATGAAATTATGGAGGGATAACTGGATAGGGACTCCATTAATTAATAGTATAAATTCTGAAATTATGGATGTTGATTTAGATTCCTCTATTTGTTATCATCTTGACCTGAACAACAATCTGCCTTCCCACATTTTTCAAATTGTTTATTAATATGACATTATAAATTTTGATGATATCATGGTATGGGAACCAAGTGGAAATAGCCCACTCATCTCTAAATTATTTTACAACCATTTAATACAGGTCACTCCTTCCTATAATATCAAGCAATTTAGAAGATGGGTATAGCCCTCTCAGTTCACTCTTCTCTGGAGAATTCACCTGAAAAAATTGTCAATGGATAACAACCTTTAAAAAGTTGGTATCTCTCTATGTTGAAGATGTAATTTCTGCCACCAACATAGAGATGATCTAGACCATTTATCCCTTTCTTGTTAAACCACTGCTTCACTCTGGATCATTATTTTTGACCACTTTGGCATCTCGATACCACATGTTAACAACATTGTAGAATTTATGTAGTTAATTTCAGTAGAACAACTTTCCAAGAAGATTTATATTCTATTCCTTGTCGCTTATGCTGAAACTTTTCACACTCTATGGAGCGGAAGAAACAAAAGTAGGCATGAAAATTCCACATTCAATCATAATGTTTCTATCTTAAATATTCTTGCAATGACTCGAAGTGGAAATCAGTTTCACACTGAATAATGTCACAACTCTATCCAAGATGTTGCAGTCTTGAGAAGGATTCATCTGTCAGGTAAATTTCCCAAACCTATGGGCATTATGGAAATTTTATGGACTCCCCCTTTGCAGGTTGGATCAAATGAAACTTTGATGGTACCTGAAATGGAAACCCTGGACTAGTTGGATATGGTATTGTTTTCCAAGACCACAATAGTGACATGCTTGATAGATTTTATGGCTCTTGTGGTAATGCCACTTCCCTTGAAGTTGAGATGATGTCATTAATAAAAGTAGTAGAGCTGGTTCATCAAATAAATTGGAATAATCTCTGGTTTGAAAGTGATTCCTCTACTATTTTACATGCTGTTAGAAAGAATTAGATTCATCTTACTTGGAGGCATACTTTGAATTGGATCAAATGTCTTGACACTCTCACATCAAATAGATTTATCATCACACATGTTTACCATGTAGCCAACTCTCTTGATGATACACTTGCAAATCAAGGTATTTCAGAAGCCTCTAGTGTGCATTTGAATACTGTTGATGAGGATTTTCTTAGAATTTCTAATAGAGATAAATGTAAAATTCCCTCCTTTAGACAGTTGTAATTTTTTTGTTTAATTGAGGCTTTAATGATTGGTTTGTAAAAACAAATCCATCACATAAGAAAAAATCACCATAGGAAAATTTCGAATGTTTACAATATTATTTCATATCAATGACTGAGATCAACCCGTATAAAATAAGGAAATCAATACATATGAATCCACAGTAATGGTACCTCTCATCTCAATGGAATTACATCTCCTTACTCTGGAGACTCCTCCACATTATGAAAAAACCTAATTCCATATTCATGTGGTAAAATCTCCTCGGGTTTTGAATCATATGATTAAACCACAATATTTTTTTTTCTAATGAGATAATAAAACTATGAAAAGTATATATTATATAAAATAACAACTCTAGGTTTTTTGAGAGACCAGAATAACTATAGATCTTTCGTGCCTTAGTAATAAACCATTTAAAATGCACAATCATTGGATAATTAAAGTGTGTCAGCGGGCATCATTAAGACTCTCTAGGAGGTCTGGATGATGATTTGTATTTAGAAACACCATAAGACTCCTCGTAGATTTTATTTCATTTAAAGGAACTCACATAATTACCACTATGATAAAAATTAACTCCCATAAACCCTAACATACATTCTAGGATAAGATCAACCATCAATTACCTTTATAGAAAATCAAAATTAGAAGTGATCTTAAGTAAGAAGACTTATGATTGAATATTGGGCTAGAGACCCATCTGGGACTATTGATCCACCATCTTATTATTGTTTACAATGTTAGGTGAAAACTAAATAATCTTGAAAATTTGGTGTTCATACTATTTTATCATCCTATCACTCTAAAAGAGTTTGAGAAATTACATGTTTTTTCATGACCATTCAATTGGGATAGAACTGGTCCGTGAAAATAAATATAAATACATTCTAATATAAACCCTTTTGATTCTTCTTCAAATCCATATAATCCCACAATCTACTTCTAGGACCCTCAGGCATAATGGTGGAACAATTCACATTAATTTAATTATTCAGTTCAAATAACTCAAATAATAGCTCAAACTTTTTCAAACAATCCTCTCCCTATTGACTTTCATTATAGGCCTGTAATGTTAGTGATTTATGACGAAGAAATAATTTAGATTGAAATATATATTTATCCCTTCATTGTTCTACTATCGGAGACTACATAAGAAGGGGTATATGTAATTATCCCAAATCATGGATAGCATAAATGAAGTTCTCAATAAGATTCTAGTAAAACTAGAGGATTATCTTGGTGTCGATCACTAAAAGCATCCTTATGTTTCCTATAAAAACATATCCCATGAGAAATTGTGCAACATTACTTCAATATAAAACACTGAAATAATTATCATGGATACACAGATCCACACACAGTAAGATATATAGGGACATCACTTCCATCATGTATAATTCAATGTTTTTTTTCAACATACTCATATAAGAAGAACGTAAAATCAAATAAAAATTATCAAATTATTCCTCAGTAATGGTTATCCCAAAACCCCATTGTGAATTAAGGCTCGTTATGATGATAGATGGATAAGAACTCTATCATAAAAACCTCCTAAATACAAATAATCAAACATCCTATATATCTGCAAAACCCAGCTACATGCGACGTCAAGGAAAGGTATACAAATTAGCTTGGATCTAATACCACAATTTAATGAACCATCCCAAACCCTAATATTCGGATACCCATTTAGTCTCTGGTAGGTCCTGAATGAAATTCTCAATCCCCATAGATTGGAAACTAGCATCCAGTGTCAT
Source organism: Viscum album (assembly GCA_963277665.1). Lineage (NCBI taxonomy): Eukaryota > Viridiplantae > Streptophyta > Magnoliopsida > Santalales > Viscaceae > Viscum > Viscum album. The sequence continues at coordinate 380,537,448 of OY728120.1, read as the reverse complement.
TAAATAAAAAAATGGAATGATTTCATCCATAACAAGTTATAGAAGTAAAAAACATACTAGTATGCACAACACTCCAAATAGATAATTTACAAGAATCAACAGGTAAAACAATACCCAAACAACAAATCCTCAAGAGACACAAAATTTTCCAAGGTATGATATTATACATATCATATATAATCGGTGGATCATATCTCCCCCAATCACCTCCATCACTAAATATCCCAAAGATCAAGAAGATCCACCTCCTCTAAATGGTTCTTTCACTTTTCATGGACCTAGGATAAGATAATCCATAATAGCCTGAAGGGGACAGAAGGGTTTGATCAGTAAATCCAAGTAGGGTCTCTCCAGGTATTTCATAATCAATTCCAGAACAATTAAACCAATAATTATTTCTATTTAAATAAAATAATGAATGGAATTTATATATTTTCTATATCACATAATTTTATGATAAATATTATTTAAGATATTTAAAAAAAATTAGTGGAACATTTTATATAAAACATTTATATAACTATGTTTTATTGAATAAAACATTTTGATTATAAATAGAATGTAATCATAAAATCAAACACCCCATTGAACCATGTTTCAAGGCCTATGGTTTGTTATATTTGGGTAATATGATCCATGAACTACCTAATCAGGGATCTCAGATCAAAGTGTCCATATGTCCCATGACTCGGAATGTTAGGACTCAACACCCCATTGGGGAGAATCATGCCACATTTAGTTGATTTCATTGTTTTCATCATCAATCCAGTTATATGGGGTTATATCGTAGAATTATTTTATTAATTACCTACTAAGTACAGATGATATCATATGCATCATACAATCAATAAATCAATCATGGATAAATCATACATTTTAAATTAGTTCAATTTACAATTTATTAATATTCAATTTGGATCATGCATTTTTAATTTCAATGCCAAATCATAAGTTTTCATAAATTTGTTAATTTAAAAATAATATTTAAATGAATAAATTTTTTCTCAAGGTTCTGTAGCAAATCATTTTATCTAAAAAATTTCATATCAATCTATCATTTTTTTCAAATCCAAAAAAATTTCAAATCTATTGAAATTTTTGGGATTTCATAATTTTCATACACTTTTCCAAACGATGCATCAATAACCTCAAATTAAGGTTTTTAAATTTCTTAAATATCATTTAAAATCAAAAAATAAATTTACCGTTTCAATTTTCAGAAAAAATCATATTGAAAACAGACCTTTAATTTATGATAAAATCGACACCTACAATGGGGAACTGTAATGAATATTGAATGTAATGGATAAAAAACATGGAAATACGAGATCAAAATCCATCAAGGCCAATATTGATTCAATTGGATGTCATGAGATCACATCGTTATAACTAAAGGATAATGGAAATAATTATATAACCAAAGAGAGTAAACTCACTAGATATCGTACACCATACAAAGATGTTTGTAAAGAAAGGATTCATTCACTATACAAAAGATGGATCTTAGGGTTTATGGGAGGGGTGTCTTTATTAATTCAAATGAAATTAGGTTATTATTGTAAATAAAATTCTTGTCCATCACTAATTTATGTTTGAAATACTAGGGATACAATGTAAATTCATCATGTTTAACATTCACTTTAAGAGGAACCACCATAAGTTGAAAACACACATATCAATGAATTTATAAATTATGACCTATTTTTATGATGTAATAAACATTTATTTCATATGTTATTATTTAGTAGTGTAAATAACATTATTCCATAATACATTATTTAGCCTTGTATCCAAGGACCAATTTATATCATAAAAAATTATTTATGGTGTAAATTCATTTTACAACCAGTGTCAATCATCATCCCCTATAGAAGCACCCCTAATGCTTCCAATTTTACCAGGACCCAAATTTCACCCTCTAAATCCTTTGAAACATTTATAACAAAACACTCTTAATTCAAACCAAAATACATTCCCAAAAATTAGGTGATAATCCCCTTAAAATTCAACCCATAATCAAAATGGTCATAAATGAACTTAAACAAAAAAATAGTATCAATACAATAATCAATAAATACATAAGATAAGATAATATGAAGTTATATTATGTATTAGCTGAATCCATAAAATTGGAAAAATTTGAACCTTCTATTTACAGTCCTGTTAAATGGTGATTTATAATCATATTCTCCCCTTTTAGATTGGAGATTGTATTAACTCATTTTCTTCACCTTTATGATTATAAAAAGTATGATGAAATTAAGTATAAGAATAAAGCATTACTCTCCCCATATGGATGTAAAACAAGTATTACACCGAATAACATATGAGGTTATCTTTAAAAAATACGTATCAAAATAGTTAAAATCAATTTTTATAAAATGAATTGGGTTTCAAAAAATATATTTTTATCAAAGTATGTATAGTTTTATTTTTTTAGATTGTTTAAAAATTAAGGGAAGAAATATTTTCTCAAATAAATATTGGACTAAACAACCTTTTGTATATTAAGTATTAAAAAACTAAAATGATTATATGAGAGGGATTTATGATAATGGAAAATAAATGAACCTACATCTTGAAAAGATATCCAAAAACTATTTTAATGAAATTATTTATAAGAGAATAAAAAGATATATCAGATAGATAATTTTCTGAATGAGTTTGTCATCATAAAATGTTAACGTTTTTAATAATTTTGATAAAAATGTATTCTATATTTTTAAATAGATTTAGTTTAATTTTTATTTTTTAGTATGATAAACTTCTATTAGAGTTAATTCTATATGATTGTATTTTTTTTAATTGAATCAACATGTCATTAATGATTAAGGATGATAAAAAATTATAATATGACATTTTTTGTGATTCTCATTTTATTTTTAATGTTAGTTTTAATACTTATCATGGTTCTTGTAATATTATCGTGTATATAGTATCATAAAAAAACCATTGTAGAAAAAATCACACTAATTGTTTTTCTATTTCTGACTATATTAAAGGGAAAAAAGAATACTATTTATGTATGAAAATAAAAGACAAAAAATAAAATATGAATATAATTTTTTTCAATCATCACATACATTCTTTTATAGTATAATCTTTCTATATCCTCGGCTATATCATGTCATTCTTTAAGGGACCTTCTAAAAAGTAATCTTATGAGAATTTTTTTCACTAGAGACCTCTTTTACTATATTTTAGATTAGTAAAATAAAGGAGATCAATAGTTATTTGGTAAATTGTAATAATTTACCTACATAGGCCACCCATTTGATAAGATTTCCCATATAATTTTATTAAATAAGGAATAAAATTGGGAAATAGGTAGAATAGGTAAAATATATCAATCTCATTTTAGAATGGGATTTTCAAGTGAGATATTTCTAAAACAATTAGTGAGGGATATAAATGAAAATATAGAGCACTCAAGTTTTGAGTTTTGACTGATAAAGGAATACCCTAGGATCAAAATTTATTCATGAAAGAATTATAGAAATATATTAATACATATACAAACGAAATACTACATATGATCTAGTAATTGAATTATATTTTAAAAAATATAATCATGAATACGAACAATCTCCATGAGATGCTGTTTTGATAATTTATACTGAATTTAACTAAAAAATATATAATAAATCTGGATGGATCGATATTACCTAAATGATTATAATTATAAATAATTAAAAAATTATTATACATTATATATTAATATTTCATTTATTTCATTTTCATCCATTGATTATTCTGGTAGGTCATTATTTTATTATTCATGTATTCTTCATCATAATTTTAGAAAACATGGAAAGGAAAAAATAAGATATTATTTATTCCAATTATTATAATGAAAATTACATTGGAATAGATATTTTCTTGTGTTTACTTATTTTTTAATTAATCTAGAATTAATATAGTTAATTGGAGAGGATGGTGTAGTACTCTCTGTCTTAATTAAATAACCATTTCTTTATTATTTTTATGTATTTTAATTATATGGGTGACATTTGGGTGATTTTGTTGTAATTTTAGAGTATTTTTTGGAATTTCACTAACCATAAACCAACTATGAACCTTTATAAAAGTCCAAAATAAACTAAAAAAGATACCCAGACTCCCCCAATCATAAAAAAATTAGTACCCCCATTTCCATATTAGTAAACATTTATTAATGATTTCTATGTATATAAATTTTATAGGAGATGTTTGGGAGGCTGTGGGGAACTTTTGAGTGTTTTGGGGTGTATCTAAGGGTGCATAGTTTGTGCACATTTGGTGCACAGAATGTGTATACTATAACACCTAAAAAAATGAGCACTGTGAGACAGTGGCTAAGGGAAAGGCTCGTATTTTTTCAAAACTGTGTGTTGACCAATGAGAAACTATGAAATGTGGGATAGTGATCTATTATATGGTTATTGAATGGTTTGTATAACTATGTATGCTAACCCTAATAGATCCTTCTTGAGGAAGAGGAAGGTGCGTAGTTAGTGCACAATTTTCATAACCAAGTGACTAGTTATGCATAGTTTTAAAGTGGCATCCTAAAATTTTGGATCTCACTCATTTTCACCTTATATCCCCTCCTTTTTTCTCCAAAACAGATATTACTCAGTATTTATCATCCTATAAGGATGCGTAAAAATTCCCCATTAAATTGGAGATGGTATGTGGGTGTCTCTTAATGCATTGAAGCTGAAATCCCATAGTAAGTAAATGTTTATTGTAGTTAATCTTCTTTTTTATTAGATCTACTTATCTCCTTCTCTATATTTCTTCGATTTAGTCTATGGTGGATAAATATGTGGTATCTATTCCAATCATGGATAGATTTTTCTTTGTTAAGGAGAGTATTGGAGATCAAAGAATATATTTTGAGATACAACCTAGTATCGTTGGTGTTTTCATGTTGTTCTTCATTGTCACCAAAAATAACGAGGTAGATGGATTCAATCTTGACTCCTATTTTTTTTTCTAGAAATCTTGATTTCAAATTCATTTTTTTTCTAAACATTTATTATGAATTCTTTATTCAATGTTTTATTAAAACCCTATTTGGTGATTTTTTTTGATATTTTGAAATTGGTTTATCCTTGGATAGTGAATTTGGTAACATTATTTTAAAATGATGATTTTAAAATGATTTCTTGGATTTGTTTTATATAATAATTTTTTAAATAAAAATATGGTTTTATATAATTTTTTTTTGCAAATAAATTTTTGGGAGGTGGTTGGATTAAATGGTTATGCCTGAGTTTATGGGATGGGTAATGTTTGTGATGTACCACCATCAATGGGACAGAGTGTGGATGTGATGTTCCACCATCGGTGGTAACATCAAGCATCTGTGGTTGAATTTTTTTTTGTGATTATATAAAATTAAATGGGTTATTCTAAACCCATAAATTGAAAAAAGGTTTTAATGAAATTCTAGGTTTTTTTCCTTGGAAATTGTTTTTTTAGAAAAATTATTTTTTTATGAAACTGTTTTTCCTTGTTATAAATTTTTGAACTCTTTTAATGGGATTTTATATATTTTTTTTAAAAAAAATTTCCAACTTGTCTCATCCAAGTGGCGTGAGTACCAACGTAACTTGTGTGGAACTACTTTGTTTCATTACTCACCTCTTATTTGGCATGTTGTTTCTTTTTCAACTATTTTCTATCCAGATATAGTTAATAGTAAGGAATCAATCTTCCTTAATGTTGATCCAAGATTTCTGGCATGTATTGTGGAGTTGGAGAGTGGATCACGTTGGGTGTTATGGATTTATTTCTTTGTTTCAATTTTTTTGGGTTTATCTCCCACTATGTACTTTGATATCTATAGTCTTCTGGTGTGGTATTCTTTTGTAGCTAGTTTTCATATCAATTGTATTTCGTTGATTTATTTTACGTTTTTATCATTCATCATCACGTGGTCATTTTTTATTGTCATTTGATTTGGTTTTTTATTTCTAAAATGGAAAATAATCCCCCACCTTTTAATGAATCCCTTGGAATTTATTTTCAGACATTGGAAAATTTGGTATGTATATTAAAGCCATGTAATTTCCTTTAACCTTCCCCAAAAAATGAATAAGGGAGGGGTGTTTCATGTTGTATTAATCTTGGTCCTTCTAAATGTTATTAAGTAAAAATAGGTATATTATTGTTTGGTGCGTGAAATGAAATTGGTATTCTTCTTGGTTTTTAGTCTTGGAGATAAAATTTATTCTTGTTAAATCTTTAGTTGGGATGATAGAAAATATTAGTATTATCAGTACCTGAAATGTAGGGAAAAAAAAGACGCAGCTAACCATTTCATGCTAATCTTCATTTTACCATTTTGAAAGGTAATTTTGATTTTGGAGACACTTATAGGAATGTGAATCTCTTTTTCGTGGGTCTATCCCATGAATCTAGCTTGGAGTGCATTATTGAGATGACATCCCACCAGGATTGAATAATATATTTTTGTGAAATGATTAATGATATTGTTTACAAAGAATATGACTTTTGAAAAATGTTGATATTTTTCAAATGTTAAATTTTGAAAAAATAATGTTTTTAGTATTTGAAAAAATGTATTGATTATCAAAATCATGGTGAAATTTTTAAAAAATTATTGAAAGTTGAAACAACTAGAATTTGGATACCCCTGTTGTGATAGTTATGATGTGATATAATTTTAAATTCTTAAGAATTTAGTTTCTAGATTGTGAGACTTATGGAATTTATTGTTTGTTTAGAAAATTGAACCTGGTTGGAGTTATAAAAACCAACCAAAAATGAATTCTAAGAACACCGTTCCACCTAATCCAAGGATAAGTTGGTTCAGATTATAAATCATGCCTTTTAGGCTATGGATAAATGGAATAAAAGGGGTTTAAAAAGGAATGTGTATCACTCCCTCCCATTCTAAAAGCAGAATCCATCCATCATTCAGGGTTATTCATAACCAAAAAATCTATAGGTTTTTCTCAATCCAAATAATCGAATTTTCAAATTTCTTGGGCACACTAGTGTAGCTGAATGTGAATATTGTGATGTATATTCTGTTGATTCTTGCAATACAATGGTAGGATTTACTAGTTCATGAAAACATAGACCAATGCCTTACATGGAAGGATTTTAATGAATTGTTCGATAAAATTTTATATCCTCACATGTTCAGAATCACAGGAACAATAGTATTTATCAACTTGAATTTGGAGATCCCCATAGTGGTAGAATATTTGGCTGAATTTTTGAATTTATTCCACTTTTCACTCTATGTTTCTTTTGTTGTATCCTTAGAGGCACACATAATTGAATTGGGGATGAGGTAGGAGAGTCACTCAAGGACTATTGAGCTATGTATAACGGATTATATAGATATGTTAAACAGAGTGTCTATTTTTGAAAGGGACATCTTAAGAGTGATCACTAGAGGAAGAATTTTGATACCAATAGGACACTTTGGGAACTCGAATACTGGGAACAAGTGAAAGAGGGATACCTATTTTTAAGATTGGAATATGACTATGAAATAGATCAATGGATTGGATAATATTCCTCCATGACCTAAAGGAAAATATGAATATTTCCAATGTTGTTCACTTGACTACGTGAAATGAGAGTATACAGAACAACCTATAGTATTTCAAAATTAAAATCAGATGGGGAATCATCAATGATATTGTTGCAGTGATTTGAGGTTAGGTTTTCATGAAACGTCATAGGTGTCATAGATGTCAAATTCTTCAACATGACAAGGGTAGAAGAATCAATCTCATCATAAAAATAGATATAGCCATGGTGATTTTAGGAAAATCCACACTCCCTTGATAGGACAATTTCAATAAGGAAATAAGGAAGAAAATGTAGTCAGTGACCAGTTGTATGGAGCTGAGAAGGATATTTTGTATGATCAATGTAGACCAATGATGGCGTGAGATATGATTCTATTTAATTCTACCCTTATGTAGGCTTTTATTTATATGGGTGAATCTCACTCCTTTATCACTGGTCATGGTGTTGAATTGATGGTTTAAATTTTGATATGATGCATTCTGTGTTAAAACAATAAACTCTTCTATGCCAAAAATAATTTCAATACATTATGTGTAGAGAATGTACTATAAAATTAGATGTATATGAGATGGTATGGAATTTCACTATTCTAGAAATGGATGTCTATGACATTATCCTAGGTACGGATTGGTTGATAATGTTAAATGCTTAAATCAATTGTTATACCCAAATGGTATGTTTTATGACTGAAAATGGTAGAAATTATCTCTTTAAAGGGGTGCTCATGATAGAGGTGGGTGAAACGTACTTGTTTGCACTATCATATTGAATAATATTATATTTGTTGGTATATTTTAATTTGGAATCTCTGGATGAAATCGAGGATAGTTTTTTTCGAGTAGTTTTGTATAAGTTTCATGATGTCTTTCCCATTAATTTCAGGGATTCCAACTATAAGGTAAGCGGTGTTTTTTATTAATCTCCTCTAGGGGACTAGTCCTATCCTACTAATTTCTTATCTAACAGCACTAATAAAATCAAGGGAATGAAAATTTTATTTAGAATAAATGGAAATAAAATTGTTTAATAGTCCAAGTACATCTTTGTGTGCAACAAAATTCTGGTTCATCAAGAAGGAAGACTAAACTCTTTATCCTTGTGTAGATTATCATAATACTAACCAAGTTAAAATAAATAATACATATCCACATATACACATTGATTATCTATTTATTCAATCCTGGGGAGTTCATTGGTTCTCCAAAATTGAATTTCAATCATGAAATCACCATTTTCGGGTTATGAAGGAGGAATTTAGAAAAATAGTTTTTAAGAGTTGATATGTCCATTAAGAGTATGTAAAAATTCCTTTTGGTCTTATGAATTGTGTAGTAGTCTTTGTATAATTAATTAATTGTATATTTTAGAGATATTTGGATTCTTTTGTGGTGGTATTTTTGGATGATATTTTGGTGTATTCAAGGAAAATGGATGCTCTAGAGAAACACTATAAGATATTGTTGGGAATATTGATAGATCATCAGTTTTATGCCAAATTATCAATGTTTTATTTTTGGATAAAAGTGGTACATTTCCATAGGCATGTAATATACAAAAAAGGTTTTTCTAGGGTTCTATAAAATCTAGAGGTCATTATCTCTAGGAAACCACAAAAGAACATATTCGACAAATATAGTTTCCTTAGTCTAGCTGTTTATTACCAATGATTTGTTCATGAATTTTCAAGACTATAAACACTGATGACTGCTTTGAAAATGATAAATGTTTCATTCTAATAGATCATGTAATGTGAGATGTCTTCTAAAGAGCTTAATGTTCACATTAAATTAGAAATTGTTATAATTTTTTATAATTAAGACAAGGGTACATAGTGTATTGTGATGCTTCATGATCTATGTTTTTATGTTTTTTCATGAATGGTGTTCATGTTGTTTCTCATGGATTATGATAGTTATGGTGTCATGAGAAAAAAATACAACACATGATTTATAGTTAGCTATTGTAGTCCATACATTGAATAATTGGCATCATTATCTCTTCAGTGAGAAATTTACAGTGTTTAAAGATCATAAGATCTTAAAACAAATTCTCTCACAAAGGGATTTGAATCTGAGACAAAGGAGATAGATGGAGTATCTCAATTTGTTTTAATATAAAATAATTTGCAGACTATGTAAATATTATATTTTGGATGATGAATTAAGAAGAAACACATATTCTTTGATGGAAAAATAAGCTTCTGATAATTTTTTTATGATGTTAATGACAGAAGACATGAACTTGGAATGTGTTGGATAAGGTTGTGTTTTGGTGTTATTTATAGTTTAGTTTGTTCATAATTTGGTGGAGATGGTTAATGGGGTATAGATAGTTAAATAGTAATTTCTTTCTATGAGCTCAAAACTCAATTGTGGGGAAAACATTGAGGGGTCAAAACTAGATGGGTTATTATTTTTGTGGAATCAAAATAAAATGGTCATACCTTTGGATTTTTAAGAACAAATTCTTCATTCATACCACTATTCGAGATGGTTTGTGCATCCTTGAATTCATAAGATGTATAATTAATTAAAATCATAGTTTTAGAATATCGGTATAAAAATTAAGTTGGTTGAGTTTTTCTCGATATGCTCAACTTGTCATCTTATTAAAGCAGAACATCAGCCACCAATAGGTATATTACAATCATCACAAATTCCAATGTGGAAAAGGGAACATACATATATGTATTTTTTAATAATTCATCTAATACTATTTTGGAAACATGATTCCATATGTGTGAGAGTGGATTATCTCGTAGAGCCAAACCATTTAATCCCAATTTGTGAATATCATATCATGTAAGACTTGTAAAAAAAATATCCAATAAGTGGTAAACCGGAATGGAATACCTGTTTTGATAGTTTTAGATAGATATCCAAGGGATATATATCTTCTTTATATAAATACTTACAGAAATCCCTTGAAAATCAGTAAACATTAGTATAGTGTATCATCATTAGAAGAATGGGAAATTTGAGTGGATGATACAAACGTTTGAAGACATGATGTGAGCTTCTGTAAGGGATTTTTGTGGCTCATGGTAAGATAACATACCATTGGTGGAGTTCTTATATAAAAACACTTACTAGTCCCCAATTTATTTCACACCGTTTGAATCATATTTTGGGATTCCGTATCATTATCACCTTTTTTGGGATGAAGGAGGTCCGACTTCACTGGGTTTTCCAAGAATTGTCCAAGAGAAAAAGGAGAATATTTAGTTGATTAGGTAACTAATTGAGATGAAATAGATTCATTAGAAATCAAATGAAAATCATCATCGATGACCCTTTTCATTCACTCTGACTGATCATGTCTTCACAAAGATCTCTACAAGTCTTGGACATCATGATTTTTGAAATAAGTTCAGGTTATCTCATATATAAATAGGCCCTTTTGAGATTATTGAACAGGTTTGGGAGGTGTAATATCGGTTTGAAATTCCACCATAGTTGATTTCTATTCGTAATTTTTTGCATGTAACTCTGTTGAAAAGTATCATCCAGATCCTGACCATATGATTTTATTGGATCCTGACGAGCTAGAGCTGGATGATTTATCTGTACATGTGCTAATATGGATAGTGGAAATGAACGGGAAAATCATTCATGGAAATAAAATCTATCTTTTATGGGTTTTGGGGAAACATGGTCAGATATAAGAATATACTTGGGAAAGGGAAAAATAAATGGTCATGAAATTTCCCGTGATCTTTCAATATATCATTTTTTCATTCATCCGAGGATGGCCAATGGTGGGTAGAATGTATCACGCCCAGTTTCATGTAAGTTAACCTTTCATTATGATAATTTTGTATTTAATATATATCGGTGATTTTTGAATGATTTTGGGTAACATTGGGAGTGTTTGGTGGGGTTTTATAAATTTTCACGGTTGGTGGATGCTTTGTTAGAAACATACAACTCATACATGTAATGTACATAGTGATATAAGGAATTAGGAGAAGGCACAAGGGTAGGTGCACGGATCTTCCAAAACCATGTGACCATAAAAGTAAAACCGTGAAATGTGGGGAAGTGATATTTTTCATGTCTAGTGTATATTTTGTCTAACAGTGATAGAAAACCATGATAGTCCCTCCATGAGGCAGAGTCTAGCGTACAGTTAGCACACAGTTTCACTAACCATTTGCAATTTAAAATTGATATCCTAAAATTGTGGATCTCAAATTTTTCTCACCCTCTAGCTCTTTTATTTCTCCAAACTATATCTAAATATAGATTTATAACTCTATAGGTTTTTAACCCTTCCCAATTGAATTGGAGGTGATATAGAGACTTTTCTATGTTCTTTTAATCTATATATCCTTGATAATTAATCATTTGTGGTAGTTTCACTTGGTATTTCGTAGATAGACTTCTACATCTCCCTCTCAGTTTCATAGATCTTTTTTAATGTGGATACATATATGTTGTTTTATATAAATTATGGTTATATTATTCATTATAACTAATATATGATGATGTATATGGTAGTTTTTTGGAGATTTATCCCAATTTTGTGGGCATTTTCATGTAGTAATTTATTTTCACCATAAATCATGTGGCAAGTGGTTTAACTCTCAACCCCGCATATTATAAAAATAAGGATTGATTTAAAATTTATATTTTTAAATTTATTGTCAATTCTAATTTTAATTTTTACTGAAAACACTCTTTACTGAATGTTTGTGAAATTGGGAATTTTTTTGTATTTTTACATATTGAACTTTTTGAATTGATTTTAAAATGTTGTGTTTAAAATGATTATTTGGACTTTTTTTGGAATATGCTTTCAGAAAAAGGGTGTTTTTTAAATAATTTTGAATTTTAAAAAAAATTTGGTTGGCATAAATAGTTAAAGTTGAGTAAATTGGATGTATTATGGTCAAAAAGTACCACCATCAATGGGAAGGATCATAGATGTGATGTTCCACCATCAGTGGTAATACTACTATTCAATGTTTGACTGTTTGTGTATGTTTATGATAAATTAAATGGGCTATGCCAATATAGATATTGAGAAATGGTTTTTAATGGAATGTATTGGTGTTTTCCTTATAAATTGGATTATTTGAGAATAACATTTTGGTTCAAAATTATTTGGCTTTATTCAAAATTGTTGAAGTATTTTAAATTATTTAATATAAATGTTTTAAATAATTTATTAAGCTGTTATATCATAGTTTCATGAGTAGGAAATTCCTTTGGGAAAACCAGCTGAGTTTTATTACTTACCCCTACTTTGGTACATTGGTTCTTTTGCAGATGTTGTCTATCGAGATTTTGGTAAAGGTAAGGGATCACACTTCTTTAGTGGTGCATCATGATACCTAGGTTTTATTGTGTAGTTAGAGAGTAGATCATTTTGGGAGCTATGGAGTTATGTCTTGGATTATGTGATATTTGATGGTTTTCCTTTTGTTAAGTATTTTGATATTGATAGTTTCTATAAGAACATAGTTCTCTTTTTCATGTATAGATCCTTCCTTTTTGAATTATAATTATGTAAAAGGAATATAAGAGGTTAAATATTGGCTCTACACCTTACATGGATAGACATGGTAGTTACACAACATGTATTCTTATGTGCATATCCTATAATAATGTCAAAATATTGATGTGTGATGTGTATGGGAAGTTAGCTGTGAAATGAATAGTAAAAGAACCTACCTTGTGTATAGTTCCTATTACACACCGTATATTTTCTATTTTTTTTTTGTAAAATGTGGAGTAGCCTCATTTTTTCATTCAAGATAGAAGAGGCACTGGGTTCACGAGACAGTATCACCGAAAGGGGATTTGGATCCTATTTTTCTATCCAAACCATGATTTGTTTTTCCAACAGATACATTGGAAATAAATCGATAATCTCTTGAATCCTCTTGATCCATTATTCATTATTTTTTCTCTTAAAAAATCGACTAGACCATGAGCATTTTACCTCATTTTTTGGTCTAATCTACTCTATCAAGAATTACAAGATGACATTGGATGAGGAGAGGCATACAACTATTATGTAGGTGGTCTTGTTCCTATCGCCCAATGATGAGGTGTTTATATGTGTCGTAGTTCCATTCACCCATGTTTAGGGTTTACAATTGAATGGAATTTGACCCTTTTTGTTTCAGAATAATAATTAGTCAATGGATTAAATTAATTAAAGAATGTTTTATTTTGTCTGGTTTGATTAAGGCCCACTTCGTGGGTGTGTTTCCCTCGGATGACCATTGTTTAGCCATTTAGTCCAGGATGACTATGGTCATGAAAATTTCCCCTTTCTGGGGTTTTTTAAAAGAAAATTGGGTAATTTAATGTTTCCCAAGTGAGATGACAATTTCTTAATACTTTTGATAATATAATTCACAAGTTTTCATATTATATATAAACTGCCCATGTGGGTATATTTGTTTGGGCCTTGTTATTTTCAGATTACATGATTGGATTGTGATATGGATTTATGATGTGAGATGATAATTGTTAAGCCCGATATTTTTAGATTACTTGATATGCTTATGAAAGGATTATTTCACATATAAGTTGTCAATTGGTTAAATATATAATATAATAATTTACATGTAATGATTATTATGATGAAATGATGATATACTCAACTCGTCCCAGATTAAAAATGCAAAAATGATTATATACTATGTTTTGACCCTGAAACATCTTCAAATGATGATATAGTAGGCTCTTACCAAATTGAAACATGTAAAAATTCTTATATACTAGGTTTTACCCTTAAACATGATGAAATGATGATATATAGGGCTCATCCCTATTTTAAATATGCTGAAATTCTTATACATAGAGGATGGCCATTACAAATATTTAAATTGAGTGATTTATGATGCATCTACCATTCTTAAGATTCTACATGGATTCAGTCTTCACTTTTCTGTTTAGATGGACTTTTGAGACATCTACTATGCTTCATTTACATGGGGGATTGATAGACCGAGGACGGATCTTGAGACATTATAATTAAAAGTAATTTAATTTCCAATATACATGAACTAAATATATATGGAAACCAATACTTCTAGGATTGTTTACTTTTGAGTACATCATAGTTTACCAATTTTCCATTTTGTACACTACCTATTACATATAATCACTGATATATAAGAACATGTCTTGGGTGTTTCCATACTGGTATTTATTTCTCACACCCCGGTTGTCTCCTACTTTTGGGCCCATACATGTTATATTGTCACAGGTGTCGATAAAGGAAAGAACCCTTATACAAGTACTTGATTTTCTATTTAAGAGAAAGAGAGAATGAGACGAATCCATGTCTTTTGATTCTTTTGACTTTTATTTTTTATATCTATACTTTGGAATTTTATTTTGTATCTGACTACATTGTATCCTATTTTGGATTCATTCTTAGAACATGTGATAGGAAATATCATATTTTGTATGTTTGGACAATTGGAAATCTTTATTATCAGTCTTCCAAAGTTTACTTCTCTTGAATGATATTACTGTTTCCTCTATTTAATTGTTGTTGTTTCCACTATGTTACACTCTACCAATGAGGGCATATTTTCTCCACTGTCACACCCAGTCCTTCGCTGCTAGTCGGCAGCCTCCAATGTTCTATGAAATGTGTTTGTGTCATTATCGCCAACCGGGTACAGTGAACCTTAATGTGGCATCTGGATCATAGATGTTACAAAGTGGTATCAAATGAGGTTTTTTCTTTTCAAGATATCCTTACGGTTTAGTGGAATTAGACCGGAAAAAGGAAGGATCTATATTTTGGTAAAAAATTATATTCGACAGAAGCTAAATTGCATACAGGTAAAATCCAAATTGCATAGAATTGACATCTGATTTTTGGATTTTGAGTTGTTATAGTTTATTTGATTTCACCATTGATAGATGAACATGTTTTGTGAAATTATTATTGATTTTATTGAGGTTATATTTTTTTCAACACAATGAGATGAGGGTATTCCATCTCATACATCCTATATGCACTTGTTAGAAATCACATGGCATGCAATATTTTGATTCCATGAGAGACCATTACATTTTTCATGTACCTGTTATAGATTTTGTGCTAGAGATGCATGCTCTAGTGATAGGTACCATGATAGATGTAACTTCTGTTGTGATAGGTGTATTTGATACCTGTTATGGCTCAAATTGGATAGATGCTAACCTTTGATCCCTATAGTGTATGGGTCCTCTTGGATCAGAATTTGGTGGATCATTTCTCATCCATTTGTATTGAATTTGGTTGTTTAATGTTATTCATGGGTTCCAAACATTGATTCATGGGGATTATGGCCCCACATGGATCATAATTGGGCATACCATAGGTGGGATTTTCTGTTGAATAAGGGTGTTCTAGGCAATATGGTGTTTCTTTTCTCAAAAACCTAGTTTGCATGGTGTGTAGTGTCTCTTAACTCATTGTGTGTAATTCATTTCAGGGGAAGGAAGTTTTCTTTTCATGGATACATGTTGTGTAATTGTAGTACGCATAGTGTGGTAAGTAATAGTGTGTACATCAAATTGACAGGTAATACGAGATGGTGGGTTTCCCATGTACATGGACACACACATTCGGTACACAACATGTGCGATTACTGAGAATGACCCCATGTAAATCCATTCGTCTACAAGAACATGGATAAAAGGGGGACATGTGTACACATAATATAACCAAATAATACACCGTGTACCTGGGGTGTTTGCATGTCCAGGACGGCGGAAGTATACGAAAATGTTATAGATTAATTTTACATGATGTATATGGTCTCTACACATAGTTTACTCATTTTTTTTAAATTTCGAGGTTTGTTTTCTCTCATTTAGTTCATGAACTATTTATCTAGGAACCTTTATCTGAACTTGAAAGGAGGTGTGTGCTTTACCATGAAGATCCATGCCTCCATGAAGACCTATAGTTGTACACCATGAGAGTGGTGATGATCATACCCTAGAGGTGGTAGGCAATGGGTTACCTGTGGAACCTCCTGTCATTATAATTGTAGCACTAACTATAATACCAACTATAGGTTCTGATTCATTTTTCTGTGAAGGATTTATAAGTCTCATGAAATCCTTTGAGGGAGCGTCACATCCTTCCACGTCTATGAAAGAATTGAAGAAAGTGCTCCAGCAGTTGCATCCGCCCACATTTTCGAGGGATATTAGACCAAATGATGTGGATTATTGGCTATATTCCATGCTTATGATCTTCAAGAATATAAATACTCCTCCTGATAGGAGGGTAAAGATCGTGACAAATATGTTACATGATGATTCCAAGAGATTATGGGAAGTTATCACTTAGACAAGGCATCATTGGGATATGAAATGGGGAGTCTTTTAGATGGTCTTCTATGATTATTATTTTCTCGAGAAGATGTGGGCTGAATGAGCCTATGATTTCATTCACTTGGACTAGGGTATGTTGTTATTTATGGACTATTTTTCCCAATTAACTAAGCTTATGAAAATCAAACTTATTTTTATGGGTGATGACGAATTGAATGTAAGACGATTTGAGGATGGTCTCGGGTTCGACATATGATCATAGGTGAATTTCATCTGGATTTCTTTAATATCTTCTATTATATATTAGGTTATGATTATAGAGCACAAACTACTAGATTCTGGAAGTGCGAACTAAGATGGTTCAGCATCGAGATCTGATATTGTTTTGATTGGCAAGAAGAAGTGTCGTTTGGAGTTTTGTCAGGGTGGGTATTCTATTCAGAACATATCTTTTGGAATCTAGGTGAGTATCTTACATTGTGAAAAGGATGGATATACTAAACCTCAATTCCCAATGGACCCATTCGAGTGTCTATCTTGCAGCCAGATAGTCCATTTATTGTGTTTCTGAAGGATGTTTCCACCAGCATCTAGTAGGAGAGTTTCTGCAAAAACACTACATTTAGGATTAGGGTGACCACCTTCTCACCAATTAGGAAACTATAATACATCAAGTAATTTAGGATGTGGTGGTGGTCGTGGTCGTTGTAGAAAAACCCTAGGATCTCAGTGACAATAGGGCGGCAGGTTAGCTTTGTGTATCTAGAAAATGTCTTAGTGTTGTGGTATAAGTCAAGATTTTGTAGGGAAATAAACCCAATAGGAATATGATCCCAGACCTTCTACTACAAGAGGTATTATTCTAGTAACCTACATTTTTTATTCTGCACTCTATAATATATGGGATTCATGTAGTTTCTTATCAGTTCTCTTTGCGGAGAGCCTTGGGCTCTATGGTTTTACTTCTGACGATGTTATGACTCTTGACACTCCATTATGGAATAGAATGGAAAGTGTGCATCAGTAAAGGAGTGGCCCCTTGATCTCACTAGGTGTCCCTTCTTATGGGACCTCTACATAATAGAGATTACATACTTTTATTTCATTCTTGGAATGTTCTAGCTATTATCCTTTCAAGCCATTGTCAATTTCTATCACCGTAGGTGAGTTTTACATCACCAAAGGGTGTATTATTTCTAGAAAATGGTGAATGGTTTTTCCCGATGATCCAAAATGGAATCTAGAATCATAGTTTGGGTGGGATGAAAACCTAGATTTCATGTTTATATCTAGATGACCAAGGAACAAAACATAAATATTTCCTTCCTACGGTTGATAGTTTCAGGGATGTCTTCCCAGATGACTTTTCAGGCCTACCTCTAGTGAGAAAGGTGGGGTTCTCTATCAAGCTAGTACCAGGAGCTGCACCGTATTCCATTCCTACTTAGATGATGGCTTCGACAGATTTGAAAGAGCTCAAGATGTATCTAGAGGCTTTGTATGATAAGGGTTTCATCAGACCTACCAATTCGCTTTGGGGATAGCCGATCCCTTTTTCAAAAAAATGTGGACAAGACCCACATGCTATGTGTGGATTATCAAAAATTTAACTAGTTGATGATTAAGAATGTGTGTCCTCTACCACAAATAGATGATCTCTTTGATATGATATGAGGATCTTGGGTAATCAATAAGATCTATATGAGACCTTTTTATCATCAAGTGTGTCTTAGAACATCATACATATCGTGCACATCCATTCAGTGCAGTTATTGTCTATATGATTATCTTGTCATTTGGTCTCATGAACACTCTTAAAGTCTTTGTGGAATGGATGAACCAAGTGTTATATCCTTATCCTAACTCATTCGTTGTATTTTTTGTGTATCATATCTTGGGGTATTCTCACAATCGACAAGACCATGAAAAAATATCGAGATCTTTTTTAGAATACTTAGTGAGCATCAGTTATATGCTTTTCTCATAAAAGTGTCACTTATGGATGGATCAGATTCAATTACTGGGTCACATCATCTTGACGAAAAGATTATTGGTGGACCAAATTATGGTGAGATTAGTATATTCTTAAGAACATCCCACGAACATCTTTGACATGTTATGTTTCTTGGGGCTAGCTGGTTACTATAGCCACGTCATATAGGACTTATCATTTTTAGAAGTTCCTCTAACAAGTTTGACTAAAAATGGTGAGAATTATGTATGGAAAGATTCCTATGAGACGGCCTTTTAGGAGTTGAAATGGAGGTTGACTTCATGACCAATAATAATTTTTCTAGAGTTGGTAAAGAGTTACACAGTGTACTGTGACACTTCAGGTATCTGTCTTGGAGGAGTTCTTATGAAGGGGGTCAAGTAATTGCATATAGATCTCAACCATTAAGGCCTCAAGAGAGTAATTATCTGACACACAATATCAAGTTATTTTTGGTTTTTAATGCTTTACGAGGTTGGATACATTACTTACTAGGAGTGTGTTTTGTGTTGTACATAGACCACAGAATCCTCAAGTGCATATTTACTCAGCATAACCTGAATCTGAGGTAGTGAAGGTGGGTGGAATACCATCATTCTATTTAATTTGAGAATTCATATATTCATAGTAAGGGAAATGTGGTGGATAATTCTTTCATCATGAGGTCATAGATACAGGTAGTGTAGTAGGACAGTAGAGAGTGGAATCTTATGGCATTGTTCTCTAAGATGCACTTGGATGTGCATGATAGTAAGGTATGGGATTTTTTTTCATCCTTATTTATTACCTCCACCCTAATGGAATGACTGAGGATGAGGAAGCTATAATATTCCAATGTCCTAGTTCTATGGGAGAGTGCGGCAGGTGAGGACCATCATCCTAGTTAGACCGGAGAAAAGTATGAGGTTCTAGGGTTACATGGTCATGTATGGATGTTATATAACATGAGCGAGGAGCTTATGTTGGATTTTCTTGCCTTTTATTGGAAACGAATCATGGTTTCACCAAGATGTGTCATGATTTACATCATTAGTATTGGTGGCCAGGTATGAAAAGGGTTATATTTGGTTTTTTCATGAGATTTTCAACCTGTAAGTGGGTTAATGCGGAACTCTAATGACCAGTCAGTCTTTTATAATAGTTAATAATTCTTGAGTGGAACTGTAATGATGTTGTGATGGATTTCATTATGGGGTTACCAAGGTCGTATCAAGGTAATGATTTCATATGTGTTTTTGTTGATATGTTCACAATGGATTCAAAATTCATTTCAATCAAGAAACATTAAATTTTGATGATATTTGGAGGTTGTACATCTGGGAGATTGTATGACTACAAAGAGTTCCACACTATATCATTTCAGATAGGGATATATGTTTTACACATAGTTAAAGAAATGTATATATAGGGAATTGGGTACATAGGTGATTATAAGAACTACATACCACCTTCAGGAATATGGCCAATCAGAATGCATGATTCATGTTTTGTAGGGCACGATACTAGCATGCATTATGGATTTTGGGGATTCTTGGGAGAGACACATACCCTTGGTTGAGTTGAAATATAACAATACCTTTCAGGATACTATTAATATGGTTCCCTATGAGTCTTTGTATGGTAGACCACTCCAATCACACCTATGGTGAATAGAGACAAAATAGGTAGCTAAGTTGGGAGCCTATCTTGTCCAGGAGGCCTCTTAGTAGGGGCAGTTGATTCAGAAGTGGATGGATACTACAACGTCTCATAAGAAATATTATGATGATCTTCGCAGATGATTTTTGGATTTCGATGTTATGGATCAAGTTTTCTTTCTTGTTCTACTATGTTTGGGACACTAGAGGATTAGGAGGCAGTGTAAGATTTCACAAAGATACATATTGTCATTTGTGATTCTGGGAAGGGTCGTGTCGGTTTCCTATCATTGTAAGTTACCTTAGAGGGACCGGGCCACACACGATGTACATCACATTTCCCAATTTCTCTATTACTTTTTGTACATTTCTAATGATTTTTTACCAGAGGAGGTGGATTTATAGGTAGATGTGTTTTTTGAGGAGCACCCTATTTGAGTTGGGGAATATAGCATGAAGGTTCTATATAAACAATCTATTCCTTTTGTATTTGTGCTAAGGATGCACAGTCGAGTGTAGGACGAGACCTGGGAGAGGGAGTTTGATTTGTGATTGCAGTTTATGGATTTATTATTTAATATTTCTTTACCACCCTTATAAGGGAAATTCGTGGTTGAATTGAATTAATGGGGGATGTTTATAAGAACCTTGTACTTATTTTCTAGAATGATTATTTCCTATTTTGTCTATACTTGGTTAAAATGAATAAAAGAGGTTAAATACTCTCTCTACACCTTACATGGATAGACATGGAAATTACATTCCATGTATTCTCTATTACATGCCATGTAATCAAGTCAACAAGTCAATGCTTGACGTGTATGGGAAATCAGTAACAAAATGAACAATAAAACAACCTACATGGTGTGTAGTTCCAATTACACACTGTGTATTTTCTATTTTTTCTAAAAGGGTTTGTAGCCTCATTTTAGGTCATTATTGATAGTCGACGCACTGGTTTTATGAGACATCAGCATCGAAAGGGGATTTGGCTCCCATTGGTTCGTCTAAACACCAATTCTTTCGTCGTCGGATGTGTTGGAACCCAATCAATAAGCTCTAAATTCCACTTGATTCATTCTATTGTATTTTTTTTGTCAATTAAGTTACCAAAAATTTATTTTTTCTACTATTTTATGGATCTACTTCATTATATGTTGGATTTGAAGCTTATGCTGGATGGGGAGAGCCATACAACTACTATGTAGGTTGTCCTATGCCTTTTGCTCAATGTCGTGTTTTTTATGTATGTCTTAGTGCCATTCACACTTTTTTAGGTTGTATCCTTGAATGAAATTTCACTCTTGTTGATGCCTAATGGTTATTAGGCCATGAATTAAATTAATTGAAGTATGTTTGAGATTGTTTGGTTTGATTAAAGGCCACCTCGTGGGTGCATTTTACTCATTTGACCATTGTTTAGCTGTTTGTCCAAGGATACCTATGGTAATTACTTTGTATCAATTTTTAGGGTTTTTTTAAAATGAAATATGTTAATTAAATCCTTCCCTGGTGAGTTGAAAATTACTTAATCCCAATGATTGTTTTATTTATATGTTTTCTTATTATTTATAAACATCCAGTGTGAGTATATTTGTTTAATCCACGTTATTTTTAGATTACATGTTTGGATTCTGATATGGATTTCTCAAGTGAGATGATAATTGTTAACCCTGGTATTCTTATATTACATGATAATATTTTGACCTGATTATTGACCATGTTATTTGGTATGTTGTAAACCATGTAAAAATGCAATTTACATGCATTTTTTATTATGCTAAAATGGTCATATAATAGGATTTCCCCAGATTAAAATATGCTGAAATGATTATATAATGGGTTTTGACCCTGACACATGCTAAAATGCCAATATATTGGGCTCATCCCAGATTGAAACAAGATGAAATGGTTTTATACCGTGTTTTACCCTGACACATGTGGAAATGCTGATATTTGAGATCATCCCTGTTTGAAAAATGTTAAAATGGTTATACATTGGTCTTTCCCCTATGTCATATTGAAATTTAATGACTTATGTAGTCTCTACTAAGACAAATCACTTTCTTGGATTCCTTCTTCTCTTATATGTTTATATGGACATTTGAGACATCTATTGTGCTTTACATTGGGGATGGACCAGTCGAGGATGGATCCCGAGACATTATAATTCATTTAAATTGAATTTCTAATTAACATGAAATATAATAAATGAAAATTATTATTTTTAGGTTTGTTTAATTTTGAGTACTTCCTAGCATACTTCTTCTCCGTCATGTACACTACATGTTGCACATACTCACTGACAGATAGGCACCGATCTTGGGTGATTTCCTACTGGGATTTATTTTTAACACCATATTTAGGTCATTCTTTTGGTCCCAAAAATATTATATATAGTAGGTCTTGATAAGGGAAAGCTCCCTTCTATAGATACTTGATTTTATATTTGGGAGCAGGAGAGTATGTGACTAACCTGATGCTTGTGATGGTTTTGAGTTTTCGTTTCTATTTATCTTCATTGGTAATGTATTTTTTATCTAACTATATTGTATCCTATTTTGGATAATTTTATATAAAATGTCATAGGAAGCATCATATTTTGAATGTTACATCTTCTAGTTATCTTTATTATAATTCTCCCATTTTTTACATCTGTTGTATGATATTATTTCTTCCTCTATTGAATTGTTATTGTTTCTATTCTATTTCACTCTGCCAATTAGGGCATTGTTTCCCCACAATCACATCTAGGCCCTCACTTCTAGTCGACAAACTCTAGAAATTTGGGAAATGTGAATGAGGACATGTTTCCAACATGGTACCGGAAACCTTAAAAAGGTATATGGATCTGAGATGATACATCTTTAACTATGGTACTCAGTTGTAGTTGTTTTTAATTTCAATGGCATTTCTTTAAGCTGTTTGACATTGTTATCATTCATAATCTAGTGTTATTTTTTTTATGGTGTGTGGGGTTTCCTATTTTATTTATAAAAGTTAAAATCATCCCCTGCCTATTAATGGAGCCCTTGGAATTTATTTCTAGCCTTTTGGGTTCTAGGGATATCCCTTAAGTCCAAGTAATATCCTTCTACCTTATCAATACAATGATGTGGGGTGTGGTGTTATAATTTCTTGAGTCATATAGTAATTTTTAGTTTTATCATCATGTACTAGTGAGTGGTATGTCTATAAATGTAGAATCATTCAGATTCAATTTCTTATATACTTTCTATAAAATTTATCACAAGAAAAACATTATTCAATTATTTATTGAATATAAAAATATATATCTGAATATTATGGGAAATTTAAGTTATTTAATTTATCAAAATTATTCATCCATATATAAATTCAACATAGAGAAAATTTATATTTTTTAATTTATACTTTTGAATGTTTATATATTTTATATTCTTAGAGTATGGACATAAATTGGATTTCATTTGAATGTATTTAATGAAACATTATTTTCTTAAGTTGATGACTGGTTGGCTGGAAATATTCTTAGTAGATTCGTTCATAGATCATTTTATAATGATTTAAATGTTTTTTTGATTTCAATTCCTTAAACAACTACAGATTCATTTCCTTAAACATCAAAATTACCTACTCTAGATTCTGTATATTTATTTATCTTTATAATATAACAAAAAATCCTTATTTTTATATTTATAAGAAGAATCTTCTATAGATTCCAACATTAATTTGATTTCATCTTCCTCATTGTATGAATCAATATAATAAACACCTTTATTTGAGTTTAAAATATCCACTTTCAAATTTTAATCATTAGTGAGAATTTTTTAAGAATATTTCTTCCATTATCTAAACAATCATAGAATGGCATTGTTATTATGAAATCACATCTGATTAGTAGATTTCATCCTTTATCATTATATCATAACGAATATTTTAGTAACATACTCCATCCCTGGACTACTAGATAGTATACGGCTTTGTTATTCCATGAACATAGGAACCCCTCCCTATATGATATAGGTTGTTAATATGTAGTGATGGATTAGGGAGATAATCTTGGGAGACTATACCCTCTTATTTGAGTAATAAATAATAGGAGGAAAAAAATGCAAGCATATAATACACAAAAAATCCATGATATAAGACATCATGGAAATTACCCGCACAAATGATTGAAACATTCATTCTATATCAAAATTAATGACATACATTTCATACAGTTCAAACATATAACACAAATCACCATTAGTGGATCATATACATCAAAATCCTAAAAGAAATTTGAAAAACCTAATTGGTGAATCCCCAAGTCCAATACTTATCTTATTCCTACCAATTATACTCCATCCTAGACATTCTAGTAGCATCCTATGTTTTTTAAATGGAATCAATTGTTCGATTGCATATATAATATTCCACATCGAGCTTAAATCAACAACTAATTATAATTATTTAAAATGGTAGTTATTGAATTTCCTTTAGAATGGAATGTATGAACATGAGTAACTGAATTACGAAAATATTATAAAAACATTAATAAATAATTAATTCTTTAGTTACCAATAAATTATAAATTAAAATAAAACCATTTTCAAAATAAAAGGAATCATTTTTTTGGAAAACTATTAAAATGTGCACAACTCTATTTTATACAAATAAAATAAACAAATCATTATTTTAGGATTATATAATAAAATTAATAATATATTCAATCTAAGGATTAAAATTCCTCAAATGTTTTTTTCTAGATATGATATAAGAAAAGAATCCACTTTTACTCATAAAAGATGTGTTTTTCTAAAAAGAAAGGTGTGGAAAAATTTAATGGGGTAATTGTTTAATATATTTTTTTAAAAAAATTATATAAATATAAATTGAAAAAATAAACTTCTTCCATATAATGGAATATAAAAAAATAAATTGGTTTATTTTTTGTTATTTTTTTGATAAGTTTTTTATTTTGATAAATAATGACAAAAATACAATATTTTAATTTAAATATTCTTTTTTATAATTTATTAATAGGGTTAGATTATATTTTAGATTAATTTTAAAGTATTACTAGTTAAACTACATATAAAAAATACAATTTTTTTAATTTTAATCAATTTGAAATTGAAATTGGATATTAAAATATTTAAAAAAATGAAGGTTTTTACTTTAAACCACGTTATTTAATACCCTCTACGGGATTAATTTCTAATAAATTAATGATAATAATTTGAATTGAATTTGGAAAAATGGATTCCACATTTGGAATAATATAGTCAAAATTTGTTAAATATGATCCTTTTATCATTGGATAATATGAATTGTGACTTTTTAAATTTACATTACCATGGTTACGGGTAAATCATGGATTTTAGGGTAGAAATAATATTATAAATATTAAAGAAATTTACCCAAGAACATGCTCTAATTTTATTGGATAAATGATTTTTAACCAATGTATTCCTTATGACTATTTTATATCCTCTTGTAGAAACTTGGGTGACTTCATTCCCTTCATAGTCTTTTATTTTGATGAAAAGTCGACGATATCATTCTTCAGTTTTAATAACTATATCATTTTTAATATAGGGTTTTTTAAGATAACACTAACTAAAATTAGTAATTTGAAATATAAAATATCTATCTACATCATTGTAATTTATTGATTATTTTTATTTGATAAATTAATTACCTTAAATGTTAGTGAAATGGTGATGGAGTATTTGTCTAATTACTAGAAATAACAAATAAATAAAATTAAAATAAGTAAAAATAAATATAATATTAGATAATTAATGTAATAATATAATTTTATTGATCATTTCAAAATGTTAGTGACGTGTTAGAATAATTGTTTATAATTTTTCCAGATGTTAGGTTATTTTTAAAATTTCAAGTAATGAATAGTGTTAAAATTGATATTAATTACATTTTAAAATAAATAATATTTTGTTAAATGATATAAAATTCATAAAAATATAAAATTAGTCCAAAACATTTTGATATAGTTTAAAATTCCATTGATGGTCCATTTTTTTGTTAGTTTTTCAATATATATTAACTATATTAACTCTCAAAGTGTAAACAATCCAAGATGTCACAGTAAGAGTTTAAGGGGTTTAATAAGGGATTTATACAAAAGATAATGATTAACAAATGGTCAAAAAAATTATAAATTTTATTTTATTTATGTAATCAACATTTAATAATCCTATATATGAAATAAATTATTTTTAAAAAAAATTAAATAGAAAATAAATTTATATTATTTTAATTTTTAGAAGAATTCTATGAGTACCCCCTCTTATAAAAAGGAACCTCTTCATCTATTCTTTTATCACATCAAACCCTATTTTTTCAGACAATATCTAACCTAAAACCTTAATATAGTCCCTCCCCACATTCTATAACTCTCATTTTAGGCATATCTCCACCCTTATGTTTGTTAAGGTGTTAATCAATTGAGATTGTCCAAAGAAAAGTTATTATTTTTAATCAAGTAATTATATTTATTTAATAGTGCACTTCAATAAACTCTTATTAAACTATGTTGAAATTTTAAATCCACTATAATAAATATAATTAAATATTACTATTATTTAAATATAATCACTTTATTCTATCACCACTTCCATCAAATAGGATAATAATTAATCATTAGTGTGTACGGTAGACTACCACCTCATGAATCATGATAATCTGTCTTCCATCATCATCTTTCAAGACTAGTCATAATGATGGAAAATGATAATATATGATATTAATGAAATACTTATAATTATTAAGGAATAATTTATCATTTATGACATTGCCTTTCCATGTTCATAAAAATAATAGTGGTATTCGTGCCTATATGTGAAGTATCACCTCCTCAAGGCGATGCGATTCTTTTTTCATCCTCATATCATATGGTTGATATATATATATATATATTTAAATGATTAAAATTATATTAATGAGATAATAATAATTATTTAAAAATAACATTTTACTTACCTTATTTCCATAATGGTCATTGAAAATGGAAATGTCACTCAAGCATACATATGACTTACTATCTCAATGATTGTAACATAGTTCAATTTTCATATCCATATGTAATGGAAGGATTTAAAAGTACAATTGAATTTTAAAAATAATTATTAATTTTGGCATATTATTTTTAATATAGTGATCTAATGATCACTTCGACTATAGATGTCAGAACAAAGACATTTTGGACTCAATTTCTTAATGTCATCAAAACATCTTACATGAACTTACATAATTATGTAATTCATATAAAATGCCAAAAATTGATAAAAAGTGAATAATAAACTTGAATATTTTTCTAAATAAAGAAAATAATTAACATAATTTTATTATTTTGGATGATAAATATTGTATGTGATGGGTCGAATGAAAGGTAGGGGACTAGATTTTAAAATCTATTTTTGAAGTTCCCTTTTCAAATTTTCTTCCAAAGTCAAAAGGAATGTTCTTAATATATATGTCATGAGATGTTTCTCCAAATTTAATAATGAAATATTAGTTTTTATTTTTCTTTATATTATTTATAAATTATTTTTAATGAAAATTTTATAATTCTTATGTGCGTGGTTTTTTTATATTTTAAATGTGATTTTTATAAGAAAAGTGTATTGTTATATATGAGAGTGTTTTTTTCTGGGGGTAAAAAGTTTTCATGGGTTTAATTCTTGGTTTATTCCACGTTAATTGGTTAATCTAATTTTTCCCCTTATACCTCAATATATGATTGGTTGATCCCCATTGTTGCTCAAGATATGATGGGTTGAGCCTCATTATAGCTCAAGATATAATGAGTGATCCCTATTATAGCACTTCAATGCCTTTGTTACTCTAGACAAGGAATTCAACCATATTTATATCCACATAGTAAGTGTTATCTATGTGTTTTTAATGGGGATTCCCCAAGGTGTTTGTAAGATCTTTTATTCAGGTTAACGAGTTTTGAATAAAAGGGTTTCTAAAGGGGTATCAGGTTTTCACTAGACTAACTATTTTCATTATTTATGCCCCTTTCCATTTTTTTCCACATCCCAATTTTTAAAATGTCATTAACAAGATTAATGGGGGATATAGATAAGGATGTTTTCCAGGGGATAATGTTGGAAAATTTTTTTAATGGAAAACAAGGTTTTATTTTAAAAGGGTTCACATCGATGTATGAAATAGATATTGAGTATAATTCTCCAATTATAAAGTTTGGGTTTACATTTTAAATATTTGTGCTAATTCTCTAAACCACTAATTTAAAAAGATACAATAATATTAAATCTATTTCAAAAACAATAAAATATAAATATTTTTACTATTTTTAATTATATTTGATACCAGATAATAGGTTAGACAACCTTTGAGATTATGATATTTTATTAAGAGATATGGATATCATTTCGGTTTTAAAATTTTAATGTTTATAAAACATTAGTGAATTAAAAATCACTTTTGAGGCTTTAATTTATTAAATTTTATGGTGATTAATTGTATTTTTTTGGAGACATTTTTTTAGGTAATTGTGGGTTATTAAATTTTCAGATGAAAAGTGTATGGTATGAGAAAACATTTGAGGTAAAATATTTCTATTTAAAGGTGAATTAATTTTTCTATGAATTCTATAATAATTGTAATGTTTTAGAAAAATTCAAATCTGTTGGATGTGTGACAACTTATCATGTCCATCAAGGAAATGGGAATTGAACCCACAACTGAAGGGTAACAAGGGTGCATAACCTTCCACAGACCTACCTAATGTCCTGGTTTTTATTCCAATTTCATTGCAGTTAAATAATTTGAGGGAGGAAGATTTTTTTGATTTTGTGAAAACATAATTTATCAAATAGATAACCTTGGAATTGTAAAATGATTTTGTGATTAAGTGGTTGATGTTATTTCAAAACAAGTTCACTATTTTTAGAATCCTATAAGATTAATGTAAATATAATAATATCAAATTTTATTTTAGAAGTAATTTTTTAATGATATTTTTTATGAATCTATGATTTTATTGTGGACTTTGTGTGATTATTTTTATGTATGGAAATTTTTTTCAATTCTTGGAGATTATAGGATATAGGTGATTAAATTTTTCGGATGAGACATTAAGAGTGATTCATGTTATTCAGTGATAAATTTTAATATTAATATGGATGAATATGTGATAAAATACTTCTAACTTTTTGTGTTTTAGACATAGAATAAAATATTTTTATCAATATTATGGAATTTTTTTATTTAATTGCTTATACTGATTATTGAGTATTACTATTTAATATTGGAGGTAAAAAAGTTGTTTTGATCAAATAAAGGTTTATTGTTTTCTGGGAATTAATTTATATTATCCAAACCAATTTTCTTTTTGGTTAATGTGTAAATATATGAGGAATATATAGTTTTAGTTTTTTGTATTTTTTAATCCTAGTATGTTGATTATAATGATACATGAATTAAAATTTAATCTTAAATAATCATTGTTTGGAGAAAAAGAAGAGTTTATTGATGAAACTATAATAGTTAAACAATTATATTACCTTATGTTCTTAGTCAATGAAAAAACATTATTCCTAAACTCCCTGAAAAATATCTAAAAAAATGTTATCTATTTACTTGTCCATAATGAAATTAATGAACATTTATCCCATAAAATATTTATGATTTTATAATCGATAACTATATAATTAACATGTTATTTATCACTCACCATAAGAAATTAATAGTTATTTTTCTCTTCCATGTCAATGTTCTCTTACATGGAATCATATTATGTGTTATCCGGGATGACCTTTTTACTACCAATTCATTCTATTAAAGTGGATGTTTTATTGACAGTTGTTCGGATGTGGGATTTCAATAAATGTTCCCTGAATGGTGAAACCCAAGATACCAAGACAGTGTTCAAATTATGGTGGAAAAAATTATTAAAAGGGATGATACTATGATATCCCAATATTTTTAAAATGATAAACTATATATGATAACGTACATGATATGTCACATAAAGCTTAAATAAATAACCAATAATTAATATTTAGTACAACAGTTATTGCATAACCATTAAAATTGAAGGTATGAAAATGATTAACTAAATTATGAAAATAAAACTTACACATGTATATATAATTATTTCTTTTGTGACCAATTAATTATAAAAGAAAACAAAAACCTTTTTAAAATAAAATGAAATGTTTTTCTAGAAGAAACATTAAGTGTGCACAAGTGAGTTTTATAGCAACATAAAACACTCATTTTTCATAATATTTAAGAAATTAATAATATATGAAATCATGTTTTTAATATTAATTCTATGTCTCTTCTCAACACAATATAAGAACAATTCAAATTTTACTTATAAAATATGTATTTTTATAAAAAGGTAGTTTTGTCACCTTTTGATGGCACACTTGTTTTAAATCATAATTTTGATACTTTTATATTTTATATTATGAAAAATAAACTTATTAATTTTATGAGTAATATGAAAATTTACTGTGATTTAGTTATTGGTATTTTATTGATAAGTTAAATTTTTTGATGAATATTAAAAAATTTATGAATTTTCTTTGAAATATTCTTTTATATTTTATGTTATTTATATTAAAATATTATATTTCATATTTGTTTTTATTTTTCAATAGTTGAATAATACATCAATTAATCTACTGTGGGCCATTGGAATCAATTTCCAAATGATATTAGATATAAAAACATTTCAAACTTTTGATCTTTTTTACTTTTAATTGTCTGTGTTTTGCCCTATATTTGAGATTAGTTATTAATTAATTTTTTAAAATTATGTGAAGTTAATTTAAAAAAATGAACTTCATTTAATGGAATCCTTTTTTCTGAATATATAAATAGTAACTTTTTGTAAGTTATATTACCACGGTTAAGGGTAAATTAGATAATTAAGGGGAAAAATATTTTAAATTATAGAATATTACCCTAACACATGTATTAATTATATTGGAAGAGTTTTTTCTTCAAATTCATCATTTGGAATATTTTATGACCTCTTGGTTCCAGTTGGATGGCATTATTCCCATATAGTATTTTATTTTACCGAAACGTCAAATATGTCATACTTATGTATGAATAACTATAAAATTTTTATATTATGTTATTTTTAAAATATATTTAAATATAAATAGTAATTTGAAAGCTAAATTACTTTTCTACATCATTTGAATTTTTTTATAATTTATATGTGATAAAATAATTACCTTAAATGCAGAAATATTGGTGGCGGAGTAATTGTTTTGATTATTGGAAATATCTAATAAATATAATTAATAATATTAAAATAAATATAATTTGAAATAATTAATTTCATACATGCATTATATAAATTACTATTAATTTTTTTTGGTGTTTCATAATAATTTATTTAAATTTATCTTATTATTTTGATATTTTTAAAAATTTATGTAATGAATAATGTCAAAAATGACATTATTTTTTTTCAAAATAAAAAAGTTTTTATAAAATGTTATAAAATTCAAAAAAATATAACATTCATCTAAATTACTGGTATAAAGTTTAAAAGTCATAAATGATCCATTTTTTGTTCTTTTTGGCATTTTATTGTAACTAAATTAACCCTGAAATAGAAAATTCTCCAAGTTGTTGTTGTAATATTTAATGGAGATAAATTAGGGTTAAATCTAATATAAATGGATTAATAAATAGTTAGAAATGTATAAATTTCATTGGATGGATGGATTTGGACCAATAATGATCATATATTCTTAATAAAATATTTTGTAACCATTTTTAAAAGAAAATTAATTTATATTAATATAATAATTTGGAAAATTCTGGGAGTACCACTCCCCTCCCTCAAACAAGAAAAGCTCTTATTCTCTTTTCTTCACACATAAAAATATATTTTTTTGGAAAAAATTTAAAAAAATATCTACATTTAATACCTAACCATATTCTAGAGGTATTATTTTATTAACTACAACACCCTCTTAAGGGGTTATGAAATAGAGATTTTTGGAAGAAAATGTATCATTTATAATCAAGTATTTCTATTTTATATCATCTTCCACGTCCTTCAAATCATTATAATATATTAGGTAATAAAAAATATATTATAATAAATTTAATTAGATTTTATTTTTTTAATATAATATTTTAAATAAATATCAACTTCCCTCAAATGGGAAAACAATTAATCGTTCATTTATAATATAGACTACCACCTCACAAACTGATATAATTAGTTTTTCATCACCATATCTCTATAATAGTTGTAATGATGTAATTAATGGTAACATATAATATTAATGGAAATTTTCATTATTAAATAATAATATTTCATTTATGTTTTTACATTTCCATGCACAGAAAAATGATACCGTCGTTCAGGTGTAAATGTGAACTATCACCTCCATGAAGTGATGTAATCATTTTTTATCATCAAATAACATGGATGATATATATAACTATATTTAAATTATTATTGTGATATTAATCATATTATCATCATTATTGAAATATAAAATAATATGTACTTTCATTCTAGAATGATCATTGAAAAATAGAATCATTACTCATATTTTTGTAGGACTTATGATCTTTATTACTGTAACATAGTTAACTTTTCATATATATATATATATATATATATTTATTTATTTATATGATGGATTTAAAAATATAGTTTTTATTTAATGTGATAAAATTTCATTAATATCATTCTGGATATGATTTACTAATGACCACTATCACTATAAATATCATATCAATGTCATTTTTGACTCAAGTACAGTATATCGTCAAAAATACCAACGTGAACATAAATAATTAAATAATTATTATAAATTAAAAATAATTTATAAAAGGAATAAAGACATGAAAAATTCCCTAAATAATGTAAATAATTAACATATTTTTTTATGGATTATAATGATTGTATGTAATGATTTAGACTCTTAGTAAGATTCATTTTAAAAAAACTCTCTAATAAAGATATTATTTAACACATTATTTAAATGAATTTAAATTCTTTTAAAACTAACAATTTATCAATTAAATCTTATACATATCAATTTTTTATTTATGATGTGTTTTGAGAAAATTTATGAAAATTTCTTAGTTCTATATTTTTTTAAAAATTACCACATGCCTATCTTGGACATGACATTAAAAAAAATTATTCCAAATTGTGATATTTTTTAATACTTCATATATTTACATAAACTTTTCCTTATGGACCAAGGGATTATTCGAGCATCTATTAGCCCGAAAAAATCACTAAATATGGGAAATGTTCTATGTGGATAATGTGGACCCCATCTTTATAACGGAATCACAGCTCTGTCTAAACACCTCCAATTGAGGAGATTCCACCTGGAATGGAACAACGACTTATAGTATCATTTAACTAAAAATTTCACGAATTTATGAAAATTTAATAATGGACTTTTAGAGTAATATATTTTGAGGAAGTTTATAGGAACCTTCATCCAAGGAAAGTAACGGTCACGAAAAATTTCATAAAACCTACATTTGGTGGCCAATTAAGCTGAAATGTTGAGAGTAGATGTACAAAACATTGTGGGACACCTTTTACGAAGGATTAAATACCTGATTATGTCATTAATTTCGGATACAATGCAAAATTTTTTAGAGGAAAATTTATGTCTCTAAAAGGATGGTAGATCCTACAAAAAAATCATTCAATTCCATCCCCACACCATCTGGGGCACCAAGGAGAGGAGGTCAATGTCTATTTAGGATCTCGATTTTATTTTATTTGTATTTTTTCCCCTTTTCTCATGTAATGAATTCATATTTTATATATTAAAGTGTTTCTCTTTCCTTATTCCATCCTTCTGTTTCATCCAACTCTAATTCTCATTCTCTCTCTTCCATATTTCCATTTTGAACTCTTTTTGCTTTGAAATAGAAAGTGACTGATCCGAGGCTAGACCCTAATGGAGATTTCATGGTGTTCTTTGTCATTGAGCTTCAATTAAAAATGTTTTAAATTTTTTTTAGTGGTTTGAAGAGTATTGAACGGGTGTGGCGGTCATCCCCCACAACACTATTTCAAAATACATTCATTTCCATTGATTCATTATTCTTCCCACCAATATATTTGGAAAAAAAATCATAATATAGAGAAGGGGTTTCCTAAATGGATGAAACAGAATATGATGGAGCTGGGTATTTCGTGAATAACATTCTTGGTTAAGGTTTTACACTATATGACTATTGGACGAGGTGTGGTCTGGTTTATTGGATGCATACTAAAATCACACACTCTTTAAATCAAAGGAAATTAATTCATTAATGTGGATTCAAAAAATGAATTATCAAAATGGATTTAAACAAGAAATAATTAATTAATGAACCCTTGTTATCCAAACCTTGGACCAAGTTCATTCTTCCACAATTTTATTATGACTCTATATACATCAGCATTTAGATTTAAGGTTTCCATTTCATTTTTTTAATTTCAATATTTTCCAAAACCTTTAAACCCATAATTTTATGAAAATTATAAAAACAAAAAAAATAGAATCGGTGGACTATAATTAGTTATTAAACTAACTGTGACACTCCTCAAGTGATATGACCCTGGACAGCCATCGTGCTACATTAGGAAAATAAATATGCCTTTTCCACACCCTATGATAGTTGTGTGTCCAAATAGGCACCATTTCTAGGTAGATAAATAGTTATTCTGATCACTTATTTTAAATTCACATTTTTGTAAATAATTCACTTTCATTAAAAAAAATTAAAAAACCCATTTTACATTATGTATTCAAATTAAAATTATTTTGCATGGAACAATTACACACAGGTGAATGAACAAGACAACTACTACACTAAGGAGGCCCTCCGATGCATGGAAGATAAACTAATGATAATGTTCAAACAAAAGGAAAGAGTAATAGAAACAAAGATATCACGTGAAGATGTGATGGTCAGGGCCAATGATCTCCAAACTGACATTCATTTATTCAAGGTCAGGAAGAAAGTACTAATGGTCTTATCATATTTAACTAAATATATCCATGAAATTAAATCCAAACTCATGGTGGAGGATCCCAACTACCTACCTATATCAAATGATAATAAACTTTACATGCACTTTCTAATGCATAAAATATTTAAGCCTAACCACATCAAGTAGAGGATACATTCATGAACACAAAATCAATTGATTTTAATGAAGGTAATTTGAGTTTAACTCCGAATTGTTTTGAACATCTAGATTCTTCCAACTTGTGTGATGCCCTAGAGGATTATGATGAAAAGTAATAATCACTAATTGATTAACATTTATTTCTCCCCTAAGTTGTTGAACATTTACTATAAGGAGTTCTAGAAGAGAAAGTGAATGTTGAAAAAATAGAATAAGATGAGGAGGCTCCATAAATAATCCTACCACCACCATAAAAGTTTTACCACATTGTGATGGGGGTAGATCTGGTGTACTCTATAAAGGGAATCCTTCTCAATAAAAAAATAAAATGTATTCTGAAAAAAAAACTTGTTTTGGTTCAAGTAAAATATACTTCATCCTCTATTAGAATTTGGATAACTTCTTGTAATTTACACTGGAGGCAGTAAAAATTTAGGGCCCACAAGGGATATTGTACAATGATTTATCTTTTAAATTCATTCTAGTACATTTATTTTTAATTTTATTAATTTATATTTCATATTCAATCATATGAATTAGTCAATAATGTATCCCACTCCCTCCTATATTTTTTATCATCAAGGACATGATCGTTCTACTTAATTGAGTTGTTTTATTTTATTGGTTCTTTATGGTAAATGGAAACATCATACAATATAATAGGAATAAGATTCATTTCAAAAGGGATTCCAAATTTATTTTATATCATTTAATCTTATTAATTTTATTTCCAAAACATGATTTGATCTTTAAAGAAAAAATTACATTCCCACACTTGAATTCATGTTTAACAGGACTTATCTAGGAGACATTAGTTTCATAGGGATCCAGTGATTACATGTTTTATATTTCAATGTTAATGATATTGATTGATTATAATGGAAAATTTAATTATTAAAATGAATCATGGATACCTAAATGAGTAGCCAATATTTAAGGGAATTTGTTTGTTCATATAAATGAAATTTCCCTACCATTTATCATGCATTGAATTTATGAAATTTATGTGAAATTATGTTTTATTATTAATCATGACTTGAGTGATTTTACAATATAATATGTCTCATTCCTGAGAGGATTTAATAACAAAATATTTACTATTTTATCTTGAGAATATTTCATAAGTGTTCTTTATACATTCCATCTTCCAAAACATGTATTGAAAATTTTCAATGTTATGATTGTACAAAAACACATTTAAAATGCTTTAGGCATCCTTTGAAAATCCACTTATCAAAAAAATACCACCTTACCAAAATTATTATTTTATCTCATAGAGACCATGAAATACCTTATTAGGGATGAGCCATATTTCATGTCATTTTAATTTATTTTCACACTACTTTTGGCATTTTCATGTAATTTTATTTTTTATGTTTAGCGGTGAAGGGAATCATGGTGGAAGGGATGTTTTAAAATTCATGGATAAAGTGTGAGGGTGATTATTGGGGGAATAAATAATGTTTTTTGATTCATTCATTGTAAAATTAATTTCTTTTCCCCTATTGATTGAAGAAAAATATAAAACAAAAATAAAAAAAATGGAAAAAATGGGATGTGATTTGGGAAAACGAAAATTCACCATTTTCGGGACAAACGAACATCTGCTCGTATGTCATTAGGTGATGGATGTGAAGTTTTTACTAATTATTAAATTCAAAAAAAGTGAAAAAGTTAAAAATAAATATCAAGAGGGTACACAAATAATTCTTTATTTTTACTTGATCATAACCTCTAATTCGATTTTTGGGAAAGTGGGTGTTGCTACATTGAAGGGGACAATTTCATTAAATTTTTTGGATTTCATGAATTTTATGTATGTGAAAAAATTCCACCTTGAGCTTTATTTTTTAAAACATCAAATCCTACCAACCATAGGCCTTTAATTCTTTTGACTTTTATTGAAATGTCCTCATGATTTTATGAGTATTTTTACTTTACAAAGTGGATGAAGTAGTTAATTTAAAAGACTATGGATAAGGAGAATGTTCTAATGAGATGATAATAAATGTACCTGAATTTTATCATGAGTGATGAGATAAAATTATTAAAAGTGAGGTAAATCAGGATATGGAATGTTTAAAAATAATCAATTGAGGATCATGAATAAATAAAAGGAGAATATCCATCATTTTTTAAAGGGTATAATCAAATTATATTAATTACATCTGTCATTGAAGAATTATAAATTTAAATTAAACTTCATGTGTATTTTTGAAAATTTTATATGAAATTGAAAAGGGTTAAATTTTATTACTTTTTAATTGCAATATTTGTAACATTGGTGACCTCTCAATTCCATGTTAAGATTTTATGATTAATGCAAATAATGGTTTATATGTCGTGGAATTGATACAGATAATATTTTCCAAATTTATTATGTGAATTTAAATTTTTTTTAAACCTACAAATTTATCAATTTTAGTTTATATGGATTAATATATTATTTATCATGTGTTATGTGAAAAATTGTGAAAAGGGTTTAATTCTGGATAATTGATAGGTTTTTATGTCATCATTATTTTGAAGATACCATTAAATTTATAATCCCAAAATGAGTTATTGTTTTTTACATGATTTATTTCCTTAATCTTTTTTAGGAACTAGAGAGGATTGAAACATCTAGTTCCCCAAGAATTCATTCAAATTCGGAAATTTTCCTGGCAGACGATTTGGACCCCACCATAATAACAGATGCAGAACTTGGTATCCACACCTCCCATTGATAATATTCCACCTATAATGGTATGGGTAATCCTAGGTTAGTTTTTTAAATAACTTCTACTGAGTTATGAGATGATATTGGTGATCTATGAACAAAATACATTAAAGGAAGATTCCAAGAAGTTTCATCCTAAAAAAAATTTCAAATAAATAATTCATAACTCCTATATCAGCTATACAATTACACTATAATATAGAGGGTGGACACAAACAATGGTTTGGAACAACATTTATGATGTACAAAATGCGTGAATTGGTTATTTGAATGGTCATTAATGCATGATGATCTGAATGTTGTGAAATCTGGAGAAGCTGATTGGGAAGAATAAATACTAGGAATAAAACATCCATACTTCCTATGACAGACATCCAAATACACTAAAATGTTGAGAGTGGATTAACAACACATTTGGTAACACCTTTTAGGATTGATGAGCTCAGAGATTCTATCATTAATTTTGGATTCAACGTTAAAACATTTGGAGGAAAAATTATTCCTATTAAAAGAGGGGAGATCCTACCTCTCAAATCATTCCCATATATCCCTACACAATCTAGGGCACTAAGTAGAGGAGGCCAATGACCATATTGGATATCTATTTTCTTTTATTTCTGGTTTTTTTTCTTTTAACTTGTAAGGCATTCATATTTTTTTATAATAATGTGTTTCTATTTCCTTTTTTCACCCTTCCGTTTTCATTCAACTCTAATTCTCATTCTCTATCATACATTATTCCACTGAGATCTCTTTTCACATTTAAATAGAATGTGACTAATCATAGTCTTGGCCTTGGGGGTGGTTTTATGGTTTTATTTTTTATTGAGTTTCAATTCCTAATGTTTTAAATTTATGTATGGTGGATGGAGGAGTATTTTGTCGGTGTAGTGGTCATCCACCAAACAAATATTTCAAAATCCACTCCTTTTAGTTGATTCATTCTTTTTCTAGCCCTTATATCCAAAAATACAAATTAAATGGTGTAGATTGGGTTTCCTAGGGGGTTGAAATGGAATATAGTGGAACATGGTCTTTTTTAAATAACAATCTTTGTTCTGGTGTTACCCTACTTGACTATTGGAAGATGTGTGTTTTGGTTTGTCAGATGTATACTAAAATCACCCACTCTATAAATCAAGGGAAATTAATTCATTAACTAAGTTTCATAAAATTTATAAACAAATTGATTTTTAACAATAAATAATTAATGAATAAACATGTGTTATCCAAACCTAGGATCATGTTCTTACTTCCCTAATTTCATTTTGTCTACATCTTCATCTCTATTTAGATTTAACGTTTTCATTACATTAATTTAATGTCACTATTTCCCCAAAACTTTAAAACTATCATTTTTAGAAAATTATAAAAATAATCAAAAATAATTATAATAACTGAACTAGAATAAGTGATAGAACTTACTATGACACTCTTCAAGTATGGAGACCCTGATCATCAAATGTTCTATTTTAGGAAAATTAATTTTCTTTTTCAACGCCCAACGACAGGCATGCATCGCATTCTATTAACTTTCCTTTTTCAACTATTTTTCGAAAATCCAATATAAATTATTTTTAAATTATATAGAGTGACTAGTTTCTCTTGATTTGATGTTAAATTATTACATTAATTTTACCATAATAATTTGTTACATTTCTTGTCAAATAAAATGGTATCTATTTTATGAGAACTGTTTTAAAATTTTAAAAGTGTTTCTTTACAAGAAAAGAGTTTTTTATAGTTGAATGGGTTTTTATAATTGGTTTATATGTTTTTTGATGGGTATTATTAATGATATTATCAAAATACATTTTTTTAATTTGTTTATCCCATTATAGCTCAATATATTATGGTTTGGGCCCCATTATATCTCATGATATGATGGATTATGACCCATTATAGATCAATATATTAAAGGTGATCCCCATTATAGCTCTCCAAGGAAATGGGTACCCCATATATGGAATTATATTATCGAGTTATTCTATATGTAAGGGAATTTAAAGGTTTTTATGATGGTGATGTCCCATTTCACATGCATGGTTTTTCGATGCATGCAAATGAGTTTTTAAGAAAAGGGGTTTTCATGGGTTTTCATGTTTCCGTAGGACTAATGATTTTATTTCTTTGTGTCCCATCGTGGGGTTTTGTGCGCATACCAAATTTTAAAATGTTTTTCATATGATTTAAGGGGTAATAAATTCATGGGTGAGAGAAATGGGATAATTGTCATGATTTTTCACAATGAGAAATCATATTTTTTTATTTTAAAATGGTTTCAATTTGTATAAAAAGTGGATAATAAGTATAATTGACAACATTTAATATATGGTTTTACATTGTATGTTTTTATCCTAATTCTCTAAAACACTAAACTGAAAATATACAATAATATGAATTCTAGTTACAAAATTCTTGAATATGTAATGTTTAAGTAATCTTCCTTATAATTCCAAATCAACCATCAATCATTGGACACTTAACCATGTCCTATCCTGAAACTAGGAATTTTACTTGATTGATAATGGTATCCCATAAAGGGGATGACTATAACTCTGTAGGACACCACTAGAGGCATCTTAAAATATATATAGTATAAAAATTTTATTCTGATGCTCCAATAATAATATAAATGAGATAATAATATTTAATTCAACATTAATCCTTTGGTCGTAGATTTAAACTTGGGATTAGTAATATGTTCTTTGACTAGTTCTATATTTTACTAAACAATAAAAAAACCACCCAAAGGTGAACTTACTATTCCTTAAACTCATTTAAGAACCACTAAAGAGGAAAATAATCCTATCAATTATAAATATTAGATCCACCCTTTGAAAACAAATTATACCCCATAACCGTATAAAGAAAAAATAAGGGTAAACTCATCCTATCGAAAATGATATCTAAGAAACCACCCACGGTGAAACTTATCCTATCCTAGAATCATAATATTTATTACTAAGGTTTATTAAATCATTTAACGTTTTAATATATTCCTACTTTTTAGTTTCTTTTTCTTAACATTACCTTTCCCCTAAATTTCCAAATTTGCTTAATTATCACATTTTAACATTAGGTCTTATTGCTATACCAATTCTCATCTTTGTGGTCATCCAAAAAAATTATAATTCCCTCACCCAATCATCTCTTTATTCAAGGAACCCTTCGATCACCACATTAAATTACCATTTTATTCTCAAATATAGAGATCACCTCACTCAATGAAAAAAAATTCAGGATTACTATTTTCCAATGGGATCATTATGACAATAATGATGAGTTATTCATAATAGATAACCATTTAAAATGCTGATTTAATTTTAGGTTGGGTTCATCTTAGGTTTAAATTACTTCACACCACATGCACATAGAAAAAATTTAATACATTGAGGGATGGTTTATGGTACACCTAACTCCAAAATGAATAGCTTATTCACCAATTACTTCTTCTTAAATCATTACCAAATCACTGAAACTATAAAAAGAATGTTAACACTATCAAATGTGGGTTCTAGAATGGAAAATAATGGAATTGAGGAAAAAACAGATTATAGGGTATAAATATACATATACTCAATTAGAGGGAGTCTCTAAAATGGATTTTATGTGACAAATATTAGATATGATTGGATGTGAAATAGTTATGGGGATGTATCATTTACCAAAAAAATGTTTAGTGTTTGTGGAACAACATGGGGGATAATTAAAGGGTTTAATTTATGGATTACAATTCTACATTTTTTTTAAAATTTCCTATTGAAAGTGTTATTATGTGTCCTTGAGGGTCATGGTGTGGCCTAGTCTAGGAAAAGTGACTATACTTAGTCTTGAAAACATTATGGCCTGACCCCAATATGTCACAACACACCCTCATCCAGAATGAGGGAATGTCATCATCTTAGATATCCATGTAGCGCAATCCTTTTGGATCATGTCACAACTTATCCAAATTCTAAATACTCCAATATTCCTAAATAATATTAGAACATACCCAATTTCACATATACTATGTGCCTCTCCCACTCTCGTCATCATTGTATGTCATTGGGTTATCCCACTGTGACCACCTTCTTATAGCTGAAATTTCACCAGCACACCCCTTTTCACATTCATAAAATCAATGTCAAGCCACTATTTACACATCATAATTCATAACCAAAAAAATACATTAGGTTTGAAAGAAATTCAAATGAATAAATATTTCAATAATTTCATTGTCTTTATAAGCTTCAGAAACATAATAATGCTTGACCTTGAGTTATACACACAAACATCATTGCGACTCATTAGTTAGAAAATTTGGCCATTGAAACCAAAATCAGACTCCTTATCCCACATCACCTCATGGACATGCATGTACATCCCTTACATTCTAACCAAAGGAAGCATATTCCCATGAAAATACGTCTAACTCTAAACTATTATCTAAATCGGATCCTCCTTAAAATATTCACCATCTTTGATATCAACATCTTTGATATCAATCATTTGAGAAATATTAGGACAATACCACCATATAATTGATACAAAGTAAAAAATAATTCATATCAATAAAATTTAGTTTATTTTAAAATAGGTATGTTAACATAATGAAATACAATATTTACCAAATTTTGAACTACCTTTTAATAGTAATTTTCCTATTATTGATGATAAAACGCGGAAAAATAATTTAATTTTTTCACTTTTTTAAATCTATAAAATCATTAATAAATGATTTAAATATCATTTTAAGGGTTTTTCATTTTAAAATTAACAAAAATCCAAAAACTGATTGGGAGAATTGGAATTACACTATTTAAAGAATATTTAATCTGATTTTAATTATTCCATTTGATTCTATAAAGAATTGGAAAAAGCCTACATTTATGATATAGTAACTTTAATGTTTGTAGGTATAAAATAAAATCCTGAAATAGATACTTTTATATTAAATTCCCAGTAATTTCAAATGGATTTGTGAATATTTTATGTCATGTCCAAGATTTTTTGTATGCCATTTCCTGGAGCGGTCATGTAAACTGATCGATCACATGTTGAAGCTACCACACAATCAATAGTTCTATCTAAATGAACATAATGAAAGTTATGTAAGGGACTGGCCCAAATTCATATTGATTCTAGCTTACCATGTAATTCTCAATAGAAAATGTGATGACTGACTGTGATTCTAATTTGAACACAAATAACGATATAAAATATCGTTAGAAGACATCCAACCAAACATAATTTATATTATAAAAATCACTAAATTGGTTATAGGAATTAAAAGAGTTTTATATCAATGTGATAATTACAAGATATTGTTCCCCTCATTTGAAGGTGACTTTCATTATATATGCATTCAATCAAGGACTTATCTAGATTTAGGGATAATCATTATCATAATACTATAGTGGGTCAATAAAAATCTTTTTCCCAAGATAATATGCCTTTAGAAAATCATATTTTTTTATAAAAAAATCATATGACCTTCACTAATCATAATACCTTGATCATTTACCAAATTTCAGTCAGTCGGGATCAATGTCAAAAATTCCAAATATATAAAACATCTCCTAAAATAAAAATATATTTCTTTGGTTTGGATAAATTATAAAGTGCTCTAAAGAAGAACCACATAGTTATCACCAAGTTAAATTGGATGATATAAATAAAGGAAAGGGTGGGAGATAAGAGGAGTATTCAATAGATACCCAGCTAGATCCATCATGAACCTCGATTTGTACACATGTTTGAAATCAATG
Source organism: Viscum album (assembly GCA_963277665.1). NCBI lineage: Eukaryota > Viridiplantae > Streptophyta > Magnoliopsida > Santalales > Viscaceae > Viscum > Viscum album. Next base: position 380,493,333 of record OY728120.1, on the reverse strand, counting down.
AGGAATGGTTTGGGAATTAAATTTGATTAATATTTCAACTATTCTAAAATCATTGTAGTAAAATTGATAATCATTTCCTACTCTTATATGGATAGGTAATTATTCAATAATAATGAAACTATGACCACCTATATAATATTAACAATATTCACTCAAGTAATGGGGCATTATGCCACAATTTTTTTATTCTCTAAGTTTCTACTATTTCTTTCCTTCATTTTAATTGTTGAAATATTTCTGATAATTTCACACTAGGCCAATATTAACTGATCTAATAAAACTCCCATCCCATATTAATTAATATTAATTTTAATGTTTATTTATATTTTATTATCATAACTATATGCATTACATTATTATAGGAATAAGGATATTTATTTTTTTCTTCCTATTTAAATTCATCATCTAAAATTCTCGTTTACAGACACTATCCACCTAAAAATTATTTACTTCCCCTGATTATGAGAAGTGAGTTGATCTTGCTATGATTAGAAATATCTTATTATTATATTGGGTGTGAATAGAGAATGTATATATTACTTTATTTCTCAGATTAATCTAAAAAAACTAGTTGAGGGTGATAAGTGAGGTCACAACTAATTAGAGAATGAATAGTATTTTTGAAATAGAATAACTTTTTTACATGTAATAATGGATATATCGATTATTTTCCATTATCATTATAAGTCCCCAAATTTATATGATACATTATCTTGAGTTAAGTTATGAATTTAAATTCAATATATTTTAAGGCTTATAGTTTTAGTGAATTACTCCATAACTATTAATTTACAACTCAATTATTACACTGTAGACTCATCTATTGATAGTCCATTTTTTCATATTCTAATACATTTTAAATGAAAAAAACATAATAAAATTCATTAAATATTTTTCCTTTCTCTTACACATCCTTCTAACAAGTGGAAAACATTTAAAAAACATGGGATGAACATTAAAAACTCAGTAATGGATATTAAATAAGTAATGAAACTGTTAGTCCGTGAACATTTTAAACCCATGAATTTGTTTTCAAAAAATTATACTTTTCACCCATTAAACATATTCTAATTTTCATACATAATTAAATCATAGGTTTACAAATAAATTCCAAGAAATCATAAATAAAAAATGATACATGTTCCATCTATATCATACTTACATTATAGCTTTCAAATCTATATCGACAGTAACCTTCACGGTTACATTTAGAATACCCATCACAATATATTACCTAAATCGCATAGAAGGAACCCTGTTATTTTACTTTGTCTCTTTACCCAATTCTTTAAGGAGATATCAAAAGAAAAACTTCCCTTAGTTTATCATGTAACCACCCATATACATAATCAATTCCTACTAATCATAACATAATCAAAACAAATAAAACAAGCATAAAAGGAAAATAACATTTCCACATTTCAATCATAGGAGATCATTTAAATATATTGATATAATCAATCATTTCTAAAAAAATTCAATACCAAAACATATGAAAAATTAATATGGTATTTATTTCTCTTTTAAAAACATTACAGCTAGTAAAGGAAGAAAAATATCAAATAATGTTCACCAAGGTGGAAAAGTCATTGTCATGACGCACTTTAAAAAACCTACCTTTGTTTATGTAGTAAAATGATTTATTTAAAAATATCACTTTTGAAAACCATTTAATGAAATTAAATTTCAAATGAGTTTATAATAGACCATATAAAATAAGGTAGTGTGTAATATGAAAATATGCCTCAATGAAAAAAGGTTGAGACAATGTCTATTACCTTGAGTCCGAATCATCATATACAATCATTATATTCTTGAATAATAATCTTAGTTTAATTTATACTTTATTGAGGTCATTAATGAATATTATTATTTCTTTTTTATCACTTTTTACCATGTTATAAAACATACATAATTACTTAAGACCATATGAGATGTTTTGTCGATATTCTTTAGTTGAGTCGAAAATGAACTTGTTATGATGTAAATTTCCATTTTGTCATAACTCCATAATCTCCGTAATATTATTCATGAAATAATAAATTGTTTTATAAATTAAACATAAATTTTAAATCAAACCATTAATTATGGTTAGGAAAAATGAAGAAAGTTATAATCATGGAGATGGTAGGTCGTACGTACGTAAGAGAAACATTTCCCATTTTTCATTGAACAATCTGGAAATAAGGTAATTATTTTTTTATATTTATAATGTTATTATAATATTAATAACATCATAATAACAATTTTAATATACTTATATATATCATTCAAGTGATGTGGTGAATAAAAACGATTTACATCGCTTCGTGGAGGTGATAGTTCACAAATACGAATGAACGACGTTATCATTTGTATCTTCATGGAATGTAAGAACATAATTGAAATATCTTTTTTTTTAAAAATATTTAATTAAATAAATATATAAACATTTATTCCATCATTATAACCAGTATTGATATATGTTAATAACAAATGAACAATATCAGTTCATGAGGTGGTAGTATGCCATACACACGAATGAAATGTTCATTTCCCATTTGATGAAATTATAGATGGATTTAGATGATTATACTAACATAATAACATATTTGTATATTGGTGATATTGTGTTTATTATTTCATCATAGAAGAAAATTGTTTTAAAGGAAGTGTTGGAAGAAATAAAACACAAACACTTAAAAAAGGATACCTCTGATTCTGTTGATCACAATTCAAAAAACACCCTAACACCTCTAAAAAGGGTGTTCTTCCTAAAATATGTCCTCAAGAATGTGGGGAGAGATTTTAGGAAGGGGATTTCCTAGAGAATGGTTGATCCAAATTCATCTTGAACTGTGAGTATTTGAGAATAATGGGTACCTCTTTATAGGGTAGGGGAGGGGAACCCATGGAAACTCATAAAATATCAGTTTAATATAAAATAAATTTTTAATCCAAATGACCACAACATGATATATGTCGAATATGAGATGAGGATAGTCGGAAATCCTCTCATACAATATTTTTTAGCCAATTTTTGATTTTATTTTAAACCTTATCTTTTGATTTTACCCTTAATTATTCTCTTTTAATTTTAATCACTGAAACAACTATTTGAATAAAAGAGGCTATATATTTAACTTATATGTGGTCAATTTCCCATAATTGGACACATAATGAAGATTTAATCCTTATCATAGTAACTTTTTTATTTAATAATATTTTTGGGTTTTTAAAATAATTTAATAAATTATTATTTTTATAAAATATAAATTATGACAAATTTTACGCAATTCATTTCAATGAATTTATATACATCCAAAAATAGAGATAACTTCTAAAAATCATTTAATCAACTTATAACATGCCAATTCAGCTGGAAAACTCTTGTATAGCATTAATTATTTCAAATAATATTTATTTTAAAATTTATAATATCATTTATTTGATTCTATAATTAATAAATCTCGTATTACATCATCATTGCGTAAAAATTAAATTAAATTATTTATTTTCAAAAAATAGTTAAAAAATTACCATTAGGTATGTAATATTATTATATTTATAATGAAAATTTATTGTCTATGGGATTACATAAATCACCCTATATTATAATTGTTTTATTAGGAAGAGACATGATTATGAAACTTTTTCCTTTACATTAAATTAAATGTTATAAATGTCATTATTACACCCAAGTGGCATCCAAATGCCACCATTTGGACGAAAGTAATTTCTAAGTAGACCATAAATCATCTATTTACTTTGTGACAAGTGTTATGGTAGTTTTATGTCATTATAATATTATTTTTACCTTTAATTACTCAATTTACCCTTAATTGTGGTAAAGAAAATACTAAAGTTACTATTCACCAAAAATTGATTTTATACAATTATATAAAAATTTTCATACTGAATAAAACATTGTATTTCCATTTTTCAAAATTTAATTCAAAAAATTGAATAAAATAAATTTAATGTTAATCTAATTGACGAATTCAGGAAATAAGTTTTTAAAAAGTATAAACCATCAAAATATTAACATGTTTTTATATCTTATTTAAATGTGAAATTACTTACAATGGCCAAAATTGGATTAAATTTTAAAAAATTAATCAAATTATAACTTAAACCACTAAGCATTGGTAATCTAACAATATTATTAAATTATATTAAAATGTAGTTTGGAATTAAAATTTAGTATGTTTTCATTATTAATTAAAAAATGAATTTTATCACAAAAATGGAAAAAATTTCAACCAAAGTAAATTTTGATATCCAAATTCTAAAGAAGTATTTTATTTTTCCAATAGAATATATAAATGCGAAAAAACTATATTTAAAAGTTTTTCTCCATCAGTAGGGGTAAAACTACCTATTAAAATTATTAGATTGGTTTATTCAAAAAAGTATATTTATTAACATTTTAGTCCTCTATAATTTTATTTAAGAAATTATAAAAATTTAATAAATATATGTAAACATAATATAGGTAGTTCTGTTCATTCCCGCCAACACAACAACTTGGAATTAACAAACATTTTGAATAATAATATTAATAATGTATTATTTTTTGGTATATCTACGTCTTGTGTGCACGATATTATTTCAGAGAAACTCATTATTGCATGTCGGGTACTCTATCCGAATAATTTTCCGATTTAAAGTAATATTAATTTCTAATTTATAATTATTAATATATATTAAAATTTGTTACTCTATAATTACTAGGGATGTTACATCATTCCACATTTTTGGAAATTGCATCCTCATGATTTTAAATTTGGGCCCGTTAACTATAGTTTCACTTTTAAAAAATACTTCATTGGAATCCCACAACCAAAAAAGAGTCAAAAAAACTTCCACTTTTTAAAAAAATATATGAATAATGGTAAACCAAGATAAAACATATTAGTATTCCATGAAGGAAATCATCTATATGGATGAATAACTAACAATCATGTTTTCATTAAGAGTGATAGAAAACCAGATTAGGAAAAAGTTTACAATAAAAAACCACAAACATGTGATAAGTAAGTATACTTACATGAAAAGTATAGTTTAATCAACTAATATAATTCCACCACAAACTCGTATTTTTTCTAAATTTTGAGTGTTAAAATTGATTTTTCACACATAAATCACTATAATCCACTTCTTTAGGACATAATAATCTAAAAAACAAAAAATATCTATTATTAATGTCTTAAAACATTATCCATAACAAAAAATTTAGGATAAAATAATATAATTCCCCAAATATAATAAACATTTAATGAAAACAAATATTATTTTTAATATCCAAAATTCAACTGTAATACCAGAAGATCACCTTAGACCATCCAACAAATAATTCTCCTTAAAACTACCATAAATAATTAAAACTATGATTGGAAACAAAAATTCTAATGGATTTCATCACAAAATCTTCTTGAATAATTTTTCACATTTATCTCCAAATATCATCAACCAGTCTTAATGTCATATACAAAAAAGTAATTAACCTAATAATATATTCTCCAAGATAGGTTAAACATTTCCAATAATAACCCAAATCTCCATAAGTCCACAATAAAAATAATAGATTCATCCAAAATACAAATATACCATTACTCCTCAATTAAAATACCACGATATTATATTTACCTTAGTCAAATAATATTCTCCAGAGAGTGAACTTCTTACAAAATAAAACTTATTACATAATTTCCAAATCATTTTCCAATAGTGAGGATATGCATTTAATAAATCATAAGTTCCCAAAATCATTTTATTATAATTCCATCAACACATTTTACTAAAAATAAAATACTTACTGACGAGGGACTTCATGTTGGCCTATGGTAGGTGATAAATCAATGTTATAAATTGGTTGTGGATTTGATTTCTAGATCCTTTTCCAACATGAAGGGTTTTCACCATTCCCGTTGGTGGTCATTTTCTAAAAAAATAACATTATTAAATTCAAAAAATGAGAAAAAATCCTCAAAAGTTACGATAACATATTTTAACCTCATATATTATCTTATACCATTTATTATAAAACCCAAAATTTAATAACCCTTAATTACCTAAAAATAATATATTATATAAACCCTAAAGTTTATTAATACCTTTATTATTATTTCCACACAAAAAAGATAATTTTTACTATAAAAACATTTTCACATAAAAAACATCATGGATCACATAATAAAAAACATCAATCAAGGTAATACTATAATAAAAATTTCATTAATACTTCTAAAAAATTCATCATCCATATATCTAACATATATCTAAAATTACTTATATGAATACTTCTTAATCATTAAACATTCTTAAAGTTCCCTTATACAAAATTCTCTATCTTATTTCTTAATACTTATTTCCATAAACAAAAACCTGAATCATATCCTAAAATTCAATACTGCCAAACCTTGAGATATTAAAATAATCCATAACATTCTTATGTAATTTTTACCATATTATTATTCAATTATATTTTTATTCGTTATTGATAAACATATATTAGTGTAGTCTTGCTAATTACATTCCCAAACCTTTTTCATATGAAATCTATTTTCATAATAAAAATTCTCCCCACATTTAAAATATTATATTGATGACACGGAAAGAACATTTCTCCGTTAATAGGAGTAAAATGGATGATTCATTTTAAATTGGAAGTTTATTTCATTATGACCATAATTAACACATCTAAAAAACCTTCATGTCCCTTTAAAAAACATTCTAGGTGTTTCTTTATGCATCTTGAACACATTTTTTGATGAATATTCATACCATTAGGATCGTTAGTACCTAAACATCCACATGGATTTGTTTCTCCCATATAAGATGTATCATTAAAATCACTAATGTTCTCATGGTTAGTCATTACTCTCTATATTTGGTTTAGAATAACCATAATAATTCTCATTTTATCTCCTATTTCATTTAGTTTCTTACTCATAGGAGCACCACATTTTCCTTTATATCTGATGTTACTTTCATTCCTTCTGGATCCATCCAATTACTAAAAAAAATGGTTAGTTTGAGTATATCCATAAAATAATCATATGTATAAGATAAACACTAAGATACACTAATTCATGTTATCTCAAAATCATTCAATTTATCTAAAATAACTATGACTCTTTCTATTATTCCAACCATTTGAAACTTATGATTAAATGTAACCCTATAATATAAAGTTATCTAAAATGACATTTGAAGCCAACTATAAGGTACCAACCATATACATTATGTAATCATGAGTTATGACATGAATTCACATTTTGGATCTTTTATGGTTTTGTGTTTTTGGTAATTATGCCATAACTGTTATGTGACTACTCAATTATTACAATGTAGACACATCTACTCAATATCCATTTTTTCATAATATAAAAAATTTTAAAATAAAAAATATTCATAAAATTCATCTTGACATCTTCATTTCTATTAACCATCCTTATAACTTGTTGAAAATTTTAAAAAACACGGTTTAATGACAAAAAACTCAATAAGGATACAAAATAAAGAAATGAAACCGTTAGTCCCTAAATATTTTAAACCCATGTAAATATTTTCACTAAATCATACTTTTCATCATAATAAATAATCTCTTTAGCATACCTCATGAAATCATAGTATTCCAAAAAAACTTCTTATCCATCATTAATGATAAAGGTAACTTGTGATATCCATATCATACATGCAATTTATATTTCACAACTACATAGGGAGTAACCATCATGGATAAATTATGAATTCCCATAATAGAATATTTCTGAAATATCTTATGAGAAACCCATTTATATAACTTCATCTCAATACACAATGAATTGGAGAGATATGATGGGCTCACCCACCCTCTTTTTATCACATAACCACTCATATATATAAAAAATTCTTAATAACCATATCATAAAATTAACACAAAAAACAGACAGAAAGGAAAAATAGCATTCACACATTTCCATAACAAGAGATAATATCAAGACGTTGACATAATCAACAATTTCTCAGAACCATTTTTAATTAAAGAATACATGAAAATGTAAAATGGAATTTATTTTTCTTTTAAAAACGTTATGTCTTTTAGAAGAATCCAAATATCAAATAATGTTCATAGCGGTAGAAAAGTCATTTTCGATGCACACGTTATAAAAACATTCCTTTTATAATTTAGTAAAATTATTCATAGAAAAAGATTCATTTTGAAAATTGTTTAAGGAATTTAATATTCCAAGGGGTTTATTGTACACCATAAAAAATTAGGTTGTGTTTAATATAAATATATTCCTTAATGAAAAGAGATTTAGACAAAGTCCCTTACATTGTGTCGGACACGTCATATACAATAGTTATGTTATAGTATAATAAAATTAGGTCAATTTCTACATTCTTGAGAACCTTTTTCAAGTTTATTTTTCCTTTTTTATCACTTATTACCCTTTTATAAAACATACATTTTTATTTAAGTTCATATCAGACATTTTGTCAATATTCGATACATGAGTCAAAAATGAACATGTTATGATGTAAAATGTATAAGAGGTCATAATTAACTCATCTTCAGAATAATTTTCAGGAAATAATCATCAATTTTATACATTAATAATACTTTTTAAATCAATCCATTTTGTATTTTTATGAATAATTGATAAAATTATAATCATTGAGATGATAGATTGTACGTACGCATGTGTAATGTTATTTATTTTTTCATTGATCATTAAAAAATAATGTAACTATTATTTTATCTATATATAATAAAAAATATTATTATTATTAACATTTTACTAATTTAAATATACATATACACATCATAAAAGTGATTTGGTGAATAAAAATGATTCACATCGCTTAACGGAGGTGATAGTTCACATGTCTACCCGAACGACATCATCAGTTTTATATACATGAAAGGTAAGAACATAATTGATATATAATTATCTTAAGATTATATATATGTCCATATTATAATATATTAAAATTTATTTCATAATTATATCTAGTCTTTATTGATAGTACTAAAAACGAACTATATCGGTTCATGAGGCGGTAGTCCGTCAAACACACGAAAGAAATGTTTATTTCACATTTGATAAAATTGAAGATTGATTTAGGTGATGATATTAACATAATAACATATCATTATATTGATGATACCAGAGTTAATATTTTATCATATGATAAGATGTTTTATTGGAAATGGAAGATGAAATAACATAGAAAAAATTAAAAACTAATATCTCTTCTTCAGTTGATCACTTTTTAAGAACACATTAACACCTCTATAAAGGGTGTTATACCTACACTAAGGCCACAATAAAGTGTATAGGGATTCTAGTAAGGTTTTTGGGATGAAATTGAATGAAAAAAATCTTCTTTATGTGTCAGTATTACAGAATAGTTGGTACCATTTTATAGAAGAGTGTAGGGGCCCCCTTTGAAACACTGAAAATATTAAACTAATATATATAGATTTTTTATTTCAAATCGCTTCAACTTCCGATATGCATAATATAAGATGATGATATTTCACAATACTATAATCCAATAATTTTTATAGATATACTAAATTTATTTTAAGCCTTATTTTTCGGGTTACCCTTACTTATACTCGATTAATTTTAATTATATTAATTATATTGTAAATATTGAGAGGTAATGAATTTTACATATATGAGGTCAATTTCTCATTATTGGAAACATATTGAACTTTTATAAATTATCATATTATCATTGTGATTTTAAAATATTTTTCGTATTTTAAAATATTTTAATAAGTAATTATTTATATAAAATATCTATTATTTCATGTTTTACACAATTCATTTCATTAAATTTAAATAAAATCCAAATACAGAGATGACTTTGAAAAAACCCATTTAATAGACATATAACCTATCATATTCACCTAGAAATTTTTGTATGGCATAAATAATGTCATATAATATTTAATTTATTATTTATAATATCATTTATTTTATTCTTAAATTAATAAATCTATTATTGCATCGTCATTGTGTCACAATTAACATTAATCATTTATTTTCTAAAATATTTATATAAATTACCAAGATTTAGTTAATATTTTTAGATTCCAAATTGCAATTAATAGTCTATGATATTACTTATATAATCACATATTATATTATTTTCAGTAAAAAGATACATGATTATGAGATTTTTTTATTCAAATTAAATTAAATTGTATAAATGTCATAATCACACCCAAGTGGAAACTAGAAAAAATGTTTCAATTAAAAAATTTCATATATTAGTGAATAAAAATTTCAAACCATCCAGTCTTTTTTCAAGAAGACTTCACCATTCTCATTCATTTTACATCTAAAACACCATTTCCCAAAATAAAATTTTTTCCTTTTGTTCTAGCCACAATATCCCAAGTGATGTTCTTCTCAATTTAACAGATCCTTTCATTCATATCTTGAACCCATTTTTCATGTAAAAATAACATTAGTAATAGTTATTGGTTCACATAGTGACATAAGATATACTTTATTGTCAATTATTATTCAAATTATTGTATCAACTGGTGCATTCTAAATTTTAATTATATTTTAATTTTAATAAATTTTTAGTCTCTAAATTTGAATTCTAACTCCACTAGCAGCATTATCATCATTACTAGTATTTTTTGTGTCAATATAGGAAGTTATTCATCATGATTCATTTCACATTATCATCCATAATTTCTAAAATATTCACATTTTCTTGTACAAAAAACCTAGAAACCTACATGTTTAGATGTCCCAATTTTACCCATATTTCCTCAGTTTTCACATCAGAACTCTCAATAATTTTTTAAATCATCATTCTCAAATTTTTATTGATTTACACTTAATAGGTATCATATAAATACACTTGCATCATCTTTTTCATCCAATATTCCTATATTATTGTCATTCATTTTTATTTAACATATAATTCTTAAAATATTAATGTAACTCATTATAATATTAGTATTGTACAACATTTCATAATATGTATAATGTGTCAAAAGTCTCAAAAGGAATAAATTATGAATTCACATAGTAGTACAAATTAATTATCTCTAAAATAAATTTTAAATTTTATTTTCAACAAGAATAGTTAAACCTAATTCCACTATGATTCTATTATTTCATTATATAAGACCATTTTTTTAGGATTTATATTGTGTGATGTATTGATTCTTGATTCTATTATTTTCATGGTATACCTCAAATGAATCGAATTTGTATTAATTACTATTATCAAATCTCAATTTATTGATAAACAAAATTAATTCCTTTTAAATATTTCTTATATAAATTTTTATCATCTTAATTTACTCTAAATTATTCTTGATGAAAAGAAAATTTCTCTTAATTGTGTAATAATCAATGAATATGATGAATTAAATATCACATTAAGTATAATTTTGGATTTATTAGACAAAAAATATATCTATTAATTAACTCAAATAGTCATGTATATGTAATACCCACTTTTTATTTTGATTTTTTGATAATATTTCCTTTTTACATGTTCAAAAAATACAATAATTATTTCTATTTAACAATTAATGATCTTTCAGAATCACATACATAACAATATTTCATAAAATTATTTGGCCAAGTTGTCCAATCCTTCTGTTCCATATAAAATTATCATCACTACCACCAGTGTAACATTTATTTAATGAATAAATAATTAAAAAAAGATTATAGTTATTCTATTTCCTATATTTATTGATCTCCAATATTTTTTTCTCTAGAAAATAATTGATCATTTATTTAAAATTACTTCATTAAAATCAAAAAAAAGTCAAATAACACTCAAAAAAATAATTTATCACCCCTACATAATGAATATTTAGAAATGTTTTAGTCTAGTTTTCAATTTTCCTCAATCCAATACCTTGTATTTTCAAAGAACAATAGTTGAGAAATTGAATATAACATCTCTAGTGTTTCACAAAGTGTTTCTATAATATATAATCACCAATCCTGGGGTAGAAACAACCAATTTCATGTATCCAAAATGTTTTATTTCAGATTTATTTAATTGAATCATTTTTTTTGAAATCCCTACCATCATTGTGCAATTGAAAACTCATTTTTTTCAATTAGAATATCATGCCATGAAAATGATGCGACTAATTGTCTTTAAAATGTGACCTGGTTGATCCCAAATTCCACAAAATTATTTAGTTAATTCAATTTGGTTCTGTATATCCACATTGGGATCATTTTTCATCATTATTAGCTTTCTTTTTGAATCTTAATTATTCTCATATTGATTTCTTCCCATAAAATCCATTCTAATATTAGGAAAGGACGTGTCATACTAGTATATATTGGATTTATTCACTTGCACTAGAAAACACCATTAGCACTCCTGAAACATGATTCTCCATTTTTGGTAAAAATAATCCCTATAAAGATTATCGAATTTATATTATTATTTTGAATTTTCAATACATATTTTCTTTTTTAGAATAAGATATTCTAGAGTTTATAGTTTCTTCAATGAAGAGGGAGAGTATTTCTATAATGTCCCGGTTCCAGAAGCCTCCTAGAGGCACCCCGTACCAGGTTGTTCACATGGCCTCAAGTACATTTCCCCAAATGCTAGAGGTTGTGGACTAGCAGCGAGGGCCTTGGATGTGATAGTGGGTAAATTATGCCCTCATTGGCAGAGTACACAGTGGACGTAAATAAATAACTACAATAACATAAGTAGTAAATATCCAACAATAGTAAACAGTGGAAGGCATGAATAATAATAAATGGAGCGCATGTATATATAATTAAGCATGATACATATGTCTAGGAAAATTTCCAAACAAGTCACAATGATGAAATATGGCAGTGTTAAACCAATGATAAAAAAAAGTAGATAAACTCCTCAGCATCACATGCCATAGCTTGGTCACATACTATCTATCTCTACAACCTATCAAGTACCAGAACTAGAAGGGCGTTTCGCTTATCTATTACTACAACAATATAATCTGTTTGAGCAGAAAAGCATTGACCAAATAGGGTGTGAGACTAAATCACAGTATGCAACCACCCAATGATATATGCATAACAGTTAGTGAAAATATGGCAGGTAAGGTATAGAAAGCAGTAAACAATAAAGTACTCAATAGTAAATAATCCATAGTTTCAACATCAAGCAATGGCTAATCAAACACCTAAACACAACAGGTAACCCTCTAAGATGTACTCACGACCATCCCCTATGGTCCTACCAAACCAGTACAAGAAACTCTCTTGGAAGTGCACTCGGCCTAACCCCTATGGTCTAGTATATAAAGACACTCTGAGGAAGCAGTCACAATCAATTCCCCTTATAGTCTAAGGTAGTCAGGAACTCTCTAAGGAAGCTCACACGGTCAATTCCTCTTATAGCCCCAAGGTCATGGGACATCTAAGAAAGGTCACTCTGTCAATTCCCCTTATATCCCAGGTCATTCATAGACTCTCTGAGGAAGCACTCGCCATCAATTCCCCTTATAGTCTAAACAGTTTGTGAATAAAATCAAAGACTCTCTGAGGAAGATCACTTGCTCAATTCCCCTTATAGTCTAAAGCAGACAAGGCATCTCTAAGGAATACCACTCATTCAATCCCCTTCATAGCCCCAAGTTGTCCTAGGCTCTCTGAGGATTCTCACTCGTTCAATCCCCCTTATATCCAAGAGTGATGAAAGACTCTCTGAGGAAGCTCACTTGATCAATTCCCCTTATGGTCAAGTACAAGAGGTTCTCACGGCCCTATGGAGGTCAACTAGCATAGCTATGCGATATGGCCAACAAAAACCTATAGAACTACTTGGATAATAGTATACAACAAATCAAGCATGTAAAATTACAAACTCTGCATCCAACAGCAACAGGCACGGAAAACAGGAAAAGCATCCAAAGGCTAAATAGGACCAAACGGTCATAAACAGAACATTAATGGGAAAAACACATCCAAAGCATAGCCATCACCCCTATTAATATGCATAAAAAGCTCAACACAATAAAACAACTGTGATAGGAAGTCAGCAAGGGTAAAATGGTAAACACGCAACACCTCGTTGAAGGGTATTGGTGGAATTTGCACATAATACTCAAAGACATTGAATGGAAAGGCACAAACCCCCTACATCGGCATTGGGATATTGAAATACGGGAACCTCGAAGCTTGAATTTCATTAGAACATTGAAGATCTATAGAAACGTCTAATATTTTCAACCCATGATATCTCATGAGATAATCGAAATCAAAAGATGATGCTCTTTGAAAAGAGAGAACTCACCGATGCATTTCCAACGCAACAGATGGTGTTTTATTCCAAAGATTAACGCACATTCAGAGTTTCATTAATGATCCACAGTCATACGGAGCTCCTAGATGAGACGAACGAAGAAGGGGATATTTCTGTCAATTTCACATGACCTCGGTTCATTTAATGAAAAAAAGTACACGTCATGTAATTTTGAAGTACATGGTGTGTACTCTCATTTTCGGTACTCCGCTTTAAGAGGCCTCCAATTCACTCGCACATGCCCGTGTGCGTGGCTACTACACGGCTAACACACTACCTCCTGCGGCAAGGATGTACACGGCGTGTACTCATAAAGTACATGGAATGTACTTAGAAAATTTACAGAATTTATTTTTTCCTCAAAAATGACCCGAAAAGGAAAAACATACCTAAAAAGAGGATTTGGGTTCTTAAAAACTACACCCCTTAAAGAAATTCTTCCCTGAATATCACTAGGGTGGCATAAAAGAGAAAACCCTGAACAGCTGTAGCCACTGTGATAACACGTCTACCTCCCTCTCTCAGGTCTCCTCTTGTACTCGCCCGTGCTGCCAAAGCACCCATACTAGAGGAACATACCGGCTATAGAGAACCTTTTTACTTCGATCAAAAATCTAGATAGGGTGCTCCTCGAAAGATGCGTCCACTTCCAACTCAACCACCTCTGGATGGAAAACATGAGATGGATCTGAAAAGTAACGTCAAAGCTGAGAAACGTGGGAAACATTGTGCATTGCCCGATACCTCTGAGGTAACAGCAACCGATAGGCCACTATCCCAACTCTCTCAAACACCGCAAATTGCCCAATGTACCATGGCGAAAGATTACCATATCTCTTGATCCTCTCGTTTCCCAAACTTGGTGTGACACGCAGGAAAACCTGATCCCCGAACTCGAACTCTAGAATTCATCTCTGCTGATCAGCATAAGACTTCTGTTGAGACTGTGCAGTAGCCATCCTCTTCCGAATCAACTCTATTTGATCTATGGTCTCCTGAACAAGACATCATCCCAGAAAAGCTTACTCTCCTACCTCCAGCCAACATAAGGGTGATCGGCATGGCCTACCGTACAAACCCTCATAAGGTGCTCTCTGAATAGTTTCTTGAAAACTATTTTTGTAGGAAAACTCCACAAGAGGTATATGCTTCTCCCAAGAACTTCCAAAATCCATAATGCATTCTCGAACCATATCCTTAGGTACCTGAATCATACGCTATGAAAGACCATCATTCTTAGGGTATTAAGCTATACTCAAAAGTACTGGTGTACCCGAAGCCTTCTGAAGCCCCTTCCAGACCAGAGAAGTAAAACAAGAATCCCTATCTGAAACAATTGATTATGGTACTCCATGCAGACATACAATCTCTTGGATGTACAACTGTCGCAGCTCATCAACATTGAAGGTCTCCTTGATTGGAGAGAAGTGAGTGACCTTCAAGAGTGTATCAATGACAACCCAAATTGTGTCATTCCTATGAGGTGACCTCAACAAACCGTTCCTGAAGTCCATCGCAACATCATTCCACTTACACTCAAGAATGGGTAACTACTATAAAATCCCTACTGCTCGTTGATACTCCGCCTTCAACTACTGAAAAGTGGAACACCATATGATGTAACCAGCAACATCCCTCTTCATATCAGGCCACCAATACTAATTTTGTAGGTCATGATACATCTTGGTGATGCCAGGATGAACTTCCCAAACCAAGTATTCAAAGTCACACATCAATTACTCACGTATATCTGATGGAAGACAAACTTTCTCCTGAAAATGCAAGATCTTATCCTCTCCTACAGTTCATATAGGAATAGGTTACTCTCCTGACACACATTCTATTAGGACTAGTCATTCAGAATCAGATAGATTCCTCATTCGAACTCGATCAAGAAGAGTAGAGGGAACAACTATATAATATAGAAACGTTTTCCCATGTCTGTTGTGAACCTCCGTATGTATTTCAGAGAACATAGCTACCACAAAATTCTGTCGTCTTGATTTGCTTGTATTTTAGTCCTCCTTTTCACGACCCGTCCCAGTGGGGCCTATGCCGTGACTTCCACAGCCTTCCTCCAATGGGCCAGGGGCTGGTGACTAGCACCGAGTAGGCATATTACTAAGATGGTAGGCATTTCCTAAGTACTTGTACACACGCACACATCTCCAAGCCCACAAATGCTGAAATGTAAAAAAACACTAAGGAACAAAATGTAGGCATACAACTAAACCGAACCAACAGAGTACGATAAATGGTAGAGTACTAAAAAGTAAACTGGGTTAGAATACAATCCCACCAAAAAACAAAAGTCTGAAAACAGAAAAGTAAAACCTGTGAACACAAAAAGCCACTGGGACAGCTACTCGTAGCTGTAAGAACACCTCAGCTGGTAGGGAACTCAGAAAGCTCAGTCATGTCCTGGTCCACCATGGAATCTATCAAAAGGCTACTCGTCTGAACTAGACACCAGATGTGCGGGAAAATCCTATGTAGGGGTGAGTATAACAATACTCAGTAGAGGACCCCGAGAACCACAAATAAGTACAAAAGGTAAAGGTACAATCATCTATGCACATTATATGTCTACAGATCATATAGAATAAACCAGATATAATAAAAACCCAGACCCGTGGTCCAGAGACAAGCCACAAAACCACATAGCCCCATTAGGGATTTTGTTTGAAGATTCTGTGATGCACTATTTCCGGGAGAACACACTCCACAAGACTTATAGATCTGATGATGTTTGTTGGAGAAGTGTTGTTCATTGGGAACCATCATGAGAGGTAGCTACACTCATTACCGGAGAACACTCCTGAGTGGGATGGTTACGGTAGATAGATGCACTCATTACGGGAGACACACTCTTGAGGGGGAAAGATCACAATTCACATATGAGGATAACTTCCAGGGCCATGGCGGATACCGCAACTTATCTGGATTCACTAGTTAGGTGATACACTAGTTAGGTAGCGGATCAATGCCCGGTATAATTGGTCACATCGATGCCTGACACTACCTAGGGTTATGAATGGATAAGGGATCTTGATCCAGGCCTCTCGGATGGATGCCTGACTCTATCACAGAAATTCCTGCTGAAGGGATCATACTCCTGTGTGAGGAAATGATGTATGACCTTCAGGGGAATGAGAAGAAGGGGAAATAACCCAAATTAAAGATGTCCAATATACATTGAACAAAAGGACCATGTCATTT
Source organism: Viscum album (assembly GCA_963277665.1). Classification (NCBI taxonomy): domain Eukaryota; kingdom Viridiplantae; phylum Streptophyta; class Magnoliopsida; order Santalales; family Viscaceae; genus Viscum; species Viscum album. Next base: position 380,475,834 of record OY728120.1, on the reverse strand, counting down.
CCCAAAAAGTACATAGCGTGTAGAAAAGATAAACTCTGTGTTGTCTAACCCCGATTACTGCCCGTGTACAATGGCTCGTGTCATAGGCTAGTCGTGTAGAAAAACTGAGTACATGGTGTGTAGTACGATGTACACCCCGTGTCCGAGTGACTGGGGTTGGCCCCGTGTATTCTAGTCATGTGACCGTACACGGTCATCAACCCATGTACTCCAACACGTGTAATCGGCACACGGGGTGACCTGCGCTGTTGGCCTCGCCTGGCCATGTGATGGAGTACACGGTCGTGTACTCCATCCCGAGTACATGTACCCCCTGGGTACACACCGAGTCCCGCGTAGCAACCTCTTCCATGCTGTACACGCCGTGTCACCTGAAGCCATATAGATCATCCCGTGTCTGTGTACTTCCCAAATACATGTCGAGCTTCGAGGAAAGTCCAACACACCGTGTGACTAGGGTCACACGCCGTGTGATTTTTCTATGACCTCCGAAACCCTAGTCTCTAACATTACTACACTGCGTGTTCTTTAGAAGTACACGCCATGTATTCTGGAGATTTCAAGAAATGCCGACTTTCGTCGTTGCGCCTCTGGTGATGATCCGTTTGTCAATCCGGCCATCTGATCACCGCGAAACATCTAGGTTTCAGTCTCCATGACACCACAATGCTGCTCCTGATGTTTTCAGACATTCTATCGGTCCTGGAAACATGTTTTTATCTTCCCGCGTGAAGAATGCGTGAAGAACGCCCTTTTCCGATCTAGTCTGATTCGTCATCCTCCATAATCGTCGCACCTCTGTGAGGTCGTTGCGGTGTAGAACCCTCGAATTGGGATCATTGCATCGCAGAACGTATGTGAAATGATCTGTTTTTCTTCTCCCCATGAAGAACACGAAGAACGCGCGATAAGATGGAAAAAGGGGGAGAAATCCAATAAACAAAGTGAGGAACGAACCTCTGCCATCGTTTGTCACGGTATTGATCCGCTCCTGTTAGCAGGGAAAGATGGAGAATGTATCAACAATAAAAAAAACATCATGGATCAATTCCCTGAATTATCCTGATAAAACCCTCATGCCGAGATGAATGAATCTGCGGATCAACTTGTTCGTCGTTGATCCGCGTTCGTCTTTTAAAAATCAAAAACAGGGAAAAGAATTCAAATAACAAACACCTACCTTTAGAAAATATATATCTTCAATGAAGGTTTTTCACTACCATCATCGTCGAGATCCTTAAAATTCGTTTGTGAAGCGATTCTTGACTTCGATCTTTTGTCATTCGTCGCCGAGAGTTTGCTCCAACGCCGCGCAGATTCTGCAGAGGTTCTTCTCAAACGTCGCCCACGAGCAACATTCGATTATCCCAATAAAAAGGGAAACGTGTTTGGAACTTAATTACATGGCGGTATTAATGAGTCCAACTTTCCATTTTTGCATAATCATGACGCGTCATTAATTTAGGAAAAAACTATGCCATTTACCACACTACAGCGGATGTTTCATTAAAAGAAATAAAATAAACTTGTGAATTTATTTTATTTCATTTTACTTTAAAACGTCTGGACATTATCTTTTTTCCTCGACCCGTGCTGGTCGAGGTTAGGCTCATTATTAGGTAAATTCATCGTTCCGGACACAATGGTGCCCTCAGATATTTAATCCGGTCATTTGTTTGCAAACTGCCACAACCGCGCCCAAGTGCCATCTCACTTAAATTAAAAAATTTCAAACCATCATTCCGAGCTCACTGGACCTCGGAATGATGTGCCATTTTCATGCCCAATCTCGAAATAATTCCATATAATATTTAAAAATAATAAACCGAAATATCCGAGACATTACAGTCTCCCCACCTTGGGGCTTTACGTCCCCGAAAATCCAAAATAAAGGCTACCCAAAAAGATGAGGGTACTTGGAACGAATCTAGGCCTCCCACTCCCACATGCTCTCCTGAAGATTCTTGTGCTGCCACCAGATGTGCACCAAGGTAATCGATCGCCCACAAAAGATCCTCTCCTTCCAATCCTCCATCTCTACTGGGTACTCAACAATGTTCACCCCATACTCAATGTCTAGCTCACCCCAGTCGATGACATGCGACGGGTCGTGCATGTACCTCCTCAACTGCGACACTTGGAAGATATCGTGCACCCGATGCAGCTATGGTGGTAAAGCTAGGCGGTATGCCACCTATCCCACTCTTCACAGTATCTGGAAGGGTCTGATGTACCTCAGAGATAGATTGCCACCCCGACCAAATCTCTGTAACCCTTGTCGAGGTGAGACTCAAAGAAAGACGTGGTCTCCCTCTTCGAACACCAGAGGTCTCCGTCATCGGTCAGTATTGGACTTTTTTCAGATCTGTGTAGTCTTCATATACTCCCAGATGATCTGCACCTTCTCTATGGTAGCTTGCACCATCTCTGGACCCATGAGTGCTAACTCTCCAGGATCAGTCTAGCAAAGCGGTGACCGACAGGGTCTCCCATACAAAGCCTCGAATGGTGCCATACCAATGGTGGAGTGGTAGCTGTTTTTGTACACAAACTCCACCAGTGGTAGGTGGTCCTCCCAGCTACAACCAAATTCCATGATACAAGCTCGAAACATATCCTCCAGAACATGAATGGTCCACTCCGTCTGACCGCCAGTCTGGAGATGGAACGTCGTGCTCAAGCGTAGCTGAGTTCCAAAAGCCTCCTGAAATACCTTCCACAACCGGGATGTGAAGCGGGTATCTCAGTTTGAGACTATAGTCTAGGAGACACCATGAAGACGAACTATCTCATGCACATAGATAAGTCCCAAGCACTCTACTGAACTATGGTCTCTGATAGCTAGGAAGTGGGGAGACATGGTGAGTTGGTCAACGATCACCCAGATGGAATAACGCCTCTTGGATGTCTGTGGTAGGCCTATCATGAAGTCCATAGATATTACATCCTAATTCCACTCTGGAACTTCCAGGGGTTGAGCTAATCCCGCTGGAACCTTGTTCTCAGCCTTCACCTACTGGCATGTGAGGCATCGAGAAACGATATCCGCTATTTCCTTCTTCACTCCTGACCACCAGAACTGTGGTCAGAGATCCTAGTATATCTTTTCCACCCCAGGATGTACCACCAAAGGGGACGTATGAAAATCCCTCAGGACCTCCTCCTGAAATTCCACTAGTACAACAGTGCATCCTCTGAAAAGAAGCATGTGATCCCCATCTTGTGAATATCGATTAGGAGCATGTCATGTGGATAACTGATCACGTAAAGCCACAGAGTCGACATCCCCAAGAGGTGCCTCCCTAACTGTCTATAAGAGTGAAGGGGTGATAATCATTGAATGTAGGTAAACTGTATCCTCTCCATCCATGAAGGATAATTATAACACGGCTAACTCTTGTGTCGCCTCACTCAACAACTGTGAGATCGACCATCTTTTAAGAGCATCCTCCACCTTATTACCCTTTATAGGAGTATATATGATCTCAAAATCATAGTCCTGGAGAAACAATGGCCATTGTCTTTGCCACAGATTCAGGTCTTGTTGGGAAAATAAGTACTTGAGGCTCTTTTGGTCAAAGTAGACAATAAACTGCTCGCCCATCAGGTAGTGTCGCCACATCTTCAATGAAAAGACTACCGCTGCCAACACGAGATCATGGGTCGCGTATTTCTACTAATGTGGCCTAAGCTGGAGCGAACCATAAGCAATCACCACAAGCCGCTACATCAGGACACAACCAAGACCGGTTCCTGATGCGTCGCAGAAAACTACATACTCGATGCCCTCCTCATGAAATCTCAAGAATGGGGTGCTCGCCAGACTGTGCCTCAACTGCTCGAAAGCCTACTGGCATTTCTCTTTACATACGAAGGGTTTCCCCTTCTTGGTCAGGGCTGTCATCAGTGATGATATCCGGGAGAAGTCAGGGATGAATCTCTAGTAATATCCTGCCAACCCAAGGAAGTTATGCACCTCTGTCACGCTCCGAGGTGGATCCCATGCTAACACAGCCTCCACCTTGGCTGGGTCCATAGATACTCCATCTTCTAAGATGACATGTCCCAGAAAGTGGACCTCTTAAATCTAGAACTGGCACTTTGAGAGCTTCCTATAAAGATGATTCTCCCAGAGCACGTCTAGAACCATCTGCAGGTGTCTCGCGTGCTCCTCCTCTGACGCCGAGTACATGAGGAGGTCGTCGATTAAGACCACCACGAACCAGTCTAAGTACGGTTGGGAGATCCGGGTAATCAGCCCCATGAACACTGCTGGGGCATTTTTCAGACCAAAAGGCATCACCATGTACTCATAGTGACCATAGCAGCATCTGAAAGTTGTCATCGATATATCCTTGTCCCGCACTCATAACTGGTGATAGCCTGATCGACGGTCAACCTTAGAGAACCGCTTTTCCCCTATTAGCTGATCGAAGAGGTCATCAATTCTTGTAAGTGGATACTTGTTCTTCAAAGTCACCTGGTTCAGGCACCAGTAATCCACGGACAACCTTAGACTCCCGTCTGCCTTCTTGGAAAACAAGACTGGGGCCTCCTAGGGTGAAACACTAGGTCTCATGAAACCCTTGCTCTATAAATCCTACAACTGCATTGTCATCCCGCGATGCTCTGTGGGAGCCATTCGGTATTTTGATGAAGAAATTGGTATAGTCCCGGGGTGTATGTCGATGCAGAAGTCGATTTCTTGGAAGGGAGGAAATCATGGAACATATTTGGCAAAGATGTCCTCATACTCCGCCACCACTGTTGGGAACTAAGAGCTCACAACAGCTACTGCTCTAAGGGTAAGGCTAGCCAACTCATGAGTTATCAGCTGAACCCTCCTATGAATGAGCCCATTTTGTGCTGCCTGGGTTTCCTTTTCTTCAACAAAGGAAAACCTCATTCCATCACGGCGGACACACTGCACTCTTCGCCTAAAATAGTCAATCTGGGCATGGAACGAAGATAACCAATCCATACAAAGAATGACATCGTAAGGCCTTGACACTACCACCAAGTGGTTCCAACCAAAACGCTCACATCCAAGGGAATGATCACACTGTCTAAAAAGGTGTGTGATCGTCGAGTCTCCTCCCATAGGTGTCTCCAAACGTAAGGATTGAGTGAACAGTTCTACTGGAATCTCGAGGTTTTGTACAACAATGTGGCTATAAAGGAATGAATGGCACCTATGTCTATGATTACAGCATCTAAAGTAGAAAAGACACAGATCGTACCTCGAATCATCCCTGGAGCCCCTGGGTCGTATTCCTCGACCGCATGCAGCTATCCCCGCCCCTATACCCCAGCTCATTGAGCCTAGTGCGGACCTCCTGGGGGTGGTGGTGGAAGTAAATCGAAGTGTCTGCCACCACCTGCAACTCTCACTACTCCTCTTCCACGTCTGCTGCCTGACGGGTCTTCAGGTTCTTTTCTCTACCTCTACCTCAGTGGTCCGTCCACCGCTTCCCTGTCAGCAGCTCGACGGGTCAGGAAATCTCTAGCGAGATGTCCCCTACTGACGCATGTGTATCATCGCTTCTCCCTAGGATGACTGTATTAATCCTGAGAGCCCTGGACTGTTGATCCCATGTCCTAGGTCCTCCTATGACGTTTCCCACATCTAGATCCTTGAGCCTGACGTCGGCTCCCCGCTGCCAGGGTCACCGCAACTGTCTGCCTACTGCTGACTGCCGACGGCTGTCTCTGCTCCACCAAGAAACTCTTGATCACCATGTCCTTCTCGAGAGCTCCAGCATAAGTTGATATGCATTGAGGCATGAAACTTGCTCAGATGTCATGTATTCTACCTTTCTCAAAGGTCCGAGATATGAAGTACTGATGCCTGACCATATCCCTCGAGTATCGGGTGAGGATGGTGATCCTCGATGAATAGTCAGCTACTGTCATAGTGCCCTGTTAGAGCTGAAGAAGCTCCTGGATGCGTACATCTCTTAGCGTAACAGGAGAGAACTCCTCCATAAAGATTCGCTCTCACTCCATCCACTAAAGGGTCTCCTCGTCGTACATCTGTGTGGTCAGACTCCACCATCGTCCTGCCGAACCCTAAAGAAGGATTGCTCCTAGGATCATCAACTGGTCTGCTGGTGTCGTCAATATACGGAAAACTCTAGCCACCGCCTCAATCCAGTCCTTAGCCGCCTGAGGGTCGGACTCACCTCGGAACCTTGGGGGTCTTTGTCACTGGAACTCATGGATTGCGCTAAGCCTGCGCTCCTCGCCAATTGGTACTGCAGGTACCATTGGTGGCTCCACTGGTGATGGCATAATTGGTGCACCACCTGGTGGAAACACCTGGGGAACTGGTCCCTGTATCAAATCCTCGTCACTGAGGGGGTCATCCTCGTGATCATGCTGCTGAATCCTAGTGGCTAAGTGTCACAAAGGCATCTTATAAGGAAACAAGATGTACCATCGTCAAAGAGTATATCTGGATAGCTGACACAAAGGACATAGAAAACAAAAATCATTCGTATATGATGTGTGTACCTTTTATTCCCCCACAACCCGTGTTTTCATGTACTGAGTGGAAAATCATGTTATTAGAGTCCTGGTGTATGGATACGTCGACCGCCACACCAACACTAAAGTCTCTGGCCTGAAAGCTGATCCTAAAACACATAACATTGTTTCTCCAAACCAAACTCACAGACTCTTGTTCCTAAGGTAGAACCGACCACCTCTTATACAACTCTGTCATGACCCGTACCAGTGGGGCCCGCGCTGTGACTCCCCAAGTCCTCCTCCAATAGGCCAGGGGCTAGTGACTAGCACTGAGTAGGCATATTACTAACATGGGAGGCATTTCTTAAGTACATGTACACACACACACATCTCCAAGCCCACAAATGCTGATATGTAAAAAAACACTAAGGAACAAAATGAATACATACAACTAAACCCAACCAAAAGTGTACGACAAAAGGTAGAGTACTAAAAATTAAACTGGTCTAGAATAAAAGCCCACAAAATAAAAAAGTCTCAAAACTGTAAAGTCCAACCTGTGAACACAAAAAGGCATTGGGAATGCTACTCGTAGCCATAAGAATGCATCGGCCAGTAGGGAACTTAAAATTCTCGGTCTTTTCCTGGTCCGCCCTGGACAATATGAAAAGGATGCTCGTATGCACAGGACACCAGTTGTGCGGGAAAAGCCCATGCAGGGGTGAGTATTACAATACTCAGTAGAGGACCCTGAAAACCACAAAGCAGTATAATAAGTAAAGGCACAGTCAGGTATGCACAATATATGTCTACAAAACATATAAATCAAACCAGATATACTCAAAACCCAAACCCGTGGTCTAGATACAAGTCACACAACTTCATACCCCCGTTAGGGATTCTGTTCTAAGATTCCGTGATGCACTCGTTCTGGGAGAACACACTCCATGAGTCTTATAGCTCTGATGACATTCGTCCGAGAAGTGATGTTCGTTGGGAACCGTCATGAGATGTAGCTGCACTCATTACGGGAGACACACTCTTGGGTGGGATGGTTACAGTAGATAGATGCACTCAATACGGGAGACACACTCCTAAGTGGGAAAGATCATGATACACAGATGAGGATCACTGCCAGGGCCATGGCGGATACCGTGACTCATCCCAATTCACTAGTTAGGTGATACATCAGCTAGGTATAGGATCAATTCCTGGTAGAGTTGGTCACGTCGATGCCTGACTCTACCTAGGGTCATGAATGGATAGAGGATCTCAATCCGGGCCTCTCGGATGGATGCCTGACTCTATCACAGAAATACCTGCTGAAGGGATCATACTCTTGTGTGAGGAAAAGATACATGAACTTCAGTGGAACGATAAGAAGGGGCACTAACCCAAATAAAAGATGTCCAAGATACGGTGAACAGGAGGACCATGCCATTTCCCAAAAATTACGCGGCGTGTTGAAAAGATACACTACGTGTTGTCTGACCCCGGGTACTGCCCGTGTACAACGGCCCGTGTCATTGGCTGGTCGTGTAGAAAAACTGAGTACACGGCATGTATTACGATTTACACACCGTGTCCAAGTGATTGGGGTTGGACCCATGTACACTGGCCATGTTCTCGTACAACAACATCAACTCGTGTACTCCAACCTGTGTAATCGGCACACGGGGTGACCCGCGTTGCTGGCCTCGCCTGACCATGTGATGGAGTACACCGTTGTGTAATCCATCCCATGTCCGTGTACCCCCTAGGTACACGCCGAGTCCTGTGTAGCCACCTCTTCCATGTTGTTCACGCCGTGTCACCTGAAGCCGTGTAGATCATCCTGTTTCCGTGTACTTCCCAAAGACACACCGAGCTTCGGGAAATGTCCAACACGTCGTGTGACCAGGGTCATACACCGTGTGATTCCTCTTTGACCCCTGAAACCCTAGTCATCACCATTACTACACGGTGTGTTCTTCTGAAGTACACGCCATGTATTCTGGAAATTTCCAGAAACGCGGACTTCCGCCGTCGTGCCTCCGGTGATGATTCGTTCGTCGATCCGGTCGTCGTATCACCACAAAACATCCTGGTTTCAGTCGGCCGGACACCAAAAAGTTTCTCCCGATATTTTCGGACCTTTGATCGACCCCAAAAACTTGTTTTGATATTCCCGTGCGAAGAACGCTCAAAGAAAACCCTTTTCAAATCCGGTCTGATTCGTCGTCCGCCATCATCGGCGCACCTCTATGAGGACGTTGCGGTGTCGAATCCTTGATTTGGGATCGTTGCATCGCAGAACGGATGTGCAAAGATCTATTTTTCTTCACCGAGTGAAGAATGCGAAGAACACGCGAGAAGAAAGAAAAAGGGGGAGAAATCCAATAAACAAATTGAGGAACGAACCTCCGCCGTCGTTTTTTACGACATTGATCCGCTCCTCTTAGCAGGCTTAAATGGAGAAAGAATCATCAATAACAAAAAAACATGGATCAATTCCCCAAATCATCCAGACAAAACCCTCCCACAGAAATGAAAGAATTGGCGGATCAACTTGTTCGTGGTTGATCTGCATTCTTCGTTTAGTAATCAATAACGGGGAAAAGAATTCAAATAAAAACCCCTACATTTATAAAGGATCGATCATCGATGAAGGTGTTGAACTGCTGTCATCATCGAGATCCTTGAACTTCATTGGAACAACAATTCTTGACTTAGATCTTTCGTCATTCATTGCTGAGAGTTTGCTCCAATGCCACACAGATTCTGGAGAGGTTCTTCTCAAACGTCTCCTACGAGCAACATTTGATTATCCCAATAAAAAGGGAAACGTGTTTGTCACTTAATTACATGGTGGTATTAATGAGTCCAACTTTACATTTTTGCGTAATAATGATGTGTCATTAATTTAGGAAATAGTTGTGTCGTTTACCACGCTGCAGTGGATGTTTCCTTAAAAGAAATAAAATAAACTTGTGAATTTATTTTATTTCATTTTACTTTAAAACTTCTAGAAATTAACTTTTTCCCTCAACCCATGCCGGTAGAGGTTGGGATCATTATTAAGTAATTTCATCGTTCCTGACACAATGGTGCACTCAGATTTTTAATCCGGGCATCCGTTTGGAAACTGCCACAACCGCGCACAAGTGCCTGCTCACTTAACTCAAAAAAGGTCAAACCACCATTCTGGGATCACTGGACCTCAGAATGATGTGCCATTTTCGCGCCCTATCTCAAAATAATTCCATATAATATTCAAAAATAATAAATGAAAAAAAACAATACATTACACTCATGGTCAATGCATTATCCACCGCATTTCCCTTCCCAAGCGTATAGGCAAACTCAAAGTCAAAAGACTCTAGGTACTCAACCAACCTGCGCTATCTCAAATTCAGATCACACTGATTGGATATGTACTTGATAAATTTGTGGTTGGTCAAAAACACAAAAATGATCTCCTAGAAGATAATGTCCCAAATATCGTAGGGCATGAACAACACCTTTAAACTCTAGATCATGCCTCGAGTAATTCCTCTCATGTGGCCTCAACTACCGAGACTCGTACGCTATGACTCCATCTCCCTACATAAGCACAGCTCCCAGCCTGATACCTGACACATCACAGTAAATATTATAGCTCTTGCAAAAATCTGTTAAGACCAGTATTAGTGCTGAAGTCAACCTCCCTTTCATCTTTTGAAAGGCTGACTCACAACAATTTGACCATGAGATCTTCGCACCCTTATTATTCATACATGTCAGCAGTCTTGATAAGCGTGAAAAGTTTTGTATGAAACATATTTACTATCCAACCATCCATAGAAAACTCTGCACCTCAAAGACATTCTTCAGATTCTCTCAGGAAACAACAACTCTCACTTTGTCCAGGACTACTAATACTCCTTCCACTGAGATAATATTACCCAAAAAGTAAATATGATCCATCCAAAAGTGGCACTTTGAGATCTTAGCATGTAATTGATTATCCTTTACTGTACTCAAAACAATATCAAGATGGTAGCATGGTTGTGTAGTGTAACATCCCGGATCTGGAGCCACTCCACTGGTGCCCCGTACCCGGTTCTCCACAAGACCTGAAGCACGTTTCTCCAAAAGCCAGTGGCTTCCGACTAGCAGCGAGGGCCTTGGTAAGTTATTGGGGAAGCTTTTCCCTCATTCGGTAAGGTATATAAGGTAAGGATAACAATAGTAAATAGCGGAAGCAGTAAACAATATGCAACAAATGAAACCAAACAGTGGAAAGAATGAATATATAGTAATCGTGATAAATAGGTTGCAGGTACAAGTTTCTAAGGATGCAGAAAACATAACAATGTGCTGAAATACAAGTAAAAAAAATACTAAAATAACAGAACCTCTTGCAGCATCGAAAGCCTAATCTTGGTCCCTTTTTCCCTAGCTCCATGAAATCAAGTAATGGAATTCGATGCGCGCTTTCCCTTATCTATACCTGCAACAACGAAGTCTGCTTGGGCCCAAAAGCATGCCCTAAATAGGGTGTGAGATACAATCCTAGTAGGCAATCACCCAAAGATTTGTGCCTAATAGTCAATGAATACAACACATGTAAAAGTGCAGGAAGCAGTAAACAGAAAATCACACAGCAGCTACGATCAACAGTTCTAGCATATAAGGTACACAATTAAACAACCAGCAACACGTAGAAAATAGGTAACCCTCTGGGTAGCATTCACAACCTAACCCCTAGGGTTCAACCTACAAGTACTAGAAACCCCCTAGGAGGCACACAGAGTCTCACCCATTTAATTCAGCGAAGAGTATACTTTCTGAGGAAGCACTCACTGTCAATTATCCCTATAGTCTCATAACGTACTAAAGGCTCTATGGGGAAGCACTCAACGTCTCATTCCCCCTGTGTCCCGCGTCGAGGAACTATAGACTCTCTGAGGAAGCACTCATCTTGAATCCCCCCTGTGGTCTCGCTTTGTAAATTAAAGACACTCTGGAGAAGCCCTTATATCCATTCTCCCTATGGCCTACTACACTAGGTTCTCACAGTCCTGTGTGAAAATAAACATGCTAAGCGCGCGTGTATCGTCTAATTAAACCTCAAAACTACTTGGCTATCATTCTAATTCTCAACAACATAACAAGGCAATAGTTCCACTATCCTACAACTAGGCATGGAAACTGGAAAATTCCAAACAAGAAAAACCTGCATGGAAACATTCAGAGTATAGAAAAAACTACTCTATTCACAAAGGTAAACCTTTACTATAGCAATCAAGCAAGAAGGTAATCAATCAGGGGAAAATAGAGAAAACACACATTTACCGTTCAAGAGAATTGGCATAATTTCACCAAATACTCAAATACTTCCTACAAAAAGGGAAAAACCACCTACCTCAATCCTTGGAGATAGATATACGTGAACAACAACTATATATTCTCTTTAGAATGTAGTAGATATGAGAAAACGTCTAAAACACATAAACCACGATAACTTGATAAGGAGGAGGAATTGGAAAACAAGCCTCAATATGAAGGAAGAAATCACCACTGTGATTCCAACGCAGTCGACCATACTCGATTCGGAGAACAGACAGAGAGGTGGGGGCTCATCGAAGATTCGCGGATCCTCAGCGCTCTCGGACAAACGGGACCTCGAAGAAGACATTTCTGTGTGTGAGGCGCGACCCCGGTCTGTTTAGTGAAAAAAAAGGACATAGCGTGTACTTTTAGAGTACAGGGTGTGTACCAAGTCCTTCCATACTCCGCCAAAATTGTCCTCCACGTCACCGCTACACACCGTGTGTGTGACCCGGACACGACCAATACACGGCTTCGAGCGGGAAGAGACTACATGGTGTGTACTCATAATGTACATGGTGTGTACTTAAAAAATGTCCAGAAACATTATTTTTCTCCAAAACTCCAGAAAAAAGAAAGGCATACCTGTAATGAAGATCCGGGTTCTTTCAAACTTCCCCCTTAAAGAAATTCATCCCCGAATTTCTCTAGCAATGCGTAGAAGAAGAAACCCTGAACAGCTCTAGCCACTGCGATCGTACATCGGCCTCCCTCTCCCAGGTCTCGTCTTGTACTCGTCCATGCTACCATAGCACCCGTACAAGAGGGACAGACCGCCCACAGAGAACCTTCGTACGACGATCGACAATCCGGATGGGAAGCTCCTCATACGATGCATCTGCTTCGAGCTCCACCTACTCGGGCTGAAATACATGAGACAGGTCTGAAAAGTAACGTTGGAGCATAGATATGTGGAAGACATCGTTCATGGCTCGGTACCTCTAGGGTAACTGCAACCGATAGGCGACCGGACCAACTCTCTCCAAAACCTCAAACGGCGCGACGTACCGCGGTGGAAGCTTGCCCTATCTCCGAATCCTTTTGTGTCCCAACCTCAGTGCGACATGTAGGAAAACCTGATCCCCTACCTCGAACTCCAGAGGTCATCTCTACTGATCAGCAAAAGGCTTCTGCTAAGATTGTGCTATATCTATCCTCTTCCGAATCAACTCTATCTGCTCAGAGGTCTCCTGAACAAGTCGAGGTCCCAGAAAAGCTGCCTCTCCTACCTCTAGCCAGCATAAGGGTGATCGGCATGGCCTACTGTACAAAGCCTCATATGGTGCCATCTGAATAGTCGCCTAAAAATTGTTTCTATAGGAGAAATACACCAGAGGAATATGCTTCTCACAAGAACTTCCAATGTCCAAAATGCAAGTTCTGAGCAAATCCTCTAGCACCTGGATCGTACGCTCGGACTAGCCATCTGTCTGGGGATGGTATGCTGTACTCAAAAGTACTTGTGTACCCAAGGCCTTCTAAAGTCCCTGCCAGAACGGAGAGGTAAAATGTGCATCCATATATGAAACAATAGAGTGTGGAACTCCATGAAGACGAACAATCTCTATGATGTACAATTGTCCCAGATCATCAACACTGAAGGTTTCCTTGTTCGGCAAGAAATTTGCAACCTTTGTAAGCCTATGGACAACAACCCAAATAGCATCACTCCCCCGAGGTGACCTTGGTAACCCGGTCACGAATTCCATCACAACATTGTTCCACTTCCACTCTGGAATGGGTAATTGCTGCAAAAGTCCCGCTGGTCGCTGATGCTCGGCTTTCACCTGCTGACAGGTAGAACATCTCATTACAAAACTAACAACATCCTTCTTCATACCTGGCCACCAGTACTGGCAATGAATATCCCGATACATCTTGGTGACGCTAGGATGAACTACCAAAACTGAGGAATGAAAATCCTGCATTAGAAACTCGCGTATGTCTACTGGCACCCATACGCGTCCCTAGAAATACAAGATCTCATCATCTCCCACTGTCCATCTAGGAAGAGGGTCCTCCCCTGACATGCTCTCCTGCAGGACTAAGACTTTTGAGTCTGATAGCAGCCTCATCCGTACCTGATCAAGTAGTATAGAGGTAATAGCTAGATAAGATAGGAATGTATGTCCCTGTCTGTCGGGCACCTCCAGATGCATCTTATAGAACAGAGCCATAAGCTGCCACTCACTACTGGTGTCCGAATCTGCCTGATCTTGAGTTCTCTTGCTTAAAGCATCTGCCACTGCGTTACCCTTTCCCAGTGTATAGGCAAGCTCAAAATCAAAAGACTTATGATACTCGACCCACCTGTGCTCCCTCAGATTCAGATCACGCTGAGTGAAGATGTACTTCAGATTATTGTGGTTGGTGAAAACCAAAAAGTGCTCTCCCAGAAGGTAATTTCTCCAATAGAATAAGTCATGAACAACAGCTGCCAACTCCAGAACGTGTGTAGGGTAGTTCCTCTCATGTGGCCTCAACTGCTGAGACCCATATGCAACGACTCCATCTCCCTACATAAGCACATCTCCTATTCTGATACCTGAAGCCTCACAATAAACAGTGTAACTCTTGCCTAGCTCTGGAAAGACTAGTATCGGTGCTGACGTCAACCTTCCCTTTATCTCTGGAAAGGATGACTCACAAGAATCTGACCATAAGAACTTCACCCCCTTCATGTTCAGACCTGTCAAAGGTGCTGCTAGGCGTGAAAAGTCCTGAATAAAGCGTCTGTAGTATCCAGCCAGCCCTAGGAAACTCCGTACCTCAAAAACATTATTCGGCTACTACTAGGAAACTACATATCTCACTTTATCTGGGTCCACAGATACTCCTGCCTCTGAGATGACGTGACCCAAGAAGTGAATCTGATCCATCCAAAAGTGGAACTTCAATAGTTTAGCATAAATCTGATGCTCTCTCAGTGTACTCCTAACGATCTCAAGAAGTGTGGCCTGGTTGTGTTGAGTGTGATAGTACTCCAAGATATCGTCAATGAAGACCATGACAAAGGAGTCCAAGTAAGGATGGAACACTCGGTTCATCAGAGCCATTAAAATTGCAGGCGTGTTAGTGAGACTGAACGACATGACTATATACTTGTATAGACCATACCTACTCTTGAAGGCTGTCAGAGGTATATCTGATTGTCTTACACACAACTGATGATAACCAGTACTCAAGTCGATCTTCAAGAACATCCGGGATCCTCGAAGCTGATCAAAGAGGTCATCAATACTCAGTAAGGGATATCAGTTCTTGACCGTCAACTGGTTCAGCTTCCGATAATCTACATAAAGCTGAAAGGTACCGTATGACTCTTTTACAAACAGGATAGGAGAACACCAAGGAGAAGTACTGGATTGGATGAAACCCTTGGTCTATAACTCCTCCAACTACTTCTGAGCTCCTGCAACTCAGGTGTAGCCATCCTATAAGGTGGAATGGACACCGGTGCCGCTCCTGGGACAAGCTCAATCGAGAAGTCTACCTCACGCTCTGGTGGAAACCCTGAAAATTCATCTAGAATGACATCCCTGAAAGGATCCACCACTGGAGGAAAGTCCAACTGCGAAGTCCCCTAATCATCTAGATAAAGACAAGAAATCAGGGCTTTCACCCATCCCATCCCATGATGCTCGAGTCCTACTCGACTCACCTGAACATCCCATTCACCTCTATGAAGAAAAGACTCACCCTCAGGTCAAACGAAACTCACTCTACGGTGATAATAGTCGACGGTTTCTTGGAAGGAAACCAACCAGTCCATCCTAAGAATGACATCATAGCCTGTCATCTCTAGGATGTAGATATCCCATAAGAAAAGATACATTGTAGCCTCTAGAGGGCACTCTCTACACTGACGTACACTAGATGTCCTCATCCCCAAAGGTGTGACTAGGGTCAACAAGTCGGTAGAAGAAAATACATAGAGCCCAAGGCTCTCCACAACAGAAACAAAGATAAAGTTATGCGTAGCACCAGTATCGAAAAGAGATAAAGATAAAACTGAGGCTAATAAAATCGTACCTCGAACTGTAGAAGGGCTGAGATCCTTCCCCTGATAGGTCTGCTCCACGGTGAAAGACTGGCCTGCTCCGCGGCCCCACGTCCCTGGCTGACCACTCTGAGCTGATCCACCTTGCTAGTGTTGAGGGACCGGTGGATGACCGCCACAGCCTCAACCTCCACCTCAGCCCGAACAACCTAAAGAACTCCAGTTCCCCGACTGGTGAGAAACTGGTGGTGCTTCTCTTGAACGAGAAGTCATGGAATAACCCCAGTCACTAGCTTCTGGTGAGAATACCTAGTAGAAACGATAAAGGTGACCCATCTTGCTGCAAGATTAGAACTCCATGGGGTCCCTTTGGCACTGCGGCCTCATGTGCCCTGACCGGCCACACTGGTATCATATCACCTGGCTGTCTGACGATGCATCCCGCTTCCTCGGATCACCACGCGTAGACTCCCTACAGCGCTTCTAGCTGTCATCTGGAGGAAAACAAGCTCTTGAAGTAGAACCGCCCTGGCTCTCAGCTCCGGAGTCTCTCAGATTGTTCTCCACAATCAGCGCCTGGTTGATGATGTAAGTGATGGAAGTCAACTGGAAGATGTTCACCTGTGAGCGGATCTCCTGCCTGAGACCATCCTCGAAAATCCTTTCTAAGAACAGCCCACTCCCATCTCAGAGGGGTGTGAAATTATGCAGCTCGGTGAAACGAGAGGAATTCTCCAGGATAGAAAGAGTGTCCTACTCTAAGCTCATGAACTCCCGGGCTCGGTCGGCCCCCAGGGTCTCCGGGTAGAAGTAGTCATAGAATAGGCACTGGAATTCCTCCCAAGAAATAACCTGCTGATGACCCGCCTATGAGATCACGTCCCACCACCTTTTGGCAGAGTCTCGTAGCATGTAGGTAGAAAGATTGACCCGCCTCTCTGGAGGTGTCTCCAGATGCTCGAGATAGTTAGCATGGCTTCCAGCCCTGACTCTGCAGCCTGTGGTCCTCCTTCCCCTGAGAAAGTGGGAGGATGATTCTATTGAAAAACCCGCGTCAATTCTTCCATAGTCGAGGCATGAGGTGGTGCTTTCTGAAAGTTCTGCATCATACTCATAAAACCATCCCTAAAACACGCATCAGAACCTTCAACTGGTATGACAGATGGTGCCAAGGCTGTCCCGACTGGAGGACCAGCAGGAAGTCCCTGATCAGCCATATCTAGCATCTGATCACTGCCTGATGACAGACGTACAACCAGAGGACGTCTTGTAGGCATAGCTTTGAAAGATCAAAAGCATACCTTAGATTAGAAAAACAAGGACAGAAAACACAAGAGTACAGAACGGGAATAGGGGAAGGAAAACACACAAGTTTACAAAACACGACTACACCGTGTGTATAAAAATAACACGGAGTGTCTTCTTAAGCCACTGACATGGGCGTGTACCCCTTCTCTACAGGTCATGTGACACCTCAAACTACACGGCGTGTTGACCCCACACACGGCTTGTACTTGAGAACTATTCCAATGCCCAAGTCTGATTACACAGCTACCCCACATGGTCTGACTTAACACGAGACTACACGACATGTCTTAAACAACACGGTGTGTACTAGACAAGGCTTTGGTGGCCCGTGTTATTAAATTCACGGCCGTTAACACGGCTGGACCTTACACGGCATGTTTCGAACAAACACGGTGTGTATAGGTGAAGGTGACATCATCTTGTGTTGTTCGTGACATGGCCAGGTACCTGAACAAGACTACACGGCATTCTCCTAAAATATAATGGAGTTTCTATGGGAAGGTAAAGTCGACCTGTGTTTTGCGTGACACGGCCGTGTACCTAGATAGGACTACACAACCTGTTCCATTACAACACGATTTTTTCTACTCGAGCTTCCCCGACCTGTGTGGTTAGTGACACGGCCGGGTACACGGCTCCAAACTACACGGCGTATACCTACCGTACATGGTGTGTTCCTGAAGTTATTTCTACAATAGTGTGTCCCTCCTCACACGGTCAGTGACACGATCTAAAAACTACATGACCTGTAGTCAAAAGTACACACCATGTATTCTGGGGTTTTCTGGGTAGTAGGTCAGAAACTACATAGAATCCTAGAAAACACAGAAAGAATGTCAAAGAGGTTCCAAATTCCAATTCATGTGGGCCCATACTCCCCAGAAATCAAAACTTGGTGTTCATTTAAGAAAGGTAGAATACAACCAATCCTCTAACAAGGCAGCAGATATTCTATCAATCATATATCACAATAGCATGCATAATCTACAAAAGGTCTATCACAACAGAATGCAATCGCTAATGAACCCTAAATGACATGGAAAGAATGCGTGGCATGTGATTTCTAACAAGCTTATATATGATTCATGAGATGGGATACCATCATCTCATCAGGTTGTGACAGAAATAGAACCGCGATAGAAAAAAACAATAACACAGGACATCTTAAATCACTCTAGGTGAAATCATATCATCCGTAAATATCAAAACCAGAAAACTGTAATAAATGAGGTAGTATGGATTTTCCCTGTACACGGGTTAGCTACTCCCAGGCATAGCTTAACACCAAGTACTAAATCCGTCCTACCGCTAGCTAAAGTCTCCAAACAGAAAATCATGAGAAAAGAACAACGCTCTGATACCACTTTGTAAAATCTTGGTTCTAGAGCCCCTCCACTGGTGCCCCATACCTGGTTCTCCACATGACCTCAAGCACGTTTCCCCAAATTCCAGAAGTTGCTGACTAGCATCGAGGGAATTGGGAAGTTATTGGGGAAACTATGATCTCATTCGTTAAGGTATACAAGGTAAGGAAAACAACAGTAAATAGTAGAAGCAGTAAACAATATGCAACAACTGAAACCAGATAGCAGAAACAATGAATATATAGTAATGATGATAAAGATACAGCAGGTATAAGTTTCTAAGGAAGCAGAAAACATAACTACGTGCTGAAATACAAGTAAAACAAAGTACTAAAATAACAACAACTCCTGCAGCATCGCAAGCCTAATATTGGCCCCTTGATCCCCAGCTCCAAGCAATTAAGTACTGGAAGTTGAAGGGCACTTTCCCTTATCTATACCTGCAACAAAAACGTCTGCTTGGGCCCAAAAGCATTAACCAAACAGGGTGTGAGATAAAATCCCAGTAGGAAATCAACCAAGGATTTGTGCCTAACAGTCAATGAATACAAGGAAAGTAAAAGTGTAAGAAGAAGTAAATAGAAAAGCAAACAGCAGCTACAATCGACAGTTCTAGCATATAAGGTACACAAGTATACAACCTGCAATAAGTAGAAAACAGGTAACCCTCTGGGTAGCTCTCACAGCTAACCCCTATGTTTCAACCTAAAAATACTAGCAACCCCCTAGGAGGCACACACAATATCACCCCTCTGGTTCCGCTTGGAGTAGACTTTCTGAGGAAGAACTCACCGTCAATTCACCATATAGTCTCATATCATGCTAAATTCTCTCTGGGGAAGCACTCAACATCTCATTCCCCATGTGTCCTGCATCGAGGAACTACAGACTCTCTGAGGAAGCACTCATCTTCAATTCCCTTTATGGTCTCACATCATAAATTAAAGACACTCTGGAGAAGCCCTTACATCCATTCTCTCTATTGTCTACTGCACTAGGTTCTCGCAGTCCTGTGTGAAAATAAACATGCTCAGCGCATGTGTATTGTCCATGTAAACTTCAAAACTACTTGGCTATCATTATAAGGATCAACAACATAACAAGGAAATAGTTCCACTATCCTACAACTAGGCATGGCAACTGGAAAATTCCAAACAACAAAAACAAGAATGGAAACATCCAGAGTACAGAAAAAACTACTCTATTCACAAAGGTAAACCTCTACTATAGAAATCAAGCAAGCAGGCAATCAATCAGGGGAAAACAGGGAAAACACACAATTCTTGTTCAAGAGAATTGGTGTAATTGCACAAAATACTCAAAGACTTACTACAGAAAGGCACAAACCACCTACCTCGATCATAAGAGATCGATATACGTGAAAAACGATGACAGATTCTCTTTAGAACGTTGTATATCTGATAAAAAGTCTAAAAAACATAAACTACGATAACTTGATAAGGAGGAGAAATTGGAAAAGAAGGCCCAAGCAGAAGGACGAACTCACAAATGTGATTCCAACGCAATCGACCGTGCTCAAATCGGAGAACGGACGGAGAGGCGGGGGATCGTCTAAAATTCGCGGATCCTCGGCGCTCTTAGACGAACGAGACCTAGAAGAAGACGTTTCTGTGCGTGAGGTGAAACCCAGGTCCGTTTAGTGAAAAAAAGAAAGTACATGGCATGTACTTTTATAGTACACGAAGTATACCAGGTCCTTCCGTACTCTGCCAAAATTGGCCTCCACGTCGCCCCTACACACCTTGTGTGTGGCCCGGACCCGGCCAGTACACGGATTCAAATGGGAAGAGAGTAAATGGTGTGTACTCAGATAGTACACAACCTTTACTTCAAAAATTTCCAGAAACATTATTTTTCTCAAAAACTCCAGAAAAAGGAAAGGTGTGCCTGAAATGAAGATCTGGGTTCATACATGTAGAGTGAGAGAGTACACCAAGATATCATCCACAAAAACAACCATGAAGGAATCCAAATATCGATGGAATACTCGATTCATCAATTCCATGAAAACTACAGGTGCATTCGTGAGACCGAACAACATAACCATATACTCATATAGACCATACCTGCTCTGAAATGTTGTAAGAGGTATATCAGATGGTCTAATGCAAAACTGATGTTAACTAGACCTCAATTCAATCTTCGAGAACACCTGGGCTCCTTGAAGCTGATCAAAGAGATCATTAATACATTGAAAGGTATATCGTTTCTTGACCATCAACTAGTTCAAACTCTGATAGTCCACACAAAGCCTGAGGGATCCATCATCCTTCTTCACAAACAAGACAGGAAAACCTCAAGGAGAAGTACTAAGTCAGATGAATCCTTTTTCTTGCAACTCCTCCAACTGTATTTTGGGGACATGAAGCTCTAGTGTAGCTATCCTATAATGTGGAATGGACACTGGTTCCACTCCTCGCACAATCTCAATAGAAAATTCTACCTCTCGATATGAAGGAAAACCTGAGAAGTACTCTGAAAAACATCTATGTAATGAGCCACCGCTGCAAGAAAGTCAATTTGTGTAGTCCCCTGGTCATCCAAATATAGAATATCAATCTAGGCTGTAACTTTTCCTAACCCATGAAGCTCTGGACCTGCTCTGCTTTCCTGGACATCCCATTCTCTCTTATGAAGAAAGGATCCACCCTCTAGTGATATGAAACTCCCCCTATGGCGGTAATAGTCAACGAATGCCTAGAAAATAACTATCTAGTCCATTCCGAGAATGACATCATAGCATATCATCTCTAGGACATATAGGTCCCATAAAAAGTGACACCCCTAACATCTAGAGGGCATTCCTTACACTGAAGTACACTCACCGTTATAGGCTCCAAAGGAGTGTCTAGTGTCAAGATACGAACAAAAGAAAATATGTAGAGACCAAGGCTATCCACGAAAAAAATAGATATAAAGCTATGGGAAGCCCCTGTATCGAAAAAATATGAAGATAAAACTGAGGCAACTATGATCGTACCTCGAACTGTAGAAGTTATGGGATCCTACTTCTGATGGGTCTGCTCCACAATAAAGGTATGGCCTATTCCATGGCCATGTGACCCTACCAGACCACTCTAAGCTAATACACTCTTATGTCACTGAATGACTGGCGAATGAACACCACAACCATAGCATCCACCTTGGCCTGAATGGCCGGAAGAACTCCAGTTCCCTGACTGGTGAGAAACTGATGGTGCTGCTCCCGAATGCGGAGTCATTGAAGAACACCTATCACTAGCTACTGGTGAAAAGAACTGACAAAATCGCTAATGAGGCCCCATCTTACCGCAAGATCAGCACTCCACGGTGTCTCTCTGGAAACGTGGCCTCATATGCCCACTTATCCCACACTATTATCACACCACCTTGCTACCAGAATATGCATCCTTCTTACTTTGATATCCTCATGAAGCCTCCCTACGGTGCTTCTTATTATTAGATAGCGGAGCACTATCATTGGATGCTGAATCGCCCTGGCTCACAACTCCATAATCCCTCAGATTGTGCTTTATGATCAGTCCCTATTTGACGATAGAAAATATTGAGGTCAACCTGGAGATGTTCACCTATGATT
Organism: Viscum album; assembly: GCA_963277665.1. NCBI lineage: Eukaryota > Viridiplantae > Streptophyta > Magnoliopsida > Santalales > Viscaceae > Viscum > Viscum album. The sequence goes on along the minus strand of OY728120.1, from coordinate 380,453,744 downwards.
GGATGTTATGCCTTAGACCATTCTCAATCTTCTATGCAAGTAACAAATCATCACCTCCGGGAATAGGCATGAAATGATGAAAGTCTGTTAAGCGAGAGGAATACTCCATAACAATAAGAGTACCCTGCTCCAGACTCATGAACTCTTATGCTCGATCAACCTTAAAGGTCTCCAGATATCAAGCTTCACCCTCTTCTTTAAGTGTTTATCCAGATGCTCTAAAATTTTCATCATGGCTTCTATCCATAAATCTGCGACCTGAGGTCCCCCATCCCCTGAGAAAATAGGAGGATGGTGCTGATGGAATACCTGCGTCAAATCAGTCATCGACGGGGTAGGAGGCGGTGCTCCCCGAAAGGTCAACATCGTCCTTAGAAATCCCACCCTAAACTATAAATCTACACCTCTTCCAGGTACAACGGCTGGTGCCAAGGTTGGAACAACTGGAGGATCTGTAGTTTGTCCCTGATCATCCATGTTCAGTGTCTGATTTCCATCTGTCAACTGGCACACAAACGGAGGACGTCTCGGTGGCATGACTCTGCAAGGTCAAGTACACACATTATATCAAGGTTATCAATGACTAAAAACAAGTAATGTATGAAGAGAATAGAAGAAATAAATCATTCATATTTAACAAAACATTACTACACGATGTGTACATTTCTTACATGGAATGTTCTCTTAGGTCATTTACATGGGCGTGTACTCCTTCCTAAACTGGTTGTGTGACACCCCAAACACATGGCGTGTTCTCCTAACACACGGAGAGTACTTGAATCCTCTTCCCCTACCTGATTACTTCTACACGGTTAAGCCACATGACTCTCCTAAGACATGAATACACAACATGTTCAAGATAGACATGGCGTGTACTAGATAGGCTTCTCCTGGCCTTTGTTGTTAGTTACACAACCTGAAAAATGGCTCACACAACATCATGTGTTGAAGGTGGAAAAAACGTGTATATAAAAAGATAACACAGACCCATGTTGTTGGTTACATGGCCAGCTACATGGCTCACACTACAAAACATGTTCCAGATGGACACGAAATGTATGAGAAGGGATTACACCGACCCGTGTTGTTTGTGACATGGTCGAGTACCTTTGTCCGACTAAACGGTGTGTTCAATACTGACACAGAGTGTTTAGATTAAGGTTTTATCTTTCTGTGTTGTTAGTTACACGGTCGGACACCGGGTCAACACTACACAACGTGTTATGTTGGTACACGGCGTGTTCCCACCAGACATTCCCCCATCCCGTGTCTCTAACCACACGTCGTATGAAATTGTTAGAGGCTACACGACATGTACATAAATTACATGGCGTGTACTTAAGAAAAAAATTTCCATCCCGAATACAAGAACACATGGAGTTTACTTAACAGTACACGGCGTGTATTCTAGGTTTTTCTGGACAGTAAGCTGCAGAAAATACTCTCTAACCCAGAATACACTAAAATAAACAAATAAAGTGCCAAATTCTGATCCGTGAGGGCCCATAATTCCAGAAAATCAATGTTTTTCATCTTTTACGATCTATAGAAAGGAAATAAAGCAATGATCTACCAAATCCCAATAAATATGGACCAATAACACCTCTACAACCTATGTTTGGCATCCACTCAAACAAAACCTTATATAACAATATCCTATCAAAACAGCATGTATTCCTATCATGGAATCTATCACAACAGAATTCATACTCTACAAAATGTCTATCACAACAATATGGAATTGCTAATTCATCCTAGATGATATAGCAGGAATGCATGACATGTGATTTCTAGAAAGTGGATATATGATGCATGAGATGGAATACACTCATATCATTGGGTTGCGACATAAATAGAACCACAATAACGTCAAAAGTAATAACAAGAAACATGTGATTCACCCAATGGTGAAAATAATATCAACCATAAACTTGCAAAACCAGAAGAAATCTCAATAAATGATGTAGATTGGATTTTCCCTATACACGGGATAACTACTCTGAGGCATAGCTTATTACCATGTACTCGTTCCTTCATATCACGGGCTAAAGGCTCCAAACAGTAAAACAAGAGGTAAGAAGTCCTTTGATACCACTTTGTAATGTCCTGGTTCCTGAAGCCACCCAGAGGCGCCCCATACCCGGTTGGTCACATAGCCTCAAGCACATTTCCTCGAATGCCAGAGACTGTTGACTAGTAGCGAGGGCCTTGGGTGTGATAGTGGGAATACTATGACCTCAATGGGAGAGTACAGAGTGGAAGTAAATAAATATATAAAATAGTAGAACCAGTAAGTATCCAACAATAGTAAATAGCAGAAGACTGGAATAATAATAACTGCAGCACATGTATATATAATGATGAATGATACATATGTCTAGAAAAACTTCCAAACAAGTCACAATGATGAAATAAAACAATGTTAAACCAAAGTGAAAAAGAAAGCAGGTAAACTCCTCAGCATCGCAAGCCATAGCTTGGTCCCATGCTCTCTAGCTCCACAACATATCATGCACCTGAAGTAGAAGGTCGCTTTCCCTTATCTATACCTGAAACAATATAATCGGTTTGGGCCCAAAATCATGGCCCAAACAGGGTGTGAGACTAAATCCTAGTAGGAAACCACCAAATGATTTGTTCCTAACAGTCAGTGAATATATGGATGGTAAAGTACAACATGTAGTAAACATGAATTTAATCTGCAGTAAACAATCCACTGTTTCAACATCAAGAAATTACTAATCAAACAGCTAAACACAATAGGTAACCTTCTGGGAAGTACTCATGGACATCCTCTATGGTCCTACCAAACATGTACAAGCGACCCTCTGGGCAGTGCGCTCAGCCTAACCCCTCTGGTTTAGTATATAAAGACTCTCTGATGAAGCACTCAAAGTCAATTCCCCTTACAGTCTAAGGTAGTCAGGAACTATTTGGGGAAGCTCGCATGGTAAATTTCTCTTATATGAACAAGGTCAAGGACTCTCTGAGGAAGCTCACTCGGTCAATTCCCCTTATATCCTAGGTCGTTCATATACTCTCTGAAGAAGAACTCACCACCAATTCCCTTTATAGTCTAAACAGTTAAGTAATAAAATCAATGACTCTCTGAGAAAGCTCACTTGGTCAATTCCCCTTATAGTCTAAAGAAGACAAGGACTCTGTGAGGAAGCCCACTCGGTCAATTACCCTTATATCCCCAAGTGGTTCTAGTCTCTCTAAGGATGCTCACTCGTTCAATCCCCCTTATAGCCTAAATTTCTCAAAGACTCTCTGAGGAAGCTCACTTGGTCAATTCCTCTTATAGTCTACTACATCTGGTTCTCACAGCCCTAGGTAGGTCAAGGGGCATAATAGTGTGACATGGACAAAGTAAACCTACAAAACTACATGGATAATAGTCCACAACAAATTAATCATGTTAGAATACAAAATCTCCATCCAACAACAATGGGCATAGAAAACAGGCCATGCATTGAAAGGATAAACAGGACCAAACAGTCATAAACAGAACATGCATGGGAAAAACATATCCAAAGCATAGCCATCAACCATATTAATATCCAAAAAAAACCTCTACACAAGAATACAAGCATGGAAGGAAATCAACAAGGGTAAAATGGTAAACACGCAGTACCCCGTTAAAGGGTATCAGTGGAATTTGCACATAATACTCAAAGACGTTGAATTGAATGGTACAAACCACCTACCTCATCGTTGGAAGATTTATATACGTGAAACTATACGCTTGAATCTCTTTAGAATGTCTAAGATCTACAAAAACATCTAAAATGTTCATTCCACGATATATCACGAGAGTGGAGAAATTAGAAGATGGTGCTCTAGGAGATTAGGGAACTCATCGATGTGATTCCAATGCAACCGAAAATGTTTGATTCGGAGGACGGACACATGCTCAGAGGTTCGTCGATGATCTATGGCTGTACGGAGCTCCTGGATTAGATGAACGAAGAAGGGGGTGTTTCTGTCGATTAGACATGAACTTGTTGCATTTAATGAAAATAATAAAGTACACGTAGAGTAATTTTAAAGTACAATGCATGTACTCACCTTTTCCATACTCCTCTTTATGTGGCCTCCAAGTCACTCCCACATAGTCTTGTGTGTGGCTACTACACGGTCCGCACACGGACATCTGTGGTAAGGAAGTACACAACGTGTACTCATAAAGTACACAACGTGTACTTAAAAAATTTCCAGAATTTCATTTTTCCTAAAAAATGACAAGAAAAGGAAAAATATACCTGAAAAAAAGTTCCGAGTTCTTATAATTTCCCCCCATTTTTCATAACGCATGCTTGACAAGATTATGAGTCAAAACCTAGAAATTTTATGAAATCAATATTATATATAGATTTATTATGTATGGATTTAACCTAATATTTTTGAATCTTCCCTAAGTTAATTTAGAGGATTCATCCTTTACTTTGATATATTTTTCAAATTTCTCCTTTAGCATCGTCAATTTATTCACAAATTCATAACAATTGGATAGTGTCTTAGATACTTCTTCTTCTTTTAAATAAACATTGTTTTCAAAATATTTTATCTTCTTCACATGTTGAGTATCTTTTGACCTAATTTTTTGATCTCATCAACAAGGGATTATTATTTATATTCAAACCATTTATTTTCTTCAATAAAAATATTTTTTTAGTTGGTTATAAACAATTTTAAACCCCAAATTATGTTTTAAATTTTTTTAAATATATGTAATGAATTTAGTGCATTTATTGGTATCATCACTTTTTAAATCCCTATTGGATGACTGGACATTTTTCTCCTTGTTTGGTCATCAGGTTTATTATCTTTCTACAGGAAAATATTTTCTTAATTATTCATGATTTGGATGAATCACTTGAATTTTGAATTCAATTATTTTTATATGGTTTCTTACCCCATTAAGTATTAGAATATTATTCTTTATTTACATAGAATCTAATGGGGAATTTTCATGTTCTAGTGTAATTTTAGTATATAATAAGATACATTAATTTCCCCTTACTCCTCCAATTCTTGGAAATTTTTTAGAAAAGGGAAATGATTCTTTGGCAATATAATTCATCCTATTAATTTTTAGAATCACTTGATTCGTATTTTTTTATATGTTCTATAGTTTTCAATATTCTCATGACCTCAAATGTCATTTCAACTTTTACCTTTTTCGTAAAAGAAGTAATCTTTTCATTTCATCTTATATAAGAATGTTATGAAGTTGGTATAAGGAATTATTCTCACTATCTTTGAGATTTCAGATCATAAGTTCATTAATATCATGAAAACTCCTCTTGAGGGTTTTAAAAATTGTTTATTCTTAATGTTTTTCACTAAATCCTCAAATGTTGTGAAGAACTTCATTCACCAGATAGAAATAATAATCAATTTTTTATTTTGCATCCATCTTTTTGTCTTCAACTTGGATCCATACATTTTTTAATTACTCTCTTTTACTTTCACATTTCCTTCATGACATCATTAAATAATTTCATAGTTTCTATTCTATATTTTAAGTCCCATAATTTTTTTCTAAATACATTATAAAAAGGATATAATAAAAAAAATTATTTTCTATCTTTTTGCACATTAATTTTGTTATCTTGGTTCATTTTGGAATTCCCATCAATAGGAGAAAAACCAAATATAACATTCTCTCTATCTTAAAATACAATACATAGAGGATATGGAAAAGTTATATTCATCCTTATATAATATGTTTTACAATTATAAGTATTGACACCACCACTATTCATATAATTAAAATTTTATATTCTATGAACCAAAATGAATATAATAAAGGGACTAGTATCTGAACTAGTTTTAGTGGCTATGATCAGATTACATTAACAATAAGAAGGGGATAAATCAGTGGAGAATTGTTTTTATAGTTTCATAATTTTAAAAAACCCTTTTTAATATATTAATATTATTTTCACTCAATCAGATTTTCTCACCTTAACTCATGTATGAAATAAATAATTAGACAATGAATATAATAATTTTTACACGGTTTGGACCCTTCCTGAGTAACCTACTTCTTTTCACGGTTTGTTTCTCTCCATAACAACAAATTGTTCAATATAATCTCAAATGATTGAAATATTAAACTAATTGAATAGAGTCAATATATACATTTATAATGATAAACCCAAAAATAAAACTTCTCAAAACATTCACATAGGATATACAACCAAGAAGAGATAAATCTTCTTTACTAATATATTTCATCGACAATTAAATAAATATATCTTCCTAGATGAGACATTTGTAATAATCATCAAAATTTAATCAATTCATGAAAATTTAATGTATAAATAATTAATATTATTCTATAGGAACTAAAATAAATAAACACTATAAAAAATCATTAGATTAATATTTCCTTCGATCCATGTACTCACACCTTCATCGGTTTCTAATCAGTTTTTTTCACACTCATAAATGTACATCGACCCACTCAGAAAAATTTATTCTTATTATCTCTATATCCATATCCTAAATTTTTTGAACATCTTAATTAACTATTATTAAATTCATATCATAATTATCATCCTCCTAAAATGGAAAACTATTATGAATTTAAATTCTGATAGCTAAAGGGTTATTGTGATGTATTCACATTGGGTATCATTGATTTGGTCAAAATATAATCATCATGGATGGTGTTTTATAGGATGATTTAATCAATTATTATTGTCCTATTAATCATTAGAAACGTCCATTATTGATCAATCTTCAAAAATAATGCATTTGTGAATATCCAAAAATACCATTCTACATCCTCACACTAAAAAAACTAGAGTTCACCATTTTCTTCATCCTATGGAAATGATATAATAGATATTTAAAATAACTCATCAACTCAAATATTAATCCCTTAAAACTAATATAGAAACACTATATAATAAGATGTTAGTGTTTACTTGAACATCAAAATAGTAAAAATAATATCATAATTAATATCCATATTTAATACCATTAAATTATTCATGAATCGAATCCACTATGATCATTACTACATTATCTCACAAAAACTATCTTAAAAATTAATATACAAAATAATAATAACCCCCATTTTCAATATATCTCATGAAATAGTTTGATATTCATTTTAAATGTGATGTTTTAGACCATTATAATCAACTTCAGTATCATTGGGGGTTTTTTCTTATGAAAACCCAAATTCTAGAAAAATCAGTATGTACATACCTAAAATATTCATATTTTATTATGTTAATAAAACTCCCCATTGTGAATTTAGAAACATTGTAAAATTATATAAGCTGTAAAGAAACACCTATCTGAATTTTGATATATGGGAAAATTTGTTATAAAATGATGAAATGACTGTGTTAATTCACTTCTTTTCTCAAAATGTTTATACATATCAATAATAATGTAAATAAAATCTACCAATGTGGGTACTTTTTTATGTTTAAAATTGAAGAAATTGTTAAATTTATATTTATTAATATTTACATAGCCAAAAAATCGTAAGTATAAAAAATTTATACATGGTTATAGAGAAATTACAGCCTTTACTCCGGTAGCTTCAACACCTATTTTTCTATTACTCATGTAATATCAACTACTTGGCATATTATTAAAATACCTCCAATAATATTTATGGATGTATCATACCATCTAAAATCAATTCATCATTATGAACATTAATAGACATAAACATCTCAAAAAATATCCCATGTAATGGTTGAAAACAAACATAACTTTCCAATACCTTCACAAATATACAATATTTTAGAAGATTAATGTAACACCGCAAGATTTTATGAGATATATTAATTTTTATTTCGTTAATGTATTATATTTTACACTACACCATGATTAGCCTGTACTATACGCAACACCGTATTAGCTTGCAGTATACGAAACACTATTCTTGGCACCTGTTACACACAATTTCAAGTTCGTTTTGTGGAAATTATTCTACGCAACATTAAGTATAGTTTTTTTAATGTATAAATGAAATAAGTTTTGATTATGTTATACACAACACCATAGGGATCTTGCACTACACGTATCCCTAACTTGGCTTTCATTACACGTAATTGCGACCATCCATGATAGCATGTGTTGTACGCAATACCGGGTTTCACTAAACAACGATATGTTATTCAAATATAATATAAACTAAACATTATGAATAGTAATACACCCTTTTTGAAATTTTATAAATTTTTATCTTTCAAAATGGACTTCATTTTTGGATTCAGAATATCGAAATTAGCCTAGGGTGAATTTTTGGTATTTTTCTGAATACTTTCAATTTTTGATGAATAGTGAAAACACTGAGTTATTAGTTAAAACCGACTTTTTATTTAAATAAAAACTTGTTTTATTTAACTTTATTTTAGGTAAAAATAGATACTTAATACCTATATAATTTCAATTTAATTCATTGGAGTCATTTTATAATAATTTTAGATATATAAAAATTTTATTGAACTTTTTACCGTATTTTACCCACCTCCTAGGAGCATTTGCAAATTTACATAAAACATAATTTTACCACTTTTGTGAGATAAATTTAAAAACTACAAGAGACATGGTAGATATTAGTAAGTAAAATTTGGTTCAATAAGATAAAAATAATTTTTGGTGAATATGATCTTTTTACTTTTATTTTCCGCAGTTAAAATTATATAGTGTAATTAAGGGTAAAAATGATATTATTATTTCTCTCAAACATGTAATAATTCTATTGGATAAGTTTAATTTGACCAAAAAAACATTAGGAATAAAATATGACCGTTTAGGCCCACTTGGATTAGATTAGGACATTTATTATTATTTAATTCAAAGAAGAGTTAAAAGAGTTAAAATCAATGTTTATTAAGTAAAAAAAATTTAATATGAAGTTATACATAAGATAAACTAGACTATAAATATTAATTAGAAAGATAAAAATATTTCATAAATAATGGTATTTTATTTATAATTTTTATACATTAAATAATTAAATTTATTTATGACACAATGATGATGCATTAATTACATTATTAATGAAATATTAACATAATTGATATTATAAATACCCAAATAAATGTAATTGAGACGTTTTATGAATTAAACTAATTTTTTAGGTTTCTAAAACATATTAGGGTTGGTTAGATGAATTAGTTTATAAGTAATAATGCTTTTATGAATTTAGAAAAAAACAAAATACGAAATAGTGTCAAAATTGACATAAAAGAATTTTTAAAACAAATATTAAATTATTAATTGATATTCTATTCTTAAAAATATAAGGTTTGGGAAAAAGACTTATATTATAATATATATGATATTAAGGTACCAATTGTGGTTATATTGGTAGTTTATAGTACATTTATTTACCATATAGTGTAAGAATACAAGAAGACACGATAAAAGTTAAATTATTTAACTTAGAGTTAAATCTAAATGATATGTTTAAAATGGTTACCTAAACATGTATAAAACCTATTGGATGAAATTATTTCGACCCATAACCTCCCTAGACTCCAAATAAGTCACTTTGGAGCCATTTTAAACCGAATATGAATTTATTATAAAATAATATTTTATGTTTTTTCTAAGGTTCCCCTCACACCTCTTATAAAAGGGAACTCCCCCTTTTCTCTAATTCACACCTCCAAAGCCATTTTTCTCGGCATAAAACTGACCAAATACCCTCTAAACTGTCCTCCCATCATCATAGAGGCATCAAATTAGTCATAAATCCATCCTAAGGAGCCCTTTTGATCTAATAAAACGGAATAACCCGAGGAAGATGTAAATATCTCACCACCTAATTCAAGTTCCTTTCTACTTCCACTTCCTCCTTCATTGTTGTTTCCAATATAAAATAATAAATCCAGTATCTTCTATATACTGTGATTTTATTATAAAAATGGTACAACCATATTTGTTATTTTATCCATCCTATTAATGAAAAACTCACCACACGTGCATATGTACGGCTTACCGTCTCCATGTTGTGGTGTAGTTTGTTATTCAAACATTTCCTAATTTTTATGGATATTATAATGAGTATAAATGTTATAAATAAAAAATATAACTTTTTTATGATTCTGTATATATGATATACCATCCAATTATATATTATTTTAATATCAAAGAAATGATATTGTCGCTCGTGCGTACGTATGGACAATCGTCTCCACAAACACGTTGAGATTCATTCTCCATGTTAACCATTCAAGAGTGATTATAAAGTATATATAATAAATAATCATGAATGATATGACATAATAATGATACTGGATTTATTTACATATAACTTTCATTTATTTACTTCCATTCAATTCTATAGGAAAATGAAAAGAGTATTCATGCGTACGTACGGCCTACTGTCTCCATGAACAATGTATTTCATTCCAATTATATATCTATAATATATATTTATATGACGAATATATATATTATATATAAATAATGTTTTACATACTAGAATTAAGTAAATAAGGATATAAGCAATAATATCAATAACAATAAGTCGGAACACATATGATAAATGAATCGATTTTACCAAAAACACTTCTTTAACATGGAATTTACAAAATAACATGTAATACAAAGTCATAAGTGAATCATATATGATATCATAAATATTATTATGGTTTTGTTACAAGTTAATAATATGTTTAAACCCACTATACAGTAGTTTATAACACATATAGAAGTGGTTGGACCTAAGGTAAGGGATAATTTTGCAGTCTCATTTTTATCTGAGATTGCTCAAACGTAAGTATTTACTGGGGGTTTTTTAGGTGTATGGGGTTTTTTTTATTAAAATGGGTCTAGGTTTAGATTAATTAGGTAAAAGGGTTTATTGAGCGCCACTTCAAGTGGCGCTCAACAACTCGGGTGGCTAGCGCCACTTCATGTGGCGCTTTCCCACCCTTTTTTTTTCTGGTTTTGTTTTATTTCTTTTTTTTAATTGTTTTTCACCTCATCACTTTTTAATAAATAATTTCAAAATAAATAAATAAAATTTTGTTTTCTTTTTTTTTTGTTTTAGTTTTTTTCCACCTCATCCCTTTTTAATAAATAATTTCAAAATAAATAAATAAAATTTTGAAAATAATCTTATAAATATGTATTTAAAAATGCTAAATTAATTATTATTATATTTAAAATTATATAATTATGAAATTATATTTATGTATATATATAATTATATGTGTGTGTATAAATATAATTATGTATATATATAATTAAAAATAAATATTTATAAATATAAATCTATTTATATATATTTTTTAAATAAAAAATATATTTGTAATTATATAATTATAAACTAATCTTTAAATATAAATATTTATAATTATATGAATATGAATATATTTAAAATATATAATTATGAAAATATTGTTACATATATATTTAAAATTTATTTATAAATATATTTAATATTCATATATAAATATATATATGTGTGTGTGTGTATGTGTGTGTGTAGAATTATATTTATAATTATATTTAGAATTATATTGTAATTATAGTTATACTTGTATAGTATAATTATATATTTATACATGTATATATTTACATAGTTATAAGTAACTATTTATGAAAATAATTGAAATATTGTTAAACATATAGTCTTTCAATACCACCTACTTGAAACTTAAAAATGTTTCAAGTATGTGACTTTGAAAGCCTATAAAATATAATCTAAATGACCAATATGAATGAAACTTAAAACATGTATTAAAAATATACTAAATAGATAAAAATAAAAAAATTACGTAAAAAATGTCGATAGAAAATATTTTATAGGCTTTTAAAACCACCTAGTTGTAACTTAAAAATGTTTCAACTATGTGACTATGAACGTCTATAAAACATAATTCATATGACCAATATGAATGAAACATAAAACTTGGATTAAACATATACTGAATAGATGAAAATAAAAAAATTACGTAAAAAATGTCGATAGAAAATATTTTATAGGCTTTCAAAACCACCTAGTTGTAACTTAAAAATGTTTCAACTATGTGACTTTGAACGTCTATAAAAGATAATCCATATGACCAATATGAATATAACTTGAAATATGGATTAAACATATACTAAATAGATGAAAATAAAAAAAATACGTAAAAAATGTCGATAGAAAATATTTTATAGGCTTTCAAAACCACCTAGTTGTAACTTAAAAATGTTTCAACTATGTGACTTTAAACGTCTATAAAACATAATCCATATGACCAATATGAATGAAACTTGAAACTTGGATTAAAAATATACTGAATAGATGAAAATAAAAAAATTACGTAAAACATGTCGATAGAAAATATTTTATAGGCTTTCAAAACCACCTAGTTTTAACTTAAAAATGTTTCAACTATGTGACTTTAAACGTCTATAAAACATAATCCATATGACCAATATGAATGAAACTTGAAACTTGGATTAAACATATACTGAATAGATGAAAATAAAAAAAAATTACGTAAAAAATGTCGATAGAAAATATTTTTTAGGCTTTAAAAACCACCTAGTTGTAACTTAAAAATGTTTCAACTATGTGACTTTAAACGTCTATAAAATATTATTATTTTATATACAATAATTAATTAGTTAATAATATAATTATTAATTATTATTTGTCATTATAATTATTAATTATTAATGGTTAACTCGCTGTGACAAATTTTGTTTATATTGTACCTGTACTTTATAATTTAATAGTTAATTGAAATAAGTTTGTATTTAATAGATTTTTGATTTTCTTGTTATTTGACTTAAACAACAGTTACTTATCATAGTGAATAAGTTTTTTAATATATACAACATTACATTCAAAAACATCAACGACGATGCCCCCCGGTACCACAACGTGGTGTCTGAATGTCACGTCCTCTCCGCGTCCGACGTCCATGTCACTCCGGTGTCCTCTCTGCAGGTTCCTCCTCTTCCGGTGCTTCTCGTGCCTCCTCATGATGTTGTGTAGAGGACTGACCAAAATCATGTGAGGATGCCCCAAAATCATGTGAGGATGCCCCAAAACCATATGGGGTGACATATTGCTCTGAAGCTCCTATAAATGGTAGAAATGGGGTACTGAAGAAGGCCTCGTCGGGAGGAGAGGGGGCCTCCATAAGCTGTGTGACTGCACCCAGATTGAAGACCATAGTAGTCTGCGGAGACGACATATGCGGTATATAAATGTCTCCCTACTGTGCAAAATCATCAGTCGGCTGGGCAAGATCGTCTGTCTGTGGTGCGACGACATCTGCAGGAGCCGCTCTCGGATGTCGATGTGGTCACCTCTGCCCCCCCCCCCCCCCCGGATGTGCTCGTCTCTGTCGTCCAGCCGGTGGCGGCGGTGGCGGTGCATCCTCCTCAGCAGGCATAGCAGGGACATCGTCATCCTCAGGTGCTTCTGCCTGAAGATATGGATCAGGATATATCTGTGTCTCCTCATCAAAAAAACTGTCACGTATCAACCGGAGATGATCCAATAGAGCCACCACATCCCGATGAACTACTTCCGGTAGAATATATGCATGCTCCTGAGGCTGCGTGGAATGTGCAAGCTGACCAATTGCGTCTGCCTTCAAATGAAATGACAATCAAATTAATATCAAAAATGAGTTAAACAAAATTAATAAATCTTAGTAAACATACCAATCGCTGAATGCCAATCCCCTGACGTGTAAGGTACATGATGGTATGTCGTCGATACCAGTGTGCATAATCCCCCTGATCAGATAAATGAGAGTGTGATGTGACATATCCCTGTGGAAAGATACTGAATTGGGCACGCCTGTCCCAAAGCTGGATATAAGATGCATGATGTCTCCGCCAGTCTGCCGTCTGTCTACCTATAAGCACAATCGAATGTAACTCGGTAGACTGTCGTGGTGCCAAGGGGATATGCTGTATAAAACCGAACGGGCGCATGACCCGGTCTGGCTGGTGCCACTCAACGATGTGGAAGTGAATGAGTGGTACTACTGCAGCACGATCTCCAGCCAAAGATGTGCAGTATAGTGGAAGTGATGCGTAGACATAACCTGTATAAGGAGTCCATGAAACCTGAAATGTAAACTCAAAAAATAAGTCATATAGTAGCATGATAATTTTACTGAGATTATATTGAAATAACTTAAAATAGTGATAACAAAACAAATTTTCCTACAAAAAAGTACTGTTTAACTTAGATCAGCCGGCACTATAGCATCGAATATCTGTCTGAAGTTGTGCACACTATGTCTCGGAGTATGTGCAAACTTCTGAGACTGACTCCACCTGGTGAAAAAAGAGTAACCTACGGTAAGTTTATAAAAAACAATAACAAAAGTACTAAAATAATGAAAGTAATGACGTAGACATACCATCGTCCCCGAGGACAGTCCTGAAGTAGCTCCGGTGCAAGCGGTGCGACAACTCGAGGAGTGATAACTGAATAATCAAATTCTGGCAAGCGATTCATGCCTTCAGTCGACCAGAAAGCCAATAGTGGAGGATGGTTCAATGGTCGGTTGAACCTCGCATGAGTTGGTACAGACTGATCTTCCGCATGCTCTTCTTCTTCTTCAACTTCCTCTTCATCTTGTTCAAAATTTTCATCATCCTCAAATTCATCAACCAATGCATCTAAAGTATGTGGAGGACTATCCATTGAAACTGTGGCTGATGGAAATGATGGAATAACTACTGATGCTGATGGAACGTCTTGATGTGAAGGAGCATATGACATAGTTTCATGAATTTGAGATGGGTCAACTTCCAATGTCAATGGAACCTCCATTGTAGCTATAGTGACATACAACTCCATCATTTGATTCTCAGGTATATACTTAACCAATGAACGTATATATTCCCAATCATCATCATCATTTACCGGATAGGGCACATGCCAAAACCTATCTATAAATTGAAGATGTCTGACTGTAATGGACTCTATTACTTGATTCCTCGCGAGTTTTAACCTCCGATGAATTTTCCTTTGCACAGCTTCCAAAGTAGTACATCCTCCAAGCATCACAACAACTTCTGGATGTATACTATAACTGCATCCTTGTTCTGTCTCAATTATTTGACCGTTGTAATAAATATAAGCGGCGACCATCTTTTTTATCTAAAAGAAACCACTGTTATTAATTAAATCTGATTAAAGAATCAATTTATGTATGCATGCTTCTAGTAATTTAGGTTGGAATCCTAATCCCTCCACCAAATCAATATGTTCAACCCATATTGATGTGTAACTATTTACACAACCCACAAGTTTGTGTTACTTACCCAAAAATAGAATTCAAATATATTTAAACATATCCACATGCATTATATGCATGAGGTACACGAACACGTCATGTAAAAGCATAGAGTAATATGAAATTGAAAGTCTCCACATGAGTAAGCCCGGAGCGACAGATAGCCAACCCCATTAACTTTCCTAGACAAGGCAAGCCTCCAGGAAAGTAGGTGGTCCGACCCAAAGCCCCTCTACCCGGTGATACATTACTCAAGAGAGCAATAATTTCATGATAACTCTAACACTTAATATGCAAAAAATATATTGAACTACTCTATTCAAGTTCATAACATCAATTACAAACCGAGGTCAAGGTAGATTGAAAACAAAATTCATTATCATTCCTAGAATGTAATGCAAAGGTATATTCCATAGGCAATTTACTACTACTTGGATAATTAATATAACTACTTCGCTAATTAATATAACTACTTCGCTGAATAATATAACTACTTCGCTAATTACCTAATTATGGTTAACTAATTACCTAATTATGGTTAAGTAATTACCTAATTATGATTACTTAATTAACTAATTATGCTTAATTAATTAACTAATTATGATTAATTAATTGACTAATTATGCTTAATTAATTAACTAATTATGATTAATTAATTAGCTAATTATGATTACTTAATTAGCTAATTATGATTACTTAATTAACTAATTATGATTGATTAATTAACTAATTAGGATTAATTAATTAGCAAGTGATGATTGATTAATTAGCAAGTAATGATTGATTAATAACCTAATTACAATTATTTAATTACCTAATTATGATTAATTAATTACCTAATTATGAATAATTAATTAACTAATTATGTTTCATTAATTACCTAATTATGATTAATTAATTAGCTAATTATGATTAATTAATAACCTATTATGTTTCATTAATTACCTAATTATGATTAATTAATAACCTAATTAGGATTAATTAATAACCTAATTATGATTAATTAATAACCTAATTAGGATTAATTAATAACCTAATTATGATTAATTAATTACCTAATTATGATTAATTAATAACCTAATATGGATTAATTAATAACCTAATTATGACTACTTAATAACCTAATTACGATTAATTAATTAACTAATTATGATTAATTAATAACCTAATTAGGATTAATTAATAACCTAATTATGATTAATTAATTAACTACTAATGATTAATTAATTAACTAATTATGATTAATTAATTAACTAATTATGATTAATTAATTACCTAATTATTATTACTTAATTAACTAATTATGCTTAATTAATTAACTAATTATGATTAATTAATTAGCTAATTATGATTACTTAATTAACTAATTATGATTAATTAATTAACTAATTAGGATTAACTAATTAGGTAATTATGATTACTTAATTAACTAATTATGATTAATTAATCAACTAATTAGGATTAATTAATTAGCAAGTGATGATTGATTAATTAGCAAGTGATTATTGATTAATTAGCAAGTAATGATTGATTAATAACCTAATTACGATTATTTAATTACCTAATTATGATTAATTAATTACCTAATTATGATTAATTAATTAACTAATTATGTTTCATTAATTACCTAATTATGATTAATTAATTAGCTAATTATGATTAATTAATAACCTATTATGTTTCATTAATTACCTAATTAGGATTAATTAATTACCTAATTATGATTAATTAATAACCTAATTATGATTAATTAATAAACTAATTATGATTAATTAATAACCTAATTAGGATTAATTAATTACCTAATTATGATTAATTAATAACCTAATTATGATTAATTAATAACCTAATTATGATTAATTAAAAACCTAATTAGGATTAATTAATAACCTAATTATAATTAATTAATTACCTAATTATGATTAATTAATTAACTAATTATGATTAATTAATAACCTAATTAAGGTTAATTAATAACCTAATTATGATTAATTAATTAACTACTAATGATTAATTAATTAACTAATTATGATTAATTAATAACCTAAATATGATTAATTAATTTACTAATTATGATTAATTACTTAACTAATTATGATTAATTACTTAACTAATTATGATTAATTAATTTACTAATTATGATTAATTACTTAACTAATTATGATTAATTAATTAACTAATTACGATGATTAATTAATTAACTAATTACGATTAATTACTTAAATAATTATGATTAATTAATTAACTAATTATGATTAATTAATTAACTAGTTATGATTAATTAATTAATTAGTTATGATATTAACTAATTATGATTATTTAATTAACTAATTATGATTATTTATTACCTACTTACCATTAATTAATTACCTAATTATAATGAATTAATTAACTAATTATGATTCATTAATTAAATAATAATGATTAATTAATTTGCTAATTATGATTAATTAATTAGCTAATAATCTTTAATTAATAATCTAATTACATTTAACTATTTACCTAATTATGATTAATTAATAACTTAGTTATCATTGATTAATCAACTAATAATGATTAATTACTTAACTAACTAATCATTTCATTATCTAATTACATTTAAAAAACCATACTATTTATAAAATAAAAACATTATATACTAATTCTATAAATTAAACAACTAAATTATTAAATAAAACTATTAAATAAATTTAAAGAAAGATTTACCTCAAATTTGTGACGATGTAGGTACACAGGTAGAGCAACCGAAGAGGCAAGGCTTCACCGCAACCGAAGAACGCAAGAAAAAAGTTTGAGAGAGAGAGAGAGGAAGGGATAGGGAGGGAGGAATGTGGGTGGGTGAGGTAGGAAGTGAGGAATGGGGTGGGGGGGAGAGGTCCTATTTATAGGATGGGGGGGTGTTTCGGCGCCACTTCAAGTGGCGCCGAATTGATTGGGAAGAAGGGTGCATCGCCACTTGAAGTGGCGCTGCACGGTTTGCATTTATTTTTTCAGCGCCACTTGAAGTGGCGCTGCACTCTATTTCCACCAAATTGGTGGAGCGCCACATGGTCTGGCGCTCAAGAGACCCAATTACCTAATTATTTAAACATTTGACCCATTAAAAAGAAAAAAAAACCCTGTCGGGAAATTTAGCCTATTTACTGGTGTTATATTTTTCATCGATGTCCACAAATTTTTTTTTCATAAAGTGTTTAATATTATTCCATTTATGTTTAAATTCATTTTTACCCCTCTTTTACTTTTACATTGTGTTATGAAAGGAATCTTTCTTTTGTTTACCATTCGAGAAACTTTTTGACTTTTCCGGAAAAAGTATGAGGTGAATCTTTTTTTAACTTATACAGCATGAACAGATTTTTATGATTTCATAATGTCTAATTTTCATGAGGCTTACTCTAAATTTATTTATAATTATTTTCAACAAAATCCTTTTCTTTTAACAGTGAATGGCATTTTTTGAAATGAAAATGATTTTGAAGAAGAAAGGATATTTTACACAAAATTCATTTCTAGTGTTTTGTCAAAACTATTTCCCATCTAGGATGACATTATTTAGTATGATTATGTTTCAAGTATAATGTGTCTTTTATTTACATGGATTGATTATTATTATGATGAAATGATATCCATTTGTTTTATATGTATTACGTTATGATGGGATTATGTTTATGAAACCCATTTTATTCTTTGGGTTATAATGAATGATTTATGTTTATTTTGTGGCACAAGTAAAAATGATTTCATAATGATATGGGTGAGACATATATCTCCCTCCAATGCATTGGGTAAATATTTATATTTCATGAGATAGACATGGCTGGAATGGTAAGTTAATCTGCTTCAGTGGTACACGACTAGGACGAGGGGTGAACTCGATTCAGTAAGGGACTTTGTCCACTATGATGGTCTTGGAAGAAATGTTTTGGAACTTATGGAAATATTATCATATGCTTAATGGTTTTCCACAATTATATGTTTTATTCCCCGTGTTATTTTAGCATTATTGATTCTCCATTATGATCTACACCTTAAGTACTTCCATGATTTATGTCACTGCTAAAAATTTTGATGTTTAAACATTATGTTAATGTTTTTAAATTCAAATATATAAGTTTTTTTTTATTTTCTCCATGGTTACCCTTACTGATAATTTTAGAACACCCTTTATAGTATTTCTTTTCCCTAGGATATAGAGAAAGGTTTTAGGTAAATAAACAAAAGGGGGAGATCATAATGGGAGATGTTGAATATCTATCACCATGATTAGAAGATTATGTTCCGAGCATCCAAAGACACTAAACTAACATGGTCTTTGCGAATCTTTTTTTGTCATGAATTAAGTTTTCTGAAAAAGTAATGTAATTTCTATGTATGTCAAGCAGTGGGTCTCTACAGTTGGTATGAGGGTGAAGGTTTAGTTAAACTTTGGAAACTAAGATGCAAAATCTTCAGTGATATCCCTAGAGATATTTCTAAGGTATTTCAAGGGATTTACCTAAGGTTTAGTATAACTATACGTTACAGTCCTAGAATTATATTTATGATCATGAATAACCTAGGGTGAACCTAGGGTGTCATGGATTAACGAATGTGTGATTAGTTAGACATCCCATATGTGAATTCTTATGATTGTGTGGTTAATTTTTATTTTAACTATTTATTACCCCATTGTTTTTTGTTTTAGTCAATAGAGGGAACCAGATGGAATTGGGTCAACATTGAATCCAATGGAAAAATTGGTGACTATGAGCAAAGAAATTTTGTAATTCCTAGAAATAAAGATTTTCTGATTATGCCGAATCAGTCCTCGTGATATATGATTTACAAGGTGAACTTTAGTTGTATTCCTAATTCATCAAATAAGAGGAAGATTGACTTTTATGCAAGTTCTCATTGTGAGGAGCATAGATAATGGATGACAGGGATTTATAAAGAAGGGAAGAAGAACCTTGATAAATACATCAAATGGATGGGAAGATTTTATCTGTGTGGGGAGAAGGGTCATAGAGTGACAGAATGTTATGGAGTTCAGTGTCTTATCTGTGGAGAACATGGGCATTAACCAACTCAATGCCCTCACCTAAGAGGTTACTTCTAAATCATGGAAGGACTTATTCCATGAAAATCCTTGAAGTGGATGGATTGAAGTTTTTATGTATTTGTATTCAAGAATAATGTTGTTGAGGTACTTTTATGGTATATTGGAATATCTCTGTATTTGTCCATTGTGTTTTTCCATAAGAATATGGTATCGGTAACCTTGAAAAGTGATTGAAATATTTTTGGAAATAAGATGATAGGCGCATAATGAAGAGATAAGAAGAAAATAATATGTTTGATTGTATTTATGAGCTCATTATTGAGATAAGGACAATGTGATATCATGGTTTGAGTATATAGATTTTTTGGGATTTTGGTATGTGGAGAGAGTTAACTTTTGATAGAATTCATGATTTCACTAAGGTCATATGGTAATACATGTTTTAAGAGAATACATGATTATGGTAATCACAAGTTTGTAATGTGACCAACACGATATATCTTGTGATATATGAGGGATAAATGATGGTATTCAAATGCTTGGTTGATGACATTTCTAGTAATCATTTTTTTATACTATGATATTGGATAGAAGTATTTTGGAGAATCCTAAAGATTTTAAATGGATTATGTTGGACATAAGATAATGTTTTTTAAGGATATAATTTTTTTTGATATTATTTCTGGATTGTTATAATAGTGTAGTTTTAGAAAAAGGAGAACATGGAGGACTGGCAACAACCTATCACATCAGAAAAGGTTGCAGGAATCAAACCCACAACCGAAGTGTTCCAGGCCTTTATCACCAACCACTTGCCTACAGGAAGTCCCTGGTGAGTAGAAATTAGATCTATTTTATTAAGCGGTATGATATTTGAAGTATAAGTCCATTTTTGGAATTATATACGGTTATTCTCACCATATATAGACTTATGTATATTTAATAACTTTTGCAAATTTTTTGAGACAGATGGAATAAACAATCGCATGATCTACTATCAATTCAAGAATGAAAACTTCAACTTCATTTCTTTAATAAAGGATGAATTGGAAATTGTTCATGGAATCACAACAATGAAATTACACTGAAATCAATTAAGTATTTCTCCTTATGAATTTTTTTCAACATTAGAGAAATGATCTTGAAAACCGAAAGTGTTGTCCTAATACCCTCATATCGGATGAGTCAGATGGTACCTTAGATCATCACATATTAATGGCTTTGTTATTGCTGGGTTTTTCATAGCCATGTTATCTACCACTCTTCATCAGAACATGATGGTCAGATTTCTCATCCATATCCATATTTTCACCTATGTTATCCTATGTGGAAACCTAGTGATGAGTTAATTTGGGTAACGGTTACATTTCATACTTCACATTTTAAAAGTATGTTCTAGTATTCCCTTTTACGATGTGGGTTTCTAGGAATGAAACTTTCAACTAGTAAACGATTTATAACCCTGAAAAATTTCGAGGGACAAATTCATTTTAAGGGGGGTAGAATGTAACACCCCGAGATTTTATGAGATATATTCTTTTTAATTTCTTTGATGTCTTCTATTGTGCACTACACCATGATTAGATTGTATTATAGGCAACACCGTATTAGCTTGCAGTATAAGAAACACTGTTCATGGCTCATATTACATATAATGTCAAGTTCATTTTGTGGAATTTATTCTACACAACATTAAGTACAGATTATGTTTAATGTATAAATGAAATAAGTTTTGATTATTTTATACAAAACACAAAAGAGAGCTTTCACTACACGCAGCCCCAACTTGGCTTTCATTACACGCAATCACGACCAACCTCGATAGCCTGTGTAGTACGCAATACTGGGTTTCACTAAACAATAATATGATATTAAAATATTATGTAAACTATTAGTTATGAATAGTAATACACACTTTTTGAAATTTAATAAATTTTTATCTTTCAAAATGGACTTCATTTTTGGATATGGAATATCAAAATTAGCCTAGGGTGAATTTTTGGTATTTTTCTGAAAACATCCAATTTTTGATGAATACTGAAAACACTAAGTTATTGGTTAAAACTGAATTTTTGTTTAAATAATCATTTATTTTAATTAAAATTATTTTAGGTAAAAATAGATAAATAATACCTATATAATTTCACTGTAATTCATTGGCGTCATATTATAATAATTTTAGATATATAAAAATTTTATTGAACGTTTTACCATCTTTTACCCACCTCCTAGGAGCATTTGAAAATTTACGTAAAACATAATTTTACCGCTTCTTTGAGTTGAATTTAAAAAATTATGAGATAAATAGTTGATATCAGTAAGTAAAATGTGGTTTAATAAGATAAAAATAATTTTTGGTGAATATACACATTTTACATTTATTTACCACGGTTAAAATTAAATAGGGTAATTAAGGGTAAACATTATATTATTATTACTTAACACGTGTCCTAATTATATTGGATAAGTGTAATTCGACCAAAAAAAATTTGGAATAAAATATGACCCTTTAGGCCCACTTGTATTAGATTAGGACATTTATTATTATTTAATTCAAAAAATAGTTAAAAGAGTTAAAATCAATGTTTAATAAGTAAAACATTTTACATATTGGGTTATAAATAATATAAATTCGACTATAAATATTCATTATAAATCTAAAAATATTTCCTACCTAATGGTATTTTATTTATAATTTTTAGAGAATAAATAAGTTTAATTATTCATGACACAATGATGATGCAATAATTATGTTATTAATGAAATATTAACCGATTGATATTATAAATACCCAAATAAATTTAATTTGATACTTTTTATGAATTAAACTAATTTTATAGGTTAATAAAACATATTATGGTTGGTTAGATGAATTTTTATCGAAGTAATAATCCTGTTATGAATTTAGAAAAAACAAAAACCAAATAGTGTCAAAATTGATATAAAAGTGTTTTTAAAACAAATATTAAATTATTAATTGATATTATATTCCTAAAAATCTAAGGATCTACCAAAAGACTTATATAATAATATATATGACATTAATAAACCAATTGGGGTTCGATTCATAGTTTATCGTATGTTTATTAACCGTAAAGTGTAAGAATACAAGAAGACACGGTAAATGTTTAATTATTTAACTTAGAGTTAAATCTAAATGATATGGTTAAATTGTAACCAAAATTTATCTAAAACCTATTGGTTGAGAGTATCTAGAAAAATCCCCACCCTAGACTCTAAATAAATCATGTTGGATCCATTATAAACTGAATATGAATTTATTATAAAATAATATTTTAAGTTTTCCTAAGGTGCCCCTCACACCTCTTATAAAAAGGAACTCACCCTTATCTCTATTTCACACCTCCAAACCCATTTTTCTCGGTCAAACCCTGACCAAATACCCTTTCAACTATCCTAAATTCATCCTAGAGGCCCTAATTTAGTCATAAAGTCAACCTAAAGAACCGCTTTTGATAAAATCAAAAGGAAGAACCTGAGGAAGAGGTAAATATCCCACCACCTATTTCAAGTTCCTTTCTTCTTCCACTTCCTACTTCTTTGTTGTTTCCATTATAAAATAATAAATCCAGTATCTTCTATATATGGTGATGTTATTATATAAATTTTACAGGCATATTAGTTCTTTTATCGATCCTATGAATGAAAATGTCCTCACACCTGCGTATGTACGACTTACCATCACCACATCATGATGTAGTTTGTTATTCAAACATTTCATCATTTGGATAGGTATTATAATGAGTATAAATGATATAAATAATAAATATAACATTATTATTTTTCTGTATATATGATATACCATCCAATTATAGAAGATTTTAATATCAAAATAATGATATTGTCACTCATGCGTACGTACGGACTACAGTCTCCACGAACGCGATAAGATTCATTCTCCTAGTTAACCATTCAAAATTGATTATAAATTATATATAATAAATAATCATGAAAGATATGAAATAATAACGATTCTGGAATTATGTACAAATACTTTCCATTTATTTAATTCCATTCAATTCAATAGTAAAATGAAAATAGTGTTCATGCGTACGTATGGCCTACCGTCTCCATGAACAGCGTATTTCATTCAATTTATCGATCTATCATATATATTTATTTTCTGAATATATATTATATATAAATCATGTTTTACATTCTGGAATTACGTCAATCATTATATAAGTAATAATATAAAAAACAACAAGTCAAACACATACGATAAATGAAACGAGTTTAACCAAAACGTTTCTTTAACATAGAATTTACAAAAGAACCGGTAATATAAATTCATATGTGAATCATATATGATATCATAAATATTATTATGGTTTTTTTAAAAGTTAAAAATATTTTTAAACCCACTATACAAGATTTTCATACATGTACAAAACAATTTGGACCTAAGGTAAGGGATAATTTCGCAATCTCAATTTTATCTGAGATGGCTTATATGTATGTATTTACAGGGGTTATATTTTTCATCCATGTCCACAAAAATGTTTTTCATAAAGTTTTTAATATTCTTCCATTTATGTTTGAAGTCATGTTTACCCCTCTTTGACTTTTAAATTGTGTTACGGAAGGAATTTTTCTTTTGTTTACCATACGAGGAACTTTTTGACCTTTTCGGCAAAAGTACGAGAAGAATGTTTTCATTAACATATACGGCATGAACGGGTTTTTATGGTTTCATAATTCCTAATTTTTATAAAGAATCCTCTACAAGTTTTAATGATTATTTTCAACAAAAT
The DNA here is from genome assembly GCA_963277665.1 of Viscum album. Classification (NCBI taxonomy): domain Eukaryota; kingdom Viridiplantae; phylum Streptophyta; class Magnoliopsida; order Santalales; family Viscaceae; genus Viscum; species Viscum album. The sequence continues at coordinate 380,428,674 of OY728120.1, read as the reverse complement.
ACTTTTCTTTTAATAGTGAATGGAATTTTTTGAAAATAAAATCATTTTAAAGAAGAAAGGATATTTTCCTCAAGAATTCATTTCAAGTGTTTTGTCAAAAAAAAATTCCAACTAAGATGACATCAGTTAGTATGATTATGTTTCAAGTATAATGTCTCTATTATTTACATTGTTTTATTTTTATTAGGATGAAATGATATCCATTTTTTTTATATGGATTACGTTATGATAGGATGATGTTTATGAAACCCATTTTATTCTTAGGGTTATGATGAATGATTTATGTTTATTTTGTGGCACATGTAATAATGATTTCATAATCATATCGGTAAGACATATATCTCCCTCCAATGCATTGGGTAACAATTTTTATCTCATGAGATATACATGGCTGGAATGGAAAGTTAATCTGGTTCAGTGTTATAGGACTGGAATGAGGAGTGAACTCGATTCAGTAAGGGAATTTGTCCACTATGATGGTCTTGGAAAAAATGCCTTGGCTACTATGGAAATAGTACCATTTGATTAATGGTTTTCCAAAATTAAAAGTTTTATTCCCCATGCTATTTTAGCATGATTGAAGTTCCATTATGATCTATTCCATACATTCTCTCATGTTTTATTTCATTGCCCAAAATTTTGATGTTTAAAAATTATGTTCATGTTTTTAAATTCATATGTATAAGTTTTGATTTATTTTCTCCATGATTACCCTTACTGAGCCTTTGAGCTCAACCTTTATATGTTTTCTTTTCCCCGGGACATAAATAAAGGTTTTAGGTAAGAAAACAAAAGGGGTATATCATTATGGTAGATGTTGAAGATCTTTCACCATGATTAGGAGATTATGTTCTAAGTTTCCAAAGACAGTAAACTAATACGGTCTATGGGTGTCTGTTTTTGTCATGTATTACGTATTATTCAAAAGTAATGTAATGTATATGTATTTCAAGTTGTGGTTCTCTACAATGAATATATTATTTTCCTCATTACATGTTTGAGTACTTGATTCAATATAAGGAAAACTCATTTTTTATAAACAGAATTCTATGCATTTACAAGTAGTGTAATATTGTAGGAGAGGAGGTTCAGTGAGAGCCAATATTTCTTTTTATATGAACATCCTTTCAATGAAAATTAATATTCTAAAATAGATAAATCTCATGAAAATCATTATTTTTAGTTAATTTGGTGAAATAAGGAAGATAATTGATAAATTGATTAAATATCTGTTTTTAAGTGTTTATATTCATTTTGGAATTAATTGAAAAACTATACATTGCTTTTGAAAATTTTAATTAAAATGATTCGCGGTTATTTAATATAATTATAATTATTTTTTTAATTATGGAAGAAGTTAGAAAAATTCTACATATAAGCAATTGTGATTTTCATGTCTGTGAATCTGAGATTAAAAATTGAAAAGTATTATTTCGTATGAATTTCCAATTTTTTTATATGACATCAGTATATTTGATTGACTTGCCTACAAATTTTCTAAAAATTATTGAGGAGAAAATATACCATCTTATCAACCACACATTGATGCTAACAGAGGATTGAAAATTATTAAAATTATGAAATGGAATAGATCAACAAAATCTTGATATTTTTTATCGGAGTAAGACATTCATGATGTGGGTAAATTGATTTTCTATAACAATTTCAATTAAAGAATTTATTAGAAGATACCCAATTAAAAAAAACAGGCGAGTTAATCAATGTAGTAAATTTATAATAGTTTTACGGTTAAATTAAATTCTAATGAGTTTGATTACTTCTCCATTATATCTGTATAAATGAAAATAATTTATTTTCCTCCCAATTTACTAAATCATAACTACTATAAATAATATCTAAGAATAAATATTAAAGTGATACTAAGTTTTCTGAAATTTTAATTAAAATAGAGAAAAACTATATTGAAAACAAAGTGTATTAAAACATGTGGTTCAGTCTCAAGACGTGACCTAATCTACTAAAATTGCTGATAACCTACCACCATGAAAAATATATAAAAAATCAATGATTCATACCCTGGATCGGGGTTTACAAAACAATCCACAAGACAGTCTCAGTCACTTGACCCCATCCATAGTTCAACATGGGAAATTTATCAAAATGGTCACATTGGTCATCTTCCATAGTTTTACGTTACTGAATAGGGTGTAAAAATATATTTGTGTGAGGATATCTTGTATCCTACAGTTCATTATAAGAGACAATGTGTATTTTTAGTAAAGACACACACACTGCTCAAAATATTAATAATACAGTACACAATAGAGTAGGAAATAGAGAGATAGAGTTTATATGGATCAGAGTTTTATGGAATATAGTTTTGGGCACATTGGTTGTAGCTGATGTGTTTTTTTGTCAACTTCTAGAGACAAACAAGAAAAATAGAGTGTTGTGCAGCTTTCTGTTCTGGTTTTCTAGGAAGATGGTATTTTCCACATTGGTTTTTGATTACATCATGGATGATTAAATATTCTGTTTATTGCAAGTTATATTTTTTGTTTAGTCAACAATAAAATGAGAATTCACCGTGTGTTCTTCTTCCTTTTCTTCAAAGGTTCAGTATGGTTCCTCATGTGAGTCCTCTATTGTATGTCTATATCTCTTTATCACTATCATCATGCATTCTTTTCTCTGTTATACTATGCATCCCAATAATAAGCCTATGTGGGTACTTCATATTCTTCACTAACATGGTCTTTAATGTTTTTTTGCAAAAAACATCATTCTAATCATTACAATTAAATACTCAAATATGACCGTTAGAGATAATTTTAAACAAAATAAAATTTAAATAGTCTGTCGATGACTCCTCCAATGGTTAGTCATTCTTTCAATGACTCCTTTTATTGGTGAGTCCTTCATTTGGTATCATTGATTAATTTAATATGGGAGTCATTCTATCGATATCTCCATGAATCGATAACTCTTTCTATTTTTATCTCAATGCATCGTTGACTCATTTATGTTCTGTCAGTGATTATTTCCTTCTAACGGTGTCTGGATTGTATTGTCAGTGAGTATTCTATCAGTTAGTTGGTTTGTACTATCGGTGATACATACTTTATGTCCTTTCATTTCTTTTGCCGATGTGAAATTTTAACTATCGGTTAAACATTTACTCTTTTGGTTTCCCAGTTGAACTGTAGGTGTCACAATTACTCTGTTGGTGAGACACTTCCACTATCGATGTGTAATTTTGTATCTCAGTTTCAGTGACTCATTCTTAGCCAATTTTATATTTTAAATGGCCTACAACATTAATATACAAAAAATGTGTTAAATAAATAGTTGATCATATATAATCATAATTAAAAATATTTAATGGTATTATTGAAATTATTGGACATGACTGGATATTATTTCTAATTATTAAAACCATTAAAACCTGAGAGGGGCCCACAATTTCCTATGGGCCAAAAATCTCCCCCTTTTTGATGATCACAAATCATGTAATTATAAATTACAATTATGTGATGATCAATATAACAATTCCACTTACCATCTAGCCATAATGATTTTCTATAAAAATGATATTTATAAGAAGTAGATAAGGTTTAGAGGTAAAATAAATAAATCCTTATTTTCTCTCCCTATATTGGTTATTGTATCTTAATGAGATGTAAAAACGAATAATAATAATTCCTAGACCATTCATCCCTTTTTGGGATTATCCAAAAGCTTTGTGATTGTAATGAACATAAATCAAGAATTAAAAATACATATCACATAGATAGAATTTCAAGATTAGTGAATTTTATAAATATTGTAAAGTGAAATATAGTGGGATAAAACAAACATGAAATCAATCATCCCTATCAACAAGTGATACCAACTCTTATTTGGGATCTAGAATGTCAATTAGTTTGTCATAAGGATCAATGATAGGTTTATTAGATAGAGGGTGAGAGATTGGATTGTCTGATTGAATCCGGATATGAGGGGAAGGTACAACTTTAGGAATATATGGTTCAAGGCTTGGTCTGTACTGTGAAAAAACTTGAGGTTGAGTCTATTCATTGATTATTGGATGAATATGTCTTAGAGACTGAGAGATAGACACAGACTATGGATGGAGAGGAAAGGATGTGTAAGGAGAAGCGTCTGAGGGTCTCGGAGGTGTAGCAAATAGAGCTACGATGGATCCACTTTGAACATAGAGATAGGACTTTGACAACATAGTGATATACTTAATTATTTCAAAATTATATTTCATTTCCTTTTCAAAATAGTTCATTTTTTCCATTATCTTTTCATGAAGAGTTGTGAATGCATTCAATTTATTGACTTGTTCTTTGAGTTCTCTTATAATTGTGGGTAATGTAAAAGTCACTACTAAATACTTTAATTGTCTTGTCAACTGGTTCTTAGTGTAAATCATTGAAAAAGGTGAATTAGTCTACATTGTAAGATCATCATGAGTGGGGTATTCTTCCTTGATATAAAATCTAACCATAGAATGCACACAATTAGTGTTCTTCTCAATTTTAGAAATAATTTAGAATCCACTGGCAACAAATAGGGCTTGAAGCTCTTCTCTAACAAATTTTCTATCTACCTCAATGTCTAAGGCCTGAGATGTCTATGAAGAGGTAGAAGGAATAGTAGTTGATGAGGTGTGTTCCTTAATAGCTTTAGGAATTGTCTCAAAACATCCTTTATACTCATAGGTTAACTGATTTATGGAAAAAACTAGTTTTCTCATCTCATTCCAAAGCGTGGTATTTTTTGCAACCATTGTTTCATCCATTAAAATTAATTTTTTTCAATATTATAGATTTATTTATCTGTAACATTGACTACATCATCCGAATTAACACCAACTACCTGAAAAAGAGCAGAAGAAGATAGTACAACCTGCTTCATTTCTTCTATAACATCCATTAACGTGTTTACCTCACCACTTAGTGTTGGAATGGACACAACATGAGCTTGAACAGATTCCATTATAGCTGAACACCTTTCATCCTTAAACTGTTCAAAGTTATCCTTAGTGACATTATCATTATGAATGGTTTCATCCAATTATTCTCTTGCAATAGGTATGAAAGACTCATCATCTGGATCATCATAGTTCAAACTAAGAGCCACACATCGATGATTTATTTCCTATTCAGACATAACATCATCATCTAAACGGGTGAGAGTGTCAAGTATCACTCTTGAAACTTGATGTTATTCCCTATAAGGAGGTCGTCCATATTTATGGTCCCCCTAAGCTATGTCTCCTCTCAATTGTTGCTTTCCCTCAACTTGAGGTCTTATTCTAGCATAAACCCACAGTGGTGTAGAGAATATATTAGCATCCACTACAGTGTTAATTGAAGATAATTGATCTTTTCAAGTAGGATTTTCTACTTCTCATGGAACATCAACCACTACCTCACTTATAGTAGCATCTTTTGGGGATTTTGTAGTCTATTCTTGAACTATAGACTCATTTAGATCAACCATTCCATTGTGATCATCATCAAAATGATAGCTACAATTACCAATTTCACCTCCTTCACCATATTTATCCATTATATCATCATCACTATTTCATTCTTCCTATTCTTCCTCACTTATAATGCTACTACCACTTTATTATTCTTTTTTTTTTTCTCTTCTTCTCCTCCAGATTCACCTTACGAACCACTGTATCAGCTTATATACTAAATAAATATAGAAACTTTTGTCTCCTCATCACCATTATCACCAAGAGTTTGTTCATATGAAGTTAAGGCAACAGGTGGACTAAAAGTTACATAAGTCATTATTCATGGAGATTCACTGGTATAAGGGTCATATTGATCATCAATGGTAGACCCTTGATCACTATCAGAAGTAGAAGCCTCTTCCTCATCATAATAAATAGGTTTAGCATCTTTTGGTCTTAGACAATGATCCAGAAAATCTCTCATCCTAATAAGATGGTCCATTTGGTTGATTTTTTTATAAAGATTATCACCATCACCAACCCAATCCTTTTCCATGAGCTCCAATGTATTTTTGTCTTCTTTCATCTCTCCTTAGTCAAATAGATTCCACTATAAGATGAAATAGTTTCATCTCCTTTATCCACACATCCTTTCACTTGCATCATTTCTCAGATCATTGTTGGGTAGAATATGGAATAGGTCTTACAGTAGGGAATAATCATTTCACTGATATGAACCATGAGGTCTCTGCACAGGTTCACATTAACTCCTTTATTTAACAAATACAACAAGAATACATCTTGATACTTCATTGATGCAATGCACCATTTCATGGTAAAAATCTAGTGCTGAATGGACATAAATAACAACCTACTTTCACTATCATTCTCAGTAGCAATTGGTCTATGGTGGTCCTCATTTCTATCTATCTCCTTCAACTTTGTCTCAAAGAAACATAGATCACTTGAAGGTGGTCAAGGTCACATGTATTCATCGTAGATTCACTCATGACTTACATAAAGGAATTATACCCAATTATTAGAAGAAAATCAAATTCAACTGACATTATCTATAGATTTTGTCCAACGAAGTTCACTTCCATAAAAAATTCAACATTCATATAAAACTCATGTACCAACTTGGGATAATAGGGCCTTTCAATGTTTGCAAATCATTCCATCCATCCTTGAGTCTACAACACATTAAACAACAACGACATACTTTCCAACAGTCATTGCTTTAAAATTTTCTTTTATGATGAAACCACATAGCTCAAAAGAGCATCATTGATAGGTATATTCTATCTTTATTCAACCATATTTTTCATAGTAGGTTGAGATTAATCTCCATATCCTCATTCCAAAGAACGTTTCATCCTTTCCATTTTTGATGGTTCTGTTAAAGGTTGAATGTTTAAAGGTAGAGGGTATAGAGAAATGGTGGCAGTGTAATGGTTAGAGTGTGAGGGTAGTAGTAGAGTGGGTCGATCCAAATTTATATCATTTAGGGCTTCGAGATCATAAAATCACAATTCGGGTTCAAATAAAAAAATCAAACAATGTAGTTTTGGTTAGAAAATTAAGATATATAAAATAGTGATTCATTTGTGTCAGCATGATAGTTTTGGAATTTCACTATCAATGTTGGCATGATAAGGCATCAAAATGATAAATTGTTAGTTTCGGTGTGAAAAAGTGTTCGTATGAAAAATTGTGGGTGTTGGCATGACATTGTATGCACAACATTGTCAGTTTCAGCTTGAAAACTACACATATTTTTCACAAAGACTCATCAACATAAGATATTTATAAATTAGTCCTTCATAATTAATGTTTGATGTATTTCATTCTTTCATAGTTCAATATATTTACGAATATGTCAGCAAGTTGATGTTCAGTACCAATCAAATATAGATTTATATCACTTTTTTGATCATTATCTCTCAAAAAGTGATGTCTTACATCAATATGCTTTGTTCTAGAATGAGAAACAGGATTATTAGAGATGTTAATAGCACTTTTATTGTCACAATTTATAGGGAAATTTCCACATTTATATCCATAGTCTAGTGAAGTGTGTTTCATCCATATAATCCTAGCACAACAACTAGTACCATCATTATATTCAACCTCGAGAGTAGATAATGCAAAAAAATACTTCTTTACTACAATTTGATACTATAGAAATTCCCAAAAAATGGAAACTTCAAGGGGTGATCTTTCTATCAAGTTACAACCACCAAAATCAGAATATGAATAAATCACTAAATCACAAGATTTTCATCTAGGATAGGATGGTCCTAACATGGTAGTATGTTTGGTAATTTAAAAATTCATTTAACCATAAGAATATGGGATTCATTAATATTTTCATGAAAACAAGAACACATACACACTTTGACATAATATCATTCCTTTTAGTAGTTATGTAGAGTAACCTCCCAATCATTCCTATATAAGTGGTTTGATCAATAAATTTACCATTTTCATCAAGATCCAATTTACAAGTTATACTCAAAGGAGTATCACTAATTTTAATACTATCCAAACCAAAAAATTATTTATAATATCTTTTGTATATTTACATTGATTCTAAATAATACATTCTTTATTTTGAAAATTTGTTAAACCTAATAAAGAATTTGATTTCCCCATTCAATCTTAGTTCATATTCATTTATCATCATCATTTAAAAATCAACACATATGGAATGTTTTGAAGATCCAACAACAATACCATCAGCATATATTTGGACAACTAAAACATCTTTATAAATTCTTTTTATAAAGATTGTATGTTTAGATATACCTTTTGTAAATCCTTTAGAAATAAAGAAAAACACTTCATCTATCATACCATGATCTTGGATCTTTTTTTAAAACATATATTGTTATTGTAAATTTGTATACATGATTTCAAAAATTAGGTTTTGTAAGACTAGGGGGTTATCCAGAAAAACATCCTCAATTATATAACCATTCAGGAATGTACTATAAACATCCATTTGATATAGTTTTGAATATAGATGTGTTGTATATTCAAGAAAGATTATAATGTATTCATGTCTATAAACATTGAGAAATTTCCTTCATAATCATTCCATTATTCTAGAATATAAAATTGTGTAAATAGTATAGCATTATTTCTTACAATGGTTCAAGATTCATCTACCTTATTTCTAAAACCCCATTTAATTCCAATGGTAATGGTTTTATTAGATCTATCCACTAGTTTTTAGAATTTATTTATTTCAAACTGATTTAACACTTCTTGCATATCCATTAGAAAAAATTTATCATTGATTGATTCATTGATGTTATTTGGGTCAAGATGTTCCAAAAAGGCTTAATGTTAAACGTTTTTTCTAAGATAAGCTCTAGTGTACGTTCCATTATCTAGGTCTCTAACTATAGCATCCGAAATATGGTTCTTAAGGGTTCTAATAGATCTAGGAAAAACATGTCTAGTGAATTCAGCTACTTCAACAGGTTCGAGGTCCTCATTACTAGAGTATGGAGAATTTATAGAATTAGAATATTTGACATATTGTTGAACATAAGGGTCAAGAGGTTTTTCATTTTTGCGCTGATTAGAAAGATTATCCTTAAGGTTTTCTAGGGATGTCTTGGGTTCTTGCAGATCGTTTTCATCAAATTTGACATGTACAGATTCTACCACACATGTACAATGATGTAACTAACATTGGGTTTCCTATTGTTTCACAACTCGTAGGTATTTTTCTTAAGAATTGTTCATATTAAGATTCTATTAATTATATAAAAATTTATTTGAAAATCTACTTCCCATAAATAGATATGTAAGTCTTATTCCAAAATCATAGTCTGAGTTATATCTTATGAGGTTCTATTTCTTCTTTCTATAAAACCATTTTGATAAGGTGTCCATATAGAAGGAATGTTATGACCATAGCCATTTTGTGAGGAAAAGGATTCAAACTCGTGGTTTTTAAAAACATGTCCATGGTCACTTCTTAAGGATTTGTTTCTAATACCAAATCAGTTTTCTATTGATCTATCATACTTGTTGAAATGAGAAAGAGATTATATTTAGTGTGTTAAGAAAAAGGTCAAGTATATCTAGAAAAATCATCTACAAGAACATAAGAATAGTTCATTCCATTTATAAATGAAACTCTATATTTCCCAAACAAGTCCATGTAAACCAACTCAAGAGGTTGAGAAGTTGAAACTTCATTATTTGGTTTGAAAGATATGTTTTTACCCTTTTGATAAAAATTAAGTACTTTATTATTTGGAATCTAAATCTTGGGCAGATTGTTGACTAAAAAATTTCTTGTATGATTTTTAAAAATTGAATTATAAAATTTTGTTTTCCTCTATGTAAAATCCAAGACTCTGTATGAAAGGCACTTAGGTATGAAATATTTTTTACCGACTATGGAATCTGGGTTAACAACAGAAATATTTTCATTTCTAAAAGTATTAAATAATAATTCATTTTCAGAATTGAAAACATTACATACATAAGTATCAAATTTAACAGGAAAACCATAACCACATAATTGTGAAATACTATGCTGATTATATTTTAATCCACCAACAAAAAGAAATTTTTTTTAAAACTGAGTTAGAGTTACCAATCTGAAAAAGGCCAATTATTTTTTCTATAGCATTGTCACCAAAGGGGACATGTCTACCATCAATCATTTTCAGATTCGTGAAACATGAGTAATCTCCTTTCATGTGTCTTGAACATCCACTTTCCAATTACCATAAACTTATAAAGGAGCTCTTCAAATATCTTTCCTAAAAAATTGGTAATACATGAAATGATTTTGGTACCCAGATTTTTTTGGGTCCAAAAATATTTGTAATGAGAGCCTTGGGAACACATATTTGTTTCATGGGTTTCTAACACACATTTTTTAATGTATTAAAAAATAGACATTATTTTGGCCAGAAAAAAATGAAATAGTAGAAGATGTTTCATAACTAGAATATGAATAATATTATATAGAACTAGGAATAGAACTAGATTTCCCAGATTTTGATACAAAATTGGTTTTGAAAAAATTTCTTTTACCAGGTTGATAGCCAATACCACTTGTGTATTTGGGTGCAACATGATTACAATTAAATTGAACCAATATATCTTATTCGTTGTTAAACATTTATAAATACTTTTTAATTTATAATTATAAAATTTATTCTCATTAACTGCTTTATGAAATTGAACATTATTTTTCTTTTCTATGGTAATATTATATTTAATAGTATAGGTAAGAGAAAGATGTTTATTTAATTCTTCATATTTGTATTTTAATTCATTGCATGTATCTTCAAGAATTTTTCAGTATTCAATCATTTCCTCATTAGTTATATTTTCAGAATCACTTTCATCTACTGAATGATAAGAATTATATACAAGAGACTCAAGGTTTGCCTTAGAAGTGTTTTTCATGAAATACATGTTTTCCTTGTTAAAGGTCTCATCATGTGATGATTCTGACTATTTCTAACTATCCTCATTATCACTCTATGTTTCTTTGATTACCTATTTTTACTTTCTATCTTTTTCCTCATACTTATTTGTATGTATTAGCTTGGGAAAGTCATCATTTACACGTCCTTTTATCTTACATTCAAATCAGACTACTTCATTTGAGTTTTCACCTTACTTCCCATATTTTTTCCAGATTCCTTTAATGTCATATTTAACTTTTTGGATAGGTTTCCTAAAAGTGTTCTTATTTCTATAAAAAATTATTAATCCTTATCACTAATTGATCCATTTCCTCATCACTATAAGAGGGGGAATCTTCATTAATTGTACTATTAGAAAGATTTTTAATCCTTTCATTTTATTTATTTTTCGAATTAATGGATTTTAAATCCATTGAATTTATCTTTAGTTTATTCTCCTTGTCTTTTTGGAATTTTAATTCTTCCTCTTACATCATCAACATACCTATAAGCTCTTTGACTAGAAACTTCCTTATATAACATGATTATCTTATTGAAACTATGTTTCCTATCTATCTGTTTGGTAGACATCTAATAATTATCATGATTTTCTCCATAACAACAACTTCTTTTCTTAGAGATGTCATAGTATTTAATATTTCATTAAACTTGAGATACATATCAGAGATAGTTTTATCAAACATAATCTTAATGTTATCATATTTAATATAAAATGTATTATATATAATTTCATAAACATTAGTAATTTTGTCATATGATCCTGCTAATGTATCTAACATTTCATAGCCATATTTAGTATAAGATATTCTATTAAATTATTCATCCCCGGAATCACAAAATAAGGAATTCATGACTTGATAATTATTATTATAAGTAGGTTTTTTAGCTTCAATCCATGTAGTTCTTTCATTTTTTGGTATTTCAAATTTATCTCCTATTACTATCCGAATTTCAAACCCCATACTTTATAAGTGTATTTCCATTTGAATTTCCCACTAAGAATAATTTTTTCCATTAATGTAGGGAGGTATGTTAGTATTATTTCCTTCTTGTATATTAACCATATTAAAAAATATATATTTTTAAATTGATAAAAATTTAGAACTAAAAAAAAATTAGAGATCGTTAAAATACAACTAGAATCACATTTGAAAAGATTTCAAAAGAGCACTTTAATAACCTCCCTTTGAAACCAAATGTTTGTCAGAGTAAGACACTAATAGTTTTGTTAAAAACCATATTTGAAGATCCACCAATTTAAAAACAAAATAGTCGAGTTAATCAACATAGTAGATTTATAATAGTTTGGGTTTTCAATTAATTTCTCATGTGATTGATTACTTCTCAGTTATTTCAACCAAAAATAATTGAATAACTTTTTAAATAAATTTTATAAATAATAATAGTTATAAATACTATCCAAGAATAAATAATAAATTAAAACATTGTTTTTTGAAATATGAGTTAAAACCGAGGAAAAATAAATTGAAAACAAAGTGGATAAAAACAAGTGGTCCAGTCCGAAGATAAGACCCAATACACACTATATAGTGATCACCTACCACTTAGAAAAATTTACATAATGTTTTGATCCACACCCTAGATCAGGGTTAACACGATAGTACATAAGAATTTCTAGGTAACATGACCTCTACCATAGTTCTCTGTGGAAAATGTAACAGCCAGGTCAAACAGGGCCTCTTCCAAAATATACGCTGGTGAAACAAGATGTAAAAAATATTTGTGTGTGGATATGTTGTATCCTCTAAATTAGTATAAGAGAGAGTTTATTTTTAGTACTTTTTTTTGAGAAAAAACTGATATCCTTAATGGCGAATATCAGCAGACGTATATATGAAAAGCCAAGAAGGAAAATTGTCCAGCCAGAGCTGGTTGGCCTTGAAGGGGCCTGATGCCACCAACTGGTGGGCCACATTATTGACTTCCCTTTTGGTAAAGGAGAAGGTTAATAATGAAAATAATTGGAAGATCTAGAGAATTTTCCTGATGATGGGTCCAAAATACTGGAGTCCGCCGTCGTTTTGGTTAATGGAATCGATAACGGTGAGGCAGTCAGATTCAATGCTGATATCAACCAACCCACATTCCATAGCTAGCATCAAAGCTTCTAGGATGGCATTAGCCTCATCAAAATTAGGTTCCCAAAAGTCATGATGTGATTCATTCATTGTAGCAATGATTTTCCCCATATTATTTTGGGCCAGGAGGCCGAGGGAGACAAGTCCATCCTTGGGGAGAGACGCATCCAAGGTGATCTTAAGAGTACCATCCTTTGGGGGGTTCGAATGAGGGGGCATGAGGGGGGAGTATTAGGCATTTGATGTCCATTTTGGTGATTCCATTCCTAGATCCATGAGTTGTCCCATTCTGTCCATAATTCCAGAAGTTTATGCATGTGATGGAAAATATCATCGTTACACCGGACCCAGATGATCCAGGCCAGGGTGCAGAATCAACCTACATTAGCTGATGAGAGAGAGGAGCACCATCGAACCAGGAGAGCAGGGAGGTCACAAGCTGTATCCAGTGATGCATCTGGGGTCGGGTCCCATTTATTCCAGATTTCCTTAGATCCTGGGCAGTGAATGATGGAATGCAAGGGGGTCTCTAGGACGTTTTGGAAAAACAGGTAGAAAGCGGCATTGGACATATGTCGGTAAATGAGAAGGCTCATCGTAGGGAGGGTTCCCGTGCAGAACTACCACCAAAAGTGGAGTATTTTTTGGGGGACGTTGGGATTCCAAAGCGATTTCCATGGTCCCTCGTTCCAGTCAGCTGGGTGGTTTCCAAAAGAAAGTTTGTATCCAGATCTCATCGTGTATTCGCCCGACATGTCATTTCTCCAGAAGAGATGTTCGAGGACTGCATTAGGGACCAAGGGGATGCTTAGGATAATTCTTTGGTATCTTTCGTTAAACCATTCATAAATATTATCCAAACACCTCCCCATCCCTTGGTTGGAAAGGAGGCTTCTGACAGTGGCGTCTTCAAAGCCTGGTTGATCGTGGGATGTAGCCCGCATACCATCCGTATCGATCATCCATGGGTTAGACCAGATGTTGACATATGATCCATCACCAATCCTATATCCCAGTCCTTTTTCCAAGAGATTTTTAGCCCCCCAAATTCTTCTCTAGTGGAAGCTAGGACGTGGGCCAAGTGAGGAAAAATGGAAGTCTGTGTGGGGAAAGTACATAGCTCGTCATACGCACACACAGAGAGATGATAGATGGTTAATAAGGCAGCATCCATGCTTGTCCAATAGTGCATCATTGAAGAGAAGATGATTCTGGAATCCCATCCCTCCCTCCATCTTGGGGATGCAATATTTCTCCCAGGCCATCTAGTGGGGTCTATACCTTCCATCGTTTTCCCCCCACCACAAGTCGGTAGTACGTGTATGGATCTGGTTGACAATGGCCACCGGGAGATTCAACAGGGACATAAAATAGTTTGGGATAGACTAGATGACAGCTATAATGATTGTCTCTTTTCCTACTTTTGAGGATCTTTTTGGGGTCCAGCCTTGAATTTTCTTCTCAATCCTGTCCACAGGAGATGCGAAAATTTCTTTTTTGGACCGTCCAATCACCGTTGGTATCCCGAGGTACTTTTGGTGTTTCTAAACCATATGTATGCCAAATGCTACGTAGAGTTCATCTCTCTTGGAGCGAGGCACCCCTGCACTGAAGGAGATTTCTGATTTTCCGTGATTGATTGACTGTCCAGACGCCCACTCGTACTGGTGGATCGCATGGCTAATCATCAGATATTCATTAAAAGTTGCTCTAGAGAAGAGGAGGCAGCCGTCGGCAAAAAAAAATGTTCGACACTGGTGGACTTACGCGGAAGACCTTTTCCCCATAAATAGTTTTAGCGGATGAAGCTCTGTAAATAAGGTTAGAAAATACATCATCCACCAAGATGAAGAGAAAAGGGGAGAGGGGATCTCCCTGGTGCAAGCCGTGGGATGGCACAAATCCTCGAGTGAGCTCCCCATTGACCCGGATTTTGAAGGAGATGGTCGAGATGCATTGCATGACCATATCTGTCCACTTAGTGAAGAAACCCATTTTCAGCATCACAACTTTGAGTAAATTCCGTTCCACTTTATCATAATCCTTGGTCATATCAAGTTTCCAGGCCATGGTACCTCTTTTCGTAGTGGAGCGTGTTTTCATAGAGTGAAACACTTCATGGGCCACAATTTCATTATCAGTGATCATCCTCTTGGCCACAAAGGCACTCTGGTTTTCCGAGACAATATCAGGCAACCACGGTCATAGCCGATTTACAAGGATCTTAGAGAAGATCTTGTACGAGCTATTTCATAGGCTAATAGGCCTAAATTCAGGGGCCGCCTGGGGATTCTTCATTTTGGGAATGAGGACGAGGAGAGTTTCATTAATGGCAGAAATTATTTTTTTCCCGGCCTAGATATTCCTTATCATTTTGCAGATGTTGGGATTGATGATGTTCCAATGTTTCTTAAAGAATAGGGCGTGGAACCTATCCAGTCTCAAGGACTTAGTGGGGTGAATCTGTTTCAGAGCCCGGAATATCTCTTCATCTGACACATCTTTGGAAATCCTCCAATTCATCTCATCGGTGATCACTAGTTGGATACATTCTTACACTTCAGCTGAAATAAAAGGGGTTCCTGAATTGAAGAGGTTCTGGAAGTAACATGTCAATGTTTCGTGAATTATGTTAGTATCAAAGACATTGCTTCCATCTGATTGTGAGATGCAATTGATAAAATTTTTCCGGAGCCTAGATGATGCTTTCTGGGGAAAATAATCGGTATTGGAATCCCCTTCTGAGGTGTGGGTATCCCGTGCCCGCATAGCCCAGAAGCTTTCCTTCATGCGTAGGGTCACGTCCAGATCTCTTTGAGTGGCTCCAATAATGGAAAGATTGCAACTAGATTGGGGTCTCTTGAGTAGGTTGTGAAGTATCTTTTCAAGGAAAGCACAGTGCCTCTCGGGATGACGTAATTTCTTATTTCTCCAAGAACTCCGATCGGATGCGACCTTTTGGAGATTGGGGCCAATATCTTCATGAGTGATGTTCCAGATTGATCTTATAACATCTTAGCATCCCCGATCCTTTATCCAAAAGCTTTCAAATTTGAAGGGTTTAATTAGTTGTTTGATGAGTTCACCTTGAGTACAGTCAATAAAAATTGGGCAGTGGTCTGAACAGTTGAGTGCCATGTGGCCGATGTAGAACTTGGTGAAGATATTTATCCAATATGTTGAGCCCAAAAATATTTCATGTTTCTCGGTGATGCGTGTGCCATCTGTATTACGTTGGAACCATGTGGAAGTATTACCTGTGTATCCCAAATCGACCAGGTCCGTCCTAGTGACCGCATCCTTGAAATTTGACATCGACGTAGTGTGTCGGTCATTTCCGCCTCTTTTTTCCCTATGGAAGATAATCTCATTGAAGTCTCCACCGAATAGAATGGGGCTTGGAAGGTTGTGATGAAGCTTGCTGAGGAGATCCCAAGATTTTCCCTTCTCATTATGGGCCGACAAGCCATAGTATCCCACAAAGGTCCATGGTGGGGTGTGGTCCGCCTGAACAGTCACAACCATGTGGTGCGAGGAGAATGACAAGATCTTGACGTAGAGATGATCCTTCCATAGGAGACAGATTCCCCTAGAGTGGACTTGTCCGGAGACTGGGAGACAGCCTTGGAAGCCGCATTTCTGAGCAATTCTTGTGATGTCCTTGTTTTCCAAAATGGGTTCAGACAGGAAAACCATATCGGGGAAAATTTGGGAACAATTATACTGGAGCATACGAACCGTTCGTGGGTTTCCAATCCCACGATAGTTCCAGCATAGGACAATCATTGATCTAGGCGGGGATGGGTCTCACCCGCCTCCGCCTTTGAGTTCTCAGCACTTGTTATCCCACCTGTCATTTTTCCTCTCTTTGGGGAGTTCCCCATTGACTAGCATGTTTCAATTTGTCTTTTCCGATCCCCAGGTTTAGGGTCCTCCAGTTTACCAGCACTTACTTCATGTTGCACCCTTTTCTAGGTTTGACGGGTGATTGGTCCTGGTGGTGATGTTCCAGAATTTCCATCTTTATCCTGTGTTAGGATGTCAACCTTGTTTTTTTCTGGGTTAGGGTCGGGATCTGGTGGTTCTGTATGCATCTACATTGACCTCACACATTGTTCTACAAGATATTTTGGTGTGTTCCCCAGCTCTGTAGTGTTGAGGCTGTGTCCTTTCGGGGGGTGGATACATGCTATTATTCCTCTGAGTGGTTGGGCTCTCTTTAGGGATCTTTGGCGGTCCAAGCCTAATGATCTTTCCCTGTTCAGTTCCCACCTGTCTTGTGTGGTCCATCATGAGTCGTTCACAATCCTTTTGTTTTTCTTCCTCAGGAATGAAGAAATATCTGGTCATTTTGGCCCAAATCCATGGGAAATAATGATGAATGATATTACCTTCTCCATTCCCTTTCTTTGAGCCACACACTCTTTCCATATGTCTGAGACGTCCACAGAAGAAGCAGAAAATTGGTAGTTTCTCAAATTAGAATGAAATCCAGTTGACTGCATCATTGATTTTCAAAAACATGCCCCTCATCAGCAGCTCTAAAACTTCAATTCCGGCTCTAATCCGAACCTCGGGTCCCCATTGGATAGGGTCCGAGCATTCCCATTCAATTAATTTGCCAATGTTGTCCCCAATTTCTCTCATAACACGTTTCGTTCGTGCGTGAAGGGGAATTACTTTAATACGTATCGAGAAAGGGGATCAGGTTAGATTAAAGTTCTAGATATCATCCCCCCTATGAATTCTTCCATGAGGAGGAGTTTATTATCAAAGGACTACGAACTGCCTCTAATGATTTTATCTCTATATCTTTTGTTGAAAAACTCAAAGACAATGCGATTGTTCCCCGCTTCACGAATGGCCACACCCGCTTCCAATTTCCAAAGGTTCTGTAGAGTGTTTTTATGTTCCCCCTGGTTGACTGAAATATTTTCCACAAACCTTCCAACCAACAACAGGGACCTGCGTTTTTCTAAGAGTGTATCTTCATTTCTCCGAGCCTCAATAGTCGCTTTATCTTTATCCATCTGGGACATCCTCTTCCAAAGGTTCACAATATTAGCCTCCATTGATTAGTGTACGTGGGATAGGAAACAACTCTGAACAGGCCTGGTTATCCGCCCCACATGGGTCAGCAAGAGAAAGTCTTCTACCCCAAAAAACCGAGCCCAGCACCCCACTCTGCGGACACATTCCGCAAAGGGGCAGTGCGACCAAGGCCTTGGAGAAAAAGAGGCTCCACGGAAAGGTCTCCAAGAACCCCTACCGCACAAGCACACCGCAAAGAAGAACAGCCTTCGCAGAGTGGTTCACCGCGGCAGAAACTCACGAGCTCCCTTCGCGAGAATCTCACCCCTTACCGAACGAATCACCATTGTTCCCAGATCCTCCATGAGATCAGCTTACGTCATACCATTCTCCAAGCATTTCAGCCGTTATCCACATCCATAAATCAAAACCAAATAGTGGAAAACACAATCCTCTAAAAGAAGTCCCTGGACCGGAAACCACCTCGTGGCCGAAGACCCCTTCGTGGTCACTCAAAGGTCAAAAACATCGCGAATGGTGTTTGCGAATCAAAACATATCACAACGGTGTTTCGAAAGCCACCCACAGGTCACTGCCATCTCACTATTTTCGTTGAGTCATTCCTTCTTTAGATGTCTCATTTTAAAAATTAGTGAGTCGTCTATCAGTGAGTCGGTTTCTGCTGCCGGTGATACAATACTTCTGTTAGTGTCACATTTCTTCTGTTAGTGTGATCTTTGAACTATCGGTGATACCATTACACTATCGGTGTCTCAGTTGAATTTTTCAGTGTCACAATTACTCTATCAGTGACCCATTTTCTCTATCAGTGAGTCATTTTTCCTGTCAGGGTCAGCGTCTCATACTTATCCAATTTTCTCTTTTAACATTCATTCAATAGGAATATACATCGAATGTAGTAAATACATTGTTTATCATAAATAATCATAATTAAAAATATTTAAACATATGATTGAAATTATTGGAGATGAATTTTAAGGATTTTTTATTATTAAAAACATTAAAACTGGATAGTGTCCAATAGTTTCTTATGGTCCAACAATTTTAATTGACCATGTAAACCTTAACTAACCTTGGTTAGATCAATTGTTCCCCTCAAGTAACTACATGTGAGGAAGAAATCAACGGTCTGAATGATTCAACTGTAAGAATAAATACAAATGATCATAATAAAAATTATAAAATGTCTTGAATAGATCGAATTATTGAATCCACCATGTTATACATATTTTTGTACCTAGTGACTTCACCCCTTGACTAACCATGAAATTCCTACTATATTTTTTTGATAGAAGACATTTCCAGTTACTTTTATAACTATAATCATATGAATTCTGGGGTTTGACTGTAATCCTTTTTCAGGGAACATATTTCATTCTCTATGATTAATTCTTTATAGTTACCCATAATATGACTTTCACTAATTATATGGATTTAGTACTCAACCAAATTATAGATTGTCAGGGTCAAAATAAAAATTTTCCAAAATAAAAACAGTCAACCAAAAATGAAAATCAATTTATTGTGTTTTTCCAAATTAGGATATGCTTTAACAGATGATCGACATGATTATTATCAAGTTGAAGAGTAATATGGATATCTTGAGATGAGTGTAAGATAATGTGATGATTCTATAGGAACCCAGTTGTAGCAATAATGATCCTTGATTTTTTCATGAAGTGAAAATCAATGAGGAAGGAACTAGGGGATTAAAGAAAATATATCACTAGCCAAATTGTGAATATGGAATGCAATGATAATTTATTTTCACTGATTAAGTAAAAATGTTTTTTAGGAGGGTGGCTAGTGAGGTTTCAATTGATTGAATAAAGAACATAAGAGATAAAATAAATAATTTTTTTAATAGGTAATAAAAGGTATATACAATGTAAGGCCACTATTATTAAAATTGAATTTAAAACCAACTCAATTTCATCCTAAATCAAATATGGTCTCCATATTTATCATACTCTGAACCCAATCAATAAAATACAAAACACATCTATCACACTTCCCTTACCAAATGAAACATTATTCTAATAGTAACTACATCAACAACGTTTTTATATATATTTTTGGTCAAGGGACCTATAACATTATCCAAATTACATTGTAAAAATTATCTACGCGATCTCAAACAATATCACACACCTAGACACTGAATTCCTTATCCTCTAAAACTAGTGTTGTCCTAATCATAGTGACATCATCAAGAATTCCTAATCTCTTACCCCCAAACCATGAGGATGAAATCCCCAGTTTGCATAAAACCTATTCATTCTATAATTGGTCCACAAACACTTCTTGGTAAACATAATGTTCTCTAATGTTTATAAAATAGAACTCATCCTATTGATTTGTAATTTATCATCCTCTATAAAACATATAGGTGATGTAATGGCCTTCCATACATGGCCTTAAATGGATCCACCAATGTAGATTCACAATAATTTTTTTAGTAAAACTAATCTAGTACAATGTGGTTCTCCTAGTAACCCTAAAAAACTAGTACACAAGCCCATAACATTTCCTCCAATGTTTGAATTGTATGATCATATTGTTCAGCTGTATTTGTGTGATAAGTAATGCTCAAATTATCATATGTACCATATTACTTCTAAAAACCTACTATAATTGTGATGTAAAATTGGTATTTCATTATGATACAATACTTTAAGCAATCCAATTAATGTTCACCACCAAATTAACACAAAAATATCCATGCTCAAAAATGGTTTGGGTCCCTTGGATTGGTATTATGTGAGCCATATTTTGATGGGGTTCCCATCATGGGGTCCTCAAAAAAAATTATTCATAGACTAATTTTTAGTATATTGATGGTGAGAATAAATTTGTCTCCAAAGAGGGAAGTGTTATGGATTATTTTTCCATTACTGAGTGGGTATGATGTATACTAAATATAGTGACCATATTTGATAATGAATGAAATTTAATTATCTTTAAATTTTGTTTTAATGATATTAGTCTATAATTTTATATTCCAGATATTACATGTTAAACAATTATTCCATTTTTACACACATGTTCAATACTTAATCAATTAAGGCAACAATGAAAACTATAAACAAGTAGTTTTAGATTAATCCAAGAATTAAATAATTAGTGAATTATCAAATAGCTCATAAATAAGTGATCGTTTATATATAGTTACATATAAATCATACCCATATCTCATATTAATTAGTAGTTATGAATCAATAGGTGTCTCGTGTATACCAAATGGAATGGGAGAATAATAATTTAAATGAAAAAATTAATAGAAATATTATAATATTAATAATAATCAAATGATTTATAAGATGTGAACATGAGAAAATTAATCATTAAATTATGAATTCATTAACTAGAGAAGTGGGGTGTCCTTGTATAAACCCACTAATGGCTTAGAGTTCCATCCATAGATATATTTGTTTAAAAAAATAATTAATTGAATATGAGCAGCCTAGTTGATTGACCAATTATGGTAGAAACCCCTTGCCTTATAGTAAATAGTATTCATTTTATAAAGAATCTATATGGTTCCACATGCTTCATAAATTCCATATTCCATCATAAGAATCACATGAATTAATTTCAGAATCAAAATATGTTAGTATCATCAAAATATTTTTCTAACTATGTGCAAGGATCCTTCTTCATTGATTGTTGCTATGTGTATATATTTAGGGTTCAAATGGATCTTGTTGGGTTCCTAAAAATCTTCCACTATGCTTATATCCTTTCTATGACCTCTACATTATTCCTAAAAATGATGATTTCCATGGGAATCACCTGTTGTAGTTCATCCTAATTTAGATAATCCATTGAAATAGATTTTGATTTTAGGTCAAAGTTTTCTTTTTTTTTTCTTTTTTGATTTTTGTCATTATAAACATAAATTTGTTTAAGTACCAAATGACCATGGTCAGTGAAATTCATATGATGTATCACCCCAATGAATTATTATTAAAGAAAGAAAAATGATCCAAGGTGGAGAAATATTAATGGAACATTAAATTCCAATGATGATTCTTAACCTAAAATCTACAAATGAATTGGATCAACTACATTAGGATGAATAATAATATTCAATAAAGCGGTTCAGGCAAATGGATTCAACATGTAGATAGCATTATCACTTAAATCATGAATTTACATAATGACTTTTATAGAACATTGACTATGATTGGATAGATGTCTTCTTATAGGAAATTCAATCTCCCTTTTAACTAGATATTCATATATGGTTTCTTGAGGGGAATTATAGATATTCAAATGGTAAGATGATATTTATTAAATCATTTTGAATCAACAATTGGGTGATCCAATCATTTATAGAATATTTAGAATTATTGTTTAGATGAAACAGATGATTTTATGATAACATTAATGTCATGTTGATCAAATAACACATTAACTTATTGAGAAATCATATAGTATTCTTGAGTAAGTCATGTTAGATTCCAAATCTCATTCAAAATGATTTGGAAAATCATATGAAACATCCTTTTTCAATATTTAAGCACAGACCATCAAGCATTTAAATTTCAATTGCAATAGTATAGGATTTGTATAGTTCCTTCCGGAATCTAATAAAATAATTAAAATCATATTAAATAACAAAAAAAATATTTCCAATTATCCTAATAAATGTATATCTTTTAAATAAATTCATAAATGGATAAAAAAATCTGAAAAATTAATATTTAATAAATTTATCAATAAAGTTCAATGTTTCACAAAATTAGAAAATAAAAAATCTATTTTTTTGGTTTATCTGTATTAAATAGAAAATTTACATTTAAAAAAATAAATAATTATTAAAATATTACCTCTCTTCACTTACCCACACATACACTATTACTATTTTGGGAAATATATTGATTTACAATGATCAAAAATAATTTTTTTCCTTCAAGGAATTAATTTCTCAAACCAATGAGGAAGAAAATCATAGATTCATCCATTTCTAAAAATGGAATTCATTATTTATGAATCTAAGACATTTTACTCCCCTAAATTTAAGAATGTGTTATAATTATAAAACTGTAAGAAAAATAGATCTCAAGGGAATCAATATTTGAATAGGTGGAACCTTCATAAATCCCTCTCCTCTAAGATTGTATTTCCAATGTTCCTTCTCACACTTCCTTGATAATTGATAAATTTCTTTCACGTATATCATATTACATTTATTCTTCTATGTTAATAATTCCTTAAATATTTACAACACCATTTTTAATTGGAACATATAGAATTTTTCCCAAAAAATATTTATGGAAATCACTTGTTTCATGTGTGTGGATAATCTAAGAACTAAAGCATTACAATATAGATGTTATAAAATTCTTTAAATTTTATTTTTCAAGGTATAAAACAAATTATTAGTTAAAAGGTTCTTGGTTTTTATCTATATTTTATTTGATATCAAACACACACATAAATGTTCTTATATTGATGTAATAGGATTTCATGAATTCTTATGATATTACATTCATACTGCAGTTCATATGATCTTTCCAAAATAAGTAAATGGTTGAAATATCTTGACATTACATTGAATAGTAGGGTTTTTTCATAAGATGTACTCCAATGATTATATAGTTACATAATTTAATGTTTCCCTTACACTAAAACATAACTAAATTCCATATTTACCTTATTTATAAACCAACAATGTTTTTGATACAACTTAATAATAGGGTGATAATTCATTATAGAAATATTTCAATAAGGGGATATACCTATGGGGGTTTTATAAGCTATACTATAATCCCATAATGAATATTATATATTATTTTACTAATTATTTCGATTGGGTTGTGATGTCTTCTCTAGAATCCTTTTAATTTCTCTATTGGAAGCTTCATCCTTCCCACTTATTTGTGGGTTATACATAGATAAGTTCATATGGTACACTAAATTTATTCCGGGGAGATTATATGTTTTTATTATGTAATTGTGTTCCTTGGTCACTGTTTATGTCCCAGGGTACCCGATACTAAGAAAAGAATGTTTTTTTAACTCAATTAAAACCTCAGAATCATCAGTTTAGGATTCTTTTATATCAGTCCATGTAGAAAAAAACACAACAAATAAAAAAAAATTTCATAAAAAAAAGTATATATGAAACAGACTAATTAATCCAATCCCCATATATCAAATATTTTATAAATAATTAATCTTTATTGGGGAATTTACTATGTTTTGGAGACACTATCAAGATAATTGATAGTTTGGAACTACATTAAAATCTCCAGTATTCAGTAAAAATTAATGACTAAAATAAACCATTTTCTAAAACATTATTTTTATTTTTATTAAGGACTAATATGGCCTCCACCTGAAACTATTTGAAAAAAATGTATGTACTGATTTATCCTTTTTCTTGGGGATACATCTCTTAATATCCTGATCTCTATAAATATTATTTATATACACCCCCACCCACACACATAATTTTTTTTGTTAGATTTCCATTTATGTTTTTACCCAAAAATTTAGTCATATGTAAGAGCCTCTGACCATATATAAAATAAAAGGAAAAAGAGTACATTCATACAGTCATCCATAACAAAAAAATAGAGCCTTCCAGAAAAGAGCAACTACATATCATAGTAACCATAGTCCTCACCATATCCATGGTCATCCTCCACAGCAGCTTATTCCCACTCTGAGTTTGTTTCATATTGCTTCAACACCTTGGAATTCTTCCTTCTAAGCTCCAGTTGCTCTACTGAGATTTTCTATTTACATGGTTGTTTTTTGATGTGGCTATTCTTAGCGGTAGGTATATCTCCTCTTTCCTTCCTAGATGATGATATGTTTGATACCGGCTTCAATAGGTATAAATAGTCCTTTATTGGACTCCTCTTTGGTGGAGCAGTCACAACACCTTCACTTTTAGACATATTATTATTTCCACCTTGAAAATTATTATTATATGAAGGTCTTGTGGCACCTCCACCATTCTCTTTATCACTATCAGAGATATTCCCCCATTTATCAGTGATATTCAATGAAACAAAACACTTGCAGCCAACATCATCTTTCCCAAGACATCATCTGAGGTTGTCAAAGACTCTCCTCCAGTCTGAGAGTGCCTATTATGATCAATTACAACATGGAAATGAGGTTTCAACTCACAGACAACAACACCAAGTGACCCCTTTCTTGGGATATCCAATGCAAAACTTTCCTGATTATTAAGACCCTCATGATATTGTAGATCATCCATCATAATGTGTGACACCTCCTACTCCAACCCTTCAATTCTATTACCAGAAGAGGCCCAACCAGATGGGTAATGATTATACTTATCTAATCCTCCTCCTTCATCTATCATATTGTTAGATACCGGCTGCACTTGGCATAAATTAGCAGCATCCTCCAGTAAAGTCGGACATCCAGCACAAAGATCACCTTTGATATGGTAAAAAACCTACATAATTGTTGGATGAAGGGGCTCTCGTACCTCCATTTATGTTTTTAATTATTAGTAAATATATGGGGTTTTTTGTTATGAATAAAAAATTAGCCAAGTCAGTATACTATGGATCTTTTGTAACTCAACATTGTTTCTCTCCAAGGAAGGATACATTCATTTTTGTCATATTTTTGGGTTTTACCTCACCAGTTTCCATTAGAATTATGATATCTTCAACCAACACATTATAAAATCACTTCTTATTCTTAATCTCTAAGTAAAATTGTTATAATAGAAACATATGTCTTACTAACAATATATTTTTCCCATATTTCTTGGTCAAAATTATAAATTTTTGTGGTGATAAGAGATAGTCACTTTACTCCCCAACATGTAAGATTGAATCTTCTCTATGGAAATAAAAAATTTGAAAAAACATCTCATGTTGTTTAACAGTTTATCATGGTTTTTTCTGTTTTTAATAAGTGTATTCTATCACATTTGAATGTGCTTAAGTTTTTTATGATTAAAAACTACCATAACATTGTTTGAGGAATCACATAGTATATCAAAGTGGATATCCCTTGCTATTGGATAGACCATAGGGGTAGTAGTTAGAAATTATTTACGTTTTTCGAATGTGTACCTACATGAATAATCAAAAATAACTCATATTCCTTTTTCATAAATCCAGTAAATAGTAGACAAGTTCTACTAAAATATTTGATAAATCATCTATAAAATGTAGTATAACCTAATGATGATCTAATGGGTCTCACATTAGATAGGTATGATACTTTATAAATAGTTTCAACTTTGGAATTATACACTTTAATGACATATTTATATATTATGTTGATAGATACATTGTATTTTCCTTCCATGAAATGAAATATTTTAGAGTTTAAACCCAAATTATTTTTAATGAATTTTCTAAAAATTTATTTATAATATCAATTATTGTTTCATAACACAAACTATACATTGATAAAAAATTACATAGAACTCCAATAAACCCTATAAAAGAACTGAAAAGATACATACCATATAATAATGAAAAGAATTTGCGGCATTATAAAATATAAATAAAATCAATAAATAAGAAATAATACTAATGGGACATGTAAATGTGGCATTTTTTGAGTCTACCAACGTTAAATACCCAAGAAATCCATTAATAAAATATTAGTGACCCTTTCATACCAACCTATCTATCCTTTTTTCTATTAAGGGAAGTGGGAAATGGTATTTTTTTCACCTGATTAAATCACCTATAATCAATGAAAATTCACTAACTATTATGAAATATTGAATTAATGAACTAATTATTCTAAATTTTTTATTATTGTGATCCATTTTTATTGTGTACAATTTCAATAGGACTCACCCCTTTAGTGTCTAAAATGTGATATTTAATTTCGACTCATAAATGTATCTTGACATATTTTCTACTACATTTATATGGGTCAGTTTGACACTTGTTTGGGTCCACCTCACATGTCTAGATTTATATTTTAATGAATAATATTTTACACTTGTTTTAGTGATAGTCCATAAATGTTTTTTAATGAAATGAATATAGATCTGTGATTTTGTTTAATAACTCCTAGTTGTTGGTACTCATGATTGGGCTTCAAATATTTTGAAATGTTTACTTGAAGTTTCTCAATTTATTTATTGAAATCATATTCATATTTGTATTGTAAAAATATAAATCTCACATCATGGGGGTTTCTAATGATGATTACAACTCAATGTTATACACAATTGTAGATTTCACTGTTATGGTAGATGTATCAGTGTGATTTTTGAGAAAATCCGAAAAAAAATTACTCATTAAATTATTCAAAATATTTAACAAACAAGAAAATTTCTATATATTGTTAATTTAAAAAAACAGGATCATCAGAGAAATTAAGTGATTCTAAATATTCTCCTAATATTATTATCTCCACAAAAATATCAACTTCATCCCATGAGAAATATGGAATTTAAAATGGTTGTGTGTAACAATATATTTCTCATCCTAGGTTAATTTCATAGAATCTAGAATAGAAATGATTTTAGTTTAAAACCGAAAATTCATTAATATGGTATCATCATTAACATCTATTATGGTATTAAAATTTATAAGAAATGATATAACTAAGATGTCAAGGGAATTAGATTTAAATATTTCTTCTACCATGTTCAATATAACAAAAAATTAATGGGAAAACCCCTTCACTCTTACCAAGACATATTCTATAACTATATCTATATATGTAGCGAGACGATTATCAAGTTGTAACACCACTCAGTTTGGCTTCAGCTCTCATATATGGAAGGATGAATATAAAAAGTGATTAATTGTATTAATTGATACTCTAAAATCACATAATTAAATTCTAAATGTTATTTCTCTTATAGATCAAGGGATATTGAATGTACCTAGATCATGGATTTACTTATGAAATTATTCAATTTCTAGGGTAGAGACATATCAACCTAAAATAACATTTGTATGTCTTTGAAGTTTTATATTATTGGTGTGAAAATCTTTGATAAAACATTAAAATATATTGGAATAATTGTATAGACTCCAATAAAGGGATGTTGGTGTCCACTCTTTTGAAAGGATCCATAATCTCTTTGAAAAATGATTTTTCATTGATACTCGTGGATGGTTTTAATGTTATTGGGTAGGGATTTTGGGGATGATGTAGGTCTTATAACATTGAATTTAGCTTATCCTTTTTAATGGGGTTGTATTTATATGTACTTTTTATTTTGGTTCTATTTTAGGGACATATTCTACATGTTTTTATGGACAATAAACATCAAATTTCTACCACCCTTATTGATTCTTTACTATTTTTATCATAGTCCAATCCTTGATGAAATAGACCTAACATTTTCCTTCGGGTTTGGAATTGGTTGGGAATAGATTTTATAAGATCCTTGGTTTTTCTTGTTATTGAGGATAGATAAAATTTCTATAATCACTCTTTTATAATAATTCAATACTAAGTCACGAGTTGTATTAAAATGCCCAAGATATTTCAATGGGTCATCTATTAATGGTTATTGTACTTTCCATTATCGATAAATTATATAAGGTTGAGAACTATTTATTTGAAATGATGGTTACTGGAATTATTGTTGAAATTATAATAGGAAGGGTGGTCTGGAGGGATATTGAATTCTAAATCTAAAAAATTTATTGAAATAATATTTTAATCCTTGATTGTGGTCTTGTTTCTATTTGTATTTCCTTTAGTACAAAGCTCACAATTATTTGTTCCTTAAACTTAAGGTATATTATAAATGTTGTGATCCAATAAAGGGAAAATATAGAAGTATGTTGGGAGTGTGTAGGGTAATGCTTCATTAAATTTTATAGTGGTATCTATCACATATGATAGATTATATCTTGATGTTTAGTTTAATGTAATTGAGATTCAGAACACTTTACCTTGTATACTCCTCTAGTTGTGGATATTAATTTTAATTGTTTGGTATTTTGGTAATTCCTCTCAAGATTTTCAATAAATTATACATTGAACACTTTTATCATTGCTCCCCCAGATAAAGTATCTGAATGGTTCTAGTCATTAGACATAAATCCATAGTATTATAATACCATTAGCTGATGGTATTAGAAGGGATGGTGTGGGTAAAAAGTTTTAAACAACATTAATCTCTGAAAAAACACATAAAATGTTTTATCCACAATTTTATTTCATTCTATAAAGTGAATTTCTAAACCATTTACTCCCTGAAGAAGAAAAAACAGTTTAGAGGAATTACTTTTGATGCTTCTCCCAGTTGGGAACACCTCAGAGATATATGTTGTAAACACACTCCTTGTTATATCCATCATGAGAAAGTGGAAGAAAATTAGATATGATTTAGGCTTATAATACTCCTATGAAATTGAAATTACTATAGAACCCCCCAAATTTCATAATGTTTCAGTTAGGATCCTCCAATTCCAAGCCATTGCATATAGGAAGGAGGTGAAATATTCCAGTTCGAAGGTTGAAATAATATTGGTTATTGGGATTGTGAATCCATTTATTATTTCCTATATTTTCCTTATTTAACCCTATCAATGTTTTATTTAGTCAAAAAAGGTAATCATCTATATTTTCACTTACTAAGATCAAAATATTGGTGGAGGAATATGTGGATATAGAGTTTATAAATAGATTTATGTAAAATTCTCTCTCCAATTCCTCAGGGATTATTAGTTATTAATTTTTTCTTGAATATTCCTTTCAAACTATATATCAAAACTAAAGAGGATAGTTTAACAAGATTTTTTTAATAATGTAAGACAAGATAAATGAAACTAATAAAAAAAGTAAAGAAACAACACTATCTTATACCTCAATGGGGCAAGGTTGATGAGACAACCACAAAATGAGTCTACAACCATGGTTTATAGCCAAATTTTTAAAAACATGTGGCTATAGTGTATCTTATAGCCCGAATATAGTTAAATTTTGATCATAGGTCTCCATGGGTTAGCCTATACACA
Organism: Viscum album; assembly: GCA_963277665.1. Lineage (NCBI taxonomy): Eukaryota > Viridiplantae > Streptophyta > Magnoliopsida > Santalales > Viscaceae > Viscum > Viscum album. Next base: position 380,398,673 of record OY728120.1, on the reverse strand, counting down.
TAGTTTCACATAACCATGATGATAGGTGAGTGGGTAACAACAAATATTACACAAGAAATTGGTAGAAAAGATAAATTTAAATAGTTTTCTGAAACCATGGAAAAATACCTATCCGGCAGAAATAACTTTTGAAAACTGTAGTAGTATGACTCTATGGAAACACCTATCTCCGGGGTTTGAGAAAACTATGGAAATACATGTAACCTATGGCTACAGTTAATTAAAACCATGGTAATAGTAAAACATATAGCCATTGTTTGATAAAATTGATTAAATACATTAAAATCAATAAAATATTTTTATATAGCCATGGAGGTGGGCCTATATGAACCACCTATGGCCATATTTTGAGTAAACCATAACAATAAATGTAACATCCTAGGTAATTATATAATAATAATATTTCAAATATATTAATATTTATGAATTAAATATGTATTTTTCTTTAAAATAGTCTCTTTGTTTGACAGTGTACCCAAAACACAATAATGGGCTTCACCAAAATCTTATGTTGCACATAATATTGAAATATACCGAAAAATAATACATTATTAATATTACTATTTTAAAAGTTAGTTATCCCATATCCATTATATTCGATTGAATGAAAAAATGACTATATTATGTTAACACATGTTTATCAAAAAAATTACATTCTTCTAATAACTTTTAGAGCCTTAAAATGATAATAATACCACTTTTAAGCATAAAACACTCTAATATTTTTAAAAGGTATTTTTATTTACTTTTCATGGGGATTGATTTTAAAATATTGGTATTTTTAATTTTATATGTTCTATTTAAAAAAAAACTTTTTTTTAGAAACGGGACATCAAAATTAACTTTGGTATAATTTTTAGTATTTTTTGATAAAATTCATTTTTTAATTAATAGTGAAAAAATAAATCATTTTAATTGAAAACATTATTTTCATCTAATTTAATTATATTACTATATTATAATTCTACATAGTTTTTAGGTATATGTAGATGATTTATTATCATTTAATAAAAAAATTTCATTGTATTTAATTTTACATTAAAATTGGATATAAACACTTATCAATCTTTGGATTGTTTCACTTTTTTAAAACCAGTATCCCCAATCTGTTAACGAGATTAACATTAAATTATTTTTTTCACTATTTAGAATTTAATTTTAAAAAATGGACACATGTGTTTTAAATTAGTGTGAAAAAATTGATCTAATAGGATCAGAATATTTTTTTGTGAATTGTAACTTTAGTAATTTATTTAACGCTATACAAGGTAAATCAGATAATTAATGGTAAAAATAATATAATAATAATATAAAACTACCATATCACATTTTATAATATTATTGGAATAATTATGGCCAACAAATAAAATCTTCTGGTCGAAATGGTGACCTATTAAAGCCACTTGAGTGTGGTTATGACATTTAAAACATTTAATTTATATTAAAAGAAAAAAGTCAAAATCATGTCTCTTGTTTTTAAAACCATTTTAATATTGGGTTGTATATGTTATATCTTCAAATATAAATAGTAATTAGAAAGATAAAAGGATTACCAACTTCATGGTAATTTATTTATAATTTTTAGGAAATAAATAATTATATTTAATTGTAACAAAATGATTATGAAATAAAAGCGTTTTTAATTAAAGTATCAAATAAATGATATTAAAAATATTAAAATAAATATAATTTGACCTAATTAATTCCATTCACGAATTTAATAGGTGTCTAAATCTTTTATAAGTTTAATAAATGGTTTTTATAAGTTATCTCTCTTTTAAGATTTTATTTAAATTCAATGAAATGAATAGTGTAAAATTTTACATAATTGATATTTTATAAAAAAATAAAATTCTAAATTATTTAAAAATACAAAAAATCATTCAAAACACAAATTTTCTATGATAAGGTATAAAATTATATAAATTGTCTAGTTATTGGAATGTTACCTCATATAAGTAAAATTTTTAGCCTCTTAATATTTAAAATGTCGTTACCATCATTAAAATTAAAAAAGAATAATTAAGGGTCAAGAGAAATGATAAGGTCTCAAAAAAAAATTAATACATGTATAAAAATTATTGATTAAGATTATTTAGAACTATACATAAATTATCATCGACATATCTCTTGTCGGAGTCATTTTTATAAAAAAATTAATTTTTATTAATTTAATATTTTAAAAAATTACAAGGGTGCCCCTACCCTCTCCTATAAAAAGGTACCCACTCTTCTCTAATAAAAACACTTCTAGAACCATTTTTATTGGCCATGATCTAAAAAAATCCATTCCCAAGAATCCCTCCTTAAATTCTTGAGAACTTTTTTTAATAATAAAACCCTTCTTATGGGTGTTCAAGAGTTCTTCAAATTTGATCAACTGAAGAAGATGCATCATTTTAATTAAGTGTTTTGGTTTTATATCTTCAACCACGTCCATTAAATATTTTTCATCTAATATGAATTAATAAAACTAGTATCTTAATTATACATAGATTTTTTTATTTTAATATCTTCACCTCAATCAATCATTAATTTCATATAATGTAAAATAAATATTTTTTTCATTTATATGTCAGACTACCCCCTCACGAATCGATATAGTATGTTTTTCATTACCATCTATCAATACCGGTTATAATAATGGAATAAATTTTTATATAAGATATTAATGACAGATTTATCATTTTAAAATATTAATATTTTAATTATTTTCTTACCTCCCATGGACATAATAATGATTATGTCGTTCGTGGGTACATTCGAACTATCACTTCCATGAAGTGATGGGAATCATTTTTTTCACCACATCACTTTTATGATATATAAATATATACATTTATTATTATTTTAATAATATTATGATCATTATGGAAATATTAAATAATAATAAACGTATTTCCATAATGATCAATGGAAAATGGATAACATTACGCATGCATACGTATGGCATATCATCTCAATGATTATAACATTGATCATTTTTAAAACCATAATTATTGGGTCAATATAAAAAGTATTAATAATGAATAAATTTTTCTATTATTTCATGAATAATATTCTAGAGATGATTGACTTATGACAAGATGGACAATTTACATTATAATAATTTTATTTTCGACTCAAGTACCTAATATCGACAAACCATCTGATAAGATCTTTAATAATTATATAAGATTCATAACATTGTAATAAGTTATAAAAAAGAATAATAAACATGAAAAGTGTTCTTGAGAAATTAACAATGAAGCTAATTTTATTATACAAGAATATAATGATTTTACATTATGGGATTGACTGAAGGTAAAGTACTTCGTCTCAATCTCCCTTCATTCAGGTATATTTTGAAAATATACATCTCATTACTTTTTACAGTGTATAATAAAACCCTTTGAAATTTCTTTTCATTCAAAGGTTTTCAAAGGAATATTTTTCTAGAAATCATTTTACAAAATGGAAAAAAGGAATTTTTATTCTTTAACATATATAGCAACAAATACATTCCCTCCACCATGATCATTATTTGATATTTTTTTCCTCTATAATTCGTAATGTTTTAAAGGAAAAATAAATACCACTTTATCTTTTTATGTATTTGGGTATTGAAAATGGTTTAAATAATGGATTGATTATGTCAATATCTTGAAATGATTTCATGTGATAGTAATTTAAAAATGTTATTTTAAATTTATGATTTTTGGTTATATGATTATGTTAAGGTTATTGGGAATTGTTTATGAATATGGGTGGTTCCATGATAAACTGATAGCGGGTGAGCCTGTGATAGTTATATGATGCATTGGTTAATGAGATGAAGTAAAATGATATGTTTTCCCCTAATAGAGTTGGGGAATATACTGTGATGGGTATTCCAAACATAGCCCTAAATGTTACCCACTATATAGTTATTAAAGATACAATGTTAGTATGATATTGATGCCTCATGTTACCTTTATGATTTATGATTACTAAGATGTTTTTTTAGAAATATTATGATTTCATGAGGTATGCTATAGAGTATATGTTTTATTGGTGAAAAGTGTGATTTTGGGAAAATAATTTCACTAGTTTAAAATATTCATTGACTAACAGTTTCATTTTTTATTTTATATCCCTTATTGAGCTTTTTATGCTCATAAAATGTTTTTTGAAATTTTTTACATAGGGAATAAGGGAGTTTAAGTGGAAGGATGAAATCAATATTATTTTTATGAATATTTTTATCAAGAGAAAGAAATCATGCTTTATTTTAATGAGTTTTATTCTGTGAAACAAATAGATAGAGAGTAGAAGTGTATTTTTTGTAATTTTTGAGATTTTATGTAATAGTTATGTCATAATTCCCAAAAACTCAAAATCAAAAAATATGGCCATTGTGAAATAAATTAAATTAGTTATTAAAACTCAAGATAATATAATGTATAAGGTTGGGCCATAATGTTGGTATCAATGGATGGCTTAGAAAACTTTAGAGATTATGTGCTTTTCAAAAGATTTAAGGATATCATTATTAGTTTATAATTTTATAGTTTACTAGATGTTCAATTTCTTTGAAATCCCTTTCAAGGCTTTATGTGCCATAATTTTATGTTGTTCAAAAGTATTTTTTGAGACATTAATTTTTGAGGTAATTATGGATTATTGCATTTTGGGATGAAAAATGAAAGGCATGAGATAAACCTAGTGATTAAAATATGTAATGGATAATTTTGAGGTTATTATTTAATTTTTGGAATTTTATATGACTTACATGGATTTATTAAGTAGGAAAACTTATAGGAAGGATGAAAACGTGTCGTGTTGGATAGGGATGTAGGAATCAAACCCACAATTGAACTGATAAAATGCTTTATCACCTCCCACTAGCCTATGTGATATCCCTAGTGAGTATGGTTTTATATTTATATTTCAAAAGTTGATGAAATGTTAATAAGTTTGTTTTGGGAACGTTCATTTTATTAAATGGATAATATTGGTATTAGAAAATTATTTTTGAATTAAGTGATAAAGGTTATTTTGTAAGACTTTCACTAATTTGGGAACATTTTATGATTATAGTAAATAGAATTATATGTATTTTTAACTCACTATTAGTGGTTGAATTATATTTTTGTATAAATTATTATTTAATTGGTAGACTTTTGTGGAATTAGGTAATTTAGGGAAACAAATAACCTATCATGGAGAATATGTAATTAGGTTAATTACTTTTTTTATGAGCCTCTTATAGTGATTTATTTTATTTATATACCAATGTAAAAAAATTATCTTGGATTGCTATGTGATCAAATCATTATAAATTTTGGGTTTCAATATAATTTTGGATTTTTTATTTAATTTTATGGATTGTTTTTTTTTGAATGTTATTTTTGGAACAATAGGTATTACTGATGAATTTTGGAGATTAAAAGTAGTCTTTCTTCTTATAATGGAATATTCTTTTTGTGGAATTGTATTTTATTATCATAATCATATTGGGTTTGGTTAATGTTTCAAGATAGTATAAATAGATTATTAATATTTTTTGGATTATTTGATTCACTATTAGTTAATTCTAGTGTTTCAGGTGTGAATATTTCAACTTGAATACTCATCACTTAGATAATAAGATGCGTTTATGGTCGAATTCAATTAATTGATGAATCTCTACTAGTCAAATATGAATATTTCCTTATGATAGTTTTATATGAACTAAAATAATTCAAAAACTCAAGGAAAAAGATCTTAGAACAAAATATGTTATCCTTTTACTTTTCCTGTTATAAAATTGAATACTTTTTAACCCCTAACATGTTTGTGGTTTTTGGATTATTTACCTTCTCTTAACCATGTTTTCTATCACTCTCCTTTAGAACATGATGGTATGTTTTTTTCTGTATCCACGTTTTCATACATGTAATTTTAGAATGTGTGAACTCTTATGGCCTTTTCACTTCACTTATATAATTTAAATGTGGATGATTTATTGACTCTTTTTATTATGTGGGATTTCAATGATGTAATTTCGAAATGTGAAACCTTTGTTACTGAGACCAAATTTAAAATTGTGAGAAAATAATTTCAAAAAGAGGGAAAGATGTAACATCCCATGTAATTATTGAATAATAAATTTTGATATATATTAATATTTATGAATTAGATATTATTTTTTATTTAAATGGGATTATGTTTTTGATAGGATACCCGACACACAATGATGGTTTTCTCTGAAAAATTATGTTCCACTGAAGACTGACATATATAAAAAATTAATTCGTTTTTAATATAATCATTTTAAAAGGTAGTTAATTCCTTGAAATTTTATCATTGGAAATGAACATGACCACCTTTATTTTGTTTACACATTCTTATTAATTTTTTTTACTTTCTTCTAAAAAAATTTAGAGGCTTAAAATGAGAATAAATCCAATTTTAAGCATGAAACGCTCTAATAATTTTAAAAATAACTTTTAACATATTTTGATAGAGAACCTTTTTTAAATATAGTTTTTGAAACTTTTAGATGTTCTATTTGAAAAAATAAAATTCTTATTTTTAAGTAGGAAATAAAAATTCACTTTGGTATTATATCTTGATTTTTTTTGATAAAATTAATTTTTTAAATAAACGTAAAAATTACTGTCTTTAAATTCAAAAATACCATTTGATATAATTTAATTATATTTGTTAGATTATCATTTTACATAGTTTTATGTTTTAATTAGATGTCGTTTTTATCACTAAATATAATCTCTTTCCGTTCGATGTAATTTAATATTTAAATTGTTTAAAGACACTTGTCAATCTTTGGATGGTTTTTACTTTTAAAAAACCCATTTACTAAATCGGTCATATAGATTAACATTAAATTACTTTTTTTCACTTTTGTGAATTGAATGTTAAAAAAGGGACAAATATGGTTGTAATAAGTATGAAAAATTTGACCTAGTTGGATTAAACTTATTTTTGGTGAATAGTAACTTTAGTAATTTTTTTATCAAGGTTACAGTTAAATCTCAGAATTTAAGGTAAAAATAATCTTATAAAAATATAAAACTACCCTAAAACATGTCCTAATATTATTGGGAGAATTATAGCCAACTAAGAAAATCCTTTGGTCAAAATCGTGGTCTTTTACGCCACTTGGGTGTGATTATGATATTTATAACATTTAATTTAATGTGAAGGAAAAATAGTCATAATCATTTCTCTTCAAACTAGAAAATTATTAATATGGGGCCATATAAGGGGTAACATCAACTATAAATAGTAATTAGAAATATAATAATATTACCCCTATCATTGTAATTTATTTAAAAAATTAATTAATAAACAATTATATTTATTTATGACATAATGATGATGCAATAATAAATGTATTAATTAAAAAATAAAATAATTGATGTTATAAATATTAAAAAAATTAATTTGACATAATTTATGTCATCCACTAATTTTATAGTCTACTATGATGTGTTATAAGTCTATTAAATGGTTTTTTTCAAAGTTATTTCACTTTTTATTTTATATAAATTGAACGAAATGAATAGTTTATACATTGTTATTATTGATATTTTATAAAAATAATAATTTATTAAATTATTTAAAAATCCTAAAAAACTTTTGATATTTCAAAGTGACAATAAAAAGTTATAAATTTTAATTAAATATCCAATTATGGGATGTTTTTTTCCCTATAACTAAACTTTATAGCCTGTTAATATTTAAAATGTTGTTTTCACAATTAAAAAAAAGGGAATAATTATGGTTAAACTAAAAACATAAGGTTAAAAATAAAATAAATACATCTCTAAAAATTATTCTATGATATTATTTTGAATATTAGTCATCTTATATTCAACATATCTTATATTGGAGTCCCTTGGAATAAACAAATAGTTTATATTATTTTTATATTTTAAGTGTTTCCTAGCGTGCCCCTCCCCTATCCTATAAAAAGGTACCCACTCTTCTTTAATGAAATCAATTTAAGAACCATTTTCTTGAGACATGATATGTCCATAGCCCTTCCTTGAATCACTCCACACATTATCCATTCCTTATTTTTGGAATAAAACCCTGCATATAGGTGTTAAGGTGGTCCTTAAAGGTGATCAACCGAAGAAGAGCTGTCGATTTTATAACGATTTCTATTTTATTTCTTCTTCCACTCCATTTAAATAATTTTATTCAAATATGGGATAATAAATTCAGTATTATAAATATAATTAGATGTTATTATATTAATAGCATCCTCTAAATCTTTCTCCAATTTCATGAAATTAGAAATGAAGATTTTGTTCGTGTGTACGGCGGACTACCGCCTAGCGAATTGATATAGTTTTTTATTCATTACCATTTATCAAGACATGTTACAATGATAGAATAAATGTTTATATATGATATTCATTAAATATTAATAATTTTATAAAATTAATATATCAATTAATTTCTTACCTTCCATGTATATAAAAACAATAATGGTGTTCGTGTGTACGCGAATGTATGAACTATCACCTCCACGAAGTGATGTGATTAATTTTTATTCACCACGTGACTTATATGATATATATATTTATATTATTATTATTATTATTATTATGTTATAATTATTCTTGAAATATAAAATAATAATTACCTTATTTCCATATTGATCAATGGAAAATGGAAAATGTTACTCATGCATATGTACGGCCTATTGTCTCTAGGATTATAAAATTGTTCATTTTTCATCACCATAATAATTTTTATTTCAAAAAAGTACCATTAATGATTAAAATATATGATTATATCATTAATAATATTCCATAGATGATGAAATTATGACGACATTGACAATTTACATCATAACAAGTTCACTCTAAACTCATGTACCGAAAATCGACAAAACGTCTGATATGAGCATAAGTAATTATGTATGTTTTATAACATGGTAATAAGTGATATAAAAAAATAACAAATAATAAAATTTTTCTAAAGAATTTATAAATTAACCTATGTTTTTTATTCAAGAATATAATGATTGTATGTGATGTATCAAACTCAGTGTAATGGACTACATCTCAATCACCTTTAATCAAGGCATATTTTGATAATATACACCACCATCTTTTATACGGTGTATAATAGACACCTTTTACTTTTAATTTCATTCAACAGTTTTCAAAATTAATATTTTTCTATGATGTTTTTTACTAAATGGAAAAATGAATGTTTATTTTTTAATGTACGTGGTGATAATGACATTTCATCTACCATGACCATTATTTGATATTGGAGTTCCTCTACTAGTTGTAATGTTTTAATATAAAAGTGTATATAATTTTCCGTATTAAGTTATTTTTTTATTGAAAATGTTTTTGAGAATGAAATTATTATATCAATATCTTTAAATTATATCTTTTGATTGCAATGTGAAAATATTATTTTTCCTTTTTTCTAGTTTTATGAGTTAGGATTATATTAAGGTTCTTTGGAATTATTTATGTATACGGGTAGTTCCGTGATAATATGAGGGTGAGTGAGCCAGTGATAGATCTCTAATTAATTGGGTAATGTGATTTACTTAAATAATAAGGTTTCTACCAAGGGATTTTGGGAATATACTGTGATGGTTATTCGGAACAAATCCATGATGGTTACCCCCATTGTAGCTGGGAAAGCTATAATGTATGTATGATATGTATACCACACATTACCATTATGATTTATGATTACTGAGATTATTATTATGAGTATTATGATTTAATGACATATTTTAAATATTTTATGTTTTATGGTTGAAATGTAGGTTTTTTTGAAAAAACATTCATGGGTTTAAAATTTATGGGCTAACAGTTTAATTCCTTATTTTATATCCATTACTATGCTTTTAAATATCATGAAAAGTTTTTGAGTAGTTTTCCATATTGTATAAGATGGGAAAGAAGAAAAAATAAATCTATATGATTTTTATGATGAATTTTATGAAAAAAAATAAATGAGTTTTTATTTTAAGGTGTTTTTTTTCAAACAAATGGATAGTGAGTAGAAGTGTGTGCTTTGTAATTTCTGAGATGTTGTGTAATAGTTAAGGCATGATTCTTTGAAACACTGAACATGAAATATTCAAAAATTTGAAATAATTTCAATTCATTATTAAAACAATATATTTTGTAACTCATAAAGTTGTGGCCTAATATTACATCACACCCACAACAATGTTTTTTTAGAAACTATGTCAACAGATCACCCAATATAATTTTTTATTTTTTAGAATGATTAAAAATAATAATTATATATATTTATAGATACATATATACATATATTTAAAAATTAATTAATATATATAATTTGGTGTATCATATTTTTAAATACTTTGGTGGATTCTAAATGAGGTCACAGGATCAAAACATGGTGATTTAATTGTTTTTTTAATAGCTACAACCAAAATTTAGTAAAACATTGAAAGATTTTTTATTTCAATGAGATGTGAACCCTATGTCCATGGTCCAGGTGTAATATTGAAATATCCCACATAAATAGATAATTTTAAATTTTGGTTATATGGTAGACCCTATTTAAATTGTTATATGGGCCATGGTTCATGTAAACCATGGCCTTAATCTATGTCCATGGTTTCTTTGCCTATTTCCAGGGTTTCAAACTATTTAAATTAGTTTATTTTATATTTGTGCGATATTAATTTAATGGGTCACTATGATAAAAAAATTTAACACACATTTAATGTGGTGATAATGGTATATAGGTTATATCAATAGAATGAAACGATATGGATTTTTTCCCGTTATTGAGTCTGTTCATTTTTTATTATATATGGTGACTAGATTTGATTCAGGAAATTATTGTAATGGATTTTAATATAGTTTTAATTCTAATGACCTAACCATGGATATCCTATTTTTACCTATAAAATCATTATTCTACTTCATATGTCTTTTAATTTCTCTAATCATTTAATACCTCATTGATCACCCTCACCACATAGTTTTGACTTAATCAGATAAATGAAATAATAATTTTATTTCTTAATTTCACCAAGTATTGATATCAGTTATCTATTATATCGACCAGATAAATTCAATAATCATAAATAGGGGTTGTTAAAAATATTTCAGTGTCATATATGTGAAACCCATATTGGGAGAAGAATAATTTTAATGCATAGAACAAAGGGAATCCCCTTATGACTATAATAATATAATTATATAAAAAATTGAATAAAAGTGGAATAAACATTAAGATCTATATTAATTGATATGGGAGGGGGAGTCTCTGTTTATTTAACAATAGTGGCCTAATGATCCATCATCTGATACATTTCAATATTTTAAAAAAATAAACATCAACAACTTAGTCAATATGTTAGTTGTGTTAGAAGTCCCCATCAAGGAGTGAAAAATATTATTTTTTATAGACATTATCCAGTGTACCAATTGCATCAGAAATTGATATGTCCATGTCTACTTTCTTCCAGAATTATAAACTTCTCTTGAACTCTTCCCATGGTATATATCTCCCTATTCAACATGATGAACTTCATGTGTGTCATCAATTATATGTTATCCTAAATTGTCCAAACCATTGAAATTGATTTTTATTTTAGGTCAAAATTTTTCTATAATGTGAATATTAAATTTTGATAATCGTGGCCTGAAATTTGGTTGAGTACCAAATCCATACAATCAGTGAAAGTAATGTGATATGTGACTCTAAAATTTAGGAAAATAGAAATAAATGTGATCCAATGAATAGAATTATGATTAGCCTAATAAATTCATATAGTTATACTCAGTCTAGAATATGGAATATTTTGTGATTAACTACATGACAAAGGAATGTCACACCTGATCAGGGTGCGTGATCTATTAGAATCCACATGTGGATAGAATGGAAGCTTAAATTTTGTGTTCACTATAATCCTTTTAGAATTTTTAGTATCATTGATCAGATGTCTTCTTATAGTCAATTCAGTCTCATGATCAATGGAATCTTCACTTGAAGTCACTTTTGTTGAATGGTTGATCTCCACATTGTCATTTGAGGATCACATGGTCGATCAAAATCAATTTGTGGTACATATAGTTCACTATGTAATTTTAAATAATATTAGTCAAATGGAATAGGTAATCAGGATTTATATTTAAGGTGTGGTCATTTGGATGGAATATTAACTCCTATAAAATTCAAAAATAAATCCAAGTAAAGTCCTAAAGAATTATCAAAATCAGATCATATGACTAGAAAAGTCATATGAAACTACCCTTTTCATGTTTTCAACTTATACTTGAAAACATGGAAATAATAATTTCTTCAATGTAATGTTTTATTAGATTATTCTAGAATTAAAAAAATTAAATAAAATCATAATAAATATTCTTTAAATATTTTATTCAAAATTCTCAAAATTCATTTATAAATTTTTGATGATTATAAAAATCAACAAAAAAACATAAATTGATATTAGATTTATTTTTCAATAATGTTATATATTTTAAAAATATAAACAAATTAAATAGTTTTAAGTTTTTTTTCAATATTGGGGGGTTATTTTTATTGAAAGGAAATATGAAATTAGGGAAACATTGGTTCTCATCACCTTTTTTAGTTAATCCACTAAAAACCACTATGTGTTGCTGTTATGGAGTGTGCTTGAAAATCCTATCATGATGTCTATATTCAAATAATCATAATTACAGTAAATAATTGATATTGAGTAAAGAATGATAAGAATAAGATGGTGCTTATCCAACCCCTATTGAAAGGTGGAGAACCATGTGCCGAAACTAGCAATATCCATTCTCTTCCAAAGCCTCCATTGCTACTAATGTATATCTTAGTACATATTGTTCTAACTAAGAATCATGTCCCACATTGAGAAATGAGATTCTCCCATTATATCTTCACATGTTCTTGTAGAATCCAAAACTCATACTAAGAAATAAATAACCTTTTCATCATCAACACACCAGTCTAGGGCCCACAATCACAAACCATCATAGATAATCTGACTATATGGAACACAAATAATTCCTATCATGGACCGAGGGGTGTTCTAGATCCCCAAATTCTATAGAACTGTACATGTGAATCAAAAAACTAGAGGGGATGATTTCACTACATGAATAACTCAGGGAGAGAATCAGAAGATTATAATAAATAAAAAGTTATTATTCCAAACCCTCAATAGGATAGAAGTACATAATGTAGAAAAAACACCCAAAAATAGTACTTCAAAAAAATTCATCCCATAAACCATCACAGAAAACATACCATAATGTCCATGAAACAAGTGGATCACTGGCTCTATTGGTCATCTATAACTCCTAAATTCCCACAAATAATGAAAATCTAACCCCTTAAGAATTTAATTCCCATTACATATTCCTAGCTTATGAAAATGCTTTAATGCCCAAATAAAAAATTAGGTTGTGAGAAAAAATCATTCTAGGATATCACAAAGTGTTATATAAGAAATTCATATCAAATAAACAAGATATAATAATTTTTAAGTAAAACATGTCATGGAAATATTTTCATATATCATATCGAAACATTCTATATTTCAATGGCTAATTTAAGGCAATTAAAAATTTTCATTTAATGAAAAATAGGTGGATATAATAATGTATTTCAAAACTATACCTGAAAATTAGTTATATCAAACTAGAATAAATAATATTTCAATGAAGAACATTAATTAATAATTATTTTCAATCATAACACCAAGGTAGTAACTCCTAGGGTAATTTTTATCTGGTCACACGGTTCTACACAATCTTATAGAAATATAGCCCTAGGTGTACACACACTACTGAGATCTCATACCTAGGGAGAATATTTTATAATCCCTATGAATAAAATCTATTCCTACATTAAAATTTTGTAAGCCTCATCAATATCAAGTCGTTGATAGATATCATTTTATCAATTGTGCATAAAAATTTTCTTAACCACCTAGTCTCCCATGTGCATCAAATAATTCAATCCTACTCTAGGCTATCATTCATTTCAATAAATCTCAAATAATTTCAAACAATAATCTCATTTATACCCTATATCATGTTTCAAAAAATTCCATTTCAAATAAAAAACACAAAATCAAATTTTTATCATTATAAAATCATTCATTTTTTCATAAAATCACTTAATTTCAAATCGTAAAACAATTTATTAATTTTATCACAATAGTATTAATCAAAATCATACTTAAAATCAACTATTTCCATTCAATGAATTTTTTCATAAATCTCAGTTTATTTCAAAATACATTTCCAAAAGTATTTCCTCAATAGGCTATGTCATTTGAAAATAATTTATCATCATCAAAATTTATTCATTTGAAATAAAGTAGAAATTAGTTTCTAATCAAACAAGATTTGAAATAACCCATTGATAACAATTTCATATGAAACCACCTCACTTAATTCACTATATTGATAAATACCCAATACAGGATTCACTAATGGAGATTTGACTACTATATTCAATAAATTAAGGATACTAAAAACATAATTATCATGTAAGAATATCTAAATAATTTTTTTTATAAAAATTGGAAAGAGAGAGAAACATGCCTCAATAATTCTTGATAAAAACACAATGACCAATAAATATCTAGGAATCAAATCCCAAGATATATCTAAAAGAATATCAATTAGTTTTTGTCACAAACCATATATCTAGAATTAGTATCCCCAATCTATGATTTCATTCAATTGAAGAAGGTTGGATCAGGTAGATTATGGGAGAATTTCAAGAAATAGGAACATATGATAGAGAATTTAGATATTAAAATGAATTATTTATCAAATTTAATAAATGGGAAGAAATGAATCAACAAAATAACAAAGAGGAGGTTCTTTTGTTGAATGATTACACCATGTTTGGAAGAATGAGATAATCCATGTAGGAATATGGTAATAAAATTAAAATTCATAATAACTAAAACACATCAAAAGGTTTCAGTACATGATTTTACCAATGATGAACTAATCATCACCCTTTTCTAGGAAACTAGAATATATTTATGGTATGATGTATAGGCCTCATGGTTAGGAAAAACCAATCTCCTAAAGTTGTTCCCTTCCTAGGGACTCAAATATAATATTCTTGTTTATCTGGTAAAAACAATAGTATTTTTTCTAATAACGTTCCCACTATGAGTAGGCCAAGAAAACTCAAAAAAAATCCAAATGTTCCCCCAAAATAACCATTCCATGACCCAAAAAAATTATTAAAAAAATGAAACATCAGTACTTGAAAGCATGTTTTAGAATGTTATTTTCTCCCCACTGTAAATGGGTTCTACCAACAAAAACCCATTAAATAAGATTCCAATGTAAAAAAGATGAGTAAAATACCCTCTCATCAATTCCTTAAGCTCTGATAAATCTTAATCATCATAACCATACTATTATCACACTATCACAAAGTGTATTAAATTTCCATGATGAACCTTTTTCTGAGAATCGATATTCCGAACTGGCTACTCAATCACAGAAATATCAGGTTCCACATCAAGTTCCTCTCAACATAATACTTGAGATGGGTCTAAAATATACTTCTTATACTAGGAATCCTACAACACCTCATGGTTCGATTTCATCTATGGTGGTAGATCTATGTGGTATTCTAACATTCCAATATACTCTATATCTCAAATGTTCTGATGTATCTACTTTCCATTTTCCCATATCTTTGAATCCATAAATTACACCACTAAGTGTCCACTCTCAATAACACATGGACTATAACATTGAAATCCAAAGATAGTTGATTATTATTCGAATAATTATATTATCTCGATGTCATTACCATTCTCTTATGAATACAATGAATCTTTTACATCACCTCCTCAACCAAAATAGGACCAACCAAGGAAGGTTCTCCATTATCATAGAAACAGAGTGTAGATTTATATGGTTGTCTATACAAGGACTCTATGTGTTCCATATTGATATAATAATGGTAACAATTTTGATAGGAAAAATCATCCTTACCCAAGTTGAAATCCCAAGATCCTACAAATTCAATGACCCAATCATAAAACTTGTCTTTTTGAATCTATATATCTATTCTTTTGGACCATTTTATAAGGATGGATCACCATGAAAAAATTTCATTAGGATCTCATCACCTCTTAGTGGCCTCTACAATAATTATAATTGAACTGAGGATTCCTATGAGAAATAATTCAACACAAAACACCAGGAAATTTGATGGTCATCTAAATATATAGATTACCCAATTCAAGATCATTATTTATGTCATGGATGGGGATAAAGTGAGCTAATTTGGTCAATTAGTCAATGAATACACAAATAGAATTAATTTCTTGATGTGTATGGATAAAACCATCCTCAATGTGCAATTATATATCCTCCCACTTCCAATTAATTACACGACGTGGCTACAGAAGACTTGAAGGCTTCTCTTACTTGGCATCAAACAGTCAATAAATATAACTAGATGAAACAAAAATAGAAATGTGTCATTTAATACCATGACACTTGAAATTAAGTATCATTCCATAAAAATATTCATTTCTCTATTGTATACCACCCACTAGGAATGATGAAAATACCCCACCACATACTTCCTCATAGGAATCGAAACAAAAAACTGGTTTTAGAATTAAATGATAACCTCGGAAGATATATTCTATTCACTAATAGTATATTAACTATATAAATAATCACTTAGTCACTAAAACTAAAATAATTAGTAAGGAAATTCCCATTAATAGGTATGTTGATAATGTCAATGTCAGAATACTTTAGGTGTTATACCAATCTTTGTTACTAATGATTCTGATCATTTTTTTAAGAAGATATAACTCATATTTTTATGGTCACATTTGATGGTAAACCACTCTCAAGAAAGGCAATTCAACCAACTATATTGAATTAACTGAAACTAAAATCATGAAATAATGTGTGGGGTAGATCTTCATATGAGACTGAAACTGATAATAACTATATTACCCCACATGTAAACCCTATATAAAAATTAAATTCAAATGGGAACATGATTCTTTATTAAAGACGACACAACCTTTCCCAAATTATGGAAGAGTCAACAAGGAAGAATAATTAGATTAATTATCTGACTCAATTGATAAATCATGAAATTTTGAATCCTTTGAGAACATTACTCCCTTCAGAGTGAGATCACTAGATGGAGAAGAAAACAATGAAAAATCCTTCAAAAATAGAGATAATACCCTGAAAATCCCTAGATGACTAAATTTAAAATACATTCTATGGTTTCACCCTAGTCATAATAGATATAACCTTATTCAGATCAATAGATATTCCATGTTTGGAGGCTATTTTTCTCTATAACATTACCTATTGTGTCTAGTTAAATCCATAAATGATGGCATAAATTTAATGATTTATTAGGATTTCAAGAACTACTCACAAATTACACACATGATTCACCTCAGTTTTTAGGTAAACCAGTATTTCATCCCCAAATACAACCACAAGAACATCATGGTACTGATGGATAATATTTTTAATCAATTCAATAAACATATCAGGAGCATTGGTAATACCATATGTCATAACATTTTACACATATAGGGCATACATACTCCTAAAGATGGCCTTAGGGATATTGAACTCTTTGAGCTTATGATGGTTGTGATCATATCAAAGATAAATCTCATAGAGGAGGACCACCCCTTTCAGATGGTCAAAAAAGTCACCAATATAGAGAAATTGATACATTCTCTTGATTGTGGCCCAATTTTTCTTTTGGTTGTCAACATCACGGGGAATGGTGTTATCAGCCATCTATGAAAAGAGAACTAGCATTTCCTGAGGTGAGACACTTGGTTTAATAAAACCCTTATATATAAAGACATCTAATTAAGTATTTAACTCATTCAAATCAATAAGATCCATTTGTTAATAAGGAATAGAAATAGGATGGCTAAATAGTTTGAAGTAAATAGAAAACTCCACCACCCCCACTAAAGGAAAATGAGAAACTTTTGATGGAAAAACATCAAGAAAATCATCAACCACTATAGGTAAAAAACTAACCAAATTTTCCTACTCCAGTTCAAAGGAAAATATGGATATCATTCTACCCAATTCCGTAATTAGAGATCCTAATCAACTCGACCTTGGGTCCCATTCTTCCTAAAATAAATGAAACACTCTATCATGGGTATTAAAGGAGACCTAATAAAGATAACAGTCAATATGAGCTTAAAAAATCAACCAATACATCTTGATAATTTCTTCTATAATTTTATTAATAAGAACAATAAATTACTGTCATGTATCATTTTTGATAATGAGAAATTGAAAGAAGGGAATCAGAGACCATGTTGTCACTTTATTTTGAGAGGCATTGAAATTTCCACAACATAATTCAATAGATCCAGATGTATATAAAACAATTAAAAGACATGGGTATATTCTATGGAATGAGAATCCCTAATATAAAATAAATCAGTCACTATGGATAACGAAATGGAAACAGTTCCTCACACTACCATATGACATGAATCAACTATAATTTGAGACTTTACCATTCTATGAAGAAGCTTAGTTCCTAATGCATCTGGATAGATACCCATTATTTTTAAATCATCTCACTATGTCTTAGATCTTCCCATTACATTCAATCTCAAAAAATAAAGATGAGTAGTAGGGATTTTGTAAAACATTTATAAGTTACCTAAGGATACATTAGAGTTTTATATCATCGACATCTCCATGAATGCTCACTTTGAGTGCCCAACTTTTTCTCATTGGAAAAAAGATAGTGTTCATTTACCATATAACAAGAAATATTTTAAAATATATAATACCAAGATACACCACTATGGTTTCCACTATTAGACACACCCTTCTCCATCTTCCCTTTAAATGGATCACTGGATCTACCATGGAGTGCTGTACAAACTCCCCTCTATCTTTACATACCATCAAATTCATATTCCATCATCAAAGATATAACTAGAACATCAGAGAATGAAGTGAGAATTAGTATTAAAATCTAATATCAGATAACTTCTCAAATACAATCTCAATCCTTGTATCTTTAAAATTCCCATTTGATACCACCTCATATGATAAATGGGATCTCTATAAGAATTGGTTGAAAAACTAGGCCATTGCCCTATAATATTTTTTTAGGATTAATAAAATCTATAATCATATCTAACACCCTAAATTATGGAGATAATTAATCAATGAAAATATACATGATGAGAATATACACTAATCACAAATTCATCCCATCCAAAACTGTTTAATCTCACTACATTCTGCTAAGTCCCTCATGTTTTGAAGATGGAACTTTTCACCTTAACTGAACTTATCATATCCAAAAACTCAAAAAAAATTGCAACTTTTTTTATCTAATCATACACCTCCAATGGATACTTGGTTCCCTTTAATGATAGTGGCTTCATTAAAAGAAACTCATTGGTATAATCACTACTATTATCCCTTGGAGGTACAACCTCTATTTCTTAAACATCAAAGATGGTGCTCCTACCTATCTAGATCACTGACCACCCACACGAAAATAATTTAAATGTTCAAATAAACTAACGGGGTTTCAAACCTTGGTTCATTCATATCTCCCCCTTGAGGTCTATCCAATCCACTTCTTGGGAAATATAACTACACAACATCCACATATAACAATATAAATTCTAGTTAAGAGACTTGATATTATGAGTTTTATCGATAATAATTAATCTATGAATCATGAAATACATTTAAATCCATTAGAAAAATTATAGAAACATATAAAACTTCATAATGACACATTTTCCCAATATCCAATTGTATAGTATGGGTCGTTACAATGACTGTTGTCTTATAAATCACTCAAAAATTACCCATTAAGTCTTAAAAATCCTTCCTCTAATCTACCAAAACATCCCAATGTGTATAATGACATCAAATAATATGCATAATCATATCTAATGACAATTTATTACTATCAACATAAGTAATATTACAAAATAATACACACTTTATTCATGACATAGCCCAAAGGGTGTTTCGGAAGCCCATATGTTAAAGACGAGTGCCTGGTCACCAAAAAAATGTGGGGAAAATTTGTCCACAAGAATAACTCATCAATTAAAAGAAGAGGATAATAGTGAATAATTAGTTGATATTAAAAACAATCCATAAGTTTTAACTACAACAAGTAGATAAATACAAGACCCAAAGGTGGTATGTTAACCAATTTTTTTCACATCATCCATCAACAGATACATCCCAACATCTCTATGAAACAAGTGAATCACATGCTCTACTAGTCATTGAAAAATCCCAAGACCTCTATAATCCAAAAATTCACTAGCTCCAACTGGTAGCTTCCCTCTCCCTTGACTTGGTATAAGAAATTCAATAAATACCAAAAGGAAAAATAGTAGGTTTTGACTAAAAAAATCCATGTTGGACTTCACCATGTTTTCTATGAGATATCCATATCAAATAAACCAAATATGATAAATATTATGTAAAACATGCAATGAATAAATTTAAATAGTTCATATCAAAACATTCAATTCAAAACAACCAATGGATATGTAAAAACATGTCCAAATTTTATTTCTATCAAAATATATAGATATAAGAATATTTTTCTAACGTGAAATAAATAATTTTTTTATAAAACAATAACGAATAAGTATTCCAATAAATAATTCAAATTTATAATCATTTTCAATCATAGATGCATATTAGTAACACCCATGTAGGTAACTTTTAGTCCAAGGATTCCACAAAATAATAGTGTAATACAACTCCATGTGTGCACATGGGAATGGATGAAGGAGATGGGGACGAGCTCTCGATGCACAATCTTGGTGCTCTCAGCTGATACCTAACCCTAGGCCGTGATTTTTTTTTGATTCTTGGCTTCTTGGGTTATGGCAAGCTTCGATCCTGCTTGGGAGACCGGATCTGTGAACGAGCTGGTCCTCAATAACCCTAAGGATTCCAATCCTCCGCAACAGAAGCTAACGCCTGAGGGGACTTCAAATGGACTCTCCTTTGTGGAAGTGGCTAAAGCACCAGGGAAAGATCCCCGCATGCGAGATACAGTTGAGGTTGGTCAGAATAACTCTTCTTTTTCTAATTTCAAGGATACGCATGTAGGGATTAGGAAAAAGGGTTCTATAGCACATGTAAAAGCTGATGCCGATGCGATTGCTGAGAGATTGAAGTTAGGGGATCATTCCATCATTGCTATGCTGATTTTGTCAAAGGGCTCGCTGCCCTGGAGGTTAGATTATCTCAAATATCGATTAACTAATATCTGGGGCTTTGATGCCTAGAACTGCGTCTCTTTGGGAGAGGGATTTTATCATTTGTTGTTTCCTTCTGAGGAGCTTAAATTGAGAGCCTGGGGGTTTGGCTCCATTTCTTTCAAGCCTGGGGCATTGCATATACGTGAGTGGGACAGATCTTTTAATCCTTTGGAGATGGGTAGATCGGTTGCACAAGTATGGATCAAAATCTTTGGTTTAAACTGGCTTCTTTGGAATCCCAGGATCCTATATGACATATCGCTAGCTATAGGAGTACCCATTAGAATGGATAAAGAAACTGAATTGGCCATATATGGGCATTTTTCTAGATGTTTAGTTGAGTTAGATCTTTCATCTACCTTAATTGATAAAATATTCTTATCTACTGATGAGGAGGAAATTAACTTGAGGATTGAGTATGAAAGCCTGCCCAAATACTGTTTCGATTGCAGAGTATTAGGACATGACTCCTCTAATTGTAGGAAGGGTCTTTTTTGCTCAAATTGTTCTGTGAAGGGGCATGATCTTAACACATTCCCAAATCTGAAAGACATGCCACTTGAACAGAAAAATATTTCTTCACCCAAGAAATCTTCTGGATTGACTGTTCAAAGCTGTTCCACAGTACCACTTCCCAAAAAATCATTGGCGGCCATTGTAGAAGAAGGTCCTTCTGATATCCCAGAATTGCAGCCTTATTGTACTGGTGATGTGGATCAGACACAAAACACCAACTCTGATAAAATGCATAAAACTGTTTATGTTCCTGCTTCTGTTTTTGGGGTTGACTCTGATTTATGTTTTCCAGAAAAGCCTTCTTTGGCTGACAGAATCCAGGTGTCTTCACTGCCTGGTCCTTCTTTTACTAAATCTGTTGATGAAACTTTTGTTGATTCTACAACTGTTTCGTCTGCTGTTTATCATGATTCTGCTGAAAGAATAGAACAGTCTCCTGTTTTGAAGTTTTTGGACTGTTCAGTCCAGAACAGTGTTGCTTTGATGGATCCCCCAGTTATGAATGTTCTCACAAAAATATGTCCTGATGTTCCGGAACTCCATAGGGAAACTGGAATGACTGATAGTATTACTGTGTCTACTCATCTAGAGTCATCTGACATGGCTGGAACACCAGATTTAATGATGAAACATCCTGATGTAAAGGTGAGTAAGGATTCAAAAACCCCTACTTTGCAGAATGCTTCTTGTGTGCATGAAACCTTAGGAAAAGAAGATCAGAAAAAGAAAGGCTCGGATGACGAATGGCAACATGCTAGAACTCGAAGCCAAAAGAAAAGAGAAAGGAAATAGCAAATGAAGAGGATGGAAGAAGCTCAAGTAGACAGCTCTGATGAAGATGTAGAATCGCTCCTACAACAAGACATTGAGATTGAGGAAACCTATTGTGGAGGAAGAGGGAGAGGAAGAGGACGTAATAACATCAGACTTTGGAACGACATGCGAAATAAAGAACGTATCATTGGGGAAAAGCTGAGGAAAAAGCTTAGCGCCCCTGAAAATGGGTGATAAGTTTATCTGTTTTCATTCCTTTTTTTGTACCTCTTTTGGACTTTCTTTTTAATAATAATCCTGGGCTTTTTCCTTTTAAAAAAACAACTCCATGTTTGCACACACTCCCCAGATCTCAAACCTATGGGGAATTGGAGAGAATCCCAATGAATAAACTCCCTACCCTTATCAATGGATAGTTATAATTATAATTATAAATTCCTCACAAGATATCAATTTACCAAGTGATCATATCCATTGAGAATACTACTGAGGCAAACTACTGATATGATATAATTAATCATCCATGTGCCTATAAATAAATTCAATAAATATCAAATCATTTCAAACAATAATTTCATTAGTCCCCATGTTTATGTTTTGAAAAATTATATTTTATTTCAAAAAACCAATGGAGAAGAGTTTTTACAACATAATTATTCCATTAAAATCAATTCATTTCATTTTAAAACATAAAATATTTCGTTCCTTTTCATCATAGAAGTTATCATCAAAATCATGCTTCAAATAACTTTGTTAAATGAAATATTATTTTCAGAAAATTACTAATTATTTCAAAATCCATATTCAATGGAATTTCTTCACACACGCCATACCTTTTCGAAATCATTTTTCTTGAATAAAAAATTATTCTTCATAGAAAAATTGAAATCTATTTCAAATAAAACAGGCATTGATGGTTCAAATTAATAAGAATAAAATACAAAACCAAATACCTCAAATCACAATCTTATCAAACACTAGATAAGAGATTATCAAATACAGAGTCAATATATAGAATCAATCAAGAAAGTATGCTATAAACCTAACTCTCTTATATGAATCTTGAATTCAATGTTTCTAGAATAATGGTAAAGAGATATGACACATACCTGAGTGATTCTAGATGATATCACAAAAAACATTGATGAATCGGAAAATGAATCCAAATTTCACAATAAATACATATGAAATCAAATTATATCATTTAAAAAATCATAGATCAAGAATAAAAAATCTCAGTCTACGATTCTATTCAATAGAAAATGGGGGATCTTGTAGATCGATGAATAATGAAAAAAATGAGAACATGACTAAGAGAATCAAGATCTAAAAATCGACAACCAATCAAAATTGATCACTAGGAGTAGGAATAAAAAATAGGATCATTATTCCTGGTAGAGATCCAAATCCAACATGAGAATAATGAGGAAAATAGTTAGGCATCAGGTCATAAAATGAAAATTTGGGATAATTATAACATACTATATTATTTGGCTACACACTATAATAATTTTTATACTAACCATGAACCTATTTATAGGAATCTATAATAATTTCAAGGGTTCATTATTAGGTCACATGGTTATTATGAACCATGTAACTAATCATGTTCCCTCCTACGGGACTCTAACATAAGGTTCATAGTTTCCTCAGCTAACCAGCACAATATACTTTAACTATGTCCCAAAATTTCATTAACCTAGAAACTATTATAATATTTTTAAATTCTCCAATGAAATCAATTTATATGAACAAAAAAATATTATCAATATAATGGAATGTTAGTAACTAAAAGTATGTTTTGGAATGTTACACCAGCTCCCCACTATATATGTTTTCACTCATGATAAGACAATATGAATATGATAGTAGACTCATTTTCACCCTATTATGCAGTGGAGAAGTGATAAATAAATTCATAATGGTCTCTTATCCCTAGTTATCCTAATTCTCAAGTTATACCTTATTAAATCTGGCTAATATCTACCACTCACTACTATAATTCATTACCAAATGAGTCTATGTATTCAAGATCAGTTCATATATAATGTCCTGGAATTTGCATGTAATTTTTAATATGGAAATATTATGAGACCAAGCACTAAGACAACGTGCGATTCCAAGTCTCAGAGTGCCTAGAATGATCCATCGAAAAAATTTAAGCTTTAAATAACTTGCATGAGTGATTTTCTTGAAAATATGTAATAATGATTTATGGGTGCTCAGATCAGAAATCTGAGGTCACTGCTTTTATCAGGATGGTGGGTTTACCCTTACGGCAACTTTTGATTAGTCAATATGGGGCTCTAGTGAGAATTCTAGAAAATGGAATAACAATAAATAAAATTATTCAATAAAATTATTTTATTTTTTAAATTTCTATAACTCACAAATGGTGACTCATATTAAAAATATGAGACCCCATCTACACACGTGAGGGTATTCTTTCATTTGGATTATCTTAACATTAGCTAGTGTGGTACAATAATAGAAGTAAGTTTTTTTCCGTAAATAAAATAATTAAGTTAAATGTATTTTATTTTCAAATACTTATAACTCTTAAATGGTAACTCAGACTGAAAATCCAAGAGTACCATTAAGCTCATGGGGCCATGTTAAACTTAGGTGGATCCTACCCTCGACCGACAGTGGTCGAGGTTTAAAGTTAATTTAAAAAATGAGGTTCATTTTACTAAATGTTTGAGTGGGTTTTATTGACTTTTGAACTGGTGCTTAGATAAAAAATATGAGGTCACTGTTGAACTTAGAATGCCATAATTATGCTATAAAGGACATAACATTGACCAGCTAGGTTGGGATAGAAAAGTAATTTTTCAGACTTTTTGGAAAAATAATAAAATGACTTTAAAAATTTATTTTATTTTATTTTCACATAGATGAGCATCGTATAACAATGTTGCGGTGCAGTGATGATGTGATGTCGAGATGCATTAATGGAGATCATTAATGACTCCTTAACACGCAGCGTAATGAAACTTTAATGATGTGTAATGTCATAATAGAAACGTTGTGACATGTTTTCTTTTTAATAGTTTTACATTTTGGAGGAACAAGGATTTAACTCTGAGGATTATCTCATGAACCACTTACAGATTTCATTCCCAATTAAGGAGGGAGAAATCCAGCGGATGTCATCAACATGGGAATACCTCACAGAACGAAGAACATCATCGAACTCTTGGACCCTCGTGGATGAAGAACTACGAAAACGAACATCAACGAGGTATGGGTTTTGAATTATTTAATGTTTTGCCATTTTTTTTATAAACAACAGATGTTTATTAACCCTTGAACATGTTAATCTATAGATCATGCGTTCTTGTGGGAGGGTTTGGTTCTTGGGTTTTTTATTCGGGGTAAATTTCATTGTTGATAGAACTATAATGTAGAACCTCCCCTACTTTAATCCTCTAATGTGGAGGGCGCATGCTAACACATTCAAGGCCCGACCCCCCTGTTCCTTATGTGTTCTTGGTGAAATAATTATTTGAACAGTGGCAAGGAATGTTCCTAGCCATCGTAATGAAGGCAACAACCCTATGGTCTCGTAGGCATTGATGGTTTGAAAAAAGGATATCTGGAGATACTTCAGTGGCCCACAGAAGGAATCGTCAGCACGCCGGTGCAAGCAGAAGAGGCCAGCGATTGCTGTAGGTGGCCCTCGATGGCTTCCACGAGTGATTGTTGGGGGCGCGCCCGGTGGTGTGTCGTTTCGAAAATAGATCCTCAGCCAGCTGGCCGTGGCGGTGTCACATAGGGGTCGCTGACAGGCACTAGCAGCAGGCTTGAGCGACGACCACTATAACACCCCAAGTATCCACGGTATGCTTCTCTTTGAATAATACAATAACTTATGTTGTATGCAACATCGAGTTCAAACACACCACAACCAATTAAACTACCCGTTAGGAATAGTAATACCCACTTTTTGAAATATTATAAATTTTATCTTTCAAAATGGAATTCATTTTTTGAATTGGAATATTGATGTTATCTTAGTGTGAATTTTTGGTATTTTTATAAAATCATTCAATTTTTTATGAATAGTGAAAAACACTCAGTTATAGTTTAAAACCGAATTTTAATTTAAATAATTATTTATTTATTTTTGGTCAAAATAGATACAAAATACCTATATAATTTCAATGTAATTCATTTGAGTCAGTTTATAAAAATTATAGTTATATAAAAATTTTATTGAACTTTTTAACTTCTTTTACCCAGCTCCATGGTGCATTTTCAAATTTACATAAAACTTAATTTCACCACTTCTTGGAGTTGAATTTCAAAAATCCGAGAGACACATTTGATATCAGTAACTAAAATGTGGTTCAATACGATGTCAATGTTCTTTTGGTGAATACAAACTTTTGACTTTTATTTAACATGGTTAAAAGTAACTAGGGTAATTAAGGGTAAACATGATATTATTATTACCCTAACACATGTTTTAATTCTAATGGATAAGTATACATAGACCAAAAACAACCCTAGGAATAAAATATGATCATTTTTAGTTCACTTGGATTAGATTAGGACATTTATTATTATTTTATTTAATGAAGTGTTAAAAGAGTTAAATTCAATGTTTAATAACTAAACCATTTTTAATATAGGGTTAAACACAATATAAATTGGACTATGAATATTAATTAGGTGTTAAAAATCTTTTGTAAGAAATTTTATTTTATGTATAATTTATAGACACTAAATAATTAAATTTATTAATGACCCGATGATGATACATCAATTACTGTATTAATAAATGATTAAAATAAATGATATTATAAATATAAAAATAAATGTAATTTGAGACTTTTTATGAATTCCACTAATTTTATAGGTTAATATGACATTTTATGGTTGGTTATATGAAATGTTTTCTAAGTAATAATGTTGTAATAAATTTAGCAAAAACATAATACCAATTAGTGTCAAAATTGACATAAAAGATTTTTTAAAACAAATATTATATTATTAATTGATATTATATTCATAATAATCTAAGGTTCATCCAAAGGTCTTAAATAATATTATATATGTCATTAATTAAAAACTTTAGATTCTCTTGGAATTTTATAGTAAGTATATTAACCATATAACATAGAAATACAAAGAGACATGGTAAATGTCAAACTATTTAACTAATAGTTAAATCTAAAAGATAAAGTTAATATAATGACCCAAACCTATCTAAAACCAATTGGTTTAGTGTTTTTTCATCCATTCCCACCTTATCCTTTAATTAATTTATTTTGGATCCATTAAAAACAAGAAATTATTTTATTATAAAATAATATTTCTAGCTTTTCCTATGGTTCCCCTCACCCCTCTTATAAAAAGAAGCTTCCCATTCTCTATAATTCGCACATTCAATGATATCTGGATAGGCCAAACCCTACCCTAATACCCTATCAACTATCCTCCCTTCATCCTAGAGGCCTTCCTTTTGTACGAAAGCCAACATAAGGAGCCCCTATGATCAAATCAAAAGGAAGAACCTGATGAAGAGGTAAATATTTTATCACCTCTTTCAAGTTCCTTTCATCTTCTTTTCCTCTTTCTTTGTTGTTTCCATTTTAAATTAATAAATCTAGTATATTCTATATACTGAGATGTTATTATAAATATGTTACAACCATATTAATTATTATATCCATCCTTTTAATGACATGTCACCATACGTGCGTACGTACGGCTTACCATCTCCAAGTCGTGGTGTAATTGTTATTCAATACATTATTATTTGAATAGGTATAATAATAATGTGTAATTGATGTAAATAATAAATATAACATGATAATGATTATGTATATATGATATACCATCCAATTATATATTATTTTAATATCAAAATAATAACATTGTCGCTCGGGCATACGTACAGATTTTCGTATCCACGAACGTGATGATATTCATTCCCCATCGTATCAATTCAAGACTAATTTTTATTATTTGATTAAAAATAATTTTTAAATACATAATATCATTATGAATATGAATAAAATACATATTATCCATAAAAAAATTACTTATGTAACAATGCATATAAAGTAAAACAAATCAGTTAACACCTGAAACGACGATAATAATAAAATATTATTAACAAATCAATATTAAAAGATCATATATGATATCATATTAATTTATTTGATTCTTGAATAATTTAAAAAAAAATTATTTCACCATTATACAGGAATTTAAACTACCCTCGCCCAAGGAAAAGTACAAGGTAAGGGTTAATTTCACAATCTCTTTATTATCCGAGGTTGTTTTTACGTAAGTATCTATTGGGACCTCTTTATCATCCACATCCATGTTACATAAAAATGTATTTCAAAACATTTTTTACTATAAAATTTGGTAAAGTAATTTATACCCTTAATTGACATTATATATTTTGAAAAGAATCTTTCCATCGTTTTCCAAACAAGGTACTTTATGACCTTTTTGACAAAATATAGGTAAGAATGTTTTTTAACTTATACGGTGGGTGTGGCTATTTTCCTCATTTATAACATCATCGAAGCTTCCCTTACAAGTTTATAAAAATATTTTCAAAATAAAAGTTTTCTTTATAATTATGTGACTCTTAAATGATATCAAAATAGAAATACATATTTCTCTAAAAAAGGTTTTGATTTCATCTATGTCAACATCCTAAGATGGATTTTATGTTTATTTGAAGTTGATTCATTATGATACAAAACATTTTTATGGTATTGAAGGTTTTGTGATATTTTTGATTGTGGATGTGCTATTTTTATACCATTCATAGTTTCTAGATAAATTATTGTCATTTTGTATGCTATTTTTAATACAAATGATTATGTTATGTTTAAACCTTTTCATATGAAGAATGCATTGAACATAGTAAGTGACGAGTGGAGCCCGATATAGCTCCTCGATGCATCGGTAGGTATCATGAGAAAAACTAGTGTCTTGGCATAAGGCCTTGAAAAAAACTAAATTGTATTCTTGGAATACTGTCTTGTCTATGTGGTTATTAGGTCTGGAATTATGCATTACATCATTATGAAAGTGGCTATTGATATTGCATGTGATTATTCGACTAGTAGAATATCCATGTGAGTAAGTAAATGGAATAATTTTGATATATATTTTCCATATAACGATGAAGTTTATGTTGAAAGGGATTTTTTTTAGTTCTATACATTTCCTTAGAAGTTTATTCTTATTTAGGAAAGTTTCTGCTATATTGTTATCCTTAATGAGCATCTAAGCTCACCCCTTTCTATGTTTTATTTTTTCCAGGATACGAAGAATTATATAATGACTGACCTATAGGGATAGTATAAGGGATCTCATTGTTGTCTATGGAATCAATGTTGTTGTATTTTTCCATTTTATGGTGCAATGTAAACTATATGAATGTATCTAGTACTTCTAAGGCTACTAAACAAATCGATATTTCGAGACTTGATCTTTTGTGATTATTCTAATGATATGTAATAATGAACCGACACTGGGTTTCTAGGGTCAGGGTGTTATAGTTTGTATCAGAGGATGTTTAGTAGAAACCTTGGAAACTAGATTTAGATAATATCTGATTAGAACCCACATACCTAAGATAGACTTTGAGGATTCGTATAGAAGAGCTTCCAAGAATTTTGGTATTCTAGAAATTTTTTGATTTTTACAAGAAATACATCCCTATCTAGATACGAGCTAGTAGAGGCAGCACTAGCCCAGATGTACCTAGGGGTAAAACATGAAAATACTGCTTTGTGCTAGACTCAAACGGAAAATGTTGCACGACAATGGGCCTTACTGCACTTTTGTATACGAAACTCCAGGGGGATATGCTTAGGAAAATTCTCATTTTCATTACAAACCATTTTGAAGGGTTTATGAGTATATACATCTACAAAGAAAACATTTTTATGATAATGGATTATATCCATAAACTGTTCAATTTGGGTTAAGTATTTTACAAGTTTGTAATTATGTATTTCTATTCATAAACTAATCTAGTTTATTCCATTGTTTAGAAATTTCACCTAGTGGAAGGAATGGAAACCATACCAATGCATGCGCACCATGTAGGGATTTCCTTCCTTCTCAAGATAATTATTGTGGAGCTAGTGATACAACTTTTTCTGATTAACTTATCACTATATTGGGACAACTCACTCTGGTTATGAATAAAAACATTACCCGTATAGAGCACCCTGATTTGCAGCGTGGAGGATCAATGTTAGATCGCTTCATGAGGCAACAACCACCAACATTCAATGGGGGTACAAATCCACTAGTTGCAGAGCAATGGATAAATTCCTTAGAGAAAATAATCCACACCATGGGGAGTAGCGAAAGGGAAAAAATTTCATGAAAGGTTACTGCCTCACTGGTGATGCTGATCAATTGTGGTCATTGATTCAAAACACCAAGGAAGATGTTGAAGTATCAAATATGGAATGGGGGGAGTTTCAAAAATTTCTTAGAAAAATTCATTCCTCATGACAATCGAGCGGATATGGAAAGATAATTTCCGAGTCTAAGGAAAACAGATGATGATAATGTCACAAATTATGAAGATAACTTTACGAGGTTAGAGAGGCATGCATCATATTATATACATAAACCAAGAAATAATATTGATAATTTCATTTATGGGTTAAAACCATTTTTCCGTCAAGCATTTGTCTCACAATCCTTCTCGTCATAAGAATATATTGTCTCATGTGCTATCAAGACTGAAAACCAGTTCTCTAAGTCTTACGACTTTAAAAAAAAGAAATAGAAGAAGAGATCTACTGAACACTCTATAAATTGAAATAAGGGGAATAAGGGAAAAGTTTAATATCCAACCTATAGTAAATGTGGGAAGAAACACCCTGGTACATTTCTGAAGGGAATGGGATTCTGTTACAAGTGTGGTGAAAAAGTCCACCAAACTCATGATTACAAGGGGAAGAAAGCAGATATCAATGTTGAATGATACAATTGTAGAGAAAGGGGGAATTATGTGAATGAATGTCCTAAGCATCAGAGGAACTTACCTCAAAAAAGTCCAAGGGGTCATGGCCAAGCTTATGCTATCACTACTACTGATGTTGATGCTTCAATATATGTAGTGGTAGGTAATTTAATGGTTTTCTCAAAATTAGAAAATGTTTTATTTGATTCTGTATCATTGTGTTGTTTCATATCTTCCCAGTTTTCTACGAAAATTCGATATTTACAATTTGATTAAACAAGGGAGTTGTCAGTCAAAACTCTTAAGGGAAGTATCATTGCAATAATGTTATGTGAATCAGTCCGCATTAGGGAATATAAATGTTCTTTATCTGCTGATCTCATCATCATAGCCATGATTTAATTTGATATAATACTCAGTATGGATTGGCTTTCAGACCATGATATAAAATTTTATTGTAAGAAGAAGGAGGTTAATATTTTTGATGACGATGATAAAAATCACCTTATCTTTAGGGCAGAATCGTCACCACCTAATTCTTATCTTGATCGACCCCTGGTAGCTCAAGTAAATTCAATTAATGGGGAGGAAGAGAATGAAATAACTGTGTGGGAGGAAAATAATTTTCAAATAGAGGATGTACCTATTTTGAAAGAGTATGTTGATGTATTTCTAGAGGATTTGGATAGATATCCTCCAGAATGGGAAATTGAGTTTTCCATTGATTTAATTAGTTGTTTAAGGCCCATACAGAAGACCCCTTATATTATGGACACTGTGGAATTAGTGAAACTAACGAAACCACTAGAGGAATAGTGTAATAAGGGATTTATTAACTATAGTGTTTCTCCATGGGGATCCCCAGTCATTTACTTTAAGAAGAAAGATGGATCTATGAGGTTGTGAAATTACTATAGGGAGATCAATGCTATAACAATAAAGAACAAGTATATGTTACCTCGCATTGATGATTTATTCGACCAAATTCACGGAGCTCAATACTTTTTAAAGATTGAGCTTCGATCTGGATATCATCAGTTCTTTATGAAGAAAGAATACATTCTGAAAACTACATTTTGAACCTAGTATAGGCATTATGAGTTTACAGTAATGCCTTTTGGATTGACTAATGCACCCACTGTCTTCATGGATCTAATGAATAGAGTTTTCAAGGAATAACTTGATGAATTTTTCGTGGTATTTATTGATGATATCTTGGTATACTCCAAAATCTATGAAGATCAGGAAAATCACTTGAGCATTATCCTAAAGACTCTTAGAAGACATGAATTATATGGTAAGTTTAGAAAGTGTGAATTCTGGATTGAGGAGATTTTTTATCATGGTAACATTTTCACTAAGGATGGAATCTCCATTGATCCCTCTAAGACAAGAGCAATCCATGAATGGCTAGAACCGACGAGTATAATTGAGGTACGCAGTTTTATTGGTTTAGCATGTTATTATCGTTGTTTCGTCCAGAATTTTGTCTGATTGGAAAACCCATTAACCAAGATCACACGTAGAGGGGTTAAATTTGTTTGGAAAAAAGAGTTTGAATAATGTTTTCAATAGATTAAGAGTAGATTAGTAAATTATCTTATATTGACTCTACCATCGAGGAATGATGGGTTTGTTATTTATAGTGATGCATCAAGGAAAGGACTTGGTTGTGTCCTTATGAAGAATGATAGGGTTATTGCATATGCATCACGACAACTAAAAATTCATTAGAAAAACTATACTACTCATGATCTTGAGTTAGCAGCTATAATCCTTTCTTTGAAGATATGGAGACATTATCTCTATGGTTAAAAATGTGAGATATATACCGATTACATGAGTTTGAAGTATATTTTCTCATAGAAACCACTCAACATGAGGCAATGACAATGGCATGAAAAACTCCAAGATTATTATTGCACGATACACTACCACTCATGGAAGGCAAATAAGGTAGCAGATGCCTTGAGCTGAAATTATCATGGATCTTTTAACAATATGAGAGTTGAAAGGGTTCATATTCTCATAGATCTAGTAAATATGGATAAGGGAATAACCATGGATGGTGGATCATCAATACTTTTTCAAATGGTTACCAAACCAACTTTATTATAATTGATAAAATTTTCTCAAGATGATGATGAGGAGTTTCAAAAGAAGATTAAAGCTCTAAATAACGGGATATTGAGTGACTCCATATATGAATATGGAATTTTGAAATATGGGAAGAAAATTTGTGTTCCTGAAAGACCTAATACAAAAAGAGAACTGTTGGACGATTCTCAAAGTTACAATTTCCCTATACACCCTGGGAGAACCAAAATGTATAGATATTTGAAGGAACATTTTTGGTGGGACAACATGATGAGGGAGATTGTTGATTTTGTGTCAAGATGTTTGGTTTGTCAACAAGTGAAAGCTGGAAGGAAACAACCTGGACAAGTTTTGTAACCTCTTCCCATACCTGAGTGGAAATAGGATAATATTATGATGGACTTTTTCACGGGACTACCAGACTCCTAGAAGGAATGATGCAGTATGGGTCATTATTGATCGTCTTACCAAGTTAGCACATTTTCTTTCTTTAAGAGAAGATTTACCACTTGAACATATATCAAGACAATATATCAATGAAGTTTTGAGACATCATGGAGTAACCATATCGATTGTTTCTAGTCGTGATCCGTGTTTTAAATCTAGATATTGGAAAAGTCATAAGAAATCCCCGGATACTGAACTTCATTTGAGCACTGCCTTTTACCCCCAAACTAATGGAAAATCATAACAGACTATTGAAACCTCAGAAGACATGTTCAGATCATGCTCACATGACATTCATGGTATGTGGGATCAATATTTACATGTGGTAGAATTTTTCTATAACTGTAGCTTCCATTCAAGTATTCAAATGGCATCATATGAAGCGTTATATGGAAAGAGATGTCGCAAACCAATTTGTTGGGATGATGTTGGTGAAAGAAAACTCATAGGCCGAGAACATGTGGAGGAAATGACGTAAAAGGTGAAGGTAATCCAAACCCATGTCAAAGAAGCTCAAAGTAGGCAGAAGAGCTATGCCAATAACTGAAGGATGGATTTGGAATTTTAGGTAGGAGACCATGTTTCCTTGATGGTATCTCCATGGAAGGGTGTTATATGTTTTGGTAAGAAGTGAAAATTAAGTCCCAGGTACATCAGACCTTCTGAAATTCTAGAATGAATTGGAGCTATAGCTTACAATTTTTCAATGCCTCCCAATCTTTCCATTTTTCAGGATGTGTTCCACGTATCACTATTGAGAAAATACATGCCTGGCCCAACGCATGTACTGACCTTTGAGAAATTATTACTAGAGCCCGATCTGCCTTAATGAGAAGAGCCTGTCAGGATTCTTGATACAAGAGAACAAGTGCTGAGAATCTATACAACTCTTCTGGTAAAAGTTCTATGGAGAAACTATAAGATGGAAGAGGAAATGTGAGAACCCGAGAAACTTATGATTAAGAACCACCCGAGTATTTTTATGCAGTAATATTCTAGAAATTTTGAGGACAAAATTATTTGATGGAGGGTAGAATGTAACCC
The DNA here is from genome assembly GCA_963277665.1 of Viscum album. Lineage (NCBI taxonomy): Eukaryota > Viridiplantae > Streptophyta > Magnoliopsida > Santalales > Viscaceae > Viscum > Viscum album. The sequence goes on along the minus strand of OY728120.1, from coordinate 380,363,559 downwards.
CCCATGCTTCCACGGTATGCTTCTCTTTGAATAATACAATAGCATGTGTTGTACGCAACTTCGAGTTCTAACACACCACAACCAATCAAACTGGACATTATGAATAGTAATACCTACATTTTGAAATTTTATAAATTTTATCTTTCAAAATGGACTTCATTTTTGGATTCAGAATATTGAAATTAGTATAGGGTGAATTTTTGGTATTTTTCTGAAAAAAATCTATTTTTGATGAATAGTGAAAAACACTAAGTTATAGTTAAAAACCGAATTTTTATTTAAATAATTATTATTTTTATTTAAATTTATTTTAGGTCGACATATATACATAATACTTATATATTTTCAATGTAATTCATTGGAGTCAGTTTATAATAATTTTAGATATATATAAAAATTTTATTGAACATTTTAACCCCTTTTACCAACTTCCTAGGAGCATTTGAAAATTTACATAAAACATAATTTTACCACTTCTGTGAGTTGAATTTCAAAAATTATAGAAACACGGTTGATATAAGTAAGTAAAATTTTGTTCAATAAGATGAAGATATGTTTGGTGAATAGAAACTTGTTTACTTTTATTTACCACCGTTAAAACTAAATAGGCTAATTAATGGTAAAATGGTATTATTATTACCCTAACACATGTTCTAATTATATTAGATAAGTATAATTAGACCAAAAACAACCTTATGAATAATATACTCTCCACCTTGGTCCATGTGGATTAGATTTGGACATTTATTATTATTTTATTTAAAGAAGAGTCAAAAGAGTTAAATTCAAAGTTTAATTACAAAACCATTTTTAATATTGGTGTACCCAAAATATATATTCATCTATAAATAATCATTAGAAATATAAGAATATTTCCTACATAATCATAGTTAATTTATAATTTTTAGACATTAAATAATTAAATTTATTTATGACACAATAATGATGCATTAATTACCGTATTAATGAATGATTAAAATAATTAATATTATAAATATCCAAATAAATATAATTTGAGACTTTTTATGAATTACACTAATTTTATAGTTTAATATGACGTGTTATAGTTGGTTCTATGAATTGTTTTCGGTGTAATAATTATGTTATAAATTTATAAAAAACAAAATACCAAATATTGTCAAAATTTACATAAAAGAGTTTTTAAAATAAATATTATATTATTAATTGATATTCTATTTCTAAAAATATGAGGTTTGGAAAAATTTCATAAATAATATTATATATGTCATTAATGAACCACTTTATGTTGTATTGGATGTTTATAGTATGTATATTAACCATATAATATTAAAATACAAAGAGACATGGTAGATGTCAAACTATTTAACTAATAGTTGAATGTAAAAGACAAAGTTAATATAGTTACCCAAACCCATCTAAAACCTATTGGTTGAGTGTTTTTTGACCCATCTCCACCATATCCTTTAAATAATTCATTTTATAACCATCAAAAACCGAAAATTATTTTATTATAATATAATATTTCTAGCTTTTCTTAAGGTGCCCATCACCCCTCTTTTAAAGAGGCACTTCTCATTATCTCTAATTCACACATTAGAAGCCATTTGGCTCAGCCAACCCCTACCAAAATACACTCTCAACTACCCTACCTTCATCCAAGAGGCTTTCTATTATTCATAAATCCAACCTATGGAGTCCTTTTGATCAAATCAAAAGAAATAACCCGAAAAAGAGGTAAATATTTCCTCACCTCTTTCAAGTTCATTTCTTCTTCCACATACTCTTTCATTGTTTTTTACATTCTAAAATAATAAATCCAGTATATTCTATATACTGTGATGTTATTATAATTATGGTAAAACCATATTCATTAGTCTATCTGTCCTTTGAATGACATGTCACCATACATGCGTACGTACGGCTTACCGTCTCCACGTCGTGGTGTAATTGCTATTCAATACATTATTATTTTGATGGGTATAATAATGATGTGTAATTGATGTAAATAATAAATATAACATGTTAATTTTTCTTTATAAATGATATACCATCCAATTATATATTATTTTAATATCAAAAGAATAATATTGTCACTTGTGCGTACGTATAGATTTCGGTTTCCACAAAAACGATAAGATTCATTCCCCATTGTATCCATTCAAGAATAATTTTCATTAGATGATTAAAAATAATGTTTAAAGACTTAATATCATTCTGAATATGAATAAGATACATCCTATCCATAACAAACATTACTTACGTAACAAACCATATAAAGTAAAATGAATCATTTAACACATGAAACAAAGATAATAGTAAAATATTATTAAAAAAGAAATATTAAAAGATCTTATATGATGTGATATTAATGTATATGATTGTTTTATAATCTAATAAAAATTATTTCACCATTATACAATAGTTTAACCTACCCTCGACCAAGGAAAAGTACAAGGTAAAGGTTAATTTTAAAATCTCTTTATTATCCGATGATGTTTTTATGTAAGTATCTACTGGGTCCTCTTTATCATCCACATCAATGTTTCTTAAAAATGTATTTCAAAACATTTTATACTAGACAATGGGGTAATGTTATTTATAAACTTATTTGACCTTATATGTTTTTAATGAATCTTTCCATAATTTTCCAAATAGGTTTCTTTATGACCTTTTCGACAAAATTAATGTAAGAATGTTTTTTTAACTTATACGGCGGGTGTGTCTATTTTCTGCTGTTATAACATCGTCGAAGCTTCCCTTACAAGAATATACAAATATTTTCAAAATAAATGTTTTCTTTATAATTATGTGACCCTTAAATTATTTCAAAATAGAAAGATATATTTCTCTAAAAAAGGTTTTGATTTCATCTAAGTCAACACCCATTCATATATTTTATGTTTATTTGAAGTAGATTTATTGTGATACAAAACTTATATATTTTATTGAAGTATTTGTGATATGTTTGACTGTGGATGTGCTATTTTTATACCATTCATGGTTTATGGATAAATTATTGACACTTTTTATTCTAGTTTTAATATGAATGTTTATGTTATGTTTCAACCTTTTCATATGAGGAATGAATTGGACTTAGTAAGTGATCAGTGGAGCTTGTTTTATCTCCTCTATGCCTTGGTAGGTCTCATTAAAAAAACTAGTGTCTTGGAAAAAGGCATTGACAAAAACTTTTTTGTAGCCTTGGCACAAGGCCTTGACTATGTGGTTATAAAGTATGGAATTATGCATTCTATCATTATAAAATTGGACATTGATATTTCATGTGATTATTCGACTAATAGAATATCTATATGATTAAGTAAATGGCATTATTTTGATTTATATTTTCTATATTATGATGATGTTTATGTTGAAAAGGCTTTTTTTAGTTCAATAAATTGCCTTATATTTGTGTGCTTATTTATGAATGTTTCCGCTATATTGTTATCCTTACTGATCTTCGGAGCTCACCCCTTTATATGTTTTTTCTATGATGAGAAGAAGTATATTATGACTGACCTACAAGGATAGTCTATAGGATCTCAATGTTGTCTATGGAATCAATGTTGATGTCGTTTCCTATTTTATGATGTGGTGTAAACCTTATTAATGTATATATTACTTCCAAAGCTACTAAACTAATCAGTCATTCGAGACTTGATCTTTTCTGATCATGCCCATGATATGTAATAATGAACCCACTCTGGGTTTCTGGGGTCAGGGCATTACAACCACTATGAAGAAATGGGGGGAGTTCACGGCCCATCGGCCATGACATTGAGCTGGAACATTGTTCCACCAAGAACAATGTGGAGGAGTGGCCCGTATGTGTGTGCCGCATTGAACAAATTGGGCGGTTAGGTTTCCCAGTCATGGGAACCCCCACCAGAACCATTATAAATGGTCTGGGTTGTACCGAATTGGGCAAGCCAGTATGGGATGGGCAGAGCTGGGATTGTTGGACTGGGCCGCTGGAGCTGTTTGGTCAGTTCCTTGAGGCGGTCCATTTTAGAAGACCGGGTCGGTGAGTTAAAGTAGGACCGTAGAGGCCACTATGCGGCCTGGGTGGGAAAAGAGATTGGACCACCCAAACGGACCGATCTGGATAAAACTGGGACACCAGGTGACGCGGTGGTTTGGATCAATGGCCAAACATAACTGGTCCCAATAGGCCTAATGTCCGAGGTATACAGACGGGTCATGCAGGACCCCGGGATGGGATTGGTTTGGTGAATCTGACCGGGCCGAGACACAACCTAACCCTATTAAGTAAAACACTAAAAACACGCAGATCAGATGTCTAATTGGCACATCGTCTATGGAAAGAGGACCCTTTTTATCAAGAGGTCCTTCTAATATACTCTATTATTTTTTTGGTTGGGGTTGTCATGCATCTAGGATGTATCAGACTCAATTCCTACTAGGCCCTTTTCAATAAAATGAACATATCTTACAAACCGAGCATCTGTTCGACACACCGTCTATTGTGTTAGAGCCCTTTCAATAAGATAGTCCTTTATGTTATTCTATGTGGGACTTAGTTATGTTTATGGTTTTACTGACGGCTCAAGAATCAGACGTGTGGATCCTTAGCGGTGTGGTAGCTGAGTAGTAGTTGTGTGGATCCTTAGTGGCCTGGCAGACGAGAAGTACCCGTGTGGATCCTTAGAGGCCCGGTATACTAGTAGGATCCATGTGGATCTTTAGTGGCCTGGCAGATGAGCAGTAGCTATGTGGATCTTTAGTGGCATGATAGGAAAATAATAGTCGTGTGGATCCATTGTGGCCCAGAAAACGACCAGCAGTAGTGTGGATCTTTAGTGGCTCGGTAGATGACCAACGATTCTTCAGGGATGAGTCCCTCAATAGTATGAAACATTCTTCACTATAACGGATGAACCTTTTCTACTATATAATATACCTAGAGTGAGATTTCCTTGCTTTGTGTCTTTGCATTGTGGTCACTTTGGGGTATTTTTTCCTTGGTGGACTGGGGTCCCTTAAAGAGTATTGTTTTACTCACCCCTATATGGGCTTCCCCCGCACATGTTGTGACTTGTGAAAACAACAAACATTTCGACAGAGGACATGGTGGCCTAGTAGTATTTGGGTCCCAATATGATCAGGCAGACAAGACATATTACTTTAGCTTCTATTAGCTAAAATAATCTTACTATTTGGTGGGGTTTTCAGTGGATGGATACCCAAGTCACTTTGAACATTCCTATTTCTAGTTCTTTTTTTTTGGGTTGTATTCTAGTCCACTTGTTTTGTGTTGTACTTGTACTCAACAATTGTTTTAGAGTACTTGTTTTTCCCTTTATGTTTGTGGGACGTGGTTGGGTGGGTGTACATATAGGTACTCTAGAAAATTCCTCCCACTTGCATGTTGACGCCTTAGGCGCTAGTCGCCAACCCCTAGCCTTCGGAAGGAGGGTTTGGGGTATGTCACAACATGGGCCTCTGGGGATGGGTTGTGACAAATTGGTATCGGAGGGGTATGTTATAATAGAAGAACTAAGACATTTTATTTTTTGATGGATAAAAATTGTTAAGTGTCTCAAGTTCGTCATTCAGCCCAGGGTGTCTAGTGTTGGTTTGGCAGTTGATGTATCCATACACCATGACCCTAAATTCTATTTTGGGACTCGGTACACAAAACATCTAGTTTCATGTGTTTTGGAAATGTTTTTCTCTTCATCTCTTTTGATTCATCACACCAAGTATTACTTATTGATGGTGAGTGAGGAAAAAACACACTGGAAAGGACAAGTGATGACCTGTGGGGACTTTCATTAGTCAGATGACCCGTTCAGGAATGTAGGTGGGCCCCATGGTGGGGACCACATGTCTGTAGGGAAATTGGAGTACATGGAGGCATGGGACCCGATGGCCTTATTATGGTTGGCTATCTATGCAGTCACCATGACCCAGTTGTTACATTTGGTATCAGAGGTGGTGCATAGCCTTAAGTTAATCGCACTCCCTGGTTTGAGATGTAGGACCCCCAATAAAAACGTTTTACTATAAAGCGGGGGTGATTGTAACACACCAAATTTTATAAAGGGTCGAATGGATAAATTATATGACTCACGTCAACAAGGTGCACCTTCCTCCTCAGGAGCCAGCTTGATTAGAACTCCTTAGTTAATCATGATTACTCTACAGTAGTGATCGGGATGGGTGACCTTCTTGGATGTTTCCCAGGGTGTGTGTAAGTGAGGACAAAGCACACTAGAAGGGATAATTATTAGCCGATGAGGACTGTCATTAGTCAGATGACCTGTTCGGGAATGTGGGTGGGCCACATGGTGGTGACCACATGTTTGTGGGGAAACTAGGGTACCTGGAAAGTCAAGACCTGGCGACCATGATAAGGCGGGGTGTCTATGCAATCACTAGGATCCACTTGTTAAAATAGGTACACAACAAGATATGTTTCTCAAAGAAGGGAAATTGTGACAAAATAACATTACAGGTTTGGTAACTTTTGAAACATATACCACATGAATGGTAGAGAATAGTGTAGATATTTAAAAACCAAAAAATTTAATTATAATAATCATATAATACATACATGGTAATTATAAACCCTAGACGAAATAAATGAGTTGTGAATAAGACTTGTATCTCCCGGAAATAGAAACTTGGATGAAATTCCCTTACTTTGTTTCTTGACTCTCATCGTACATCTCCAAACATCCTATATTGTAAATATAATTTTATAATAAATATTTCAATGAACCATATTATTATATTTAATAAAATATATGGTTTGATTAATAATTTTTATTACCCTCTGGTAAACAATTTCATGTTAAGGTTATGCTTCTGGTAATATTCACTTTCTTTTTCACATGTGTCATAATCTGTTATATAGTGGGCCCTTATACATTTATCACAATTTCAAATATGTAAAACATTATATAATTATCCTTTATATTCATTATATTTTTATTATAATAATCTATATATAATAGAATTATGAAATGGAATACACCATTCATGGAGATGGTACGTCATATGTACGCATGAACGTTGATTCCATTTTTATTTGTTATATTTAAAGTAAAACAATTAAATGAAATATAAATATATAACAACAATAAAGTATCCTAGTTATTTCAAATATATATATATATTTCATATAATTTCACTAAATTCATCCTTATTACATTTCATGTTGTGTGTGAACGAATCAAATCGTTTTTATGGAGCCGTAGTGCACACTTCGTCCAACAGAAGTATCATATTTACACAAAATGAAGTGTATAATTATATTTTCCATAAAAGTGTCATAGAAGATTAAAGACATAATAATTATGATATGTATCATATGTAAATGGTTTTATCTTCATATTTCCCAACAATGAATGTGGTAATGGAATATGAACCATCATCATTTGGTGAGGTGGTTTTTTATCATACGCATAAATAGTATGTTTGTTACCCATTAATTAAAATTGTGAGTAAGGGTAGGTTAAAAACTCAGCATTTTTATTATATTGATCTTTTTGTATAGTCACATAATGATGAGAGTTAAGTGGTTGGAGAATTAAAATATGATAAAAGAGCATGAGGTAGGATGATACCTCTTCTTTGGTTAACACCTTTTGGTTTTCACAAAAGGGAAACATTGTATTACCTTATTCCCAATGGGAGGATTTAAGAGGGATTGTAGGGATGCAAGAAAGTGTATATGGTAGATTTTAGCTGAAACTATGTGGTTTCAGAGGTGTGAAGAAGGGGGAGAGGTGGTGTTATTTTATAGGATAGAGAAGAGACCCACTTGGTATTTTTGAAAAGAAGATTGATGTACCCAGGTTTTTACATAATGGAAGTTATCCAAAAAAAGAAATAATTTAATGTTATATTCAAAATATTGTTGGTAAATGGGTTTTTTTACAATCTTATAGGTCATTTGGGCCATTAATTTTACTTTTTATTCCCTTATTAAGATTAATATTAACATAATCATTGTAATTGAATTTAACTGTATTCACTAATATTTTTGGTCAAAACATAGTTGAAATAATTAAACATTATTTATTTTTCTGATTAAAAATATTGAATCCATTTTTAAAAATTCCAATCATTGAATTTATAGAAATTCATTTATATCTAATCACACAATGAAGACAATAATTCATGTTTTTAAATTAAAAAAGATTAAAAGTTTTCTATGATTTTATATTCAATTTCAATGTGAAATTGATCAAAATTTCCTAAATTTTATTAATATGTAAAAATGTATCTAATAAATATTTAAACCCAATTTAAAATAAAATTTTACCATATAAACAAATTAGATTAAAATGATGTATTGAATTAAAATTATGTATTTTTTGTCACTCATTTAAAAATGAACCTTCACATAGAAATATAAAAAATTCACCCAAACGAATTTTTCATCACTATATTTAAAAAATTATATTTTTTACATATAAAATTTATAAAACATCCAAATTTTTTATTTATAATAGTTTATCCATTAAAACTCGGTAAAACTACTTTTATAAAAATATAGGTTTTTATGTGTAAAATTTGGTCTTTTTCATATTATTTTTATCAAATCAATTTGATTAATGTCAAAAAATTGATTGAATATAAATAAAAATTTTATTAACCTTAAATAATAGAAATTAATTTAACTTATAAAGATAAACTATTTTTCACATAAAAATAATATTTTATAAAATCATTCCCTTTATATTAATTTGGTTTCTATATTAATTACCAATTATTAGTTTACCAATTAATTCGAAAATATATTTTAATAATTTAATAACTCATATTTATAATCATAAATTTAATAGAACAGTTAAATATAATTATATTAAATAATATTAAATTTAATAGTATATTATTTTTCTGTAAACTCGGTCTTTCAGGTATCGTAAGTTATAACACCCCAATGATTTAGAAATAAGTTAAATATGTAATTTAATATACATGACCCTGATTCTCCTATGAATAAAAGCATAGTTATTATAATTATTTTAAAAATATATTCATAACTGATCAATTAAACATAATTTTTTCATTTCTATAAATTAAATATCAAAAAACAGACATACACATTTACGATTAGTAAGATTTTAGAGTCTGATATGATCAACATATTTTTTATTGAATTGTAACTTGACCCTTTTGAATATAGTAATGTTGCACTTGCAAATAGTAATATAACCCTTATGAATAGTAAATCAGCCAAATTAATATTAACCTCACCCACGAATGTATAAGTAAAATTTAGGGATGAGTATCTTAATGTATTAACACATTATGGGGAATCCAACGACAAAAATGGATGAATTGTAAATATCTTTTATATCCTTAACGTATGAATCCATAGGCTTCAATATATGCTAACCATGATCTACTTTCTAACATATATTCTTAGGGAAATTTTTTTAATTCCATTAATAAGGGTTCATACTAAGATTGTGAATTTACCAAAACATACACCTCAGGAGTGTCATAACCAAGAGTGTAGCAAGGCCCATTGTCGGGCACTAGTTCCCATTCGAGTCTAGTTCAAAGTGGTGTTTTTAGGTTTTACCCCTAGGATATATTTGTGCCAGAGCCGCCTCTACCTTCTCATATCCAGAAAGGGATATATTTTCATGATAAACCACTTACTCAACACTCACCAATACTTAGGGATATTTTTGTTATACTTATTCTTGACTTTAACTCTTCACTGCGATTTTCTAATCCTAATCTCAAAAATAACTAAACCTCCCTCTGATACCAACTATAACAAACCTGATTTTATTTCAAACATAATCCTGTTTTATAACATAAACACTTCACTTGATAAATCAAGGATGATCGAGAGGCCTAGTTTTTTGGGTGATTAAGATCATTACATAACAACTTAAATTATGAAATACAACATCTTTATTCAAAACATCATTTACATGACCACTACATTCCCACGTATATATCAATGCATGGGATAACCTGAGGACATGCATAAGAAAAGGGGGAGCTATAAATCCCAGTATGGGAATAAACATGGAATAAAATGAGGAATACAATACATTTTAGACAATAGGCATATCAATGGAGAACAAGAGAAAAATGAACATAATGTCATGACAATGCATGATAATCATAACATGGAAATGTGGAAACAACACTTAACATTGAATTAGCATGAGCCAAGGATCATTGCATGTGGAGCATGAGTAAACCATCATTTCACATGAAGCATGAGTAAAACCACTTTGAACTTGAATTATCATGATTCAACACCCATTTCACTTGAATTATCATAATAATATACTTCAGCCAATGCATTGGAACGCTATCAGGGCGCAGCCTTCTTAAACATTTCATTTCATGCATTAGTGTGCCACGTGGATCATATAACATGGAATCGATCAAAATAATAAGTTATTACACAATTAAGTGATGTGGAAGAAATACATGAATGTAACATTCTATATGTATATGTTCATAAAGGTTAATACCCCTGATAGATACGTGGGTATGGTATTCACTACACAATGATCTTAGATTGGAAAAACGTTGTGCAATTTCGACAGCATAACGACGTGACATAAGGATTCATGAAAATTTTTTATGATAGAGAAAAGGGTGAATCATCATATTTACATGAAATGGAAAGTATGGGGGTCATATAGTTACATGTCTCAACAAATGTAATGGAATTTATATGCACAATACAAAATTATTACTTGGATGTAAAAGAGGAGAGTGAAATCTCTCACGGAATTTCAGCATGGTAACAGGTGTACATGGGACTCATTAATGAGACTGAAAGGGGTATACCATCATCTAAAAATAAATATGGTAGAATGGGGGAGGGCATAAATAATATTATAACATTTTTAATTGAAAAAAATTGGCATAACAACTTAATGAAAATTGGACAAAAATTAGAAAGGAAGAAATCTGTTACTTGGATGTGTGATTCAAAAGGCTTGAAAGAGGCTTGAGAGAGGTTTATTGGGAGCTTGAGGGAACATTGGGAGGATTATTGAGGGAGGAGGTCAGGGGTGGGTCAAACTAAAAATGCTTTTAGTGAAGTGTAAGTGGGTTCTTGGGTGGGATTATATAGAAAAAGAGAGGGAATTCTTTATTATTTTGGATTGGGACACCTCACATTAAACTAATCAATACCGCAAACCATACAATGGGTTTTTCCCATGGTTTTTTACAAATGGGAGTGAAAAATAATATTTTATAAGGCCAATGGCCGAACTTCTTAAAATAATAGGGTTTCTTTTGTGGAGGTCAGTCACACTCTCAAGGAAAATTATTTAATAAGAGAAAATGTTTTATAAGTCTTGGAGGGTCCACCAAAGATTTGTAAAATAAATAAATCAAATATAAAATCACATTATTTTAATGAAAAAACATATATTGGCCTAAAATAATGTTTATAGTATTGTATTACTTCAATTTTCTATCATTACGATGTCATAAAAGAAATTATATATTTAAACGGTATATAATTTTTACCCAAACAATCTACTCTCTCAGAAAATTATGAAAAATTCACCATTGGATAATTTCAACGTCCTGATTCCAAAAATAATATTCATTTTATATAAATAATTTAATAAATATATGAATTTTTACTTTTAAAATAAAAATTGACATTTATCGAAAATTCATTGGTTTTGACAAAAACAGTTTTTAAACCTTTCAAAAAATTACAATTGCATTCATAAAAATATATGATCATTTATATTTAATAAATTTTAATTTAATAATACTGTTTAATTAAAATATAATTTATTTCAAAAATAAATTAATTCAGAAAATAGATTTCTTAGTTTAATATTGTTTAAAAATATTATTTCTGTATTAAAAACTATTTTCAAATTAACAATAATAAAATGAATGCACATTCATTATAGAAAAATAATTTTTATATTCATAGTATTAGGGTATTGTTACATAACCCCTTATAACACCTGAATAAGACCGAAGGGTATGGTGTGCAATGGTGATAGACTCTTGGGGTGGCTCAGATAACATCCCGCTGGTGGTAATCTCTATTAACTTCCACTTCTCCTATGGTCGGTTCCACTCTTGCTTAAGATGTTCAAGATTGTTTTGGGATTCATCAAGAGAAAATCCAAATGACGCCACCTCCATTCTCATCTCCGACAAATGGTCTTCAAATGGGGAAATTCTTCTGGATGAGGACATCGCTTCCTTTTTCTGAGTAAATTGGATTTGTTAAAGCCCTATATTTATACTAATCATGTTATCACTGTTAAAACATATATTATCAACAGTCACAATTCATAATGGTATTTTAAAATCCAAAAACATAAAACCTATAAAGATCACATTTTATATAACCATAATAAAGCATTTAATTAGATCTACTGTAATTTTCATTAATTAATGTTTGGGGCATTACAGGTCATCCATGGTCAGTCCCAAAACTATAGGAGGCTATGGTATAACCGTGGGAAATAAAATCCTAACCCACAACCTCATGGATCTCCAATAGAGTCTATCATGTAGTCATATAACTATAATACTAAACACATAACTCATAAAAAGTTTCTATAATAGTCCTTAATATCATATTTCAATGAGGGTAATAAAAAGAATAACATCTTACTAACTTATAGTTCATGTAATATAAGAGTCTCACAATTAGGCAATCTCTCTAGCCCCATATACTAGTACCTAGGGTCATCATCATATATAACCATAAAAGATTCACATTATTAATTTTCCTTTTATTAATTTTCTTTCTCATATTAATTATGTCTCGTTTTTTCTTAGGTTAAAAGAAATTATTTTTATATGTTATATAGTAAAATACATTATAAGTTTCTCTTACCAATTTATATCATCATTTCCACCCTTAATTAAGTATTAACTTACTATTAACAATAATAAATCATTCATAATCCATCTAAATAAAGATATTCCACCATTATATATTTTAAAAAACATATATAGTATTGATGAAACATTAAATAATAAACCTTGGTATCATATCCAAGGTAACTGAACATTGGAATAAATAAATGACATGTGATCCATATATGGCTGATATAATGCATGAAAAAAACCCTCTATCCATTTTTTACAATTTGTAATTATCCAATAAATCATAAATCTAAATTCAATTGCATCACCTTAGGTGAAGTTAGATATATATGAAATAGAAAACCAAAAATACCACTACCAGACCTGATAACCTAAGCTTCCCTTATACATGGGTCAGCAACTCCAAAGCACAATATCCATAACATGTTTCAAAAAAAATTCAATCTTTTTTATACTTTTCCAAACTAGAATAACAAACTTAAACTATGCTATGATATAACTTTATAATTTCCCCTAGTTCAATACCACTTGAAATATTCTGGATAGGTTGGTACATGACCCCAATAATTTTTCCAAATACACTAGAGGCCACTAACATACAATAAGGGTTATTAGGTCAAACATGGTATGACATTACCCTCATATGAGAGTATCAAAATAACTGTACAAATAAGGGCAATCATATACATCCCAATAAAAAATTTATAATATAAATAACAACATGTTCCCAAAAAATGTGTAAATTAATCATTCTGTATTATTATTACTGAAATAAATTGAATTTAGTTCATTCGTATAATATACATTCCCAATGAAGTATCGTATACCTTAAAATCACAAAAGAAATAAAAATAACCTAATAATAGAAGTACCCCAAAATATTCTTGAGTCTTATCCCAGTACAATATCCCATGCTATGTACAAGCCATTCCATATCAACCATCTATCACAGGTCAATTTCACTTACCCTTTCCTACAACCGTAAAATTTTCTGAGGAACTAATGCTGGCCCAATAAGTGTGTGAGTACAACTCATTAAGCCACCACCAGTGATATATACAAATATATCTAATATAAAAATAATGTGAATGTTGATTTCCAATATTAAAATAGTTTAAATCATAATAAATAATTCATTTATGGACATCTATTTAAAAAGAGACACACGAGATGAACCATACCAACTTACACCGGTTATGAGCTTATTTAAACCAAATACACAACAATCCAAGAGGAATAATCTTTACCTAGAACCATACAAGAACCAATCAGCAGGAAATCTTCCTATATAAAAATTAAATAATATATAGATAAGGGTAAACTCATCCCACACTATAACCATATAATAAACAACCAATGTGAATATCATTCTACATTGGGATTGTATAAATTACCACTGAGGGGGAAACTCATTCAACCCTAAAACTATATAAAGAACCCCCAGGGAGAACTCATCCTACTCTATAATTGAACACACTATTATTTGTGTTTAGAATATTAGTTACATTTTTAAATTTTCCCATTTTTACATTAATTTGTAAATATTCTTAATATATTCACATTCTATATTATTATACCTATGTTCACTGTTATCTCTCTCTTTTGAGAACCCCTTTAGTCGCCTATTGAAATTATCATTTTATTATGTAATTTATTTTACATATCTCTTGGAAACAAAAATTGTAGATTCTCAACCACCAATGGAATGATTATACCCAAAATAAGTATTTATTCTCAGGTTATAATCATTTGATAATTTACTTATTTTTTTGGTCAATCACATGTTAGTTTGACGTAACCAAAAACCACACATAGGAAGAAAAAATAAGCAACACATTATTGGATAACATAAGGGAAACCAATATAATGTACGGTGAAAAAACATGCCAATACATGGTTCTTGAATCACAAACAATCAATTTTAAAACTATATATATCCCCAAACCTCTAAAATTAGTGTTTTTCCATTAAAAAAAATGTTATGTATGAATGAAAATACATCTTGGGGATTGATTGGAATATAATCACCCAGAGAGAGTCTCTACATTGGAATAAACATCAAATGATCAATATATAATGATATAGGAGAACAATTTATTAAGAGTAATCGCCCTAAAACATCCAAAACATGTTAGAGTCATGGAAGGAGGGGGGGTAATTAAACCGATCCAACTAATGATTTTTTTCCTCTATTAAAAAACGACCAAATGAAAAGGGTTGTGGCACAAAATTGAGGGTTAAATAATGTTCTATCCAACACTAAGGTCCTCCATCCTACAAAAACATTGTAATTGAATGGACATTATGGTTCATTGAGTGAACTCATCAAGGTGGAGGGCCATCCTTCTTCAAAGATATCAACTTTTTTACCCATATGGGTCATGTGTTAACTTCTACTAGGAAAAGAGGATCCCCTCTACCATGAAACCATAATTTCATGACCCCTTTTAACCCATGATGAAAATCGTCCATGCTCTTGGAATGGAATCAAGTCTCCCAGTAATGAAACATTTCTGCCATCCAAAAAATGATATTTTAGCACCACCCCAATATTTTCTGAAACCTACTCTTGAACCTCCATCAACTCCCTAAAAATTTTAAACATGGAAAAAAATAAGTTTTAGATAAAATTTAAATATATTCATACCTTAATAATGTTATTGGGTTTATACTTTGGATGTTTATCGTGATGCGTAATTTTGAAGTGAAGTTTTATAATTCACATGATCTTAACAGTAAAGTGTTAGAATGATATTAATCATTGAGTTATTATGGATTATATCCTATTAAATTATTAAAAATTCAGTTATAGTTCAATCATCTAGTGTATAATAAACATAGAAGTATACAATATGATTCATTAAAGGCTTCCAAATATTTCTGTCTTGTAGATCACTTTTAATGGTACGATCAAAGAAATTCCAAATATCATGACCCATAAAAAATTATGGAAAATATTATTTTTTCAGTATTAATTCATGATATTAGAATATTATAAAAAATATTTAAAATAAAATATGATAATTTTTAAGATACAAAAATTAATTCATTTATAGAAATATAAAAGGATTTGGAATGAACATAAAATTGGATTTATTTTTATTGATAAATAAGTGTTTTATCTTGTCTTTCCAATATAATTATTCTTCCCCATAAAAATTTATGGAATTTAAATATCAAAATTACCAAAATAAGTCATTAAAAAAGGGTGTGTGTCTTTTTTATTTGTGTCTTTCTACAAATATATATATATGATATAAATTATTTTCTCTGATAAGAAAATATCAATATGGGTGACTTATAAAATCATTAATAAATAAATACCCATTATTAAATTTAGGAAATTTATCAGTAATTTAGATTATTTAAAACATACTATATTTAATAGAGAATATTAAATGTCAAAAAAGATGATATGGAAAATTAATCTTAGGAATTTATAGGAAAAAGAATATCTAGGAAGTGATTTTTTTCATTATAGAATTTTTTCCTCATAGTTTTTTAAGTACCATTGATGCTAGATATATAAAAAAGGATAAATCTATAAATATGAATGAAAAATAAAACATATTGGATAAAGAGTAAATATTTTATTCTTATTGTAATTATTCGTTCATTATCTGAGAACAATATAGAACATAAGTAACTATAAAGACATCCTAAAATAAAATAGATTAAGGAATTCAAAAAACTAGCATAGGAAGGACATTTGTAATGTTAAAGAGTTATAGGACAAGAAATCCCTAGCCTCTATTATATATATATATACCAATTTAAAACCAAAAAAACTGTAGCAACCCTGATTTGATGTATGTAGAATTTTTCTGCCTTATTATGTGTTTAAATTTTTTGGGATGATTTGGGAAGAGAATGGGAGAGTTTGGAATGGCTTTGAATAAGTTTGTAAGCCTTTTATAGGTTGCAAGGATTGAGCACAGTTAAGGTAAACTATGTGAGAAAAACTGTGTGGGTAGACGGGTACAAAAGTTTTTCACAAGGTTTGTCTAATCATGCAGGGTGGGTCGTGCAAGGTTTCCCTTTAAGGATGAAACAGCCGCACAGTTAGCAAATAGTTTGTCTAACCGTGTGAGATAACTGTGCGGGCCATTAAAAATAGGGTTTTAAATTCTAGGGTTAGTCAGTATTTAACGTAACTCACCCAAATCTTCTTCCATATGAACCCTACATGTTATTTCTATATCTCATGGATTATGGGTACTCGCCCACTCATTTTGAAAGTGATTTTAAGGGGTTTATTGTTAGTTTGAAGTTGGTTCACCTCAGGTATGTATTCTTGATTGGCTATTTTTTGGATTTCTCTTGATATACTCTTCCCACTCTCTTGGTATTCTAGATCTACATTCATTTCATATAGATCTAGGGTTGTAGTGTCTAATGTTTTTATTTTAGGGAATCTTGGAGATATGGATGGAGATCTAGACTGGTTTTGGTGGAGTGTGTTTTCGAATTTGTGGTGTTGTTGTTTGTGGGTTGATTTTTTGAGAACCCTAAAGGTAGGTGGCTTATCTATTGACTCTACATTGTTATAACAATAAGGATTTTTTTCAAATTAATTTGTTTTTCATGAATTAATTGGAGATTTTGATTTGAAAAATTGGTGGGAAATCCCTTTGGTAATGTTTTGTGGATTTTTTGGGGAAAAGGGGGGGTTTGTGGTGTAATGTTCTAGTGGATGGATTTAAAAATGGATATTTTAAAATCAGTCACTAGGGTTGATTTGCTAAAATGGTTGATGAAAATGTTTTTGAATAAATACGTAGTTTTACTAAAAAAAATTAATGGAAATGATTTAGGGTGTTTTCAATAAATGGGTGATTTATTGATAGAATTGGCATGTGTTGCAAATGGTTGTGTCCTTATTGTGTTGCATTGGGGATTTATGCTTGTTTGTGATCAAGTGTTATGGATTATGTTGATTGTGTTTATGTGGGATGGATTTCCCACTATAAATGTTTATGGATAGTTTATGGAAGATCCAACATTATGGATAGTGGTCAGGAAGAACCACTAGTTGGAAATGTAGTGATTGGGTTGGATGGAAGCTCCACCGTTTGGGATGCCTTGTTGTGTGTTGATTTATAAGATGGAATTTTTTGTGCTAATGTGAATGGTGAAATTGATTATTGCATGGTTTTTGGGATTTCTGTTGGGTTGCATGGTTTGGGTACAGTGGCTTGGTAAGGGTGTCTTGGGCTTATTCTTAATTGTTGAACTATTTGTTGTTTTTTCTAAACAACTTTATATAAAATTGTTGACGGTTAATTCCTAGTTGAATCTGTAGGAATTCATATGGGGAAAGCCTACTATGTATTTGTACTCACCCCCATCTTGGGAAAATTGGGGATTTTCAGATGTTGTTTTCCAAGACACAGGTAATGATAAGGCATCTCCTTCTGCTAGTAGCTCATCATGGTGAATTGGTGAGGTTGTGGTTCTTGGAGCGTAGAGCCTGGTGTGGACCTATGAATGGTTTCCTTGTTTTTTTGGTCTTGGTGTTTAGTCATTCGCTTCATACTCTGAGATTTGGGTTTGGTTGTATTATAATTTCGGAATTGTTTTGGATTAGTTTGGTTGCATTTTTTTGATGTATGGATGCGATTATTTTGTTGACATGAAATACGTAGCTTTTTTGTTAATGTAAATTTTGGATGGTTGATTTTTTTCATAAGGAAAAATTGTTCCCCAAATATTCTTCAAGCCCTTGGAATTTATTTCTTCCTTTAGAACCCTGGGAACATCGCATAATGCCAAGTAGAATTCCACAACCTTTTTCAGTACAATGGGATGGGGCGAGATTCTTCAACTGGTATCAATTTGTTTGGTCTGTAACATTCTAGTGATTGTAGCTATTCAGTCCTTTGGCTTTGATTGTTCATCTTTGTATTGACAATTATTTCTTAGTTTATTCCTTGAGTCAGGATGGTAGCAAGGAGTAGTATTGTTGGCACTTGGAATGTATAGAAAAAAATAGCATATATAACCCTTTTTTCCTGAACTTCATGTTACCATGGAGTTGTGTAAATAGTATTTGGAGACACTTATTGGCATTGGAAATCTCATTTTCCAGGGTGTAAGTAATGAGATGAGAATGACATTCATGGTAGACATGAATTTATACTGGGAAACATATTTTCTTGGGGTATAATGATTAATGGGATGATGTGAATCTGTAATTACCAGAAATTTAGGCTATAGGAACAATTTGACACTGTGGATATAAGTTAAAGCCAGGGTTCCATGGACTGTGGTTGGCATTGGTGTGGATATAAGGAAAGACCTATAGACATGGTTTCATACCATGGATGAAGGCCTATTTCCATGGTTAAAACCTCAGCTATAGTGTTATAGCCACTGTTTGAAACTGTGGATGAATCGTAAGCCACATAGGGACAAAAGTTAAAGTTTGAAACTATGGATATAGGCCTTCCAATTTCATAAAAAACACCCCCACTCCCCCTGTGGCTCCTCCCTTCCCCATGGATAGACCCCCTCCACCTTTCCAACCCCCACTCTCCCCCTGGACAGACCCCCCTTTGACCCCTACTGGACACCCCCTCCCACCTATACACCCCCACTAGAAACCCCCCACAGGACACCCCCATTAGACAACCCATGGAAACCCCCCGGGACAACACCCTTGGACCCCTGGACACCCCCTAGACACCCCCCTAGACACACCCCCTAGACACCCCCAGGACACCCCCTGTACACCCCCACTAGAAACCCCCTCCCCCCATATACAACACCTATACCCCCCCCCCCCAATGTCCGGTCCCCCTAGAACACCCTATGGATAGACACTGGATAGCCCATCGACACCGCCTGGTTAGACCAGGACAACTCCTAGACACCCCCTGGAAACCCCTTCCAAGACACCCCAGTTGCACCCTCCCCCTTCCCAACAAACCCACAACACCCCCACCCCCCGCCAGCACCCCCTGGACATCCCCTCGACAACCCCTGGACACCCCCTAGACACCCCACTGGAAAACCCCCTAGACAACCCCTAGAAATCCCCTCCTAGACACCCCACCTACACCCTCCCCCTTCCCTACAGCCCCCCTACACCCCTACCCACGAAATCCCATGGAAACCCCCACCTACACCCACCCCCTTCCCTGTAGACCCCCATAAACCCCCACATTAACCCCCCCACTAGTATCCCCCATCCTTGGACCCCACCCCCACCCCTCCTAGCAAAACCCTGTGCATAGCACCAACACCCTCCACATGCCCTATAGACCCCCCCTGCACCCCCCCCCCCACCAATATCCCCCCTGTCAGGTCCCCTATCCTGGACACCCCCTTGCACCACACCTACACCCTCCACCTATCATGAAGACCCCGATGCTCCCCCTCCTAGATATCCCCACCTTGACACCCCCTATCAGGTCCCCTCCCCTCCTGGACACTGCCCTTGCACCACACCTGCACCCTCCCCTCTACCCTACCGATGCCCCTGCACCCCCCCCCCCCCCACATTGACAACCGTCTTACACACCCCCACATTCACACTCTCCATTCCATGTAGACCCCCTTGCACCCTCCCCCCTCCTGGAAACCCCCCTCATGAACCCCCCCCCCCCCCCCCCCCCCCCAGGATAACCCCTCCTAGAAACCCCTACTACACCCTCCCCCTTCCATGCACCCTCCCCTTAGACATACCCAATACACCACCTAGGACACCCCACCTGCAGCCTCCCACCTTCTGTGCAGACCCCCTACCTCCTAGACAACCCCTCCTAGACACCCCACATGCACCCTCCCCTGCCCTACATACCTCTTGCACCCTCCCCTAGAAAAACCTTGGACACCCCCTGCACCCTCCCCGCTTCCCTAGAGACCCCAACCACCCTCCCCATCCCCCATTATTATCCCCACCTTCCAGGTCCCCACCTCAAACACCCCCCCTCCCTACAGAACCCCTACACCCCCACCAGTATCCCCCCTGCTAGGTCCCCACCCTAGTGGGATGATATAAGGAGTATGCAATTTTTCTACTCAAGGCATTGGACGATGATGGAGTTATTTCTTCGACTTGTACAATTTTGTGTCTTCTTGGGTTGGTTTAACACATTTCCTACAACATTTAAGGAAATACATTCTATATTAGATGGAAGGTAGAAAGTGTAGGAAACAAATCATTGAGGGTATCAAAAAAGATATATAAATTCTAGAGGATAGGCTTCATGATAGATATGATGATGACATATTTGCGAATATGGTGTGAAAAACAAACATCACTAGCTGAAAGACCCCTAAAAAGGAAAGAGCTAGAGGGAAAAATAAAGGAACCTCTGGAATAAAGAGAGTGATTGGAACACATCCTTCTTCCAAAAATATGTGAAGGAGATAAAGGATGTCAAGGAAATAAACATAAAATTGGATGAACAATATTATATAACGAAATTGGGGGTGAATGGGGAATTGAAAACTGATCATTTCATAGAGATACTTGTAGAAGAAACCTGGCCCACACCTTCTAGTTTTCCCTCCCCCATTTCCCCCCTTTCTCCCTCCACCCAACCCCCTTACACCCCATTCCCCCTTGCACCCCACCTGCACCCCCATCCCCTGAAGACCCCATGCTAGTTATCCCTCCCCCACTGCCGCCTTGCACCCCCAGCCCCATTGTCCTACCCACCCCCGCACCATCCCCCCTCACCCTACCCTACAAACCCACCCTGTTGACCACCCCTCTCCATATAGTCCTTCCCCTCCCTCATTCCTTATAGACCTCCCCGTTTTCTAGAAGACCTCACCCCTGTCCTGAAGACAACCCCCAGCCCTACAGACCTCCCTCGGCCCCTACCCACTCCACCTCCCCTCCACCCCTACCCTTCAGAAATCCCCCAACCCTGCAGACCCCCCCTGGAGACCACCCCTACCCTTCAGACCTCCCCCTCCCCCTCCCCCATTACACTCTCCCCTATAGATATCCCCATTGCCCCTCCCCCTTCCCTGCAGAACTCCCCCTTCCCTAAAGACCACCATGTAGATCAACCCCCTACCATGTATTCCTCCCCCTCCTCCTAGCCCCCTCCCCTTGCCTTCTACCCCATGTAAAAATTTTTGTCAAATATATATTGGAAAGGGTGTAGGATTAAGGTGGAGGTATAATACATAGGCAATATACATTATGAGTAGAAGGATTCATGATGTTACTGTGATAAAAACACATATGTTTGATGTTGGAAAATGATGTGGGTGATCTAAAAGAGATAAATTTAACAATATGATTAAGATATATGACTGATAATAATTGCTAATAATCCTTTCAAAAAATTATTATGTTATAAGGATCAAAAAAATTGTGTAATTTTTAATCTAAATCCTTATGTGGTTTTAAACAACCAAATTAAATTTTGAAATCCAAAAATGGAGGTTATTTGTGGAATAATGATTAAAAATTGAAGTAGAGCCTAATAAAAAGATGAAGAGATGTATAATATACATTCGGACATTTCAATGGTATTAAACCATCACTAAAGATAAAAATGTGATATAATACCACATTTTCAGTGGTTTGGGACTACAATGAATATTAAGATAGCATTAGTGGAGAGGAAATGTCATTCATGTTTATTTATTTAAATAATAACAAGTGTTATCAGCTAACTATTTTTATGATATTTAGAAGATTTTGGGAGATAAAAAATAGAATTAAAAAGAATTGTTTCCCTTTGTTCATGATTATTTAAAAATATGAATTGGGAAGAGTTATCCATGAGAACTTAATAGCTATTTAGCCATGTCTGAAGAAAAAAATCTTCATTTTGAAGAAGATACAAAGAACATCAAGTGGTAGCACAAGTTTTCAAAAATGATTGGTATCAATTGATATAATAATTGTATGTATCTGGGATTCTAAAAATTTTGAGCTATTATATTTTATTTAAAAATATTAGTGACATAAAAAATGATATTTTGGTATAAAACTCTGGTTTCCAACAATGATCATTGTCTTGGTAGGGTTATGGAATTTTTCCATGATTTAGTGGAAACTAGTAAATTCACTTACAGAATATTATTGTTTCATGACCCCCTCCCACCAAACATGCCCCTCCTGAGCGGGCAATGGTGAAAGGGAGATAATGATCCCTGAGTCATGCCTCCAGTAGGCCCAGGGGTGGAGACTAGCACCAAGGGTATGAGTTTTCACAAATATGGGATGCATTACCCTTTTTATTATTTAAGATCGAGAAATTGGACAAGTCAAACACCAAAAAGGAAAAGAAAAAGTATATAGAAATAAACCCAAACCGATCCCACATGCATGTTTAAATAGTTCGGAAATAGGGTACAAGTACAAGAATGCTCAAAAAGTACAATACCAAAAGAAACAAGTGTACAACAAACTGCAACAACTCCAACTGTCTCGACTGGTAGGGTCCCGTATGGCCCTGGCAGTCCTCCTAGAAACCTGAAAGTAAATGTAGGGTGAGCATACTAGTATACTCAGTAGGGAAACCTAAAGCTCTCATGCACAAGTGGGGAGACATCCTAATGTCCCGTGAGAACAACAGAACAAACCTAGTAGGGAATTCTATCCACTCAACCTCACTAGCCACACTCACCAAAAACACAATCACAATAGGTAGTAGTATATACGAACAATAGTATTGGGTACCCCACACCATTTCCCACTAGTTATCTTCTCTTTCTAATGGCGAACATCCTGACAGTACCACACTCTTCCCACCCACACACACCTGGGCCTCAGAACCACGCATCCTGCCCACACACACCTGGGCCTCACAAACACATATCTCACTCGCACACAACTGGGCCTCAGAACCACGTATCCCACCCACACAAACCTGGGCCCCACAACCACCTATCCCACCCGCACACACCTGCGCCTCACAACCACATATCCCACCCGCATGATGCACAATTTAGAGAGACAAGGGTAAGATCCCCACCTCAATAGGTTCTGATCACAATGCTCCCTAGATCAACTTTAGAAGACGTCTGTCGGCGTCTGTCACTTCTGTAAAAACCTGAAAAACCTCTCCTCGGGTGGAAGTTGGAAAAGGAAATGCTGAAGGAAAGATAACTGATCCATGTTCAGAAGTTCCGCCTCGTCGTTACAATCCCGTGGCCACTGGCGGATCGTAAATCAGAGCTCTGACGAAGAAGTTATGGAAGAAAAACAGCCTTCGAGTCTCTTGGTAGAGATCTGCTTAAAGGAAAGGGGAGGATATGGGTGAGTTGAAAAGGAGGAGGGGACCCCTCCTTTTATAGGCCTGAAAAGAAAAAGTACACGATGTGTACTTTATGGTACACGGCGTGTACTTGGCCATTTCACACGGTCACCATGCGGCTCCAACATGGCCTTTAACGTGGACGCGACTGTTGACTGGTCACCACATGGTTTGAAGGTAATGCATACACAGGGAGGGACTACATGACGTGTAGTATTGGCTACATGGTGTGTACTCATTTATTTCACACAGAAAGGACATGTCTCCAATACGTCACATGGCTATTGACTAGTCAACACATGGTTTGAGGGTAACGTGTACGCGGGGAGGGACTACACTGCGTGTAGTATTGGATACACGGTGTGTACCCATTTATTTCACACGGAAAGGACATGGCTACAACCCGACACATGGTTGTTGACTGGTCAACACACGGTTTGATGGTAAAGCGTATGCGGGGAGGGACTACACAGCATGTAGTATGGGATACACGGTGTGTACCCATTTATTTCACATGGCAAGGACACGGCCTTCAACACGGGGTATACCCGGTGAGGGGGTACACGGAGTGTACTCACACTACATGGCGTGTACTTACAAAATTCAGGAAATTTTGGGAAAAGTCCATTTTACCCTCCAGAACACTTCATGAACTTCTTTTTGACAATGTAAAGGGACGGAGAGGTCCGGGCCATTGCATCAGATACCTCTTAAAACATTCTCATCCCTGAGAATTCAAAATCCAACCTAGAGGAACCCAAAAATATACCTCTTAGGTCCCTTGTTATAACAGGAACCCAACCATCAACCCTAATTATAGGTGTTAGGAATTCCTCCTCCTATGTCGAGATATTATCCGCTTTAGGCGGCATTGACTCGCCTGCACGGGTTTAATCGCATCCGCATTAATGTGTCGCAATTAAGAATTGGGTCTTCCCACTTCCATACATTAGGATTTTTCAACTTGCACTACCCCCAACACCACACAACCAACACACTGCCCGAGCATGTGGTTTGGGGAAATTCTTTCTCCTATGTCGATATATTATCTGCTTTAGGCGGCACTGACTCGCCCGCACGGGGTCAATCACGTCCACATTAATGTGTCTCTATTAAGGGTCAGGTTCTTCCATTTTTCCCACACATCCGGAAATTCTACACACTTCCAAAGAACAAGAAAACAAAAAAAAAGGTCTCATATCCAACAAGCCAAGCATTCCATATATCAAGGGTACAAAGTACTACATCAAAAAAGGCTTAGAAGAACAAAGCAAACACAAGTCAAAACAACTCCAGGTACTGAGCGTGCATATAAGACTCCTGCTCGCAAGTTCTCTCCTTGAGGCCACCATGCCTCCACAACACACAAACCAAGGTAATGGTTTGTCCACGGATCACCTTCTCCTTACGATCCTCGATTCTGACTGGTCGTTCCTCGTAGGTCCCATCGTCTCCCATATCTAACTCTCCCCAGTTGATGACGTGAGAGTCGTCGTGTAAGTATCTACGTAGCTGGGAGACGTGGAAGACGTCATGAACCTTCTCCGACTGAGGTGGCACGGCCAGCTGATATGCCACCTCGCCGACTTGCCTCAGCACCTCAAAAGGTCTGATGAACCTAGGTGAGAGACTGCTCCCTTTCCCAAACCTTCACTTCCCCAGTCGAGGGGAAACCTTCTAGAACACATGATCTCCCACCTCAAACTCCAAGGACCTCCTCCGACGATCAGCATAAGACTTCTGTCAGTCCTGAGCCGCTTTCATCCTCTCATGAACAAGCTGGACATTCTCTGTGGTGTTCTGCATTACCTCTGGCCCAAGAGCACCTGTCTCACCAACCTCTGCCCAGAAAATGGGTGAATGACATGGTCTTCCATACAAATCCTCAAACGGTGCCATGAAAATAGTATAGTGGAATCTGTTGTTTTAGGAAACTCTACTAAAGTTAAGTTTCATACACATGATCCTCTGAAATCCAGAATGCATGCTCGCAGCATGTCCTCCTACATCTGGATAGTCCGCTCTGTCTTCCCGTCGGTCTGGGGGTGGAAAGCAGTGCTAAGGCATAGCTGGGTGCCAAAAGCATGTTGTAACCCCCTCCAGAATCGTGAGGTAAACCGAGTATCCTAGTCTGAGATGATAGTCTTCATAATTCCATGAAAATGCACCACCTCGTCAACGTACCTTTGTACTAAGGTACTCACTGGGCCCGACTCCTTAATTGCTAAGAAGTAAGCTGATTTCGTCAGTCGATCCACCACTACCCAGATAGCATCACAACCACGCTGAGCTCTGGGTAGTCCTATGACGAAGTCCATTGAGATTTCATCCCACTTCCACTCGGGGACATCTAAAGGATGCAACAAACCACTGGGAACACGGTGTTTAGCCTTCACTTGTTGACACACTAGGAATTTAACCACAAACTCTGCCACTGCCCGTTTCACCCCGGGCCACCAAAACTATTCCCTCAGGCCTCAGTACATTTTTGAAACTTCCGGATGTCCCTCCAAGGCTGAGATATGGAACTCACAGAGAACTCCCTCACGCATTGCCTCCAGAACAAACAACCTTCCATGTAAAAGCATCTGATGTCGGATATCTTCTGACCATACTTTTGGAGCATTCCCCTAATCGACACGATCCCGCATTACTTCTGCCTCAGAGTCCCCCAACTGAGACTCTTCCACCCACTATAACGAGGAGGGCTGCACGGTCATCTGAAACAAAAATCCTCTAACACCCTCTACCCTTGCATCCAAGTGCAAGGCAGGCAGCTCTCACATCGCTTTCCAAGCATCAGTGGATTCCCGAACCACTTCCTTATGCTACTTCCTGCTCAGGGCATCAGCCACAATATTTCCCATACCTTCAGTGTAAGAGATCTCGAAGTCATAGTCTTGAAGGAACTCGACCCATCTTCGCTGCCATAAGTTCAGGTCATGTTGGGAGAAGATATAACGTAAGCTCTTGTGATCTGAGAAGACAACAAAGCACTCCCCAAAGAGGTAATGTCGCCACAACTTTAGTGAGAACACTACTAGTGCAAGCTCCAAGTCATGGGTGGGATAGTTACGCTTGTGAGGGCGCAACTTCCTAGACCCATAACAGATCACACCCTTCTTCTGCATCAGTACTCACCCCAAGCCAAGGCCAGAAGCATCACAAAACACCTCAAACAACCCTTCCTCTAGAAACCTGAGTACTAGTGTATTGACCAACTTATCCCTCAGGTAGTCGAAATCTTTCTGGTAATTATCGCTCCATAGGAAGAATTGGTTCTTCCTAGTCAAAGATGTCAATGGAGCAACAACTCAAGAGAAGTCTGAAACAAACCTCCGATAGTAACCTGCTAACCCCAGGAAACTACGAACTGCTGCCACACTCTTGGGTGATGCCCAAGAAACAACTGCCTCCACCTTTGATGGATCCACTGACACTCCTTGTTGAGACACCACATGCCCAAGGAAGTGTACTTATTGCGTCAAGAACTTACACATCGAAAATTTACCCTAAAGCTAGAGGTGTATAAGGACTTCTAAGACTGCCCTGAGATGCTCAGTGTGCTCCTCCTCTGATCTTGAGTAGATCAGGATGTCATCGATAAACACAACGACGAACCGGTCTCAAAATTCCTGGAAGACAAAGTTTATAAGTCCCATGAACCCAGCTGGTGCATTCGTAACTCCAAACAGCATCACTACAAACTCGAAGTGCCCATACCTGCACCTGAAAGCTTTCTTCGAGATGTCACTATCCTTCACCCTCAGCTGATGATATCTAGATCGTAGATCAATCTTAGAAAACCAACATGCTCCCCTCAATTGTTCGAAGAGATCATCTATCCTTGGAAGGGGGTAATGGTTCTTGACCATTACCTGATTCAACCTTCGAAAGTCTATGCATAATCTGAGACCACCATCTGACTTCTTCACGAAAAAAACTGGAGCACCCCATGGAGATACGCTGGGTTGAACAGAACCCTTCTCCATTAGGTCGTCAATCTAAATCTACAACTCCCACAGCTCCTAAGGTACCATCAGATAAGGGGCCATCGAATTTGGACGGGCACCAGTCTGTAAGTCTATCCCAAACTCAACATCAAGTCGTGGGGGGGGGGGGTAGAGTCACAAACTCCTCATGAAAAACATCAAGGAATTCCCCAAAAACCTCTGGGACATCCATCATCTCTGTATCATCTGAAACCACTGATAACCCACCTAACAAAGAGAAGAGAGGCTTCACATGCCGGCTTCCTACCTGATAGCTCCTCTCACCATCAAAAGATACATGATGCCCGCCCACGTCGGAGAACACGACTCTTCTTCAGAAGCAGTAGATATCGAAACTAACAAAAAACAACCAGTCGATGCATAGGATGACATTTTATGGGTTCATATCTAGCAAATGAAGATCCCCACTAGATTGATGTGTTCTCAACGTCAACACACATCCCTGGCAAACACAAGACATACTGGTCTGGCCTCTAACTGCTGTACTCATCACCAGTGGTACGGAAAGTCTCTCTACATCTAGTCCCAAAGAATGGGCTAGACCATGTGCAACAAAGGAGTGAAAATCTCCTGAATTGAACAAAGAAGAAACAAGAGTGCTGAACAAACAAATCTTACCTCTCACCACCTCTGGTCCTACTGGATCTGCCAACAATGCTACGTGCAACTGTCCACGCTCAGCTCCTCTGCCTCTCTGATGTCGTCCACCTCCCCGACCACACCCTGGTCGAAGTCCCTGAGGAGCACCCTGAGGTCGGCCTCCTCCTGCAAAGTCTGCCCTCAGAGGAGCATGGTCCTTCTACTGCTAGGAGGGCCTCACCGGCAACTAGTGCTTCTGAGGTGGGCGCTGAACCTTCCCACCTCCACTGTACTGAGCTCGGGTCTGGCACCGACTCTGAATGTGCCCAAAACCTCCACAAGAGAAACACTTCGGTCCTGGCCTCGTGGAAAAGGGACGAGGACCTGAAGATCTGAACTGGAACTGTTGGGGCCTACTCCCCACTGGCATGAACCTGGAAGGTCCTGTCGCAGGAGACCTGCTGCTGACTGCCTTCGCCTTCAATGAACCTGGATGGATACCCTCACATGGTGCACCTTCATGTGATTTCATCATGTCTACAACCTATGCCTTATTCTGTACTGCCAAGTATGTCAGAAGGATGAAGGGGGTGACAGTATACTAGAGAGAAGGACGAAGCGCCTACTCCAAACATCTCTCCCGAGACTTTTCATCCAGAAAGAGATCTTGGGCAAAGCGCAGGAGATCCTTGAACTTGATCCCCAACTCTCGTACCGACATAATCCCCTGCTGAAGGGAGAGTAACTCATGCCGCTTCTCTGCCTTGATCATGGAAGAAAGGAATTCCTCTTGGAATTCCTTCTCAAAGTCAGCCCACGAAACCTCTGCCTCTATCCTCTCTCTGAGGTAGAGCGTCCACCACTGTCGCGCCACACCTCTTAGCTGATTGACTACTAGGGGAACCCAGTACTCCCTCAAAGCACGGATCAAGGTAAAAGTGATCTCTAGCTCCTCAAGCCACCCCTCTGTCTCTGTATCCGAAGTACTACCCTCATACTTCTTGAGGGTTTGCCGCTGGAAAGAATGGAGAGTCTTCTGCCACTGGATATCTTCCTCCTCTCGGTTAATCCTCAACTGATCAACCACCTGAATCTGTTGGACCTCAGTCGTCTGAGTCACCCGGGGACGACGCCCAGGTGCCATAGTTGTACGATAAACAATTATCACTTAAGGCCAAGTAGCAAGGAAATTTCTCAAGGTTTATTTTATCACATTATTTCAATTTATTTCCCAGAACACCCAAATCAATTAAAAAAAAATCATGATGATGCATGTACCTTCTCTATGCTCTCTAACCTACAATTAATGTAGTCTCACTTGGTCGTTCGATCGGCTCAGAGTCCTTGCATCGGATCACGGGGGCCCTAAAATCTTGTGTCCTAGCCGGTCTTCCTTGGACTATGTCACGCGCCAAGATTAACCAACATTGTTACCCTACCATCCCATGCAATCCCCACTGTGCCTAACTCCAAACTCCATCCTATCTCTCAAACATTACCTTTGATACCATTTTGTCACGACCCCCTCCCACCAAAGATGCCCCTCCTGAGCTGGCAATGGTGAAAGGGAGATAATGACCCCCCCCCCCCCCCCGAGTCCCGCCATCAGTAGGCCCCGGGGTGGCGACTAGCACCAAGGGTATGAGTTTTCACAAATATGGGAGGAATTACCCTTTTTATTATTTAAGATCGGGAAATAGGACAAGTAAACCACCAAAAAGGAAAATAATAGGTGTATAAAAATAAACCCAAACCAATCCCACATGCATGTTTAAATAGTTGTGAAACAAGGTTCAAGTACAAGGAAGATCAAAAAGTACAATACCAAAAGAAACAAGAGTACATCAAACTATAAAAACTCCACCTGTCCCGACTAGTAGGTCTCGCACGGCCCTGGTAGTCCTCTTGGAAACTTTAAAGTAAATGTAGGGTGATCATACAAGTATACTCAGTAGGGAACCCTGAAGCTCTCGTGCACAAGTGGGGAGACATCCTAATGTCCCATGAGAACAAAAAAAGAAACCTAGCAAGTAATTCTATCCACCCAACCTCACCAGCCACACTCACCAAAAACAAAATCACAATAGGTAGTAGTAATTAAGAACATGAGTATTGGTTACCCCACACCATTTCCCACTAGTTAGCTGCTATTCCTAATGGCGAACGTCCTGACGCTACCACACACTTCCCGCCCGCACACACTTGGGCCTCAAATCCACGTATCTGAACCACACACACCTGGTCCTCACAACCATGTATCCTGACCAAACACACCTGGGCCTCACAACCATGTATCTCGCCTACACACACATGGGCCTGACAACCACGTATCCCGCCGGCATGATACAAAATTTAGAGAGACGAAGGTAAGATCCCTACCTCAACAGGTTCTGATCACAGCGCTCCCCCATATCAACTTTAGAAGACGTCTGTCGGCGTCCGTCACTTATGTCAAAACCTGGAAAAACCTCCTCGAGTGGAATTTGGAAGGGAAAGGCCGGAGGAAAGACAACAGATCCAATCTCAGAAGTTCCTCCTCATCGTTATGATCCCGTGGCTGTTGACGGATCGTAAATCGGAACTCGGACGAAGAAGTTATGGAAGAAAAAGAGCCTTCGAGTCTCTTGGGAGAGCTCTCCTCAGAGGAAAGGGGAGGAGAGGGGTGAGTTGAAAAGGAGGAGGGTACCCCTCCATTAATATGCGTGAAAATAAAAATTACATGGCGTGTAATTTATGGTACATGGTGTGTAATTGGCCATTTCACACGGTCACCACGTGGATCCAACATGGCCTTCAACGTGGAATGTGGCCATTGACTGGTCAACACACGGTTTGAAGGTAATGCATACACGGAGAGGGACTACACGGCGTGTAGTATTGGATACACGACATGCACTCATTTATTTCACACGGCAAGGACACGGCTCCAACATGGCACACGACCATTGACTAGTCAACACACGGTTTGAGGGTAACGCGTACGCGGGGAGGAACTACACGGCGTGTAGTATTGGATACACGGAATGTACCCATTTATTTCACATGGCAAGGACACAGCTCCAACATGGCACACGACCATTGACTGGTAAACACACGATTTGAAGGTAACGCGTATGCGGGGAGGGACTACACGGCATGTAGTATGGGATACACGGTGTGTACCCATTTATTTCACACGGCAAGGACACGACCTTCAATATGGGGTATACCTGGCGAGGGGGTACATGAAGTGTACTCACACTACACGGCGCGTACTTACAAAATTCTGGAAAGTGTGGGAAAAGTCCATTTTACCTTCTAGAACACTTCGTGACCCTCTTTTTGACAAAGGAAAGGGCCAGAGAGGTCCGGGCCATTACATATTGATTGAAAATTAATATTGGGAGAAGAATGTTCTATGGGTCATGAATAATGAAAGGAAAAATATATAATTCTAAAATGTGTAATAATATTCGATTTATTTTAATAAATGAAGATTTGTTAGAAAAGCCTTCCTAATAGAATGAATCACTCCTTAGTGAATTTGGATAGACCAAAATGGATATGGAAATGTTTAATGTGGAGTGTTTATGGGTCTTTTAAATATATTTCAAAATTTTGAATCCTATATATTGGAAATGATGAAGATCTTTATGATATGATTATCTTGAACAAGCCATGATGGTCAGTAATAAGGGCAGTGAGAAATTTGAAAAATTCCAAGTGTGCATAAGGTTCATTTTTAAAATGAAAAACAATGAATGGATAAGAGATAAAAGGATGCATCCCTAGTTATCGAAAAGATCTAGTATTCCCTCCCATGTGGAAATGACAAGGATTAACTGAATCTTGCA
This sequence comes from Viscum album, assembly GCA_963277665.1. Taxonomy (NCBI): domain Eukaryota; kingdom Viridiplantae; phylum Streptophyta; class Magnoliopsida; order Santalales; family Viscaceae; genus Viscum; species Viscum album. The sequence continues at coordinate 380,331,093 of OY728120.1, read as the reverse complement.
TTAGGTAGTGAATGACGTACACAACTATAGTACAAAGTGGTTTTGTGAGGAGGAAATAAGAACCTAGTGAGAGGTGGAACTAAATGGTATTCAAGAACTTGTGGTTTTGGTATAGGTTAGTACCAAAGGACTTCAGAGGTGGTATATTTATCTTATTGAGTGATGAAATAGTGGATGTCTTCACTAAAGTCTGATGTGGGACTCAGAAATATAGTGTCCACAAAGAGAGGAAGACAACACCATTGAGGATATGGACTTTTCTTATAGTGGATAGAAAATGGACATTATTTTTTCACAATGTCACGATAAAACTCATGTATGTAATGTTTCATTTAAATGATTTATAAATAGTGTAATATTGATCATTTTGGAGTCCATAGTCGAAGGAATAACATTGAATAGAAGATTCATAAATCTATTTGTGGAGAAACAATTAGGGAATTTATGTGAATTAAAGCAATATGGATAACCATACTAAAAACATACTAAAACCATGTACAATCCATTACTTCAAAATCAATATATTCACTTAGTGGTGAAATGGTCATTATTGGAATTCCGTCTTAAATGTCTAATGACACGTAAAGGGTGTCTTGGTTCAAACAACCGTTTTAATAAAAACCGGGCAACCCCATATAGGTATATAAATAGGTTCAAGTAAAATGTGTGATTTATGACTAATAATGAAATAAATTATAAGTAAAACATCAACTAAATAATGTCAATCAATGTATACCACATTGAGTTTTCGTAGAGAGTGCACCTCTGTTGGAGGGGTTTTATTACAGAACCATGACTTTTTTATCAAATGAATCAATTATCTTAACTGACACATATTCAAGAATTGAAATTTAATATAAACGTGTAGAATTTAGAATGAAACTAACTGAAATATAAAACATTCTTTAATTAAAGAGGCTAGAAGAGGGACCCCACATCAACCTCAAGGCACGTTTTCTTTTGATGATGTCAACTCGAATCTTCCATTATTCCGCTTGCACGAATATTCGACTTCACGTATATATATATATAAGGACCCCTAGACCCTATGTATATATTTTCAAATCCAAATATGCACAATGGGGTCCTTATATATATGTTTTTACTTTCATATACCCCATTACACTTACACATGTATGCATTTTTTCTATCAATATATAAGCACATCTAGCCGCAATATATATATATATATATATATTCATATTTCCATATGTGAATATATAAAAGGGGGAACATATATATATATATATATATATCTTCCTACCAATTGATACACATGTTATCCTTCATCATAGGAGACTCGAATCCACTTCAAAAAAATCAAAAAGGCACAAGAAAAATATAAGGAACCCAAAAATAAAAAAAAAGACCTAATTAAATTTGGGTCAAATTAAAAAAATCGAATAAACCTGAGCCAAATATGATGTTGAACACACTGTCTTTGATTGTAGTGGATAAAACCAACCTCTCCATAAGAATCCACCTATAAGAAAATAGTGGGATATGAAATGAGAAATAATACATGAATCCATATATAACAATGAACAAATAATACATGAATCTGTAACTTTCCCCTACAAACCCCAACCCTCAACCAGCACCCCCACCCCTTTCTCTAACACCCTCCCCCCTACCCTTTCCACTACGGACCCCCTACCTCTGTACCCATAGACCCCCGCCCTACCCCCTCCCCCTCCCCCCATAGACCCCCATACAACCTATAGACCCCCTGCCATGAAGAGCCACTTACACCCTCCCACAACTGCTACAGACCCCCTACCCTTACCCCCTCCCCTGTTGACCCCCTACTATACCCCCTCCTCCAGCCCCCACAGACCCCTTGCCCTTTCAGACCTACCTACACCCCCTCTTTCCCTAGACAACCCCACTCCCCTTCCCCCCCCCCCCACACCACCCTCACAGCCCACCTGGATATCCCCCTCACCTAGAGCCCCCACCGTCCCAATGGACAACCCGCCGGACATCCCCCCCTCCCTTTCCCGGACAACCCCCCTCCCCCCAGCAACTGCACTACCACCCCCTCCCCCCTCGATAGCCCCCCCCCAACACCACCACAACCACTCCCCCTACATCCCCCTCCCTTTCTCTGGACAGCCCCATGTATCCCCCTTCCTTATTGTGACACTTTTTAAACCTATTAGGACAAATAGGCTTGTTTTGGCCTCTTCAGCCACACTAAGAGTACTCCAATGATATTTTTCAGCGTCATGGAGCAGAATAAAAAATATTCTCCTTTGTTTATAACCACTCTATATCACTATTAATTTTTCATCTATCCTCTTATTATGAATATCAGATCCACCATATCCCACTGAATCCCAATTATATTCCTTAAGATCCTTAAATAATATAGGATCATTGATTACTACTATCATGAATGTGGGTATGAAAATTAGAAAAAACATTGACCCTTAAATGAAACCCATAATAGAATGGAATTTGTGAAAATAAGGTTTAATAATCATGTGGGATGAAAAGGAACACATTTGTAAAACACTGCATAAAATTGCATCAACATTCTAGCTAAGAAAAAATTGAAAACCCCATGGAAAAAAAGAAATAAAATAAATTTCCAAACTTTTTATCAATGCCTAGAACCAATTGAGTATGCTGAGTCAAATACGGCTTGTCTTGGGCATTCATGTTCAAAATTTTCTATAAACTCTGATGCTTGGCAGTGAAATCCCTTTCAAATTTCATGAAAATTGCACATATACATGATAAACCAAGCGTTCAGGCATGAAAAAAATAAAAAGTCCAATCAATATAAAGGATAGAATCTGTGACCATTCTATCTCTAGAGAAACTATGAGGGAAGTGTAATTAAAAGGGGGGAGGATTATTCGCCAGGGGAGAGGGTCAACAGTGTGAGGGGAAACTTGAGTGCGAGGGTGGTGAGGCCGCCATGAAATACTGTTGGTATGGAAGTGTAGTGGAAACATCAGGGAAGAGTGTGTAGAGAAAAAGTCTATATTTAGGGTTTGAAGATTCACAAATCGAGGGAGGAGAGGATGAGAACGTCGCAGATAGTGGGGAGGAGGATCCTGATATATGGTCAAAAAATAGCTAATGATTTTTTTTAATTCTAGATATGTATTATGATATATCCATTGTTTTAATATAAATATGAATATAAACTAATATATATCCATAGACATATAAAATCAATGTTATAGGTTTGTGGCTATATCCATGATTTTTATTAGTTTGTGGATATTTCAAAAAAAATTGAATTGGTTTTTAAAAAGGATAGATTTGAAACATGGAGACTTGTGGTATTTTGAAAATGGATCAATTTTCAAAACATGGTGGATTTTTCAAAATGGGGAAACATGGACATGAAAACTTGTTGAATTCCTAGTTGTGATGGTTTCAATGTATTGAATTTTAAAATTCTATGCCTTTCCTTGTTAAAGGAGTGGGACTTATGGTTGTTTTTGTATTGATAGAAATTAAGTCAGGTAGGCATCGTAGATACCAACTGGAGGAAGCTGTTAAAAATGTGGTTTCACCTGACCCTCAGTTGAACCAAAAGCTAGTGGAGTTTATTTCAAGCCTTCCATGCTATGGAAAGTGGGAATAAATCAAATGAACCAAAGCATGTGGATCATATGGTTTAGTTTCAAAATCATAATCCACCCATCATTATGGATGATTCAGATCCAGAAAGTGCTGAATCATGGTCGAACAAAATGAATAGGATATTTGACTTCTTGGGAACACCAGAAGAGTTGAAGGTGAAGTTAGCCATACATAGGATGGAAGATCTTTCCATTCAGTGGTGGGAGATGGAAGTTTAGGCTCTGAAAGGCCAAAGTGTGACATGTGAGGGTTTTGAAGTGTTTTTTAATAAAAAATTCTACCCTCATATGTTTAGAATTCAAAATAAAACATATTTATTTAGTTTTATGTAAGGGGACATGGAGGTATTGCAATATGAGGCTAAGTCTATAAACATAGTCTGGTTTTCACCCGAGTTAGAGGATAGTACACCATTGAAGTCATGAAATTTTGATGTTGGGTTAAGGCAGGACATTCATTCCAAGATAGTGGTGTTGTGTATAAATGATTACATGGAAATTGTGAATAGAACCATGATGGATGAGAGGGATATTTTGGGGGATACAGGCAAGGGATGTATGTTGGTACCCATGGGGAATAGTGGGAACTCAAACGTTGGGTTAAAGAGGAAGAGGGACACTTATTTCCTGGGTGGGAGTACGACTCAGAATCCAATGATAGGATCATTGAATATTCCTATAAATCCTCAGAGTAAGCCAGGATGTTTATAGTGTGGCTCTACAGGAAACATTAAGAGCTATTTTACAGAAAATGTTGAGCATTTCAAAATTGTATGCAAATGGGGAATCATCAGCATATTGTCGGAATGATCCTAGGTCAGGAGTTTGAGACACTTCTCCAAGGTCATAGGGGTCTTATGCCTCGATGGGATGAGGGTAGAGACATACGTTTCTTTATCAGAGCAAATTGGGTCATGGTGATTATCAGAATACCATGATGCCGTAAAAGGTAAATAAAGAGCAGAGTGTGGCAAGCTTGTAGTTTTTTAGAGATGAGGATGATCAGTCGGGACCATCCACGATGCAAGGTATGATTCTTATAAATTCCACATTGATGCCTGATTTATTTGATACTGGGTCTTTTCATTCTTTTATTGCTTCCCATCCCATTAGTTTGTTGGGATTACATGTGGAAATGATTCCTTCTATTTTGAAACTACGAACTCATATGGGACAAAGAGAGTGTTGATCCTTCCTATGTAGAGCATTCTTCATAGTATTGGGTGAAATTAAATTAAAATGGGATTTCATGGTGCTTGATTGGGATGATTAGAAAATAACCATGGGGATGGACTGGATGGTGATGTTTAACGCTCACATCTATTGCTATGCATGAATGGTTAGTTTTACAAGTGGGTATGTTATTTAACTTCTCAATTGAGGGGAGAAGAATGAAAAATTGGGTTCAACGGATTTGTGGGAACCTACTATTGGAGAGATATCATATCATTTAGTGGATTTTTAATAGGCACTAGTGGAAGGAATTAAGGATAGTGTCTTTATGGAAGTTGTGGATTAGTTTGTGGATGTAATTCCCAATGAATTCTTAGGGTTTCCACTTTTTAGAGAATTGTAGTTTACGATTGATCTTCTTCTAGGGGCCATTGCTATTTCACTTTTGTCATACCATATGGCACTAACAGAATTGTGGGAATTAAAGGTGTAATAGGAAGAGTTATAATTCAAAGGGTTCATCTGACTTAGAACGTCTCTATGGGTATCCCCAGTTTTGTTTTTTAAAGTGGTGGATAGAACACTGTGACCTTATGTTTATTATCGTAGACTTAATCAGGTTATCATAAATAAATAATATCCACATCCACACATCGATGATTTTTTTGACTAGTTGAGGGGGGCTTATTTGTTCTTCCAGATTTACATGAGGTTATACTATCATCAATTCTAATTGAGGAAGGAAGGTATTCTAAAAATAGAATTCCATAGTACATATGACATTTATGAGTATGTGGTTATTCCATTGTGTCTAACAAATCCACCAACGGTGTTCAGGGAATTGATCAATCAAATATTTCAGAGATATTTGTGTTATTTGGGTTGGAGTTTGTTAGTGATATACTGGCGTATTCTAGGACAAGGGTAAAGCATGAGAAGCACTAGGAGATAGTGTAGGGGATTTTGAGGGATGGTCAGTTATATTCCAAATTTCCAATTTGTTAATTTTGGATACAGGAAGTTTTTTTCCTTGGCCTTTTACTTTCAATGAAATGTGTTTCAGTTGATCCAGAAAAGATAGGGGTTGTTACCACATAGAAACTACCAAACAATGTTTTTGAGATACAGAGATTTTTTGGTCTAGCTAGCTATTATTGATGATTTGTTCATGATTTAGCATGATTGGATTCACTAATGACATCTTCAAAAATAAATAATATCTAATTTCAAAGGGTTGAGTAGTTTCAGAAATGATTTGAAGAGCTAAAGGGTTGCCCTACATTAGGACCAATCCTAGTCTTACCTGGACGAGGGAAAGGGTATATGGTGTATTGTGACATGTTAGGATCATGTTTGGGGTGTGTTCTCATGAATGGAGATCATTTAGTTGCATATGGATCATAGTAATTGAGGATTCATGAGATGAACTACCCAAAACATGATTTGGATTTGGAAATAAGAGTTCATGATTTATAAATTTTCACCATTATCTCTTCGATGAGAAATTCATGGTGTTTACCGATTACCAGAGCTTAAATAATACTTCCTCACAATGAAATTTGAATTTGAGGAAAAGGATAGGGAGGGAATATATATTGATTCCTTATTGCAAATTAATGTACACACAAGGTAAGGGAAATTTGGTGGCAGATGCATTAAGTAGGAAATTATATGCTCAGGTGGTGAAATGGGAATCAGATCAATGGTAGTTGATATTGGTCATATACAACATGTAGTTTGAATGTAAGGACTAGGTAAAAAGAGTGTTCATCATTCTGGTTCCATTGAATTTTGACTAGGTTGGTTTTTTAAAGAGGCATAGGCTTCTGATTCTGGGTGTATGGCGATGAGGTCGATCCTCGGTGGTGGGGAGACCATTTGGAGATAATAACTGAATGGAAGATCAATCTTGTGTTTTCAGAATCTGTATTTGGTACTAGTGGCTTGTTGGGATGAACATTTAAATTTTTTTCATCATTCCCTATTAGTTGTCCATCCTGTAATTTAGAAGACGTATATGGATTTTAATGAACTGTTTTAGTGGGTTGGTATGAAAAGGGTTGTTAACAGGTTTTTCTTGAGATGCTTCACTTGTATGCAAGTCAAGGAAGGGCATTGGTGGCCATCAGACATGTTGTAGTCTTTACCTATCCATGCGTGGAAATGGGATCAAATAGAAATGGATTTTTTTGACGATTCACCCATGAATGGTTAGGAAATACTATGATATATGACTCATAGTGGTTCACCTTAGGAAGTCAGTCTATTTCATTTCAATTCATAAATCCCATACGGAGGAGGATTTGTACAAAATCTATATCCGAGAAGGGATAAATATGTATGGCAATATAGTTTTGATTTTATCAAATAGAGATATGAGGTTCAAATTTTGTTTTTTGAAATCCTTATAGAAATCCCTTGGGACACGGTTGATGATGAGCATGGTGTATCATCCTTAGATGGATGGACAATTTGACAGGATGGTACAAAAATTATAAGATATTCTAAGGGCTAGTGTGATCAATTTTTGGTGATTTTTGGCAGGAGCACATACTATTTGTGGAGTTATAATATAATAAAATTTATCAGAATTCAATACATATGTCTCTTTTGAGTCATTAAATGGTTGTCTGTGTCGTTTTCCACTATGTTGGTTGGAAAACCTGTTAGACATAAATGACTGGACTGATCCTTGTCCAAGAGACTACATATAAAATAAAGGTGAGAAGAAAGAGGATGGAGACAGCTCAAAGCCATCATAAATCATATATGGACCATCATTAATGACCATTGTCATTTGAGGTGGTTGATCTTGTGTTTTTGAGAATCTATCCAATGTAGGGACATCGTCAGTTTGAGATGTAGGGTAAGTTATCTTCAAGATATATTGGGACATTTAAAATACTATATCAAATTGGAGAGGTGGATTATTAGTTGGATTTTCCACCATGGTTTAGTGTGGTGAACAATGTGTTCCATGTAAGGTATTTGAAGAAGTATCAGCTGGATCATAACCATGTTATTAATTGGGATCTTGTTGAGATAGAACCAGATGTGTCCTTGGTGCATGTGATAGTGCAGATTGTTGATTGGGTGGAGAAATTATTTCATGCTAAAAGCATTGGTTTAGTTTGAGTTTTGTGGCAGCTTGGTCTGTTTCAGGAGGAGACTTCGGAGTGGGAGAACGAGATGTCCACGAAATGGCCCAAGATCTTTCAAAAAAACGTTGTTCCTCTACTTTCTCAGGATGGAAAATCCAAAAGTGAAGAGAATTTAGAACCTCTATTTTGAGGTATGTAGCCTTTTTATGCCTTTTTATTTGTTTAGATTATTTAGGATGAGTTGGAAAAAGGTTGGGAGAGTATGGAATGGGTTTGAATATGTTTGTATGCCTTGTTAAAGATGCATAGTTTGAGCACGGTTAAGTGAAATTATGCGAGAAGAACCATGTGGGTAGTGGGGTGGACACAGTTTGTGTGAAATTTATCTAACCATGTGGGGTGGGCCATGTGAGGTACCCCATCAAGGTAGCTGTAGGTGTATGGTTAGAATGATATTTTTCTAACCATGTGAGCTAAATATGTGCCCCTTTAAAAATAGGTTTTTAAAATTAGATGTTAGTCGAGATTTACCCTAACTCATCCAAATCATATCCCATAGGAACCCTATGCAGAATTTATCCTCATCAAGGGTTATGGGTGCTCTCCAAATCATTTTGGAAGGTATTTTAAGGGGATTCATGGTGGTTTGAAGGATGTTCATCTTGGGTAAGTATTCTCTCTTGGTTGTTTTGTGGTTTTCTCTAGATCTAGTATTCCTTATCTCATGGTTTTCAAGATATAAGATTGTTTCAGGTAGATATATGATTTTGGTTGCCTAAATTGTTGAGTTTAGAGATTTATTGGTGATATGGAAGGAGATCTAGAGTGGTTTTGGTGGATTGTTTGTCCAGATTTGTGGTGCGGTTGTTCGTGGGGTGATTTTCCTGGAACCCTAAATGTAGATGAATTCTCTCTCAACTCCAATTTGTTAGAAATAGATGGCTTGTTTCAATTAATTGGTTTCTCATGAATTAATTGGTGTTTTTATGTGCATAATTTGTTGAAAATTACTTTGGTAATGTTTTTTGGATTTTTTGGAAAAAGGGGGATTTGTGGTGTAATGTTCATGTTGATTAATTTTAAAAAGGATTTTTTAAAATTGGTTTCTTGGGATTATTTGTGAAAATGTCTGATGGAAATGGGGTTCAATAATGATTTTTTTTATTGAAATGTGGTTTGGCATGGAAATTGATTCAATGTGTGTTTTCCATAAATGGGTTATTTATTGATGTGAATTGGAATGTGTTTGGAATGGTTGTGTGATTATTGTGTGGCCTTGAAGATTTATGCTTGTGAGTGATCAAGTGTTATGGATAGTTTGGATTGTGTGGGAGTAGATGAGATGTATCACTATAAGAGGTGATGGATATTGGATGGAATAACCACCATTATGGATAGTGGTTGGGAAACACAACTAGTTGGAAATGTAGTGAATGGGTTGGATGGAAGCTCCACCATTTTGGTTGCCATATTTTGTCTTTCCTTGCAAGATAATTTTTTTTTGATAATTTGAAATGGTCAAATGGATTTTTTTCAAATGTGGTTTGGCTTTTCCTTGGGTTTCATGGTTTTAATAAGGTGGATTTGTAAGGGTTTGTATAGATTGTTGTTAATTGTTGAACTATTTTATGTTTTATATAATCTTCTTTATATATTTTCTTAAAATGGTTCTTTATTAGTGTCATGTTTCGGGAAGTCATTTGGGGAAAAACTACTAAGTATTTGAACTCATCCCTCGATTTTTCACTTTGGTGTGTTTGTAGATGTTGTTTTTCAGGACATAGGTAAGGGTAAGGAGTCTCATTTTTCTATTGTCTCGGCAAGATGATCTGGTGATGTTGTGGTTCCTGGAGTGTGGAGCATGGTGTGGAGATATTGATGCATCCTAGTTCTTTGGGGTCTTTTTTTAGCCTTTTTCATGGTAATTTGAATTTGGGTAGGGTTGTATTGGTATCTGGTAATTATTATGGATTAGTTTGGTTGATTTTTGGTGATCTATGGGTTGTTTTATTTTGATTACATACATCATGTATCTTTTTTGGTAATGGAATTTTTAGTTGGATAATTTTATCATAATGTAAAATAGTTCCCCAATGATTATTGAATCCCATGGAATTTATTTCTAGACATTGGTGCCCTGGGAACATCACTTAAGGCCATGTAGCATTCCTTCACCCTCTCAAACCAATGGGATGGGGCGTGATGTTACAACACCTCTTTATTATCCTCAATTTGAATGTTATTTTTATAAATATATGTATAAAATAAAGATTAAAAATAATTCCTACTTTTCAATAAATAGATAAACAATTCCCTATCCTTGGGTCTTATCTAATTAGATTATCGTCTAATGAAAATTCTATATCCCTATGTATTATTTGTCCAGAAGACTAGAGGATGTTATCTCAATATCCTAAATAATAATTCAATCTTAATGAATTGTTTATGAAATAATTTTGTTTGTATAAATATATTCCTTATTGTATTTTGAAATTAGTAAAAAATAATGATAGATAAGGAACAATGGATGAAAATAGATTAAAGAATGATCAGAAAAATAGGTTTCTATTAAAAAAAATTTATGAAAATAAATTAATGGGTGTATCAAGAAACTTGATCTATAATTATATTTAATGTGATATATATTCTATCATTTTATATATAATCCATCAATTTTATAGATTCTTCAAAAGATCTATCCTCCAGTATTTATATATAGTCCTCAATTCAAGTTTTATTAAGTATTGTAATTACAGTGGACAAGAATAATTATATGTCTATTTGAATTAATTTCAATAGAGTTTAAATGGATTATTTAATTACTTTTTATATCTCATACACTGGTACAAGGATGGAGATTCTTGATTAACACCATAGAATTTGAAAGAGGGAACGTTGGAGACACTACTACGATGGAAAAAATATGATCATTTCACTTCAGCTGTAGTTGTTCCATTATTATAAAAAATAATAATATTGACTTATTGATATTGAATATTATATTCATTAGAACCCTGGTTGGTCCTGATAAATAGATAGATTTAATATATTTTAATGATCTGGTTTAGATCTCCCAATCTAACATGAATCACCAAAAGACATTGTGGATGCTTTCTGATTTTCTGAAGCTAGAAAAAGTGATATAGGATAAAATTAAACACAGGGGAATTTATTTACCACATCACAATAAATAAGTAAGTAAAATATAATATAATATCTCAATAACATAGATAATATCCAAAAATACACATAAATAAATACATAATAATTATCATAACATTTTAAATTTAGGATATGAAAAACATGGCCACATCAGGACTAAATAGTAAACATAGAAAAACTATAAACATGTAATAATAATTCATAATCCACTATCCCATATTCTTAAAATATGGATATCAACATACTCCTAAGGTCATATACTCCACTCATATCTAGAATCCAATAGTTAGAAATTGTTAATCATGCACGTACCTAAATCACAAATAACAAAGGCAGTAAATACCCCAAGGGATATGTGTATGGTATAAGGAGAAAACCACTTCGGGTGATCACTACCTATCCCCAACCACATAATTACAAATAAATAATATAAATATGTATCCAAATATGGGTACAAAACAATAAATTTTAAATTATAAATCCAAATTCCATTACAGAAGATAAAAACCAACACATTTAATTTTTATGATAATTCCCATATGATAACTAAGAAAACATGGAAACCAACCTTACAAACATAAAGAGAAACTCAAAATCTAATTAAAATTAATTTAAAACCCTTAATGGATGTACCATGATAGAAAATAAGAACATATACATCCTTACTATGATGGAAAATAAGATCTAGACATCCCCACTGTTATGTTAAATAACTAAAATCCACATATTACCAAATATTTATCTACATTCATGAAAATATACAATATAGAATGACAAATATATTTATCATAGACCATTCATATTCTCAATAAAAAGAACAAGTGAATTTTACAAACTCCTATAATATACATACCTTCCATAACTGCCTATTATTTCTTTGTGTACAATAAATAAAAAAATATTACATATGAATATTTCAAAATTTAAATATTATAAAAATATATATTTTAATAAAAATATCTATTATTTTATAAAAAATATATCTGACTAAAAATAAAGTGTTTTATTTGAGAAGAAAATAATTTTTTCAGTTACGCATCACACTATTCTGAGTCATTATAATCATTAAACTTTCTGATATGCAAGATAAGATAGGTCTCAATCTGAAACGAATTATAAATACAGTACCAAAGGATAGTAGGGATGAATTTCCACTAATACATAGAAATCTTTAGAACATAATGTATAATAAAAACTAAGGATTTATTCCCCTTTTATTGGGGTAGAATCTGAAATCAGGGAGAAAATAAATAGTCTTATCATAGCCTCATAAAAAGTGTGTGATGAATCAACCCAGTAGATAATTAGATTTAAGGTTAAGAGTAATATTATATTTGATGAATAAATATAGGAGGAATTAACATTGAAGGAAAATCATTAGGGGGATATTACATGAATTCATAAGTCCACCATTAAAATATTTAATATTAACTAAATTTTAAATTTTAAACACAAAAAAATAATCACAGTCATTATTGTGTACCTTGTAGGGGTACATTAGCCATATAGTGACCACTAAGTACCCAATTCTTTACCACCAACCGCTTAGTGTTGAGGTATATCCTTTTTCCAAAAAAACAAATGATACATGGTATCTAGTGGTACCAATTAGCGATATGGTGTTTTCCTATGACCATGGAATCCCTTTTTAAACCCTTCTAACTCCTACCCAAACTCCATATAACATATTTTATATGTAATAATTAATAAAATAATAAATAAAAATTCACATATTTAAATAAATTTACTAAAAAACAATATGGATCATTACAGAATCCCCACCATTGAGATTTTGATCCAATAGAATCATTTTTATGTGTTTAATATTTTATACAATGATGATAAAGATAATAATTCTGAAGTATTTACCAAATTCAAATATAAAAAAAAATTTATGAAAGAATTTATGGCTCCTCACCATAATAGACTCCTAAAAATGGATATGTTAGAACATGATACACCATCTATATATATAATAAACAACCATATAAGTGGTTCTCCATGAACCACATATCAATATCGGGATAAAAAATATTCCATGGATGATTATCATTCAATAATCCACTAACAAATAGATATAATCATGTTGAAATTAATTATCATATAGTTCAAACATTGGCTAGTAAATTATCATACCCTCAAATACTCATAATATAATACACATGTGTGAAAATCAATTTTTAATTCCATGTTCCATTATATATAAGTTTATCTAAAAAAATTATTCATTTTCCAGTATCACAATAGTCACCAATCCCCAAATAAAATGTATGTATAATATAAAAAACTCCATAAATGTATAGATGGTCCCCACAAACAACACTAACTTACTAGTATTTGTTTTATTTTGTGACGACTAAAATCTTACCAACAACCCACTATCAGGGAAATATTACATTTTTACGATTAATGGGAACTATTATTATATCCATATAGTTAGTCTTCTCATCAATTAAATTCTGGGCCACAATAAACCCCACCCTTCAGTTGTGATTTCATAATAAATTGTATATTCATCATTGTAGTAACACTAGAAAATAATAAGAAACATCTCACATGATGAAGAACCTATAATTAAGCTTCTATAAAAACCATCATTATACCAACCATGTAAACATCATTCCAATAGTACCATCCATGTTTTTAAATATGTCAATGCAACCACTCTAATACTTCCCTCTACCAAGTTAGACATCTCAAGGGAGGACCGTATACATGTCATCATTATAAATATTTCATAGTTATCATAATAAAAATATATATAAAAACTATCAAAGTCAATCATCTATGCTAAAACAAGTCGATTAATGAATCAATAATTAATTTTCATTGATAATTTTATTATCCTATCATGATTAAGTAGTAATCTTTAGGATAACCCCCACCTATCAAGGAAACATACTTTAAAAAATCAACCCTGTGATAATAAAAAAATCATATAGATAAAAATATAATATTATTTTTGTTCAAATCATAGCACAATATGTGTCCTCTATGTCTACCAAAAATAGAGTCATACAATAATATAGCACCATTAGTATGAAAAAGAATCAATTATCTACAATGTGAAGACTAATTCATCCACATGAGAAAGATAAATGTATTATAATATCCAATTATAGGCACAATAACATTTTACACCTCTAATGTATGTTATATTAATCCATCAGTTCATAATGCTCAGTAATGTTCATTATTACCATCATAGTATATAACATTAGAAAATCCCCAAATCCAATAAATTCACTAATTATCAATAATTTTTTTCATGTAATCACCCAATCCGAATTCTACGGTCTAATCTAAATATCCACCATTTCCCAATCAACAGAGGTTATCATATACAATAATGTATATATTGGATGATGTGGGATGTGATTTTCACTAGTTTACATTAAAACTAGGCCATTAAATAATTCTACTAAAAATACATACTAATCATTTACATGTTGGAATTTTAAAAATAAAAAACAATTACCCTATATAAGGAAAACATAAAAGGAAATCAGGATCCATAAGTGGTAACTTGTAGTGTAACACATAAAAATAAAAAAATTGTGTATAATTTATAGCCAAAAACATAGAACACAATCTATTCATAAATGATACACAAAATAGATATAACTAAAAACCGTCATGTGTATAGAGTCCAATAAGAATGAAAAATAAGTATGAGACAAATATAGTTCATTCATCCACCATTAGATCCAAAGAGTCCATCATGACCCATATTCGTTACTTTTATGAACCCCTATGTATTGGTCTGTAGCCTAGTGTAAATAAAAACCAATCCATTTTTTAATTTTCAATAAGCTAATATATGCAGAAGTGGGAACCAGAAAATAAATTATTCATGAAAAATGTACAGCAACCAAAATAAAAAATTTAATAGAAAATAAGAACAAAATTGAAGAGAAATATATTTTCATATTTGGAATTTGTATAACGCTTCATTTTTATACTTGTGCCACGATTCATCCTTTATTATGCCATTAAGATACAGCTTGGACAATTTCAATTGATGTGATTCCTTCCTTAATTAATCAAATCATTCCTTTTTCAGGCTCGTTCCTAGTTTAAATCAACCAACCAAAAAACATTTCAGGCTTATCCACAAAGCCTCCAACATTGTATCAAATTTTTCTGATTTTCTAATTTTTTTTTTATTTTTTCTTAGAAATGGAATTATTGTAAAAGGTTCTAATCATACTGATAGTCTCACTATACTAATATCCCCAAATTTAATAGATATATAAAACAAAATTATTCGTTTAATCATTACTAAAATATCCTTATAAACAGACACACCATAGAGGGACTACGATTAATAAAGGTTATGTTATCTATAGAACTATGTATCCACATTAAAATCTATAACACATCAATAGTGGTCCAACCTGATGGAACAATATTCACATGGTTCAAAACAAATTCTAGGATTGAATCTAACCATCATTTTTGGGGTTAGAAAGTCACATTATACGAATTTTCAAGATCCTCATGCTGATATTTCCATGATTGTTCCATAATGTTGATCTCTATCTTAAAACAGATGTTGTATTCAACATTTAATGTGAGGAACTTTTTAACTTCAATGACATCATAAATAATGAAAAAAACATTAATTCATTTCCATATAGATGGAACCAATTTTTTATAATAAATACTTTATCATTCCATTATTAGGTACCCGAGGTAGTATTTATTATTCCTTAGTAGCATCCTCAAAAAATATATTATTGATAAGTTTTATATAATTGATGTGTTCTTCCCATAAACCTTACCGAACATGTTCTAATTATCACTAATTAATATAGAAATGTGTGAATAGACCAGATATCTATGTGAAATCCACTCTATTGAGAATCACCATTATAATTTGACGTGGTAATGATAGTATTGGAGAGCCCTGGACGAATTTTTAGTTTTATATTAATAATAGAAACTAACTCATTGGGTTTCCCAGATTAAGAGATCCATCAAAAAGATCATTATTTTTTGTGGACTAGAATATTAGGATTCCCCGCATATTTTATACTTTTTGTACAAGCCTTCCTCGGAATGGGAACATTAGAATAGTCCTTGTGGTTTTTATCCTTCTGGTCAAAATTTAATGTGAGGCTTGTCAATTTAATTTGCCCATTTTTCTTTTATTCAAGACTATGTGTAATTATTAAATTTCTATGAGAGTATACTCATTTCACAAAATAATTATTTTATGTTTCCTAATCATCTTATATATCCTCTATGAATCAATTATTCTTCTTCTTTTACTCCACTACATTCACCCCTCAACTTACTGATGTCCTCCTGTAATAGCTCAAACTAATTTTTTATCTCAATACTCAATAGATATTCATGTTCTAATGGTTGATATAATGAAATACCTTCTATATAATGAAGATATTTTATATTATAGTCAACTATGACCTAGAAAATAGGATTTTTTTCCATATAGTTATATCATTAGGTATTTAGTGGCTAGCTGACCTAAATCATAGATAGTAGGATCAATACACATCCCAGATGATGTGTGTAGGGCGTGAGTACATCTTAACCAATAAGTAGTCACCACCCAGCCCCTACCTATCTACATAATACCGATTTTATATAGAAACAATAAAAAATATGCAAAAAACCAAAATATATCCATAATAAATTTATCAAGTAATTTATGAAAATAAAAAAATAATTAATCATGATTATTGGTTTATATATTCTCGAAACATTTTTTCTAGAAACTAACCATGCTTGTTTCATGTTATTTCTTGGAATATTTTGTAGTTGGAAGTAGTAAAACCTAATCATGTGAAAAAGAAAAATATGTATGGAGGAAGGTATTAACATGTCATATACATATATGTATGCCAATATAGAGAAAGGGAAACCATTTCAATTTTTATGATGCACACTTATATGGGAAATGGGGATGTTAATCAAATTCCATTGGTACCCCAATATAGGTATGTATGGGAACATTCATCAAATACATACTCTTCAAAGACTGGAGTAACCTATAAAAAAAATTAAAAGTCATATATCTATGTGTGCCACCTATTAAAAGAATAAAACAGTATGTGTATAAAAGGAATAAGAAAAAATAGTAGTAATATTAATATAAGCTGTTGGAGAAGCCTATAAATGGAATTTGGTACCTATATAAAATTTGTAATAGTATATTTGAAATATATTTAATATTTTTTAGTATTAGTTATCCAAAAAAATCGATAAAATCAATAACCATAATGAATAAATGAAATATTTCCAAACTGAACATGGGATAAATATTAGAATGTAATATAAACAACATAACAAATTTATGTTCAAAAAATCATATTTTAAAAACATTTATTTAAATGAACAACTCATATTCGATTGATTCTCACACTAATATATGTTTTTTATATCCATTAAAACAAATTATTTATCAAGTATATGGTTTTACCTACCAAATAACTTGTCAAATAATATTATATGAGTTAATGAAAAAGTATACCGCCATGTTGAATAAATTAAAGAACATAACAAGATTGAAAATTAAGGATTTCCTATAATGTTCCAATAGGTAGTGGAAAATAGAATAAATAAGTTATATTCTAACCTTATCTTCTTCCTCAATTTTCTCCTATAATAGATTTATATAATAATTAGTTCAACAAAGATGATGGACTTTAAAAACATGGAGAAACAGAGATTGGGTATTTCATTGTGTCAATAAAGGGTAATAGAAATTTGTGGAAAAGGATAAATTTACTACCTTATTCTTAAAATTAAAGTTTCCTATAAAATATAATGAAGCATTGGGTGGTGATTTGTGAGGGAACCCCCATGGAAGAGAATTAGGAGAAGGAGGAATCCTAAGAAGTAACCATATGTGGGGAATATTAAAAACCCAAATTATTCCATTTGAAAAATAAATGAATTTAATTTAAAAAATTGAAATTTTCCAAAATTTAAAAATCTAACATCGAGACTAATATGGTTTGGTTTAAAAAATCATAATTTTCATTTGGTATCTAGTTCCTTGACACTGGGTTCGTGATACCATTATTATATAAAAATACTTTATTATCCTCTTGTCCAACCCTATTTTATGATAGTTTTAAACCACTTAAAACATCTAAATCATTTAATTTATAAATTAATTGTTTATAATAAAATAATATAAAAATTTGAATGATGATTTTCATTACTTACATTCAACGTTGGGTTTGTTATCTTTAAGAAGAATCTCAAGACATTTTGGATGATCATCTCAAACAACTAAAGATTCAATTTCTAACCCCACATCATATAAAATAATGGAATGAATAGATCCCCCATTGGAGACAATAATATTTATAATTCAAGGATGAAACATATAAAATATAATTTAGAAAAAATTATTGAAATGAGGACTAAACATTATCTTTTTCATTAAAAATATATATTTCCTTATTTTAAATTTTTTAATTATATAATTAAAGAGTTAGAGAGACCATAAATAAAATCGTTTGGGACATCATTATAACCGTATAACTCATCCATCACATCACTAATAATGCACCATTTAACGAAAGGATAAACTCCATTCAATGATTTATAACTAATTCAAACCTTATAAAATAATGAATAAATCTTGAAAAATTATTTAGTACAGAAGCATTATGGTTTTCAATTATATAATTTAAATTAAACAATATAACATACCTTAGATCTCTATTAAATAGAAAATTAAGACATATTATTCATGATAATTAATCAAATAAGAAAATTCTAGTAGAAACAAAATTTAAATAAACCTATCAAAATGGATATTAAATTCCCACTAGAAACGAAATTTCAAAATAAAACAAATCACATTCTAAAAGAATAAAAAAAATTAAACCAAACCAATAACCAATTAAATAATTACCCAATTAATTATTAATTTGATCAAATTCCTCAATGAATATGTATTAGAATTCAAAATATAAGATCCCTTCAATATTAATTATTCCCATTGATATAAAATTTCTAATTTAAGTATGCCCTTTAATTAGATTACATCATGAGATAAAACAATAATTAAAGAAATCGTATAATCAAATAAACAAAAAACATGATTTACTGATTACAAAATAAAAAAACCTATATTTAATAATATAACTTACTTATTTATCTAATTTAAGGAATTTTTGATATTCAAATAACTCATCACAAATCACATTATCTTTTCCTAACATTTTATATACTGATAATAATTAAATACACCAATTATTCATTGTTTCAACAATTAAATCCAAGTATATCTAAACATGGATAAAAAATAATTATGTTAAAATAATTCAATACGATTACCAATCAATAATATTAATAATAAATAAATCTTATTTTTTAAAAAAAAAATTAATAATATTTTTTATAAAAATTATTTACTGAACATGCTTCCTATATTAATCATGTTAGTACCACTATTAAAATTATTTGAATAAAATAAAATAAAGTAAAAATAAGATTCTATAAATAAATTAACATGTAAATCCCATTAAAATATAAATATTTTTACAACTATGAATATACCAATACAAGAAATTTTTTACCATTTCATAGGACTTTCTTAATTATTTTACATAAATTAATTCAACATTTTTACCAAAATTTAAATTAAAAGTCTATATTAAGTGGAAAAACAATATTGATATATACCCCAAAATTAATAGAACAAAACATGGTGAAATAAATTTTCTATGGAAGGTTAAATCGTGACATGGTGTATGTTATGGTCTTTCCAAGGATGCACTGGTGTGTAGTGAAAATGATGATATCATAGTTTTTTATATGGAACTTATCGTTTTATGATATTTTATATTAGATTACATCTTCTCCATATATAAATTCTATGATGTAAATTTATTGATAATATAATTATTTATTTCAGGAGTTTTAAAAATAATATATAAAATTTTAAATGTTAAACATTTACCATGAGTATCCAAATTGAATGTTTCAAAAGTTAAAATGTTCACATATTTTGTGAAATTCTCAATAAATATATGGATATACCGTCTTGGATTCCTATATAATTGTGGTTTTATCTTCATATAGTGTTGATGATTTTTATTGTGTTAATTTACTATGAATCTCCTCATTGAAAATTCTTTCTAGCGATCATTTCTATATCACCATTAAATTTTCGTGTCGAGGGAGGACTTTCCCCAGTATAGGGGGATTCCCATAGTCTATGGATGTCATAAGGGGAAGGATCTCTTTGGACACACCTTCTATTATATTAATATAGTTCATGAAAAGATTCAATGGGTTCAATAATAAATATGCATGGCACACCATTTTGAATTCATTTATTATTCATTAAAAATGCATAAATATATTCTATTATTACGTGGGATAGTTATGTTATTATCACTGTATATTTTGGATGTTAGACATACCTCTAAATGGAAACTGTGATATCATATCATACAAATAAATGTTTTTTATTTATTAATGAATGAAGAAACCTTGAAAAGAACTTTTCTAGGAATTAAAATGTAGCCTCTTAGAAACCATCATTTTTGTTCTCATATTTTCTTTAACATGATGTGGCCTAGTGATAAAAGAGCGTGGTGATTATAAAATTTATCACACCATGCGAAAAAATGTGAAAAATTTATATATTTTGAATCATAATAAAATCTTGAAAAACATAACATCATGGGAAAATTATCACTATATCCATGTTAGTATATGTCAGTGCCATGGTTGACTTCAACCGTGGGGAAAAGAAGGGTATAGTGACTTTTTATAATCTATTTTCAATAACTTAATGTTAACCCCAAATAATGTCCCTCATGAAACATGATTTCTAAAATGGCGAAACCAAAATGGATTTCTAACAAAAATTGATTGAAAAATTGAATGTGTTCATGGTATGACCATGACTCAAAATGGAATGGTTGACCAAAGTTAATTAAAAACAATCACTATTTTAGTATTTTTAGAGGAGAAAATTTATTTTCAGAACAGTTTTAGTTTAATAAATTTTGCAGAAAATTTTTAAAGAAAAATAAATTTTTATGAAATTCTCAAAAACCTTCTTCAACACTAGATAGAATCCAACGGGTTTTTTAAACAAAATCTTATATATTTTAGATGATTTGGTATCAGATTATTGGTTCATTAAATGGTTGAAAACTTATTAAGTGTTTAGAAATTTTTTAATAATGTAAAAAGTAAAAATGTTAATATTTTATATTTGAATATTCAATAAATTTAAATATAAAATGTATAGATTATGTCTTTATTTTTAATTTACTTAACCAAAACTAGAAATTTATTCTAGGTGATGTGATCAATGGAAGAAAAAAATTACACATGATATATTTATTTTGTGTAAATTTAGTAAATAAAATATGTAAAAAAATCATTAATAAAAGTCGTCATAAAATATCTCTTATTTTTACATTTAAAATAATTCACATTAAAAAATCGTAAATATTTATATGAAATTTTCATATTCAATAAAAATAATCTTTTCTTATTTATATTTGAAAAAATTATTAATAATTTATAATTTATTTCAAAATTATCCAGAAATGTTTATTGTAGTTCTGAATTTAAGAATTTTTCTTTTATTTGGTGTTGTTCCCTACATTATTAGTTCTGTATATAAATGGCATATTGTGAAATATGATCTACAATTTTTTTAAAGATCTATAACTGAAGAATATAAATTAAAATAAATGATTTTAAAAAGATACATTCTAGATATGATAATTCATTAAGTTTCCTTTGTAACATTACAAGATTTTGGGAAATATGTTTTTTTCAAAATAATTTAATCATTTTGATATTTTTCATTTCAGACAATACTGAATATAGATTTTATTATATAATAAAAACTAGGTTTGTCTTCTTTTATATGCAATGAAAAGGTTGAGATTTCATGACAAGAAACACATAGATTATCTTTTGGTATATGAAACACAATTCAGAGTGATTTAGATAGCTTGCATTGCATGCAAGACCAAGTTTTATCAAACAATAGTATATTACATTATTTTGTTAATATAATAAGATATAACCTAGCCATTAATTTAGTCTTTATAAATACTATTTACTAACTTATAACAATTAATTTTTTAGAATATGAATTCATTTTTTACAAGTAAATTAGATATGAAAATATATACCAATCAATTACAAAGGAAATAGTTTTATATTTATGCTCAAAAAGTCATTTTGTTTTAATATCTTAAATTAAAAATAGTGAATTTTATTTATGAAATATATATTTTATGTATCAAATAAAATATTTTTTATATTCATCTAATATATTTTTTAGTCATAAGATAATAAAACCCCCATTTTTATTAATAAACCCACATTACTTCAAAAGGGTATTTTTGCAGCCTATTCATGGAGAACACATTTTAAATCTAATTTTTGAAAATTTTAAAACTATTATATTAAATAATAAACTTCTTATTTTAATGCGTGATATCATAATTTATTTTGTTTAATTTTTTTTATGATTAGTTTCATGGTTTGATGAAAAGTGAAAAAATAATGAACTTAAATTGATACCATATTTTTCATCGAAATAATTTAAATTGTTAAATTATATATCTTATTTTTTCTGAAAGTTTAGTTATATCAATTTTTTTTAATTTAATACAATTTAGGTCATCTTAATCAATTTTAAATTTAACTTGGATATAAAAAAATGTCAATCATATGGAAGTCTTCACTTTAAAAAAAGTTTTTATATTCCGTCAATTGGAATAATTTTAATTTAATTATAAAAAAATTTATTTTCAATTTTGAAAATTATATTTCATATTTTGAATCATAAGGAAAATATTTATTAAATAGTTCCCTTTTATTTTTGGTTAATATGATCAGTATCTTTAGTAATTATTAACACAATAGTTAAGGGTGAATCATGTAATTATGGGTAAAAATGATATAATAAATATTTTAAAACCCCCATATAACATTCCTAAAATATATATTTTTAAAATAATTATACCATTAACAAAAAAAGATCTATATTTAATAATTTAATGGACACTTTTTTATAAAATTGACTTAAATATTATTAAACGTAGATGGAGTGAAAGAATGTACACTATTACATTTAATATGTATAATACTTTTTATATGGTGATAAAAAGAATATATTCTCTAAAATATATATTATTTTAAAATATAAAATGTTTATATAAATAATATAAATTTATTTTTAATTTTTAGTGAATAAATAATTGTCATAAATAATTACAAACAATGATGTAGTAACTATTCTATTAATAAAATAGCCATTTAAAAGATATTATAAATATGAAAAGAAATATAATATTACTTAATAAAGGTGATGCATGAATTTTATGGGTGAATGTGACATGTTAAGGGTATTTATGTTAATTTTTTCGAAGTTACCTTATTGTATGTATTTTCATGAACTCTTTGTTTTGAATACTATCAAAAGTGACACTTACGATATTTTGTGAAAATAATATTTTATTAAATTATTTAAAATATTAATACTATTAACAGAGTAAAAGGGGATGGGATATGATTTAAGGTCCAATTTCCAATTTATATGTATAAAAAACATCCACTTAGTATAGAAATATTGGTTACCATAGTTAAAATTAAAATGGGTTAATAAATACTTGACCAAAATGATAACGATTAAAAAAATAATGAAAAAATGTATAAAATATATTGGTTGATGATATTAAATACGTATAACTTATTATATTATAATAAATATATTTTTGGATGTATTTTTATTAACATTTAGATTATTATAAATTAATATGTATTGAGTTTCACAACATGCCACTAACATTCATTATAAAAGGACAACACTACTGTTATCTCAGTTCACCACTTTGAGTCTTCTATATCAACCATACTCTACCAAATTCTATTTACACTTAAATACCCAAATTCTATTGGTTATGGAATTCCTAAATTACCTACTCTATTGTCCTTTAGAGGAAATCTAAAGGAGCCATTTCATAGAATATGTGATCTCTTTAATGATCTCTCTCTTTTTCTACTCTTTTATACACCCAATAAATCAATGATATATATAATATAACAATAAATTAATAATCCAAAATACACTAAAATTTTATTATTAAAATTAACACAATATTATTATTCCTTTTAACATCAAATAATAATTGGATGTATCACTCGTGCGTATGTATGGCTTACCATCCCCACACAGCGATAAAATTCATTTTCTATCACCATCTTCTATTAGTGAGAATTATAATGGGATTAATATTTATATATGTTATTTAGGATATAATTATACTTATGTAATGATAATATCAAAACACTATTATTACCATCTAGTATTTTGTGAAATGATAATGTCTCTCATGCATATGTATGGTTTATTATCCCCATGATGCGATGTTATTCATTTTCTAACATATATTTTATAGTGATGGTAATAAGAATCAATATTATGAATATATATAATATATAAAACATAAAAATTATTCTTTAAGGATAATATATCATATGTTTTTATTTATTTTAATATGAAAAGAAAATGAAAATAATTCCCATGCATACATGCGACCTATCATCTCCAAGAAAAGTGTATATTATTTTCTACCTCTAACTTTTATAAATCACTAAGAATACATATATGTGTGTGTGTGTTTTTTTCGTTTTTTTTTTGTGTTTTTTTGTGTATATAATAATTATCAATATGGATATGATGAAATCATAATCTATATAAATATATTAAGCATAGAAATTCCAAACATCTGTGAAAAAATAAGAAATTATTATATGAAACACAACTTTAACAAATAATTTTTAATAAAAGAGAAATATTAAGTCATAAGTAAATCATATATGGTATTTTAAATATGAATATTTTAATTTTGTATATGTATAATAAACATAAATTTATTATAAATGATTTTTTAATGTATATGAAAGAAGTCAAGACTTGAGGTAAGGAATTTCCATCTCACATTTATTTTCCTTGAGATACAAGCCATGTTCACCACATACTTCTTATATGTGGTTTATATAATATAATTAAATTTATTTAATGATTATTATCCAGAATATTATAGTATTAAAATTTCCATATTATTTTCTTTTTGTCATGGGGAATATTCTTCGAAAGAACACATAGTTTTAAGGGGATTTCTAGTCAAAATTTTATTTTGTTAGACTTACACCATATTCACCACTCGTTTCTTAAACATGGTTTATGTACATCCGATGAATGTAATTTATTAGTATTATATAAAATATTATGATATTTTAATATCCTTAAATTTTCTTCTTTCATGAGGTATACGATTTTTCTAATTATAAAGTGATGACAATTTATTTCATAATCTCTTCAATATTTGGGATTTTTTCATTTAAAGTATCCATTTTGGAATATTGATAATCCACCTCCATGTTTTTTTCAATTTTTTTTCAAAAAAATATTTTACTATTCTCCAATGGATATTTAAATTTATTTTTATCGATTTTTGATTTGTTACTAAAACGTTTAAGAGGAATATTTTTTTTCATTTCCAAATAATGAACTTTGGGACTTTTTTTGGAAAATATATGAAAGGAATGTTCTTTTTTAACATACATGGAATGAACATAATTTTCCAAAATCATGAAACATTAATTTATTAGAGATTTCTGTAAAAGTTTACTTGGTTATATTCAGAGTTTTTTTTCCAAATTGAATGGTATTTTATTAAAATAAAAATATATTTCATGAAGAATGGATATTTTACTCAATAATTATTTTTATGCGATCTCTCAAAAGTATCTTACATATAATAAAACATTATTTTATGTTAGTTATGTTTTACTAGGTATGTTCTCTAAATATTCCATTCTGATTCCTTCTATGGATGATATATGTTTCTGATAGGATGATAATTATGAAACCTATTTTTCTATGAGTTATATTATATTGAAATTTTTATGAAACTCATTTCTTTACATGGTTTTTGATATGATTTTTGTTTTTGAGGAAATTATATATTTGGTTTTCATTATGTGATGAGTGGGACCTATATATTTCATCAATGCATTGGCTAAAGATTTATATCACAAGAGATAGACAGGGATTGTATGGGGAATTAAGTGTGTTCAGTGAAGGACTTTTTCCGCTATGTTAGTATTGGGATTGAACCATGGATACTAATATGTTCGTGGAAGTTAACCCTGACTACCAAGATGGTATGGAGAGTGAATTCATACTACTAAGATGTCCTTAATAGCGACCCTTGACTATTATGGATATCATTTTCTATGCTTATCAGTCTGCCAAAAATTGCAGGTCCTTTAATTATGTTATGCTTTTGTGGTTTAAAGTCTTGATTTACTCATGATTCATGTCTTATTAAATAAAATTATTTATTCCATGAATTATTTACATTATCTTTCATATGAATAATATGATCTTAAAATATTATTCTTATGATCTCATACCCTTATGTTAATGTTATGCTTACATATATCCCTTGGTTACCCTTATAGAGCATTTATTCTCTCCCATTATAATGTTTGTTTTCCCTAGGATACCAAAAAGGTATTAATTACGTTTTTAAAAAAAGGGGTCTATTTATGAATAAATAGGTTAGAGAATAAGTATATTTGTTTTGAACTAGTTGTTTATGTATCCATGATTTCAAAGGCCCAAACCTAATATTTTCATTGGGTGTTTTCTTGTGTAACGTATAAAATATTATAAAAAATGACATAATTTGAATCTATGTTATTATTGGGATGTTATAAATGGTATCATATCAAAGATCTATAAATACTTTTGCAACTAGGATGAAATAATTTTAGTGAGATCCCTATAGATATTTCTGTGGATATGTTTATTGATGTCTCTAATGATAAGTCTATGTATAGGTTAAAATCCTAGTCTTTTTATAATAATAATGAAAAAACTTGGAATAAACCTTATAATTTATGTATTGAATGTAATTTACCTTGATTATGTATTTTTTCACTACTAATATTGTTTCTCACAATATACTTTTGTTTTAGTCACTGGTTTGAAACCAACAGAACTCTATTAATGATGAATCAAATAGTAAATGCAATGATTTTCCTCTTGAGGAAGGAAATGTTTTAAGGGATGGAATAAAAATGTATCAAAATACTCAAACGAGCTATAAATAATTATTTACAACCAAATGAGTATAGGAGGGAACCACATTATGTTATGTCCTTCATAAGGAAACTTCTTTAATGCCAAAAAACTCAATCAATGGTGTTTCCATAATAATTATTATATATTGTATAAATAACTAAAAATCACATAGAGAACACAATAAAAACATTATTAATGAAATATGAATGAAATAATAGGTATTTATATAATGAATGGAACCTATAACAAAGGAATGGTAACATAACCTTTGGAATTGTAATCCGAGCCCTATAAATAGTTAATGATCCAATTGAATAGTAACATCACATCTAAAAGTATAAATAAAATTTGGTATCTTATAAATAAAAATATAATATATCTATATCTTAGAATAAGTAGATAAATATTTTAAAAATGACAAATTTAGTGTTTGTATTTTGAAACATATAATTAATAGATTTCAACTTTTTAATTGATAAAAGAACATAAAGTAAATTTTTAATTTATAATATAGATTTATAAATTAATATTTTTTTTGTCTTATGATGTGAGGATAGTTTAATGATAACTTAATTATTTTTTCAATGTGTTTTAAAATGAGTTATGTTTTTAAACAAGTTACTTTCATAATAAATGATGATTTTATATAAAAAATTGATTTTTCATATTTTGAAAAATAGTTTAAAAATATAGATTCCATTTCTTAATTATTCTAATTTAAAATTTATTAGGGGTATTTTTTATATTTTTCTAACATATTTTAATTTTTGTGAGTAGTGAAATAAATTAATTGATGGTATTTAACAAAAAAATGATTTATTAGATCATAGATTATTTATGGAAGATTTAATACCATATTCTCATGATCTTATTCTCACTGTATTTTATTATATCATGGTAAAAAA
The DNA here is from genome assembly GCA_963277665.1 of Viscum album. Lineage (NCBI taxonomy): Eukaryota > Viridiplantae > Streptophyta > Magnoliopsida > Santalales > Viscaceae > Viscum > Viscum album. The sequence continues at coordinate 380,303,030 of OY728120.1, read as the reverse complement.
CTATTCATATTCTTGATCCAAAATAATAAACTAATGAATAAAATAAACAACCTCCCTCCCCTCTTTCTCTACTTTAAGGACCACCCATCACCACCTATTCTCCACATACCTCTTAAACCTTGATGATTCTCCAATTTCTACCAATTATTATTACCAAAAATCTTACCCAGAACAAGGAGGTTATTGTCTTAATAAAATACCAAAACCAATTTCTCTATGGGGATCTCAATAAAAATAATTCAAAATGTAATATCCTTTCTTGATTTATTTTATTTTATCTTTGATTTCGTTTTTTATACTCTTCTCACATTCTATATCCAAAAATGAATGATAACTCTTTTATCATAAATATACGATAATTTTATTATGTAAACATAAAATCCAAAATCATAAATTTTCTCCTCTTCCTTTTATTCTAAAAGTGAAAACATTAGTTTGGAGTTTCTGATTTACTACCATTATTAATGATGATATTTTTCAATTTATCCTACAACAATGGTTGTAAAAACATTTATATGGTTAAACCAGACTATAATATATGTTTTAAAACATACTATTTTTCTATAACTACTATATAAACATGATATTAATCTATAATACGAAACATGACTTTGATGATCAAGAAACCGCCTAAAAAATATAAATGATTTCTACTAATCTTTTATATATTGATTCATCCTCACCCCATATAACCAAATGACATATAAAATCATTTTATATTATTTAAATTCACTAATAAAATATAATTTTCAATTCTAGAAGACTATTCCAAATTTATATGTTTGATCATACACGCATACAAGGGAACCAATAATGAAAACCAAGGAAACAAACACTCCTAAACAACATAATTAAATCTTATAACTCATTAAAAGTCCATAAATGACCTTAATAAAATTATAATAAATAAATTACATGTTTAAGGGGTTCATTATTAATTTATTAATGACTCTAATTTCATATTCCATGACATTAAGTGAATGTGCAGAACCCTTTTAGACATAAGTTAAGATATTCTCCACAATCCAACATTATTAATTTGGGTTACATATTATATCTCTTAACCTGATTGTAATTCATAATTATTATTATGTAATCATACTAAATTCCATGTTAATTATCTATAAATATTTACCTAAAAGAATCCTTATTTCATTTATGGGTAGTTACATCTTTTATAAGGATCCTTTCTCATTTCATCCTGATAAGTAAGCCCAATTAAAGGTAAATTCCTAGTTTCTTACCCATTTTCAAGTGAGATTCATTATATATTATAATCAACCTTTATTTTTTTTATAAAATTACACATTTTACCTTGAAAACAATCTTTTAATTTTGTGTTTTATACAAAAATTATTCCTTAGTCAGTTATAAACACTCAATAGTATAATCCATTAAACCGTACTTAAGAGGGTCATTTCTAAAGCTCATTAAATGTTCATTTTACATGTTTTCACTTAATTTGGAAATAACATATTCCGAAGAAATAATTTCATATTATATCACTTTTATTTTCTAGTATATACATGTTAAAATAATATTTTATGAAAAATCAAAAATATTTTCCAAATGAACTCTTCTTTCTGAAGTAAAAAATGGTATTCATCCCAATAATTTCATGATGATTTTACCGGAGAATTTTAATATTTTTTCACAAACTCTATTTAATAGAGTGATTACTTTTGGATTTATTTTTATGATAATATCTACCATATTTTATTAAATTTGTTATTAGATTTATAGTAGATATTCTACCATGATGTCATTCACCATATTTATAAGAATGGTTAGCGATTTTGTTTATTGATTGGGGAATGATATTTAAATTTCATAGGTCTATGTTTTTTATGGTTCATACCTTTCAGATTAGTAATGATATGGGTTTAGTATATGATGGTCGGGGCATGCTATAGCAGCTCGACGCATCAGTTGCTCTCATGAGACAAACTAGACTGAGTTTTTACCGATAAATGTATGGTGTCATGGACAAAGCCTTTATTTTGTGTTTATGATGATTGGAATTATAAATTCACTCATTATGATATTTTTAATTCATAATCCATCTGATTATTCAAATAGTAGAATATCTGTGGTTAAATTACTTTCTCATGTGATTATTTTTGACATTATTTAATTAGATTACATTCCTGCTATATTATGCTTATGTTTATGTTTTAACGGAATGTGTTTTAAGTTATTTACCATGCCCTATAATTTATGTTTATTTATGATACATCCAAATATATTTCATATCATTACTAAGAATCGATAATTACCCATTTCTTATGTTTTATTTTCAACCATAATGTGATGAATTATATTATTACCATATATTTGGGATAATCATGGAGTTTTAGGTGTTTCAAATGTAGTTTTTATGTTTTTAAATTTCAATTTGTAATGTAAAGTTCATGTATGTACTCTTTCTTCAAAAACTGCTAAACTGATTGGTCTATAAGTATTGGAGTCTTGTATTTATGCCAATTTAATAATTTAAGTCATCAACTTTGGGCTACTAGGGTCGATGAATTTATATTTTGGAATTATAAAGAGTTTAATATAATCCATGTAATATAGATTTAGAAAATATATATTTGTGAACATTTCCCAAATATTGAATTTTAGGATAATAATAGAAGAACATCCACAAATATTGGTAAGGTAGATATTATTTAGGTCATCCTAGAAATACATCCATTTCTATATACATAAATTGAATGTGGTTCTTGAAAAGATGTACCTAGGGGTTTCAACTCAAGAAAGTTCTGTTGGGAATTAATCAGTGTAACCCAATAAAAGACAATGGTCCTCCTTGTGCACCTCATTTGACACTCTCAGGGGATATTCTATAGATAATTCGCATTTTCATTAAAACCCATTATGAATGATTTAAAATTAAATGTCTCCCCAATGGAACCATGTTTATGATTATGAAATTATCTATGCATAAATATCCAATTTATTTTATGTGTTTAGTAGTTTAAAATTATGAATTCTGATTCATAACCAAATTTAACATATTCTATTGTTTAGAAATAGTGCCTAGTGGGAATAATGGAAACTATGTCAATGCACGTGTTCATTGAGGCATTTCCCTCCTATGAAATATAATGATGTTTGATCTAGAGCTATAAATCTTATAACGATATTGGGGAAAATTAATTAAGATATGTGAAATAACCATTATCGCATTAATAAGCATGGTCCACATCATGGTGTAACAATGATAGACCACATTATGCATCAACAGCCTAAACCATTTAATGGGACTGTAAACCCATTTGTATCTAAGTAATGGATAAGTCCCATGGAGAATATATTTTTTTCTCTTGGAAGTAACAAAAGGGGGAACATTACGATATAAATTTAGCATTTCTCAAGATAATCAGATCAATGATGGACAATTATTTAAAACATGAAGGAGTTGTAATAAATAGAAAACATGGAATGGAAGGATTTTAAGGAATTTTCATGGTAAAATATTTTCCTCATGAATAGTAAGCAGATATGGAGACACAATTCTTGAATCTATGGAAAATGGAGGATAAAAATGTTGCTATGTATGAAGAAAATGTTAAAATGTTATGAAGGAATACTATGAATTATATATTCAATCCAAACAGAACTATTGACTAATTATTTTATAGGCCAAAACCTTTTTTTAAAGGGAACTAGTCTCCCAAAATTTCTTATCATATGAAAATATAGTCTCACGTGTTATCTAGATAGAAAAATAATTCTGTAAGTATTATGAATTTAAAGGAATTAAATAGATAATGATTACTATTTAACATTATGTAAAAGGAAATAATTAAAAGGGGAAGAAAGAAATAGTTGATTTTACATCCTTTAAAAATTTTGGTAAGAAATACCATGGTACTAGCCTGATGGGAATGAGAGTTTGTTACATGTTTTGAGAAAAAAACCACCAAGACTAATATGACACATGAAATAAAGAATATACCATTGTTAAATGATAAAATTTTAAAGATATGGGAGATTATGTAAATTATTATACTATGAGTCATGTAAAATATCCACTAAAGAGACCAATGGAGGAATGAAAATCTTTTGAAATAAAAAATATTGAGGTTTAAGTTCTTAATGATGTGTTGTAATATACTTTAGTCCTTTCTTCAAACATATAAAATGTGTTATCTGATTATGTATCATTTCATTGTTTTATATTTTCCCATTTCTCCCCAAATATTATATATTTATCTTTTGATTCAATAAGTGATTTTTAGTCAAAACTCTTAAAGTAACTGTTATTGAAATAGAGGTATATCACTTATTTCTATTTATTACACCTAAATGTTCTTTAATTTCTGAACATGTTATCATATTAATGATTGAATTTGATATAAACCTCAGTGTGTAATGGATTTAAAAATATCATGTGGAAATATATTATAAGAAGAATGAAATTACAATTTTTGTAGAAGATGTAAAATCCCTCGTCATTGGAGCTAAAACCACATCATCTGATTCTTATCTAAATCCAACCCTAGTTGATCTAATGAATGAAATTCGTAGAGAGGAAGATATAACACAATCTATAATGAGAAAATAAATCTTAAAATTAAATATTTAATTATTATAGAGGAATACAATGTTGTATTTCCATAGGATTCACCTAGATATCGTCTAGATTGGAATGTTGATTTTTCTATTAATTCAATCCCTTACACAAGGAAAATATCAAATATTTCTTATATAATGGCCATCGTGGAATTAGTTGAGTAGATGAAACAACTAGAGGAGTTAAGAAATCTGGGATTTATTCACTATAATGTATCTCAATAGAGAGCCCCTACTAATTTTTTGAGCAAGTATTGTTTTCAACAATACTCTATCTTTTTATGATGATTTTGATGTTCACAAATACCCTTATTTTTTTATAATGATTTTACTTTGAGTATATTTCAAGAAAATTAAAATTATATATTTCTCTATTTTTTAAATAATATTTAAGCATTTTAATCTCCATGGAATATTTTAAAACATGTTAGGAAATCACTTTAACATGTTCTGAAAACATAGTTCATACTCTATGTGTTCTGAAATATCTTTAGCATTTTTTCGAAACATTGTTCATACCCTACATTGAAAAGTGTAGCATAAGGATGAAAACTATCAATTAATGGTTATCATAAAAGTATGGTTAAGAAACCATATGTTATCAGAAAATTATGAAAGAAGAATCCTACGTTTTGAAGGAACCATACATTTGAAATATCATAAATGTATGGAAGAAAAAACATATGTTATTATGGAATGTTATGTTTTTTCTCAAAAGTACGGTTCGTCGACCTTACTTTTGGGAAAAACCTTATGTCATATCCAAAATTAAGGATCATATACCTTATGTGTAGAAGCTGATAAAAGTATGGATTATATACTGTATATTTGAAATTTAAAGAGAAAAGTATGGATGGTCAACCTTACAATTGAGTTCAACCTTACATTTTTGATCAACCTTACGTTTGTGATCAACCTTACATTGTAAAACATACATTAAGAGAATGTATTCTATGATGTTCGACCCTATATTTTATGTCAGAGATTCAAACATGGCTTTACAGTGTAACGATTGTTATGTGGATTATCAGGCTGATTTCAAGCCAGATTAAAATCCTGAATCTAAAGCGTGCCTTTGGCTATTTGAAAGCTGTTTATTTATGACTCAAATTATTTATTTAAGATTACATTTTCATGGATGATTTTAAGGGGAGTTAAAACTACTCTGTTATTCAAATATTTGAATATCGTGATTCTATAGGAGACTTTTATGGATCTAAATTTGAAAGGAAAACATTTATCTTTAATATATATATATGTGTGTTATTTGGGATACTATATAGATCATTGTGAAAAATATGAGAAGAACAAATTCTTGAGTTTCTCACTGTTACAGTTTACAGAATAATTTGAGATTTAAAGATCTACCGCTACCATGATCTATCAAGCTTTGTTTTCTGAAGAAGAAGAAGAAACACGATTGAATATTTATTGATTCTAAATTGAATATCATTTGTGATTCCACTGTTGTTAATGTTGAGAATTATATTTCAAGGTCTATAGCAACCGCATCGACTCATAACTCTTATACCTAATGGCCATTCTTTCTGAAGATGATAATCCATCGACTATCAATTGCGTGTTGTTGCAATTGTGAAAAAAACTAGAAAGTATTTCAAATAACAAGTACTCTTTTACTTTGAGTGGTCGGCATCTCGTTCTGAGCTGTGTGTTAGGTTCTGTTTATAAACCAGACGGCTCTGTTTATCCTGAAAGTTGTAAAGGTGTCAACTACTTGTACTCAGTTGTGGAATGGTCTATTGATTAGTGGACCAAATAGTTAAAATCACCAAGCTCGTGGAGTAAAGCGTTGGTGGTGTGGAGTAGGGGCCTTAAATTCCCCAAACCACTATACATCATGTGTCATTTGCTATTTATTTTATGCTTCTTAATCATTCTGATAAAATTAAAATGATAGATCCTGATCTCGTGAAGAAATTGTACTACACACAATTCACCCCCCTCCCCCCTCTTGTGTATATTTGGTATAACCTGATCCAACAATTGGTATCATAAGAGGTTATTTTTGATAATCCTATAACAAGTAGAACGTTTTTGGATTATAAAAAGCACAATGAATAATACACGAGAGGGTATTTCAATGGTTCGTGCTCCTTACTTCAATAGTGAATATTATGGATGATGGAAATCTTGGATGATCATCTACTAAAACAACCATGGATACATATTCTACCCAAAAATTCTAACTCCCTATGTGATTATAGAGAAACCAAAAACATAGAGTACTAATACAGAAGTAGATTAAACCATAAACTAAAAATCTATGAATGCTATCATCTGTGGTCTTGGACTAGATGAATTCAACAATGTATCTCAGTGCTCGGCGACATATGAAATGTGGCAGACGATTGCAGTTGCTTACGAAGGAACTGTCAATGTCATAAAAATGAGGTATGCCACATTTAAATTAAAATTTGACACATTTAGAATGTTTGAAGGAGAATGTATCACCCAGATGAATGGAAGGCTTCTAGAAATTGTTAATAACAACACTTCCTTCGGTGACCATGTCAAACAAGTAGATCAGGCCCTAAAAGTTCTAAGAGTACTACCACCAAGATTGAATGGAATTTCGGCTTCAATTAAGAAATCATAACCATTAAAAAAATTTATAGAGAGAGTGTTAATTGGAACTCTTATGATGTATGAAGTTGAGATGGAAGATGAAGAAAATGAACATAATGTATTGATCAAGAGAGAAAATATAGCCTCGAATGTAACATCCCAAAGGAAGAACAAAAAAATGATTAATGGAATGAAATTGAAATCAGAAAATTATGATTCAACATATTCAGATGTGTAACTGGCTGAGCTAGTTAAAATGTTCAGAAATTTATACAGAAATAATAATAAGTTCAGAAAATCCTTCAAAAAGGTAGAAAAAGAACATAGAGAAGTCATATGCTATGAATGAAAAATGATGGGTCACATCAGACCTGACTGTCCTCAATTAAAAGGAGAAAAGAATAAGAAATTTTTCAAGAGAAATGATTATGAACAAAAAGAAAAAAAGATCAATGAAATCCACCTGGAGTGTTTTTGAAGACTCCATCAGCTCATTAAATTCCTTCTCAGTAAAAGAATAATCAAATCTAAAAGTAAACATTTGATTTATAGTAGAAGAAAATGAGTTATAATATTACTACCCATATGATTATGATTCTAGTTCTAGTTGTTCAAATAATAAACTCACATCCTACAGTAATTTGCGGGAACAGAAATATGATTCCTTATTTAAGAAACCTAAATCACTGAAAAATATCCATAAAACTGTTTTAGGATAAAGAGACACTTTGTTAAAACAACATCAAGAGTAAATTGAAAATTTTAACTCATCAAACACAAACTATACAGAAAATGAAACATAAATAAAAACACTGTAAATAGAAGTAGAAACATACAAAAGTGAAGCTCTTATTTAAAAAAAAGATAAAATACACTAAAACAAATACACGGAAAGAATGTCATTAAAAAGAAAATATATGGAGTAGGCAGTAAAGGTGATAAACCTAAACTATATAAGAACAATTTTTCCCAAGTACAAAAGGTAAATTTTGTATCTACTATGGAACAAAAGGTTACATATCTAAAAATTGTTATTTAAGGAAATCAAAAACTAGTGGGATTAAGAAATACATTATGGTAAGAAGTCTATATGATTCTATTGATTACAGAAAAACAAAAATGTATGGATTCCCCGTTCATTTCTAGCTAACACTACTAGACCCAATTGAATAAGGTTACCAAAACAAACCTTTGTTTAAATTCCATTGTAGGAATCAGGTCACATAAGCAAAAAAAACTAAAACATGGTATATGGATAGTGGATCCTCCAGGTATATGAGTGGAAACTCATCAAATTTCAGAACACTAACTCAAAACGATGGTGGTATAATAAAATTTGGTGACAATTCCAAAGGTAATATTATTTGAATTGTAATAGTTACAGATATATAATATGTCTTAATCAATAAATTGACCTATGTAGAAGGATTGAAACACAACCTGATAAGTATAAATCAACTCTCTGATGATGGTGATTTTATTGATTATTCAAATAACTTTTTTTCTGTTTTTAATGATAAATTTCTTAAATTTAGAGCACCCATAACTGATAATGATTACACCCTGGTCTTAAATTTATTTTGTAATCAATAGGTAAATTTCTTAATTATTAAGATAAATGAATCATGGATCTGTAATAAAAGACTTGAACATTACAATATATATTCTTTAAATAAAATTCAAAGATACACTTTGTTTCTGATTTTCCTAGTCTCAAATTTGAAAGTGATAGATTCTGTGATGTGTGTCATCTTGGAAAGCAACACAAATCATCCATTAAATCTATTAAAAAATTTGTGACATCTAAACCTCTAGAACGTATCCATATGGGTTTTTTGACCTCTAAGAATAACAATCCTGTCTTGTCAACTATATGTATATGTTTTAGTCAATTTCCATTCTATATTTACTTGGATTTATTTTCTAAAATATAAAAATGATGTTTTTAATATATTTGAATGTTTTTGCAAAGCTGTTCAAAATGAAAAGGATTCAAAAATAATTTCATTAAGAAGTGATCATGGTGGAGAATTTTAGAATCTAGAATTATATTCCATGTACACAAATATGGGTATTAAACACACCATCTATGCACTAAGAATACCTCTACAAAATGGAATTATTGAAAGAAGAAATATAAATATTAAAGAAATGTCTAGGACTATGCTAAAGGAATACATTATTCCTACCTATTTTATTGTGGAATATATAAGAACAACATATTATATAATGAATAGAGTTTTAATTAGACCAATTTTTCAAAAGACACCCTATGAACATTGGAATAATAGAAAACCTAAACAAAATTAGTTTAATGTTTTTGGATGTAGGGTTTAAACTTTAATCACCAAGGACAATCATGGAAATTTTGATCCAAAATCTAATAAAGGCATTTTCGTAGGATATTCTACTATTTCCAAAGATTATTGAGTTTTCAATAAAAATTCAAGGATTTTTGAAGAATCAGTTCATGTGAAATTTGATGAATCTGATCCCTTTGAGAAAAGGAAAGACTAAATTGATGAATCTGACACTAATGATAACATGTTACTTGAAAAAATGAAATATGATATTGAAAAAGATATAAATGAAATTCAGTCCATTTCAAAATAACATGACATTAAAGAACCTAGTAGTGTACAACCTAGAAAATCTAGAACACTAAAGAATCACCCTTTAGAAACTGTTATAGGAGACATAGACAATGAAATAAAAACCAGATAAAATGTTGGAAATTTTGTTTAATTCTCTACCTTTCTATCCCAATTAGAACCTAAAACATTAGAAGAAGCCTTAGTTGATGAATGTCGGATGATAGCAATTCAATAATAACTAAACCAATTCAAGAGAAATGAAGCTTGGAATTTAGTTAAAAGACCTCAGAACTATCCACTTATAGGAACCAAATGGGTCATTAAAAATAAACAATATGATCAAGGAATAATAACTAGAAATAAAGCAAGACTAGAAGCTAAAGGTTATAATAAGGAAGAAGGTATAGATTATGATGAGACCTTTGCACCTCTAGCTACATTAGAATAATTTATGATCCTTTTAGTCTATGCATATCATATGAAATTTAAATTATTTCATAAGGATATTAAGTCTTCATTTTGAAATGGATACTTTTTCAGGGAAGATTATGTTGAGCAACCTCTTGGTTTTTAAAATTCACAAAAACCAGATGTTGTTTTTAAACTTACTAAATCTCTTTATGGACATAAACAAGCACCATGATCTTGGTATGAAAGATTAAGTTATTTTCTTTTAAAAATTATTTTTCTATTTGGCTGGAACATCCAACATTATTTAAGAAAACAGTCAACTCTAATATTTTATTGGATTAAATTTATGTCGATGATGAAATTTTTGGTTCAAAAAACTAAAAACATTGTCATGAGTATTCAAATTTAATGCCAAAATAATTTGAATTGAGTATGATGGGAGAATTAAATTTCATTTTAGGAAATCAAATTTATCATAAAGATTTTGGAAATTTTTTAAATCAATGAAAATACATTACTAATTTACCAATGAAATTTGGACTTGAAAATAGCAAGGCATATTCAAATCATATGGGTACTAATATAAAACATGATTTGGATGGAACTAGAAAATCCGTTGACAACAAGTTATATAGTGGTATGATTGGTAGTTTATTATATGTTACTGCTAGTAGGTTAGATATATTTTATTCCATATGTCCTTGTGATATATTTCAATATGATACTAAAGAATCGCACTAAAGTGTTGTGAAAATAATTTTTACATATTTAAAAGGAACTATTTTACAATCTCTTCTATATCAAAAAACATCTGATTTAAATATAATTTCTTATTCAGATGTAGACTTTTGAGGTTTTATATTATATAGAAAAAGAACCTTAGGGACTTGTCACTTTTTAGAAAACCCCTTAGTGTCATGGTCTAGTAAAAAACAACACTCAGTTTCCCTATCAATAGCTAAAGCAGAATATGTATATGCTGGTCGTTGATGTGCACAAGTTTTGTGGATGAAAAAAACTCTTATGGATTTTGGACAAAATTTTAATATTACACCTATTTTATGTGATTATACTTGTGCTATAAATATTTCAAAAACCCTATTAATCAATCTATAACTGCGAATGTTGTTTCCAAATATCACTTTCTAAGAGACCATGTTCTTAAAAAGATGGTATTATTAGAATTTCCTAGCACTGAAATTCAATTAGCTGATATTTTTACTAAACCACTTCCCACTGCAAGGTTACATTTTATTAAGGGGGATCTATGATTATTTATTTTTAAATGAAAAATTTAATTTTAAATTATTTATTTTAATTATTATTTTATCTGTTTTTATTATTACTTGTATTTATTAATTTTAAAATTTTGTTAGTTCTTCTTTAAACTTTTAGATGTATTTTTTTACATTTAAATAATGTAATAATTACTATGTGTGTAATTAAATGGGAATCAAGGATGTTAGAAACTTTTTCCAATTCCAAAACCTTTCTTTTTCTCAAAACCCATTGAAACCAAGAGAACTTCTATCGCTCTTCTCTACCCACACCAAAACCATCAAAACCCTAGATTTTTGAACCTTCATAAATTTGTAACAACAATGGCCAAAACCAAAAGGATTGATGAGACATAAACCAACAACACCAAGCGGCATCGCTCGAAAGGATGAATGATTTTTCAAGGAAAAGTTATCGATCTAGAATGGTTGTACCAGATAGATCTGATACAGAGGAAATCCCTAGAATTTCAGAAACTTAAGAAAACCTTCAATGGAGACTATAAAAAGTTTCTATATGAGATAGAACATCATCACTTTTTAAAATCATTTCGTTTCAATCTGGGAGAAGATGAAGATTCTATAATATCTAAGATCGAGGATAATGATTTTTTGATTTCATCTATGGAGACAGCCAAACTTTTTAACTTCCCTCATGAGGTAGTTTTCCATTTTGATTTAATGAATATTGGTGATAATTTCTATAATTATGAGGATATTATGTCTCATTTTTTTCACTAAAAACATAAAAAACAAGTTAGTGAATTATCTAGAGCCTGACCAAAAGATTTTTGATAAATTTGCGCAAACATGTATTGCACCCAGAATTTCAGTGATAGAGAAAATGTTGTACCCTGATATATACATAATGTTTATATTTATGAGTGATATAAAGTTGAATTTTCTGTGATATATGGTGAGATATCTCAATTAATACTGCCAACCAGAAGCGAGGATGAATTTATATCCCCTTGGAAGGTTTATTTCAATGATTTTATTTATGACAGATATGATAAGGGTGGTGGATTCATGAGTGAAATCCCACCATAGAAACATCATTAATATTGGAACACTAAGGAAGATTGGTTTCTTTTGGAGCATAATAAAAGGAAAAAATCATGCATGTTGGATAAAAAGAAGAACAAGAGAGTGCCGATGAGATACCTGCAAAATCAAAGGAGTAGCTAAATCTAGAACCAATGGAGTATCAAACAGGATACAGTTTGAGATATTTGATACACTTGATAATGAGGAAAGTAAATAAGGACGATAGAGGAGAAAGCAAAGAGTAGCTCAAGAAGTTGAGGAACCTATTCATGAAAATTTTAGAACAACTAAACCTCTTCTATGCTACAAATTTATTAAATAATCTGTAGTACAACAAGTTGACCAACCAAACATTTCTCAGATTTAGTTAACACCTCATGTTGAAAAAGAAATTGTGCATCCAACTATTGAACAACATGAAGAAGTTGAAGTTGCTAGATCAGAAAATTTACAGCCTTCTAAGATTGTTCTAGAGGAATTATCCCAAGAGGAACCTATTTTAGAGGATCCAACCTTGGTAGAACTCAATGAAGGGGATGCTCATGATGAGTAATAACCTATGAATATGAATCAACTAGATAACCTTTTTGAAATTTAAACTAAAATTATTGGTGAAGAGTTTTTTGTGGATAAGTCAGGAAATGACTCGAAGGAAAAATCAGTGGAGAAGCCAATACAGAGGAATGATGATGAGAAGTCATATGTTGAATCCCTACATCAAGCACTGAAAAATATAGTGGTAGCTTAGACTTTGAATCAAGTAAAAGGTGCCTCTGATTCTGATAATAGTTATTTGGAGGAGATAATATAAAAATTTAAAACATTTCAAGCAGAAAATGCATCGTTATGAATATAATTAGAAAAGGAACATATGAAATTTAAAATACTGAAATCCAGTTCTATTTCTAAGGAAGAATTCGAAAATTTCAAGAAGGAAATGTTGGTTGAAGTTGAAAATCTCATATCTTAAATGGTGTTGAAGTCAAATTTACTAGAGTTTAAATCTATCATGGAGCAACAATTCGTAGCTGTTAGACATAGTGAAGCCAATACATCAGGTACTTCACCTGATTTGATCAGAAGATTTTAGCCCATTACAACAGCTATGAGTAATATTAATGATAGACTACATGGCCTTCAATGCAATAGTTCCCCTTTATATATGTTTTTGGAAAACCAGAAGTTTCTTATTGAGTAGTTGACATTGAATGAACCTGGAATTAGAGTTTTTCTAAATCAGTTCACTGATAAGTTAACTCGTTTATGGAAAAGGACGTGAGGTTGCATTTGTTTTTGAGAGTCAATTTGATTTAATACATCCATCTGACTCTAGAAGGAAGAGATATCATAGTCCACTTAGGCGATAGACTGATGAAAAGGTTAAGACTATAGATATTAGAGCTCAAGGAAATCATTCATAGGCACTGAAACCGGTTTTTCAAAACCTTTTTTTATCCCAACCTTAATTCTCATTGTCATAACTGTACTTATAATTATATTTCCAATAACAAATACTTGAATCACCAGTTTATGTGTCCTTAATTTTTTTTACTATACTGTCTATTTTATAATGTCAGTAATCCAATTTCAAATATTTGTAACTAGTGTATCATAGAATTTACGTAAGTTTAGTGCTACATTTAAATGTGTTATATTCCTTCTTTTATCTTTCTTTTTGCTATCACAAAAGTGGGAGAAATATATATAAACACAACATATTTTTTAGATACAACTTTATGGATAAACACAAAAATTTATAATTTATAAAGGAGGATATATTATTTTACTTTATAAAGGGGTATAAAATGTAAAAATTAGGAAATGATTTTGTTACAATAAAATATTGTTTTTATCTTTGTAAAATTATAAATTATATGAAATTAATTTTGTAAGATAATTTTATTTGTTATTTCCTGGGTTTTGTGATCCTAAAAAAGGGGGATATTATTGAAATAGTGTTATTTTCAATAATACTCTATCTTTTTATGATTATTTTGATGTTCAGAAATACCCTTATTTATTATTCTAATGATTTTACATTGAGTATATTTCTAGATATTAATATTATTTATTTATTATTGTTTAAATAATTTTTATGTATTTTAATCTGCATGGAATATTAGACAACATGTTCAGAAATCACTTTAGCGTGTTCTGGAAACATTATTCACACTCTACGTGTTTGTAAATCATGTTAGCATGTTCTGGAAACACTGTTCATACCCTACATTGAGGAGCGTAGTGTAAGGATGAAAACTATCACTTAAGGGTTATCAGAAAAGTATGGTTAAAAAACCATACATTATCAGAAAACTATGAAATAAGAATCTTACGTTTGAAAGGAATCTTACATTTGAAATTTCATAAAAGTATGGAAGAAGAATGCTACGTTAGTATGGAATGTTATGTTTGATTCTCAAATGAATCATTTAACAACCTTACATTTTTGAACAACCTTACATTTTATAAAAAACTATGGATGATGTTCATTACGTTTAGAATCTGATAAAATTATATATTATATATTGTATGTTTGAAAGTAGAATAGAAAAGTTTGGATGGTAAACCTTACATTTGAGATCAACCTTACATTTTTTATCAATCATACGCTGTGAACCTTATGTTCAGAGAATGTATGCTATGCATTTCAACCCTGTGTTTGATGTTGGAGATTCAAACATAGCTTTGTTGAGTAATGGTCTTTATGTGGATTATCAGGATGATTTAAAGCTAGATTAAAAGCCTGAATCCAAAGTGCACCTTTGACTAATTCAATGCCATTAATTTATTATACAAGGAATCAATTTAAGAGGATATTTTCATGGTGAATTTTAAGGGGAGTTACGACAGCTCTTCTATTCATATATTTGAATATCACGATTAAAAAGGAGAATTTTGTGGATCTAAATATAAATTTTAATCTATTGTCTTTATTATATATATCTGTGATATTTTAAATTCTATATAGATCATTGTTAAATGGATTAGAATAATAGATTCTTGTGTTTTTAACTACAATAGTTATAGAGTCATTTGAGATTTCCAGATCTGCTGCTACCATGATATATCAAACTGTGTTTTCTAAAGAAGAAGAAGAAACACGATTCAGGATTTACTAATTATAAATCAAATATATTTTGTGAGTTGATTGTTTTTAATTGTTTCAAATTATATTACAAGATCTATTACGACCAGATTGACTAATAACTCATTCACCTTAAGATCATTCTTTTTGAAGACTACGATCCGTCGACTGTCAATTGCATGTTGTTGCAATTGTGATGAACAACTGGAAATCATTTCAAAGAACAAATACTCTAATACTTTGAGAGACCTGCTTCTTGTATTATGTTGTCTGTTAGGTTCTATATATTAACCAGAAGGCATTGTTTGGCCTTAAAGTTGTAAAGGTGTCAACTGATTGTACTTATTTGTGGAACATTCTATTGAAAAGAGGCCCAAATAGTGAAAATCACCATGATTGTGGAGTATATCATTGGTGGAGTGGACTAGGTTCCTTCTATTCCCCGAAACTCTATACATCATGCATCCTTTGATATTTATTTTTATCTAAATAATTATTCTGATAAAGTTAAAAGGACATTTCATGATCTCATGAAAAAATTGTAATACACACAATCCACCCCCTATTGTGTATATTTGGTATAACCCAATCCAACATCATTTTTTAGAATAAAGATGGATCTATGAGATAATTAATTGAATATGGGGTGATCAATGCTATTACGATAAAGAACAAGTATATGTTGCCTCACATTGGTGATTTATTTGATCAACATCATAGAGATCAGTAACTTTTGAAAACTAAACATCGACTTGGATATGAACAATTGCGTATGAATAAATTAGATATTTCAAAGGCATCAATTCGAACCAAGTATAGTCATTATGAGTTTAGAGTAATTCCATTGGAACAGACTAATGCACCCACTTTTTTATTAATCTAATGAATATATTGTTCAAGGAATATCTTGATGGTTTTTATGTGATATTTATTGATGATATCTTGATAAACTATAAAATATATAAAGACCATGAGAAGTGATTGTGGATTGTTTTGGAGACTCTTAGAATAAAAGTGTTATACGTGATGCAAAGTAAATTTGAATTGTGGATTCAAACAGTTTTTTTCTTGATAATATTGTCTCCAAGGATAGAATATCAGACAATCATTTGATGAAAAAGGTAATTTAATAATGGCCTACACCAATGAACACAATCAAAATACACAGATTTATTTGTTTAGAAAGTTACTATTAGTGTTTTAATCAGAAAATATCCCAACTAGCTAACTCGTTATCTATGCTTACTTATAAAAGGGTGATGTTTGTATGGAAAAAACAATGTGAATAATTTCTTGAATAATTGAAGAGGATATTAGTGAATTCTCTAATATTGAATATTCCATCAAGAAATAGTGCATTAGAGTTTTATAGTGATTCATCTAATAAAGGACTTGGTTGTGTCCTTATTAAGAATAAAATAGTAATTTCTTTTGCATCACGGTAGTTAAAAACTAATGAATAAAAATATACAACTCTTGATATTGAGTTATAAGCTGTAATATTTTTTATGAAGATATAGAGACACAACCTCTATGGAGAAATATTTTAGTAATATATATATCATAAGATTTTTAAATATATCTTCTCATAGAAATAACAAAACAAGAGGAAAAGATGATGTCTTGAGCTACTCAAGGATAATAATTTTTCAATACACTACCTCATAGGGAAGTAGAATGAGGTATAAGATACATTGAGTAGGATGGATCATGGATTTCTTAACAAATTGGGGATGGAAAAGGATCGGATGTATATTGATATAGTAATGATGGATATGTGTATTATCAGGGATGGTAAAAAATCATTACTTTTTCAAATAGTTTCCCAACCATCATTATTTTAAAGGATTAAAAGTTCTTAATATGTTGATGAGAATATTCAAAAAAAAATAAGGATTTGAAGGATAATAATTTGAATGAATCATGTATGTAGATGGTATTCTGAAATTTAGGATGATTACATGTGTTTACTCTATACATGAGCTGAAAACGGAGTTATTTGCTGATTATCATTGCTCAAATTTCTCTACACACCCTGGTAGAACTAATATGTCCAGATATTTGATGGAATATTTTGGGTGGGATAATAGAAAATGGGAAATTTCTGATTATGTATCAAGATTTTTAGTTTTTCAATAGGTGACGGATGAATGAAAACATCCTAGAGGATTCATGCAACCTAAACCTATTCTTAAATGGAAATGGGATTACATTACTACAGATTCTGTCATTGGATTACCAAAAAATCCATGAATTATGCAATATGGGAAATTATTGATTGACTTACTAAATTTACTCATTTCATTAGTATAGGCAGGGTCACTTGAATTCCTTTTACGAATCTATATTAATGAATTGTTAATACTTCATGGAGCATCACATTCAATTGTTTCATATTGTTATCCAAAATTTATAATGAAATTATTGGAAAAAAGTAGAATACTTTGGATACTGATCTTTATTTAAGTAATGCTTATCACCCTCAAAATGAAAGACAGTCTGAAATGACCATTCAAACTTTAGATCAAATGATGAGATCATGTTCACTTGACATTCAAAGAATGTGGGATCAGTATTTAAATTTTTAATAGTTTTCCTACAATAATAGTATCCATTTAGGTATTCAAATGGAACCATGCGATGCATTGTATGGAAAGTGAGGTCATACACTAATTTGTTGGGATGATATTGGTAAACGAAATCTTGTTGGCCATAAATTTTGGTGGAAATAACATAAAAGGTAAATACTATTGAAACACATATCAAATCAGCTCATATTTGGAAAAATAATTATTCCAATAATCAAAAGAATTATTTGGGCTTTCAAGCAGGACATCATGTTTTCATGAAGGTATCTCCATTAAGGGGTGTTATATTATTTTAAAATAATGGAAAACTAAGCCCCAAATACATTAGTACTTATGAAATCCTAGAAATAATTAGAGATGTGGATTATCATTTGAAAATTCACCAAGCCTTTGAAAATTTCCTGATATAGTCCACATATCTTTTTTAATGAAGTACATGCCAGACCCAACACATGTTCTCACTTCTGGTGAAATAGCATTAAAACCTCATTTATCTTACTATAATGATCCTATCTTGGTTATGGAAACTTGAGAACATGTGTTGAGGATTAAGAAAACTCGGATACTAAAGGTAATTTGGAAGAATCATAACATTGAAGATGTTTTGTTAGAACAATATGAAGTTATAATGATGAAGTGGCCAAATATTTTAATGAGGTGACATTCTTTAAATTTTTAGCGTTAGATTTTTTTAGGAGGGGTGAATGAAAAGAACGAAAGTTCTATCAATGATAATTTCATTTTATAATAATTTTATATAGTTTAAATAAAATAAAATAACCTAGATAACACAATTAAAACTTTATAAAGGATGAATTAATGAAATAAGAAGTATTTCTAGAAGTTAAAGAACCTATATCAATGAAATAGTAACTTGTTGTTTGGAATAGTAATGTGGAACATCAGAATAGTGAACAGGAAAATAGAATAGTAACCTCTCCTATGAAATTATAAATACTATTTTGGTATCATATATATAAAAATATGATATATCTATATCTTGGGATATGTAAATAAATATTTTAAAAATGATAAATTAACAGTTCGTATTTTTGTATGTTATAAATATTTACTTATAAATTTATAATTAATATATTGACTTAAAATAAATTTTATTTTCACTATATATATTCATAAATTAACATTTTGTAGTCTTATTATTATAGGATAATTTTATGAATCCTTAATTAATTTTTCAATGTGTTATAAAATCAGTTATAATTTTAAAATTAGTATTTTCCAAGGAAATGGTGAATTTATTTTAAAAAGTAATTTTTTAATATATTAAAATTTATTTTTTTTAGTGGATTTATTTTTTAATTCTACCCTTTGAAAAAAATTGTTTGGTTGAATTATTGAGATTTTTCTAAGGTGGTTAGATTTTTGGGGAAGGGTGAAATACGGTAATTTACTATATATAACAAAATTATAAATTATTGAGTCATATATGAGGTATGGATGATATAAGACAATTATACAAAACACTCATTATACTTTAACTATATTTATTCATTGGAATAAAAACTATTCTTAGTCATGATACAAAATAATATACTTATGAAAAAACTAAACAAAAAACCCCCTCTCATCCACTAAAAATATCACCCCTCAGTACCTCTTCTCCTCAAACATATTATGTGATGATGATTGTAAAATTTATTCACATTCCCCTTCCTAAGATTCTTCCCCATTTACTGGAGGTTATAGTCACATCAAAATACAAAAAACAATTTCCATAAGGAGTATCTTAAGGAGAATAATTCAAGATGTAAAATCCCATTTCACTTTGTTAATTTTCATTTCACATTCATTTAATTTCTTATAATATAATCACCTACTCTATCCAAACATGCATGATATACCCATTATCTTATACATAGTGATATTTTATCATGTAAATGGAAAATCAACCATAATGTCTTATCTCCTCTTCCTTTTATTACAAAAATGAAAACATCATTCATGTGGTACTGATTTACCGTATTCATTAATGTTGATTTTTTGTTTTTCAATTTTTTCTTTCATGTATGGTAATAAATCCATTATTATGGAAAAAGTCTATAATATATGTATTAAAAATTATTTAATGTCCTTTAACTAGTGTTTATTCCGGATATTAATCGATAATAGTAAACTAGTTTGTGCTGAACGAAGCCCTCTAAAAATAATCTAGCTGACCATCACTAACATCTTATCTAATGATTCATTGTCACCCAATATAAAAAAACACTTATATAACTAGTTGATATTGTATATTTTCATTAATAAAAAATATTATAAATTCTGTATAACTATCTACGATTTACATGTTCTATCGTACATGTATAAAAGTGAACCCATCAAGAAAACCAAGGAAACGAAGACTACAGAATGACATAATTCAATCTTATAACTCAGAATAATATAATAAATTAACATAAAAAATTATAATAAACCAAATTTAGGGTGAATAGTTTCATAATTAATTTATTACGGAATATAATTTTATATTGCATTATATTAAGTGCATGTTTAGAAAAAAATTTGATGTAAGGTACGAGATTCTACCAAAACCTCCACTTGGCTTTCTTGTTATTCTTTCTCTCTCATAACCCGAATGTAATTACTAATTCATCTTATTTACTCCTAATAAATAATATTTGAATATAATACTGATATGTAACTAGTGTAATTATTATTTATTTAATGGGGAGTTACATGTTTTATAAGGATCCTTTCTCCATTATTCTTAATAATTAGGCGTGATTAGAAAGAACTTTCTGGTTTCATAAGAATTTTCGAGAGAACTCTATAACCTGTTTTAATCGATATTTTTTTTATAAAATCACTTTTTTCACCATAAAAAACTATCTTTTTTAATTTGTGTTTTTATACATAAATTATTCCTTTGTGTGTTTTAGATACTCTTTAGAATTTTCCCTTAAACTACACTTAAGAGGATTATTTCTAAAGATATTTAAATGATATTTTTACATGTTTTCACTTCAGATGAAAATAATTTATGCATAAAATATAATTCCATTGTTTTTTATTTTATTTTCTTGTATATACATGTTATAATTTGATTATATGAAAAATAAATATGATTTCCTAAAAAAAGTGTTTTTCATAGGTAAATACTGTATTTCACTTAAGAATTTTCCTATGATTTTGTTAGAGTATTTTCATCTATTTCAACAAACTCTATTGAATATTATTAATAATTGTGATTGATATTTTTTTATATCACCCACCATGTTTTATTAAATGATTTACGATTAGTTTGACTGTGGACGTGCAATCTTGATGTCATTCACCATATTACATAGAATGGTTAGTGATTATGTTTATTGATTGGGGAATATTATTTTCATTTCATTTTTATATGTTGTTTATATTTTTTAACATTCATATAATGAATTCATTAGACTTAGTAAATGATGGGGGGTCCGGATATAGCCCCTCTTTGCATCGGTAGGTCTAATGAGACAAACTAACTATGTTTTTACCAATTTATATATGGTTCCATGGTCGAATCCTTGAAGTTATATTTATGATGTTCATCATTATGAATTCCCTCATTATAAAATTAGTAACTAATAATCCATGAGGTTATTCTACTAGTATAAAATCCACGGTTAAGTTTCCTTTTCATGTGATTTTGTATGGAATTATTTAATCATATTTTATTGCATCCATATTATTCATAGGATTGTGTTTTACTAGAATTTGTTTATAGTAATTTACCATGTATTATAATTTATGTTTATTTATGATAGATTATGATATATTTATTAAAAAAAATTAGCATCTAAGCTCACCATTTATTTTGTTTTATTTTCCCCCATGATGTGAAGATGTAAATTTTGAAAGACTTGCAGGGATAATCAAGAATTTTGTGGGTGTTTATAGAGGATTTTTTATGTTATTTTTAATTTTGAGATGTAATGTAAGGTTCAAATTTGTAATCTAGCTTCCATAACATCTAAACGGATTAGTTCTTTTTGAATCATCTATTTTATCTGTGTTAATGTAATAATATTAGTAACCAACTCTTGGCTACTTGGGTCAGGGAATTTACAACATCCACCTTATTTTAGTGGGTCTTTTGATCCACTGGTTGCTGAACAAAAGATCAATAACATGGAAAAGATATTTTTCATCCCTCAATGTTTGGAACCTGAAAATTTTATTTTATCTAATTATTCTTTAGAAGGAAAAACAGAAAAGAGTTTTACATTGATCAAGAATTTGGGGAAGCAAGATGAAATCTATTCCAAGGATTGGGATGAGTTCAAGAACGTAATCATTAATAAGTATGCTTCTCATGATCTTTATACAAATATGGAGAAATAGTTCCTTGAGTTAAAGAAAACAAATGATGAGTCTGATGGTACTTATGAGGCTAATTTCACTAAGCATGCATGGTACACTTCTGCTTTTACCATCAAGCCTAAAAGTAAGGTTGATATATTCTTTAGAGTCTTAAAACCAAGTCATCAAAGTGAACTAGAAATAAGAGACGTCAATAGTTATGAAGAGATTGTGAATTGTGATATCAAGGTGGAAATGGAGCTTGGAGATACATATCAACCTCTTGGTTTTGACCAGAAATGATCAGTGGAGATAAAATAAGAAATCGAAAAACTATTTAGAAAATATGATAAGATCTCTTTTATGCACAAAGTGTTGAATAAAACATAGATTAAATTGTCTTATGGGGGATGGTAGATGTTTTAAGTATAGGAAAGAATGTCATTGGTCAAATTACTATTGAAGAAATGGGAAAATTTTATCTAAATATTTGAATAGAGATAATGCTACACATAATGAACCCCCCACACCATCATGCTTGAAGTGTAGGGAAAATGAGAATTATGAAAATCTGTGCACAAATATAATGTATAAAAATGATGTTCGACATAAAAAAACTCTTAAACAAATATATAAAGGGAGATTTCATGCGACAACTTTTTGTGATGTGAAGTATAACAATGATGTGGTGAAATGATTAAATATTTATGTACTGGAATTCAAGAAGAATGTTATAGATATACTTTTATAGTTTTATAGAATAATGAAATATTTTTGATTTGGTCCACTTTAGTTGTTTATAAGGATTTGAAGGAAAATATTGAATGGTATTAGTAACCATGATAAGTAAATGAGGCGGTAAGTTTATATTTTTGGAGATCATATGCTTATGGGATGGATAACCCTTAATATGTGTACGGTGTTTGGAAAATAATGGGATATGGAGACGTTTGTTTTCATGATAAGACAAATGAGATTCTATTTATGACCTTATAACTATTTATTAATATGATGACATGGTTTTTAAAATATATTTTTTATATATTTATGGTATGAGGAAAGATTTAATTTTTGAATGAATTCATATTTTCAATACTATTTTATGGTAATTGATGATATTATCATGTTTCAAGAGAGAACATAATAATGGTATTCAAATTTTTGGTTTTTTATAATTTAGAGATACATAATGTTGTATAATGATCCATTAGTTACATATTTCTATTAATTGAGCATTGAAGAATATTTATTACATAACATAACATGACCATGCTTGGACTTTATAGGTTTAGTGTCTTTTGAAACTGGGAAACATAAACAACTACTTTACAAAACAACCACATTTTCTCTTGATTATTTCGTCAAAACTAGACTCCATTTTACATATCATACTTAATACCGTTTTCATGACCTAGGTAAAAGAAACTAATGAAAGGGTGAGATCAAATTATCAATAAAAGTAAACATGGGTAATTTAATTCAATCATTATCATAAGAACATAATATTTTAAAATCGTATCCTTCATATAAAAGATCTCAATATAATGTCATGGGATTAATCATAAAACTGCTTTTTAATCCCAATAATCATGAAATAAGACATGAAATTTCGTGTAATACACACATAATCATAAAAAATCATTTCATATTAATCAAGGATAATTTCTAAGACCATCATAGCAGACAAAGTATATTACTGAACCAAGTTCATTCATCGTTCCTTCAGTATATTACTAAACCAGATTTATTTGTCATTCCATTCATGTATATCTCATGAGATATAATTTTTTACCCAATGAATTGGAGGGAAATATAGGTCCAACCCATTTAATAATGAAACCATTCTTACATGTTCCAAAAACACATAAAAACAATTACCAAAGCATAGACCACGAAAAAATGGGTTTCTCAAACTTCAATCCATCTAAATTGATATCAAACAAATGGATTTACTAAATAATAATCCATAATAAACAAAATAAAATCATAGTAATAATAAGGATAGATATATAATCCTATTTAAAGAGTGTCATATTAGATGGAAAATAATTTTGAAAAAAAACATGAAATTAATTCCCGAGGAAAACATCATTTCTTCTTCAAAAACATTTTCCTTCAATAAAATACCACACAACTTTAGAAGAAATCATTTTCTATGAATATAACCTGGTATTATTATAGGGAAAGCCTCATGTAAATAAGGGATTATAAAAGAATAAAAATCCAATCATGCGTAGAAGTTAAAGAAAATTCTTATTGTACTTTTTCAAGAAAATTAAAAAATTATCTCATAGTAAAAACGACAAAAGATTCAACTTATACCATTTAGTAAAATTTTAGAAATGGGTAAAAATGAATTTTACAAATTTTATAAGGATATAAATAATTTTTTGAAATAAATATTTTGCAAATATGGAAGTGGATGATAAATATACCCCATAAAATACTTACTAAAACACTAACATGGATAAAAATGATATTTTCAAAGTTATCCCTTCACATAGGTTTGATATGCTTCGTATGTATCTAAACCTCCTCTTCCTCAACCTGTTTCCACTAAATATATTTTTAGAGCACTAGATTTGGTCTTTGAAGATGAACAGAACCTTTAGAATTAAAATAGTGATGTTGAGAAGGAAAAAGGGTAGGATGTGGCCAAGCTTGAAGGCTTAAAATGAAGTGAAGAGGTGAGGGAGGAGGTTCCCTTTAATAATTTAGGTGAGGGGAACTTTTGGAAACTCCATAATTAATAATTTATAACAAAATCAAACCCTACACAAAAATATAAAAATTTTACCAATTCCAAGATTATATGAGATAGGCTTCTAATCTAATCAACTACTAAATCTTGGATAACTTATTTTGTCAGTTTAAACAATATCTTTTTAATTGAATCTTAGTTATTCTATTTAATTTTAATTGTGTTAATAATGTTCTTAATATTTAATGTTTTCAAAAATTTGCTTATATGGTGTTAATTGACCATAAATAGATATTTAATGAAATTTTAGACCATAAAATTTTCACATTGTAATTTTAAAAAAATTATGATATTTAAATAATTTAATAAAATTTTATTTTTATAAAATATAAATAGTGTCAATTTTGGAACTATTCATTTATTTGACTTTAAATAATATCCAAAGAAAATATAAATTCAAACAAAAATATTTAATACACTCCTAAAATTTCATAGTCACCTAGAAATTTTATAGAGCACATTAACTAGTCCTTATGGTATTTATTTTAATATTTTTAAAACCATTTATTTGATATTTCTCTTAATAATATAATTTTTATATCACTATTGCACCATCATTAAGGAAATTTTTTAATATCTAAAAATTATATATTTTATATGATGTAATTAATTCATTTACCTTTCCAGATACTGTCTATTGTAGATATTAAATCATAGTTATCCATATATTAAAATTAATATAATAATATAAAATGAGATTTTGATATTTGGTCACATTAATTAGTTTTTATTACATACATGTCATATTCATAGATAAGTTTCCATTATGTGATTAAATTTAGGACAATAAACGTTAAGTGTTGAATTCAGTCATCCAATATGTTTTTTTACAGTGGTTAAAGTACTTTTACAATATTATTTTTACCCTCAATTACCCAATTTACCATTAACTATGGTAATAAAAATAATTACCAAATTTACTATTCATAATGCCAAAAAATGAAAGTATCATATTAACATAATTTGGACCTACTGATTCCAAATATGGAATCCTTTTTTCATTATTCGAAACACATAAGTTGAATTAATTTATTTAAAATTAATATCATTGTTGAAATTAGGAAATGGTTTTTAAATGTTAAAACATTGCAAAAGATTGAAATGTTTTTACCTATGAATTCAACTTTAGATTAATTATAATGGAATACATTACATTTAATGATAAAAATAACTTTTATCTATAATTTAAATCAATTAAATATTATAATTTGTCCATATAAATTATGTTTATGAAAAAACATATTTTTAATTAAAATTTAGCATATTTTTCCTATTCATCATAACATGAAAGTTATCAGAAAAATAAAAATAATAATATAATGTAAATTTTTATATCCCGCATAAAAATAACATGTTTATATTTTTATATAAAAATTCTTAATATGTAAAATTTTTAATTTAGAAGGGGTTCTCCATTCAAAGGAGTAAAATTAAGCTTTTTTAAAAAATGTTTTTATACATTAAATAAGGTTTTATTCATACCCTATGAATAAAATATCATTTAGATGAATATCAAAAATATTGTATTTCCTTAGAAAATTTAATTTACTCAAAAAAAATATTTGATTTATATTTTTTATTAATATTTTTTTCCAAAGAATTCACAATGAATTTTCATAAAATAGTTATAATTATTATTGTTATCATAATTGCTTGGCTATAACGGTTATTTTATAATAAGGGGATCTCGGGGTTCATTTAAACTCATGATTGTGTTCAATGTAATATAATAAATAATTAAATTTTTTAAAAGATTATATTTCATAAAAAACATCCAGGTGTTATATTCTACCCCCATTAATCTGAATTTTTCCATCAAAATTCATCACATGAAAAAAACCGATGAGGATACCTCTCCCCCATCATATAATCAAGTTATTATATAGCTTATTAAAATATATGGTTCCTCCATAAAACATTTACTAATATTTGGTTTACGTTCATATAACTTTTTTCACCATGATCCAGAATCCCTATCAGTTTATCTTTATAAGAAAAATCTTTTTTCAACGGTAAGACTTCTAAGCCTAGTACATGTGAAGGATCGGGTATGTACTATAACGACCCATACATTACATACATTGTTAATACGTCAAAATTGAAGCATACTTATTACAACATATAACAAAACCACGAAAGGACAGTATAGGTATAGTGTCTTTAGAAACTGGGAAACATAAACAACTGGTTCATAAAGCATATACATTGTCTCCCATTTATTTCATCATATCTAGAGTCCCTTTTGGAATATCCTACTTAATAACCTTCTTCCTGACCTGGGGGAAAGAAAACATACAAAAGGGTGAGCTCAAATGCTCAGTGAGGGTAAACAAAACAAAAATAAATCACATCATATTCATAAGAACATAACATTTTGGAAATCTTATCCTGCAAAAGAAATCATAATTTCATAACATGGGATAAATCATGGTAGTGAAATGTAATCACAATAATCATAACTTAAAACATGAAGCTTTGTGGCATACACACATAATCATAGAGAATCATTTATTATTAGTCAAGACTCATTTCTAAGACTATCTTAGTGGACAAAGTCCATTTCTGAACCGAGTTCACTCCTCGTTTCAGTCACGTTTCACTGAACTGGTTTAACCTACCGTTCCAGCCTTGCCTATCTCATGAGATATAAAATCTTTACCTAATGCATTGGAGGGAGATATAGGTCCCACCCGTCTCATAATGATACCATTCATATGTGTGCCACAAAATCATAAATCATACATCATTGCATAACCCATGTAATAAAAATGGGATTCTTAAACAATATGACATCTAAAAACAATTTGTATAAGATAAATGAATTCATAAAAATAATTCCATGACAACATAATCAAATCAATGTAATAATAGGAATAGAAATAGAACCCTATATTATCTTAGATGGAAAATAATTTTGATAAAACACTTGAACTCCAATCTTGAGGAAAATATCCTTTCTACTTCAAAAAAATTTCCTTTCTTAACATGTCATACAATTTTAAACTAAATGAAGTTTATTAAAAATAAACTTGAAAACTTGTAAAGGAATCTTCTTGGAAATAATGTTTTAAAAATCCATTCATTTCGTATAAGTTAACAAAACATTCTTCTCGTACTTTTTTCGGAAAAGTCAAAAAGTACCTCGTACGAAAAACAACAAAATATTTCTTTCATATCCTTTACTAAAAACTCAACGAATGGTAAAATTGGATTTAAACAATTTTAGGAGGATGGAAATAATATTTCATATTTAGGAAACATGGATGTGGATGATAAAATACACCCCAGTAAATACCAAAGTATAAACAATCTCAGGTAAAAATGAGATTGTGATATTTTCCTTAACTTAGGTCCAATTTGCTTCGTAAGTGTCTGAACCTCCTGTATAATGATTTAAATAATGTTATTTACTTATTCCAGAATCATAATTATTTTTATGATATCATATATGGTCATATTCTTAGCTTCTTATTAGTAATATTTCATTATTACTTGTTATTCGGGTGTTTATTAATTTTTTGTTCTTATGCGTGTTTTGTCGAATAAATTCTTATTTTTCTTTTTAGGTTATAGATAACTAATTTCCAGAATGGTATTAGTGTAATATATATCATATTCATTCATTAAATTCATTTATATAATCATTATGAAATGAAGATCATGTAGAACAAGTCGCATCACATCGTGGAGACGGTATTCCGTACGTACGCACGAGCGATGATATCGTTCCCATGATTGTGGAATTGTATTGGAGTGTATGTATACTATTTCAGAATCAATATCAATTTAAAATAATCATATATATTCATTCTTTACACCATTATACCCATCCAAGTAAGGTGGTGGTGGAAAATAGATTACACCACGGCGTGGAGACGGTATTCCGTACGTACGCACGCGCGGCGATTTCATTTTCCGTAGGATGGATAGATGGTGAAATAGGGTTGTTTCATAATTATAATAACATATCAGTATATTAGTGATACTTATGTTATTACTTCATAATGAAATAACTAATGAAGAAGATGTGGAAGAAGAAATAAAGATGAAATAATCGGTAACGGGCATTACCTCTTCTTTGAAGCGCTTCTTTGAGACCTTCTTTTAGGGATCTAAAATTGGTCTTTTAAGAAGACCAGGACCTATAGGATGTCTCTAGGGAAGTGGACAGAAGAAATTTCTAGTGTTTGGCCGAGCTTGAAGGCTCAAAGTGGTGTGAGGAAGAGAGGGAGGAGTTGCCCTTTTATAAGGGAGGAGAGGGGCTCCTTTCGAATAACTAAACATATTATTTTATTATAAATCCAAATTCGGTTTTAAATTTCTCCAAATTGATTTATTTAGAAGATAAGGTGGGTATGGGTCGAAATAATCTCATCAAATAGAATTTAGACAAGTTTAGGTTCCTATTTTAACCTTATCATTTAGATTTAACATTAAGTTAAATAATTTTACTTTTACCGTGTCTTCTTGTGTTCTTACACTATAAGGTTAATAAACATACTATAACAAGCCAAAAGAAACCCAAGTTGTTTATAATTAATATATATAACATTATCTATGTCATTTGGCCGAACCTTAGATTTTTAGGATTAAAATAACAATTAATAATATAATATTTGTTTTAAAAACTATTTTATGTCAATTTTGACACTATTTAGTAATTGATTTTTGTGAAAATAATAAAAGAATGATTAGTTCGAAAAATTTTAATTAAATCACTAATAACATGTCATATTAACATATAAAATTATTGTAATTCATAAAAAGTCTCAAATTACATTTATTGGGGTATTTATAACATCAATTATGTCAATATTTCATTAATAAGATAATTACTTCATCATCATTGTGTCATAAATAAATTAAATTATATAATGTCTAAAAATTAAAAATAAAATCCCATTATGTATGAAATGTTTTTATCTTTCTAATGAATATTTATAGTCGAATTTATCTTATGTATAACCCCATATTAAAAATTAGTTACTTATTAAACTTTGATTTTAATTATTTTAACCCTTCTTTAAATAAATTAATAATAAATGTCATAATCTAATCCAAGTGGGCCTAAATGGTCATATTTTATTCCTAAGGTTGTTTTTGGTATAATTACACTTATCCAATAGAATTAGTACATGTGTTAGGGTAATACAAATAACACTTTTACCCTTAATTACCCTATTTACTTTTAACCGTGGTAAAAAAAAGTAAAAAGATACTATTCACCAAAAATTATTTTTATCTCATTAAACCACATTTTAGTCCTTGATATTAACCCTGTCTCTCGGATTTTCGAAATATCACTCACAGAAGTGGTAAAATTATGTTTTATGAAAAATTCAGTTTTTTTAACTACCACTTAGTGGTTTCACTATTCATCAAAAATTGATAGTTTTCAGAAAAATACCAAAATTTCACCCTAGGCTAATTTCGATATTCAAAATCCAAAAATGAAGTCCATTTTGAAAAATAAAAATTAAAAAATTTCAAAAAGTGGATATTACTATTCATAACGGCTAGTTTTAATAATATTTTAATAGCATATCGTTGTTTAGTGAAACTCGGTATTGCGTACGACGCAAGCTATTGAGGAAGGTCGCGGTTGAGTTTAAAGCAATCCAAGCTAGTGTTGTGTGTAGTGAAATATTCCTTTGATAAAAAGAAAATATTTCTCATAAATGTCATGGGCGTTACATTCTACCCCCCTTAAATCGAATTTCTCCCTCGAAATTAATCACTTTGTAACAAAAAGATGAGGATACATCTCTCTCATCATATCCTCAAGTTCCCATGTAGCTTCTTCTAATTGGTGGTTCCTCCATAAAACTTTCACCAATCGAGTGGTCTTGTTTCGTAGGAATTTTTCGCTACGATCCAGAATCTCTATCAGTTGTCCTTCATAAGAAAGATCTTACTCCAGCGGTACAACTTCTGAGCTGAGTACATGTGAAGGATCAGGTATGTACTTTCTCAGGAGAGATACATGGAACACATCGTGAACTTGAGAGAGATTTGGTGGAAGAACCAATCGGTAAGCTACCTTTCCAACACGATCCAGTATTTTGAAAGGACCGATATATCTAGGGCTCAACTTCCCCATCTTTCCAAATCTCATGACCCTCTTCCAGGGAGATATTCATAAGAACACTTTATCACCCACTTCAAAATCTAGGTCTTTTCTTTGGTTATCTGCATAACTTTTCTGTCGACTCTGAGCTACTCTTATGTGTTGTTGAATAGATCAGACCTTTTCTGCCATTTCATCAATGAGATCAGGTCCTAATAGCTTTCTTTCCCCAACTTCATCCCAGCAAGTTGGAGTCCTGCATTTCTTTCCATAGAGAGCTTCATAAGGAGCCATCTGAATACTGTAGTGAAAGCTATTATTATAAGAAAATTCCATCAAAGGTAGGTGTTGATCCCAACCACCTTTGAAATCTATAGAGAAAGCTCTCAACATATCTTCTAGAGTTTGAATTGTCCTCTCAGACTGACCGTCTGTCTGAGGATGATAAGTAGTGTTGAAACTCAACTCTGTATCCAGAGTATGCTGAAGACTTCTCCAGAACTTTGAGGTAAACCTCGGATCCCGACCAGATAAAATAGAAAGTGGTACTCCATGCAATCTTACCACTTCCTTTACATATATCCTGGCAAGCTGATCCAGAGAGAAATCCTCTCTAATAGCGATGAAGTGTGCCGACTTTATAAGACGATAAACTATGACCCAGATATATTTATTGTCGTTGGATGTTTTAGGATGTCCTGTGACAAGGTCCATAGTGATGTTTTCCCATTTCCATTCGGGTATGGGTAATGGTTGTAACATCCCCTTAGACTTCTGTCTCTCAGCTTTAACTTGCTGACAAACCAAGCATCGAGAGACATATTTAGCAACATCTATTTTCATGACATCCCACAAAAAGTACTCTTTCAGGTCCCTATACATCTTCGTGCTTCCAAGATGAATAGAGAATGAAGAACTATGAGCCTCATCCAATAGCTCCTTATTTAATTATCGGATGGGAGGAACACAAACCCGATTCCTGAACTTTATTATCTCATCACACTCATGGTTGAATTCAGGAACATTTCTCACCTTCTTTTGTAACTCTACATCTTCTTTCTGCGCCTCTTTAATCTTCACATGTATAGATGGTTGAACATTCATTTGAGAAAGATACGATTTCCCCCTTCCATTATAATTCCAAGATCCATCCTTTTTAAATCCATAAATATTGGATCTTTTTTGATCCTCATCATGGATAAACTGGCATGGTCTTGTCGACTTAATGCATCTGCTACCTTGTTTGCTTTCCCAGGGTGGTAATGAATTGAGCAGTCGTAATCCTTAATCAGCTCTAACCATCTTCTTTGGCGCATATTCAGCTCCTTTTGTGTGAAAATATACATTAAACGTTTATGATCAGTATAAATATCACACCTTTATCCATAAAGATAATGCCACCAAATCTTTAATGCAAAGATTACCACAGCTAACTCCAAATCATGAGTTGGGTAATTTTGCTCATGGATTTTCAACTATTGTGAGGCATAAGATATCACCATATCATTTTGCTTAAGAACACACCCCAATCCTTTCTTGGATGCATCACCATAGATCACAAACCTTTCTCCACTACAAGGCAATGTGAGCATAGGTGCACTGGATAACCTTATTTTCAACTCCTTGAGATTCTCTTCACATTCCTCCGTCCAAACAAACTTTACTCCTTTTCGAGTCAACCTGGTGAGTGGATTAGATAATTGTGAAAAATCCTTCACAAAACATCGATAATATCCAGCCAAACCATGAAAACTTCATATCTCAGTTACTGTTGTTGGTCTCGACCATCTTTCGATAACCTCTGTTTTTGCTGGATCCACAGATATCCCCTCTTTTGAGATTATGTGACCCAAAAATGAAACTTTTTGAAGCCAAAATTCACACTTGGTAAATTTGGCATAAAGCATCTCCTTTCTCATGGTCTTCAATATAATTATCAAGTGATCTCCATGTTCTTCCTTTCTCTTTGAATAGACAATAATATCGTCTATAAAGACTACCACAAGTTGATCTAGATAGTCTCTAAAGAATCTATTCATCTGATCCATGAAGATAGCAGGGGAATTAGTAAGACCAAATGGCATCACTATAAATTCATAGTGTCCATACCTTGTACGGAAATCCGTATTTGGTATATCCTCCCTTTTGACCCTTAATTAATGATACCCTGATCAAAGATCAATCTTGGAAAAGTATTGAGCTCCACGTAGTTGGTCAAATAAGTCATCAATGCATGGGAGAGGATATTTTTTCTTGATAGTGATCTTGTTAAGTTCTCGATAATCAATGCAGAGTCTCATTGATCCATCTTTCTCCTTAACAAACAGAACAGGTGCTCCCCAAGGTGACGCACTAGGGCGTATGAATCCCTTATCAAGATTCTCTTGGAGTTTCTTCTTCAATTCCTGCAACTCAATTGGGGCCATTCTATAAGGTGTCTTCAAAATAGGCAAATCACCCAGTACGAGTTCTATTGAAAACTCAATTTCACGATTTGGTGGAAGACCCGGCAATTCCTCCGGAAAGACATCATCAAACTCCCTTACAATGGGCATATTATTAATCATGAGTTTCTCACCAACCATTTGAGATAAATAACCCTCATTTAGTGGAATCAAGACCCATAAGATGGAAGAAATTTCCACTGGAAGGTTATGTTCATCCTTGCATCGATAGACGATCATCGATTGATTTGGAATAGGAAATGTGACTTCCCTTCTTTGGAAATTGATATGAGCTCTATATAAAGAAAGCCAATCCATGCCAAGAATCACATCAAATTCCACTATAGGAAAGATCACAAGATTTGCAGGAGGCACATTCCCACAAACTTCAATCGGGGAAGAATTATAAACTTTTGATGCGACAGTTGTGCCATTAGGTGTTGTCACAGATAACTCAACATCTAATTGTTGAGGTAATAAGGTGATACACTTAGAAAAATCTTCAGAAATAAAAGAGTGGGTGGATCCAGAATCAAATAAAACATTTTATACTTTAGAGTGTATGGTAAGTGTACCTTTCACTACATCGTTATCGTATTCCACATCGCTGATAGAAATTTAATGTGACTTTCCTTTGTCTTTAGCCTTAAGATTTTTTTGATGTCGATCATCATCAAGAACCCTTGGATTAGGGAATTTATTTGCATAATGCCCCATCTCCTTGCACTTGAAACATTGAAGTGTTGTAGGTTCATTCTGGGTATCCCTTCCTTTGTTTGCATCATTAGACATCTTCTTCCCATCATTGCGGCATTCAAATGCTCGATGACCTTCCTTTCCATATTTGAAACATTTACTTGTCCCTTTAAGACAACTCCCTCCATCTTTCTTTCCACACTTTGAGCATAAGGTAAGCTCATCTTCTTTTCAGTGTGCTCTTTAGATTTTCCTTTGAATTCCATTTTCCTCTTCTTATCAAACCCATATGACTGATGGGTTACTCCAATCTCCATCTCAACTTTGAGAGCACATCAAACGATTTCCTCATAGCTATTGAAGTCCCTTATGGCTAAGGCCCTTCGAAGACTTGGTTTTAAGCCACTAAAGAATCGATCGATCTTACTCTCAGGTTGGATAATAATACCAGAAGCGTACCTTGCAAGTCTTGTAAAATTTGCTTCATAGGTACCAACAGATTCATCATCCTTTTTCTTTAGTTCAAAAAACTCTTTCTCCATCTTTGTTTGGATAATACGAGGGAAGTACTTATTGAAAAATAAGTTCTTGAACTCGTCCCATTCCATGGTCTCAATTTCATCTCTTTTCCTCGTATTCTTGATAAGATTCCACCATTGATCAGCATCACCTTCCAAACGATACACTGCTAAGATGACTTTATCATGTTCAGAACATTGAAGAACTGAAAATATCTTTTCAGTATTACTAATCCATTATTCATCAACTAATGGATCAGCAGACCCGCTGAATGAAGGTGGACACTGCCTTATGAAGGATTCAACATAATGTTGCTCTTTCCTTTGCTCGTTTGGATGTCCTGAATGATTCATAGCTTGATAAAGTTTTGTGATCATGGCTACAAGATTTTGAATTCCATCTCCCATAACGTTTGGTTTCTCAGGGGGAAATCATTGCATTGCCCGTCGCATTCCGCATTAACACGGTTCCTTCGGGTTCCAGCCATTGACTAAAACCAAAAAGAATATTGTGAGCAACACTAATTATAATAGGAAAACCACATAATCAAGAATAAAATTTCACACTTAAGTTCTTATCCTAGGTTATTCATGGCCATTTCTAAAACACTAATATTTTGTTCTATGCTTAGACTTATCCTTAGGGTTCTTACTAAGGCTTTGACATCCTAGTTTCCAAAGGTTGACTATACCTTTCCTCTGATACCAACTATAACGACCCATACTTTACATACATTGTTAATACTTCAAAATTGAAGCATACTTATTACAACATATAACAAAACCAAGAAAGGACCGTATAGGTATAGTGTCTTTAGAAACTGGGAAACATAAAAACTGGTTCATAAAGCATCTACATTGTCTCCCATTTATTTCATCATATCTAGAGTCCCTTTTGGCATATCCTACTTAATAACCTTCTTCCTGACATGGGGGAAAGAAAACATACAAAAGGGTGAGCTCAAATGCTCATTAAGGGTAACCAAAACAAAAATCAATCACATTATATTCATAAGAACATAACATTTTGGAAATCGTATCCTACAAAAGAAATCATAATTTCATAACATGGGATAAATCGTGGCCGTGAAATGTAATCATAATAATCATAACGTTAAACATGAAGCTTTGTGGCATACACACATAATCATAGAGAATAATTTCTTATTAGTCAAGACTCATTGCCAAGACTATCTTAGTGGACAAAGTCCATTTCTGAACCGAGTTCACTCCTCGTTTCAGTCCTGTTTCACTGAACCCGTTTAACCTGCCATTCCAACCATGTCTATCTCATGAGATATAAAATCTTTACCCAACTCATTGGAGGGAGATATAGGTCCCACCCATCTCATAATGATACCATTCATATGTGTTCCACAAAATCATAAATCATACATCATTGCATAACCCATGTAATAAAAAAGGGATTCTTAAACAACATGACATCATAAAACAATTCATATAAGATAAAGGAATTCATAAAAATAATTCCATCACAACATTATAAAATCAATGTAATAATAGGGATAGAAACAGAACCCTATATTATCTTATATGGAAAATAATTTTGATAAAACACTTGAACTCTATTCTTGAGGAAAATATCCTTTCTACTTCAAAAAAATTTTCCTTTCTTAACATGTCATACAATTTTAAACTGAAAGAAGTTGATTAAAAATAAACTTGAAAAATTGTAAAGGAATCTTCTTGGAAATAATGTTTTAAAAATTCATTCATGTCGTATAAGTTAAAAAAAACATTCTTCTCGTACTTTTGTCAGAAAAGTCAAAAAGTACCTCGTACAAAAAACGACAAAAGATTTCATTCATATCCTTTACTTAAAACTCACCGAAGGGTAAAATTGGATTTAAACAATTGTAGGTGGATGTAAATAATATTACATATTTAGGAAACATTTATGTGGATGATAAAATACACCCCAGTAAATACCAAAGTATAAAAAATCTCGGATAAAAATGAGATTGTGATATTTTCCTTACCTTAGGTCCAATTTGCTTCGTAAGTGTCTGAACCTCCTGTATAATGATTTAAATAATGTTATTGACTAATTCCAGAATCATAATTATTTTTATGATATCATATATGGTCATATTCTTAGCTTCTTATTAGTAATATTTCATTACTACTTGTTATTCGAGTGTTTATTACTTTTTTGTTCTTATGCGTGTTTTGTTGAATAAATTCTTATTTTTCTTTTTAAGTTATAGATACCTCATTTCCAGAATGGTATTAGTGTAATATATATCATCTTAATTCATTCAATTCATTTATATAATCATTATTCAATGAAGATCATGTAGAACGAGTCACATCACATTGTGGAGACGGTATTCTGTACGTACGCACAAGCAATGATATCGTTCCCATGATTGTGGAATTGTATTGGAGTGTATGTATACTGTTTCAGAATCAATATCAATTTAAAATAATCATATATATTCATTCTTTACACCATTATACCCATCCAAGTAAGGTGGTGGTGGAAAATAGATTACACAACGGCATGGAGACGGTATTCCGTACATACGCATGCGCGGTGATTTCATTTTCTGTAGGATGGATAGATGGTGAAATAGGGTTGTTTCATACTTATAATAACATATCAGTATATGAGTGATACTGATGTTATTACTTCAAAATGAAACAACTAAATAAGAATAAGTAGAAGAATAACTCAAGATGAAAGAATCGGTAATGGGCATTACCTCTTCTTTGAAGCCATTCTTTAATACCTCCTTTTAGGGCACTAAAATTGGTCTTTAAAGAGGACCAGGACCTCTAGGATGTCTCTAGGGAAGTGGAGAGAAGAAATTTTCAGGGTTTGGCCGAGCTTGAAGGCTCAATGTGGTGTGAGGAAGAGATCTAGGAGGTGCCCTTTTATAAGGGAGGAGAGGGGCACCTTTGGAATAACTAAAAATATTATTTTATTATAAAGCCAAATTCGGTTTTAAATAGCTCCAAATTGATTTATTTCGAAGATAAGGTGGGGATGGGTCGAACTACTCCCATAAAATAGAATTTATACAAGTTTAGGTTCCTATTTTAACCTTATCATTTAGATTTAACATTATGTTAAATAATTTTA
Source organism: Viscum album (assembly GCA_963277665.1). Lineage (NCBI taxonomy): Eukaryota > Viridiplantae > Streptophyta > Magnoliopsida > Santalales > Viscaceae > Viscum > Viscum album. Next base: position 380,264,976 of record OY728120.1, on the reverse strand, counting down.
CTTTTACCGTGTCTTCTTGTGTTCTTACACTATAAGGTTAATAAACTTATTATAACAAGCCAAACGAACACCATGTTGTTTATTATTAATATATATAACATTATATAATTCATTTGGCCGAACCTTAGATTTTTAGGAATAAAATAACAATTAATAATATAATATTTGTTTTAAAAACTATTTTATGTCAATTTTGACACTATTTAGTAATTTATTTTTGTGAAAATCATAACAGAATGATTAGTTCGAAAACATTTAATTAATTCAATAATAACATTCCATAGTAACATATAAAATTATTTTAATTCATAAAAAGTCTCAAATTACATTTATTGGGGTATTTATAACATCAATTATGTCAATATTTCTTTAATAAGATAATTACTGCATCATCGTTGTGTCATAAATAAATTAAAAAAATTAATGTCTAAAAATTACAAATAAATTACCATTATGTAGGAAATGTTTGTATCTTTCTAATGAATATTTATAGTATAATTTATCTTATGTATAACCCCATATTAAAAATTATTTACTTATTAAACGTTGATTTTAACTATTTTAACCCTTCTTTAAATAAATTAATAACAAATGTACTAATCTAATCCAAGTGGGCCTAAATGGTCATATTTTATTCCTAAGGTTGTTTTTGGTCGAATTACACTTATCCAATAGAATTAGGACATGTGTTTGGGTAATAAAAATAACACTTTTACCCATAATTACCCTATTTACTTTTAACCGTGGTAAAAAAAAGTAAAAAGTTACTATTCACCTAATATTATTTTCATCTCATTGAACCACATTTTAGTCCTTGATATTAACATTCTCTCTCAGATTTTCGAAATTCCACTCACAGAAGCGGTAAAATTATGTTTTATGAAAAATTTAGTTTTTTTAACTATCACTTAGTGGTTTCACTATTCATCAAAAATTGAAAGTTTTCAGAAAAATACCAAAATTTCACCCCAAGCTAATTTTGATATTCCGAATCCAAAAATGAATTCCATTTTGAAAAATAAAAATTATAAAATTTCAAAAAGTGTTTATTACTATTCATAATGGCTAGTTTTAATAATATTTTAATAGCATATTGTTGTTTAGTGAGACTCAGTATTGCATACGACGCAAGCTATTGAGGAAGGCCACAGTTGCATGTAAAGCAAGCCAAGCTAGTGTTGTGTGTAGTGAAAGATTCCTTTGATAAAAAAAATATTTCTCATAAAAGTCTCGGGCATTACATGTACTTTCTCAGTATAGATACATGGAACACATCAAAAAGTTGAGATAGATTCAGTGTAAGCATCAACTGGTAATCTACATTAACAACATGATCTAGATTTTGAAAAGGACTGATACACCTAGGGCTTAGCTTGACCTTCTTTCCAATTCTCATTACTCCCTTCGAGGGAGATATTCGTAAGAACACCTTATCACCCACTTCAAACTCATGGTCCATTTTCAGTATTCAACATATCTTTTTTGTAAACTCTGAGCTACTATTATTTGTTTTTGAATAGATCTGACATTTTCTTCCATTTCCTCAACAATATCAGGGCCCAATAGCTTTCATTCCCCTACTTCATCCCAACAAGTTGGAGTTTTGAACATATTTCAATAGAGGGATTCATAATTAGCCATATGAATAATACAGTGAAAGCTATTATTGTAAGAAACATCCACTAAATTTTTGTGTTGATCACATACACCATTAAAATCCAAATACTATGTTCTAAACATGCCTTCGAGAGTTTGAATTGTTCTCTCAGACTGAACATTTTTCTGAACAAGATAAACAGTGTTGAAACATAATTCTGCATCTAGAGCATAATGAAGACATCTCCAGAACGTTGAGGTAAACCTCAGATCCTGATCAAATATAATAGAAAGTGTTACAACATGAAATCATACCACTTCCTTTACATATATTCTATAAATTTGATCATGAGAGAAATCCTCTCTACTATGAATGAAGTGTGCCAACTTCGTAAAGTGATCAACTATAATCCAGAGGGGATTATTAGCTTTGGATGTTTTCGGATGTATGATGACAACATATATAGTGATGTTTTCCTTTTTCTCTTGTAGTATGGGTAATGGTTTTAACATCCTCTTAGGATTCTTTCTCTAAGCCTTAAAATTCCGACAAATAAAGAATCAAGAGACATATTCAACAACATCTCTTTTCATGCCATCCCACTAGATGTACTCTTTCATGTCCCTGTATATCTTTGTGCTTATAGGTTGAATAGAGAATGACGAACTATGTGCCTCATCCAATATCTCTTTCTTTATTTATGGTATTGGATGAATACAAACATGGTTCTAGAACCTTATAATTTCATCACAATCAAGGTTGATTTCCAGAAAATTTCTCACCTTCTATTGTAGCTCTACATCTTCCATATGCGCATCTTTAATCATCACTTGTATAGATGGTTCAACATATATTTTTGAAAGATAATATTTATCCACATACATTAATATTTCTAGATCCATCCTTTGAAAATCCATAAATATTTTATATTACATGATACTCATCATGGATAAGATAGTATGGTTTTTTTATCAAAGAATCTGCCACCTTGTTCTCTTTCCTGGGGTAATAAGGTATTGAGAAGTCATAATCTTTAATCAACTCAAACAATATTATTTGGCACATAATCAGATCCTTTAGTGTGAAAATATATTTTAAAATTTTATGATCATTATAAATATCACACCTTTCACCATAAAGATAATTCCTCAATATCTTTAATGCAATGATTAATGCAGATAACTCCAAATCATGAGATGGATAATTTTTCTCATGGATTTTTTGTTATCGTTAGTCTTAATATATCACCATATCATTTTGCATGAGAACACATAACAAACCACTCGTGGATATATCATTGTATATCACAATCAATTCTACACAACAAGGTAGTGTGAACCTAGGTTTATTGGCTATCATTATTTTTAGTTCTTTAAATTTCTCTTCACATTCCTCCGTAAAAACAAACTTAACACATTTTCATGTCAACTTGGAGAGTCTATTAGATAATAATGATTTTTTTACAAAACGTTGATAATATCCAGCCAAACAAAGAAAACACTGGATCTCAGTTACCATTTTTGGTCTCGACCATCATTCAGTAACCTCTGTTTCGGTTGGATCCATAGATATCCCTTCTCATGAGATTATGTGACGAAAAAATGAAACTTTCTGAATCCAAAATTCAAACATGGAAAATTTTTCATATAACTTCTCCCTTACAAGGGTCCTTTTTATGATTAGCAAGTGATATTTATGGTCTAACTTCCTCATCGAATAGACCAAAATATCATCTATAAATACTACCACAAACTAATCAATATATTCTCAGAAGACTCTATTCATTAGATCCATGAAGATAGTAGGGGAATTAGTTAGATCAAAAGGAATCACTATAAATTCATAGGGTATATACCTTATATGGAATTTCTTTTTTGGTATATCCTTCTTTCTGACCATTAATTGATGATATCTTGAAGGAAGATCAATCTAGGAAATGTATTGAGATCTGCGTTGTTGGTCAAATAAGTCATCAATGCTGGGAAGAGGATATTTTTTCTTCAGTGTGATCATGTTATGTTATCGATAATCAATGCAGAGTCTCATTAATCCATCTTTATTCTTAACAAACAGAATAGGTTCTCTCCAAGAATTCACCCTATGTCTTATGAATCATTTTTCAAGATTCTATTTGAGTTTCTTCTTTAATTCCTATAACTCAATTGGAGGCATTCATTAAGGTATATTTTAAATATTCATAGAACCTGGTATGAGTTCTATTGAAAAACCATATTCACGATTTAGTGGAAGACTTGGAAATTCCTCCAGAGATAATAACCAACACATTTAATTTTTATGTTAATTCCCCATACGATAAATAAGAAAACATGGAAACCAACCTCACTTACATCAAAAAAATCTCAATATCCAATTGAAATTAATTTAAAACCCTTTGGGTATATACCATGAGAGAAAATAAGAATACATGAATCCTCACTATGATAGAAAATAAGATCTAGACATCCCCACCCATACGTAATATAACTAACATCTACACAATATACAATATTTATCTCTATTCCTGAAAATATTCAATATACAACGAGAATTATATTTATCATAGACCATTTATAGTCTCAATAAAATATATGAGTGAATTTTAAAAACTCCTGTACTATACTAACTTCCAAAAGTATCCATCATTTCTATGATAACAAGAACGAAAAAAATATTACATATGGATATTTTTAAATATAAATATTATAAAAATTTATATTTTAAGAAAAAATAATTATAATTTTTTTAAAAATATATCTGAAGAAAAATAGATTTTTATTTTCCCGGAAAATTATGTTTTCAGTTATCTCTCACATTATCCTAAGTCATTATAATCAGAAAACTTTCTTATCTACAAGATAAGAGAGGTCTCATACTGAATAGAATTATAAATACTATACTGAAGGAAAGAAGGGTTGATTTATCATTAATCCATAGAAATATTTAAAACCTAATGGATAATAATAATTAGGGATTTATTCCCCTTTTATTGGGGTAGTAGCTAAAATTAGGGAGAAAATAAATAGTATTATCATAGCCTCATCAAAATTGGGTCATAAAATATCCAAGAAGATAATTAGATTTAAGGGTAATATTAATTTCATCATTTAAGAACAAATTGAGGATAAATTAATTGTTAATGGAAATATATAGGAAACTATTCCATGAATTCGAAGGTCTACCCTATAAATATCTAAAATTAAATAAATTTTAATTTTAACCAAAAAACAATAATAAAAGAATCATAGTCATTATTTTGTACCTTGTGGGGGTACATTAGCCTTATAGTGACCACTAGGTACACAATTCTTCTCCACCATCCACTTGGTGTTTTGGTATATCATTTTTCAAAAAAAAATATATAGGGTATCTAGGGATGCTGACCGACCATATGGTGTTTTCCTAATATCATCAAATACCTTTTTATACCCTTCCAACACCTAACAAAATTCCATTTAACCTATTTTATATGTACTAATTAAAAAATAATAAATCAAAATTCAGATATTTAAATAAATTTACTAACACAAACTATACATGTCATTAAAATATCACCACTCTTGAGGTTCTCATCCTATAGAAGCATTTTTATGTGTTTAATATTTTTTACAGTGATGAAAAAGAAAATAATTTTCAATTATTTACCAAATACTAATATCTAAACAAATTTATGAAAAAATTGATGGCTCCTCACCATCAGAGACTCCTAGAAATGGATACTTTAGAACATGATATGCCATCTATATATATTATAAACAACCAACTATATGGTTCCCTATGAACCACTTATCAACATAGGAATAAAAAATACTCCAAGGATGTTTCTCATTCAACCATACACTAAATCATAGATATACTCAAATAAAAATATTCTATCATCTAGATCAAACATTGAATAGTAAATCATCATACCCTCAAAGACTCATAAAATAATACACATTAGTAAAAATCAATTTTCAATTCCATGTGCCATTATATATAAATTTATCTCAACAATGTATTAATTTCTTAGTATAACAATAATAACCAATCCCTAAATAAAATGTATTTATTATATAAAAAACACCATAAAAGTATAGATGTGTCCCACAAACCACACTAACTAGCTTGTTTTTTATAGATAAAATCTTACTAACAACCCAATATCATGTTAATATCCCATTATTATGACGAATGGAATGAATTATTATATCCATATAGTCAGTATTCATGTCAATTGAATATTGGTTCAAAAAACCACGCTTAAGTTGTGATTTGATAATAAATTCTATACTCATAATTGTAATAACATTAGAAAATATTAAGAAACATCTCACTTGATGAAGAATCTATATTTAAGCCTCTATAAAAACCATCATTATACCAACCATGTAAACCCCATTCTAATAATACCATCCATGTTTTTAAAGATTTCAGTTCTCCCTCTCTAATACTTCCCTCAACCAAGGTAGACATAACAAGGGAGGACCATAAACAGGTCATCATTATAAATAATTCATAGTCATCATAATGAAAATATATAAGAAAAAAATCTCAATATCAATCCTCTATGATAAAAAATTATGCTAATGACACATAAATTAAGATTTATTGATAATTTTATTGTCCTATCATTGTTGTGTAGTAATCTTTTGGATAACCCCCACCTATCAAGAAACATACTTTAAAAAATCAACACTCTTATTATAAAAAATGAGATAGATAAAAATGTTATATTATTTTTTCTCACAACATAACACAATATGTGTCCTCTAAGTCTACCAAAAATAAAATCATATAATAATATAGCATCGTTCGTATGAAAAGTTTCAATTCACTACAATGTGAAGTATACTTCATCCACATGTGAAAGATAAAAGTATTATAATAACCACGTAAATGCCCAATTACATTCTCCACCTATGATATCTATTATATTAATCCCTCATTTCGTAATACTCACTGAATAATCAATATTCCCATCATCATAAATAACATTAAAAAATCTCCGCATCCTATAAATTCACTAATTATTGAGATTTTTTATTTTTTTTCATTCATGACTTAATCTTCATTCTATGGTCTAGTCTAAATATCTACCATTTCCAAATTAACATAGGTTATCATATAAAGTAATGGATATATTGGATGATGTGGGAAGTGATATTCCATATTTTACAGTGTGACTAGGTCATTAACTAATTCTATTGAAAATACATTATATTAATTTACATTTTGTAATTTTAAAAATTAAAAAAAATTTCTCTATAGAGTGGAAAAAATAAAATAAAACTTGTATCCTTATGTTGTAAAATGTAGTGTAGAATATGAAAATAAAAAAACTGTGTATATGATGTACCCTCAAAATTGGACAATAATCTAAACCTAAATGATACCCCAAAGAAATATAATGAAAAACCTTCTTGTGTACAGAGCCCAAAAATAATGAATAATAAGAATGAGACATCTCTTGTTCATTCATCCACCATTAGATCCAAAGAGTCCATTATGACCCATATTCGTTACTTTTATGAACCCGTATATATTTTTCTGTAGCCTAACATAAATCATAAAAACAAATCCATTTTTTACTTTTAAAGAATCTACTATATGGTGAAGTGGGAACCATAAACGAAATTATTCATGAAAAATGTACACCAACCAAAATAAGACATTCAAAACTAAATAATAACCATATTAAAGGGAATTATATTTTCATATTTCCAATATGTACTTATTTCATGTTTATACTAGTGATTTTGTTCATCCTTTCTTATGCCCCTAAAATCTACCTTATACAATTTCAATCCATGTAATTTCATCCATAGTTATTCTAATCATTCCACTATCATGCTCGTTTTTGGTTTAAATCAACCAACCAAAGAAATTTCAATGATATTTTCTGAAAGAACCTCCAACATCGAATATACTTTTGATGATTTACCATTTTAATTTACTTTTTCATAAAAATGGAATAACAGTCAAAGGTTCTACTCATTCTAATACTCTCACTATACCGATACCCTTAATTTGAATAAATATAGAAAACACAATTAGTCATTTCATTATTACCCAAATATCTTTATACACAGACACACCATAGAGGGACTAAGATTAATAATGGGTATATTATATATAGCATTAAGACACCACATTAAAATCTTCATCAAATCATCAGTGGCACAACCTAAAGGCCCAACATCCAAATGTTTTATAAAATAATTTCTAGGTTTAAATCTAAACATCATGACTGGGGTTAGAAAGTCACATTATACCCCTTTTCAAGATCCTCAAACTGATATTTCCATGATTGATCCCTAATGTTGGGCTCTATCTTAAAACAGATGGTGGATTAAATTGTTAATGTGGAGAGCTCATTAACTTCAATGACATCATCATTGAAGAAATGTTTTGAATTAATTTTCACAAAGATGAAAAAAAACTAGTTATACTAACACCTTTATCATTCACTTATTAGGTACCTAAGGTAGTATTTATTATTCCTCAGTATCGTCCTCTAAAGATAAATCATTGAGAAGTTTGATATAATTGATGTATTCTTCCAATAAACATTATCGAACATGTTATAATTATCACTAATTACTATAAAAATGTGGGAGGATGCCATATTTTTATGTTCAATCCACTCTATAGAGTATCACCCATTTAATTTGAAATGGTAATGATGGTATTGGAGAGCCCTGGTATAATTTTTATTTTCATACTAACATCAAGAACAAATTAATTTGGCTTCGAATATTACAGGGTAAATCAAAAAGATAATTATTATTATAATGACTAGAATATTAGGTTTTCCCACTATTTTGAAACGTTTTGTACTATCCTACCTAGATATGGGAACATTAGAATAGTCCTTATGGTTTTTATCCTTCTTCTCAAAATTTAATGAGAGGCTAATCAATTAAATTTCGTCATTTTCCCTTTATCTTGTCTAAGTGGAAGTATTCGATTTCGTTGAGAGTATACTCTTTTCATAAAATAATCATTTTATGTTCCATAAGTATCTTCTATATCCTCCTTGAATCAATTCTTCTTATTCTTTTACTAAACTAAATTCTACCCTCTTCATGTTGATGTCCTCCTGTAATAGATCAAACTGATTTTTTTATCTCAATACTCTATGGATATTCCTATTCTAATGGTTAATATATGGAAATACCTTCTATATTATGATGATATTTTATATTACAATCAACAGTGACCTTGAAAATATGATATTTTATTCCTTATAATGTTTTATTTAGGTAATTAGTGGTTATTTGGCATGAATCATATATAATAGGATAAATACACATCGTAGATGATGTGTGTAGAGTTTGAATACATATTAACTAGTAAGAGGTCACCAACCAAACCCAACCTATCTATAACAAGTCACATTGTACATAGAAACATCACAGAGTATTAAAATAACACAAATATATCCATAATCAATTTACCATGAAATTTATGAAAGTAAATAAAATAATTAATCTTTATTATTGGTTTACGTATTCTAGAAATGTTTTTCTGGAAACTAACCATGCATGTTTCATGTTATTTCTTACAATAATTTTTAGTGGGAACTAGTAAAAAACTAATCATCTGAAAAAATAACCATATGTATGTTGGAAGGGATTAATAAATCATATTCAAATATTTATTTCAATATAGAGAAAGGGGAAACCATAACATGTTTTATGATGCAAACCAATATGGGGAAAGGGGGAAGTTAATTGAATTCCATAGGCACCCTAATATAGTTATGTATATGAACATTCATCAAATTTATACTCTATAAATACTAGAGGAACCTGATAAAAATTCTTAGTCATATCTCTAAGTTCCCCACTTATTAAATGATTAAAACAATATATGTATAATAGGAATAATAATAACTAGTATGAATTATAATATAATTTGTTGGGAACAATTATCAATGGAATTTGGTACCTATATAAAATTTATAATAATATATTTGAAATATATTTAAAAATTAATAATATCTGTTATCCCAAAAAATCAATTAAATAAATAACCATAATGAATAAATTTAGTATTTCCAAACTTAACATGGGATAAATATTAGAATGTAATATAAACAACATAACTAACTTTATGTTTATGAAAATCATATTAAAAAAATAATTAAAAGAAAAACTCAACTTCTATTGATTCCCACAGTAATATATAATTTTTATAACCATTAAAAATATTATTTATCAAGTATGAGGTTTAACCTACAAAATAACTTGTCAAATACTCATCTATGAGTCAAAGAAAAATTATACCACCACCTGGAATAAATTCAATAACATTATAAGATAGTATATTAAGGATTTCACATAATGTGGTAAGAGGTAGTGGAAAATAGAATCAATAAGTTATATCCTTAACTTATGTTCGTCCTCGATGTTCTCTATTAATAGATTAAACAAAATACATCAATAAATAAGAAATATTTTAGAAACAGAGAGAATTAGAAATTGTGTGTTTCATTGTGTTAATAAAGGGTAATAGAAATTTAGGGAAAATGATAAAGTTACTACCTTAGTTATTATAAATAAGGTTTCCTATAAAAAATAATCAAGTTTTGGGTGATGATGTTAGAGGTAACCCTCATGGAAGAGAATGAGGATAATGAGGAATCCTAAGAAGTAGCTATAGGTGGAGAATATTGAAAACCCAAAATAATCCATTTGAAAAATAAATTAATGTAATGTAAAAAATAAAAATTTTCCAAAATTTAAAAATTTAAAATTGATACTAATATTTTTGGGTTTAAAATATTCTAATTTACATTCGTTATCTTGATCCTCAACATTAGGTACCTAATACATTTATTATATGAAAATCCTTTATTATGATCAAGTCCAACACTATTTTAATATAGTTTTAAACCACATAAAACATATAAATATTTTCACTTATTAATTAATTATTTAAAATAAACTAAACTAAATAATTAAATGATGTGGGTCATTACAAACACTCCATGATTGGGTTAGAAAGTTTTTGCTCAGTTTTCAGAGCTTATCATCCAAAATGTCCAAAGACACCCCATTGAAATAAAATCATGGAATTAAAGGATACCCCATTGAAGACACCAATATTTATAATACAATGGTGAAACATGTAAAATCATAGTGGGAAATATTTATTGAATGGTTGTCTAAAAAATCTCTTTTTGCAAAAAATATATGAATCACTTGATTTTATATTTTTTAATTATATAATAAAATATTTAGAGATACCAAAAATTAAATCATTTGGGACATCCTTATAACCATTTAACTCATCCATAACATCACCTATAATTGACCATTTAAACAATGGATAAATTCCATTTTATGATTTATAACACATTAAAACCTTATAAAAGAATTAATAAGTCCAAAAAATAATTTACTAAAGAAACATTAAAGAATTAAATTATATAATTTAAATCAAACAATATAATATACCTTATATCTCTATAAAATAAAAAATGAAGACATTTTATTCACAATAATGAATAAAAAAATAAAATTCTATAGAAACCTAATGTAAATAAACATATAAAAATGGATATTAAATTCTCACAAGAACCGAAATTAAAAAAACAATTTCTAAAATAATAAAAACCCATTAAAAGAAAGAAATAACCAATTATAAAATTACCTAAATAATTATTAATTTGATACAATTCCTTAGTGCATTGGTATTAGAATTCAAAATATAATATCCATTCAATATTAATTATTCCCATTGATATATAATTACTAATTTATGCTTTCACTTTAATTATAATACATCCTAAGAAAACACACTAATTAAAGAAATAATATAATAAAATAAACAATTAACATGATTTACTAATTTCCAAATAAAAAAATTTAGTTATTTCATAATAGAACTTACTTACTTAACTAATACTATGAATTTTAAATATTAAAATAACTCATGTCAAATCAAATTATCGTTTCCTAAAATTCTATATACTAGAAATAATTAAATACACCAATTAATGATTTTTTCAATAATTTAATACGTATATATCTAAACTAGGATTAAAAAATATTTTGGTTTGTGGAAATAAGTATGATTAGAAGGTATATTATTAATACAAAAATAAAACTACATTTTTTTCAAATAAATTAATAATATTTTTCATAAAAATTATTTACTAATCATGATTCCAATGAAAATCATGTGTGTACAACCATAAAAACAAATTTAATAAAATAAAATACACATTAAAAAATTTCTCTAAATAAATTACCATATAAATCCCATTTAATAATAAATATTTTTACAAAAAAGGAAGATACAAATACAATAATGTTTTGACAATTTCATATGATTTCCTTAATTATTTTACTTGAATAGATTCAACATATAAACCAAAATTTAAACAAAAGTCCACAATATAATGAAAAACATTATAGATATATGCACTAAAATGAATTGATCACAACATGGTGAAATTACTTTTTTATGGAAGGTTCAATCGTGATAGAGTGTATGTCATGCTCTTTGTAGGGATGCAATGGTGTGTAGTGAAAATGAATATATTATAGTGTTTTATATGGACATTATCATGTTATGATATTTCATGTTATATTCCAACTTCTTTCACCATAAATTCTATGATTTTTATTTATGGACAATATAATAATTTATTTTAGGTGTTTATAAAAATTAAATAAAATTTTAAATGATAAACATTTATCATGAGTATACAAATTTAATATTAAAAAAGTTAAAATGTTAATACATTTTGTGAAATTCTCAATAAATATAGAGATATACTTTCTGGGATTCCTATATATTGGGGGTTTCATCCTCATATAGTGTTGAAGATTTTTATTGTGTTAATGTACTATGAATCTCCAAAATGAAATTTCTTTCTAGCCATCATTTCTCTATCACATTAAAATTGTTTCGTCGAGGGAGGTCTTTCCCAAGTATAGGGTGATTCCTAGGATCTATTGATACCATATGAGGAAGGATCACTTTGGATACACCCTCTATGATTTTAATAAACTTCATGAGAATATTCAATAGGGTCAATCATCAATATACACATTACACCATTTTTTATTCATTTACTATTCATGAAAATGAATAATTATATTCTATTATTAATTGTGCTTCTGAATGTATTCTAACACTATATTTTGGATGTTATACATCCCTCTAAAACACATCAGTGGTATCATATCTAACAAATCAATTTTTCTTTATTTATTAATGAATGAAGAATCCTAGAAAAAGATATTTCTAGGAATAAAAAAATAGTCTCTTTGAAACCATCATTTTGGTTCTCATATTTTCTTGAACATGATATGGCCTAGTGATAAAAAGGTGTAGTGTCTATAAAAGTTATTACACCATGTGAAAAAATGTGAAAAATTTATATATATGTAATCATAAGAAAATCTTGAAAAATATAGCATCATGGGACAATTCTCACTATATCATGGGTAATTGATGTTTGTTCCATGGTCAAATTCAAAAATGGGGACAAAAAGGGTATATTGACTTTGGAGAATCTATTTTCAATAACTTAATGCTATCCCAAAATAGTATCCCTCATGAAACATGCTGTCTAAAATGGCTAAACCAAAATTTATTTCTCCCAATAATTGATTGAAAAAATTAATGTTTTCATGGTATGACCACGACTCAAAATGGAATGGTTACCCAAAATGGATTAAAAATAGTCACTATTATATCATTATTAGAGGAAAAAAATTAACTTTAAAAAAATTATTCTTTAATAAATATTCAATAAACATTAATAGCAAAATAATTTTTGGTGAAATTCCAAAAAACCTTCATCAACACTGGACAGAATCCAAGGGGTGGGTTAATATATATATATATATATATATATTGGATGATTTCAAATCGCATTAATGTTTACTTATAGGGTTTATTATTTATAAATTTTTTAGAAGTTATTTATTAAGGTAAAAGGTTAAAGGGTTAATATTTTATTTTTTGAATATTCGATAAATTTAAATATAAAATTTTTATATGAGGTCCTTATTTGTAAATTATTTATGAAAAAATAGAAAGGTATTCAGGGTGATGTGATTAATGTATTAAAAAAATTCCACATGATATATTTAATTTTTTTAAATTTAGTAAATAAAATATGAAAAAAATTATTCAATAAAAAAAGTGTTCATAAAATATCTCATATTTTTTTATATAAAATAATTCATTTTCAAAATTCGTAAATGATAACAAGAAATGTTCATATTTAATAAAACTATGTTTTTATTATTTATCAATGTCTAAAGAATAAATATTTTATATTTTATTTCATAATTATCCGGAAATGTTTATCATATGTCTAAATTTAAAAAAATCATTTATCTAGTATTATTCCACACATTATTAGTCATGTATATAAATTATATATTATGAATTCTGATTTACTATTTTGATTAAAATTTCTATTACTAAAACATAAAATTAACACAAATGAATTTAAAGAGTTACATGCTATATATGATAATTGTTTATGTTTCCATTGTAATAATACAGGATTTTGTGAAATATGTTTTTTGAATTTATTTTAATCATTTGATATTTTTTATTTCACACAATACTGAATATAGATTTTATTATATGATAGTCACAATGTTTGTCTTGTGTTATATTCAACACTAAGTTGTGATTTCACTACACGCAACACTTAGATTAGCTTTTGGTATAAGAAACACAATGCAGAGTTCTTTTGATGGCTTGCATTACATGCAAGACAAAGTTTTATCAAATAACAGTATATTATATTATTTTTTTATGTAATAATATATAACCTAGCCATTAAATTAGTGGTTATGAATAATGTTAACTAACATATAAAAATATAAGTTTCATAATATGAATTCATTTGTTACTAGTTAATTAGACATGTAAATATATATAAATCCATTACAAATGAAATAGTTTTATATTTTTTCTTCCAATATCATATTCTTTTTTATATTACATTAAAATTAGTGAATTTTATTAATGAAATATATATTTTATATATTAAATCAAATATTTTTTATATTCATACAAAATATTTTAGAGTCATAAGATAATAAAACCAACATTTTTATGAATAAAACCCTATATTGTTTTTCAAAAGGGTAATTTTACTGCCTATTCATGGTAAACACATTATAAATCTAGTTTTTGAAACATTTAGAATTTTTATATTAAAAATAAACTTATTATTTTAATGTAGGATATTATAATTCATTTGGTTTCTTTTTTGTAATTTTCCTGATAAGTTTCAAGGTTTGATGAATAGTGAAAATAGTGAACATTAATTGAAAACATATTTTTCATCGAAATAATTTATTGTGAAAAATTATATATTTTATTTTTTAAAAGTTTATATATATAATATTTTTGTCATTTAATACAATTTAGGACATTTTAATCAATTTCAAATTGAATTTTCATATAAACAAATGTCAATCTTATGGATGTTTTAACTTTAAAAACTTGTTTTCTTATTCCGTCAATGGGATTAATTTTAAATTAATTTTAAAAATTTATGTATTTGTAATTTTTAAATATATATTTCATATTTTAAATCATAGGATCTAGATTTATTAAATATTTCCCTTTTATTTTTGGTCAATATGATTAGTAACTTTAGTAATTTTTAATACAACGATAAAGGGTAAATCTTATAATTATGTATAAAAATGATATAATAAATATTATAAACACACGCTAAAACATTTAAAAAATATATAGGATAAAAATAATTATACCATTAACACAAAAGTATCTATATTTAATAATTTAATGGAAACTTTTTTATGAAATTAACATAAATATAATTAAAAGTTGAGGGAGGGAAAAAATGTACAAACATACTTTTATTATTTATAATAATTTTTATATGGTGATAAATAGAATATATTATAGAATATATATATTAATCTAAAAATTATAATTATTATATAAATAATATAAATTTATTTATAATTTTTAGTTAATAAAAAATTATCCAAAATAATTACAAACAACGATGCAGTAATTATTCAATTAACAAAATAGCCAATTAAATGGTATTATAAATATTAAAATAAATATAATTTTACTTAATAAAAGTGATAAACTAATTTTATGGGTGAATTTGACATGTTATGGATGTGTTATGTTATTTTTTGTTGAAGTTACCTTGTTGTATATATCTTCTTGATGTCGAAGTTATGAATACTATCAAAATTAAAACTTATGATATTTTGTGAAAATAATATTTCATTAAATTATTTAAAAATAATAAAAATATTAAATATATACAAGGGTATGGTATATGATTTTAAGGTATAATTTACACTTTATCTATAGAAAACACATCCACATAGTATAGAAATATTTGTTACTATATTTAAAATAAAAATGTGTTAATAAACGGTTGATCAAAATGATAAGGATTAAAATATCATGAAAAATTGTATAAAATATATTTGTTGATGATATTAAATACATATAATGTATTATATTCTAATAAATATCATTTTGGAGGTATTTTTATTGACATTGTGTTTATTAGAAATTAATATCTTTTTAGTTTCAGAAAGTGTCCCTCACCTTCATTATAAAAGGACACCACCTCTCTTATCTCAGTTCACTACTTTGAGTATTCTATATCAACCAAACTCTACTAAATTATATTTTATGATTCTATAGCCAAGGTATATATGATATAAACTTCAAAATATATAAACTCTGGAGTCATTTAAGGGAAATCTAATGGAGCCATTTTGAAGAAGAGGTATTCTCTCTAACTGATCACTCTTTTTTTTCTACTCTTTTATACATCCTATAAATCTATGATATATATCATATAAAAATAACTTAATAATCCTAAAAAAATTAAAATTTTATTATTAACATTAACAAAACATTATTAATCCTTTTCGCATCTTAAAATAACTGAATGTATCGTACGTGCGTATGGACATCTCACCGTCTCCATTTAGCGATACAATTAATTTTATGTCACCATATTTTATGAGTAGGAATTATAATTGGTTTAATATTTATATATGTTATTTATGATGTAATTATACTTATTTAATTATAATATGCTATCATCCTTATTCCAATATAATCTTTTTGAAAAAGATAATTTATCTCATGCATATGTATGGATTAGAATCTCCACGATGCGATATAATTCATTTTCTAATATATATATATATAATACAAGGATGCTAATAATGATGAATTTGATGAATATATATATTATATATAACACAAAAACTATTATTTAATGATAATATATCCTATTTTTATTTCTTTTTATATTAAAATAAAATAAAAATAGTGTCCATGCGTACATGCGACATATCATCTCCATGAATAGTGAATTTTATTTTCTACCTCTAACTTTTATAAATCACTAAGAATATGTGTGTGTGTGTGTGTGTGTTTTTGGTATTTTGTGTCTTCTTTTGAATATAATTAATATCCACATGGATATGAGGAAACCATAATTTATATAAGTGGATTAAAAATAACAATTCAAAACATGTATGAAAAAAAAGAAGTTATTACCTGAAACATTATGTTAACATAGAATTGTCAATAAATGTATAATATTATGTCATAAGTAAATCATATATGGTATTATAAATATGAATATTTTTAATTTTTACACATATAATTAACTTAAATTAATTATACATGATGGTTAAATGTATATGAATGTAGTCAAGATGTGAGGTAAGGGATTTCCATCTCACTTTTATTTTCTGTGAGATTCATGCAAAGTTCACCACATATTTCATATATATAGTGTATAAAATATCCATAAATTTATTTTAGTAGTATTATACAGAATATTATGTTATTTTCATTACCATATTATTTTCTTTATTTCATTGGGCATATTATTCAACTGATCACAATGTTGTAAGGGGATTTGTAGTCTCACTTTTACTTCTGTGAGGCTTACACCATATTCATCGTTTCTTTCTTCAACATGGTGTATGTACATATGATGAATGAAATTTGTGAGTATTATATAAAATTATATGATATTTTAATATCTTTATAATTTTTTTCTTTCATGAGTTATACAATTCTATTGATTATAAAGTGATGAGTCTTTATTTCAAAATATCTTAAATATTTGGGATTGACTCATTTAAAGTACACATTAGGGCATATTTATTATCCATTTCCATTTTTAAATATATTTTCAAAAAAATATTTTACTCTTCTCTTATGGATATTTATATTCATTTTACCCATTTTTTTGACATGTTTTTATAATGTTTAAATTCAAAACTTTTTTCGTTTTCCAACTAAGGAACTTTATGAATTTTTTAAAAAATGAATTAAAGGAATGTTTTTTTAAGTTATAAGTAAAAAATATAATTTTTCACCATCAAGAAACCTTAATTCATTAGATATTCCATTACATGTTTACATGGTTATTTTCAATGATTTTTTTTAAATTGAATGGTATTTTATTGAAAGAAAATATTTTCCAAGAAGAATGGTTATTTTACCGAAGAATTATTTTCAGGTGATCACTAAAAATTATTTTCCATATAATATAACATTATTTAATGTTTTATATATTTTACTAAGGATATTCTCCAATTCTACCATTTTTATCCCTTCTATGAATAATATATGTTACTGATAGAATGATATTTATGAAACCTATTTTTCTATGAGTTATGTAATAGTGAAGTGTTTATGAAACTCATTTCTCTACATGGGTTTTGATATGATTTTTTTATTGAGGAAATTATATGTATTGTTTTCATTATGTGATTAGTGTGACCTATATCTCTCATAAAATAATTGGGTAATGATTTATATCTCATGATATGGACATGGTTGGAATGGGGAGTAAGTGTGTTCAGTAAAGGACTTTTTTCACTAAGTTAGTTTTTTGAGTGACCCATAACTACTATTATGGTCATGGAAGTTAACCATGACTACCAAGATAGTATGGGTAGTGAACACATACTACTAAGATATAATTAGATGTGACACCTTGACTTCTATGGAAATCATTTTCGATGCTTATTTGTTTGGAAAAAAATTATGGTCTTTTAATTATGTTATGCTTCCAATGATTTATTCTCTTGATTTACTCATGATTCATGTCATTTGAAATACCATTAATTATTCCATGACTCGATTATATGAATTTTCATATGAATATTATGATCTTAAAATGTTATTATTATGTTTACATACCCTTCTGTTCATGTCATGCTTACGTATGTCCGTTGTTTACTCTTACAGATCATTTAAGCACACCCTTTCTTATGTTTTTTTCCCTTGGATAACAAAAAAGGTTTTAATTCTTATATTTCAAAAAGGGGTATAGTAATGAATAAATAGTTTTAAGAATAATTAGATTGTTTTGAACCAATTGTTTATGTCTCCTTGATTTCAAAGGCTAAAACTAATATATTCATTGGATGTTTGCTTGCGTAACGTATAAAATATTCTACAAAAATACATAATTTAAATCTATGTTATTATTGGGTTGTTATAAATGGTATCAAATCAAATATATAGTCATCCTTTTGAAATAAGGATGAAAAAATTATTGAGATCCCAATAGATATTTCTAAGGATATTTCTAGTGATGTCTCTAATGACAAGTCTATGTATTGGTTATATTCCTAGAATTTTGATAAAAATAATAAAGAAATAGGGATTAACCCTAAGAAATTATGTATTTATTGTACATTACCTTGATTATGTATTTATTAACTATTAATAGTTTTTCTCACAGTATAATATTGTTTTTGTCAATGTTTTGAACCCAAAGGAACTGTGTTAATGATTAATCTAACGGTAAATGCAATGATTTTCCTCTAGAGAAAGGAAATGTTATGGGGGATGAAAAGAAAAATCATATCTATATACTCACATATACTATAAATCATTCTCGACATCTAAATGAGTAGAGGGGAGAACAACATTAGGTTAAGTAATTTATGAGGAAACATATTTAATGACCCAAGATTCAATCAATGATGTTTCCCTTATAATTATTTTTCATTTTATAAAGCACATAATATCATGTAGAGAACATAATAAAAACTTCATAAATGAAATATCAATGAAATAAGTGGACTTTCTTAGAGTAAAGGATCATATAACAATGGAATAGTAACATAACTAATGGAATAGTAATCTGAGACTTAGAAATAGTGTAACATCTAATAGAATATTAACATCATGTCAAAAAGTATAAATAAAATTTGGATGTCTTATAAATAAAAATATGATATATCTATATCATTGAGTAAGTAAATAAATATTTTAAAAATGATAAATCATGTGTTTGTATTTTTTCACATATAAATATTTGATTACAATTTATTAATTAATATAATTAATTAAAAGAAAATTTTATTTCATAATATATATTCATAAATTAATAATTTTTTGTCTTATGATTAGAGGATAATTTCCTGAGACCTTAATTAATTTTTCAAACTGTTATAAAATAAGTTATATTTTTAAATGTGGTATTTTCCAAATAAATGATGATTTTATATAAAAACCAATTTCTCATAATTATAAAATTATATTCATAAAATTCAGTCCATTTTTTAATTATTCTAATTTAAAAATGGTTAGGCAGATTTGTGATATTTTTATAAAGTTGTTTAATTTTTTGTGAATTGTGAAATAAATTATTTTAATGTATTTAACAAAAAATGATTTATTGAGTCATAGATTATGCATGGCTAATGTAATACAATAATTTCAAAATTTCCTTCTCGTTTTATTTTATTGTGTCATGGTAATAAAAAACTATTCATATTCTTGATCCCCAATAATTAACTAATGAACACAATAAACAACCCCCCCCCCCCCACCCTCTTCTCCACTCTAAATACCACCCATATCCACTTATTATCTCCATATGTCTTAAGCCTTTAATATTTAACAATTTCTACCAATTAATCTTACCCAGAATCATACCCTCATCAAGGAGATTATTTTCTCAATAAAATGCTAAAAATAATTTCTCTAAGGGGGTCTCAATGAGACGAATTCACGAGGTAAAATCCTCTTTTTCTTTATTTTATTTTGACCTTGTTTTATTTTCTTATACTATTATCACATCCAATATCCATACATTAAAGTTATCTCTATTATCATATATATAAAATAATTTTATTATGTTAACATAAAATCCAAAATCATGAATTTTCTACTCTTCCTTTTATTCTAAAAGTGAAAACATCGGTTAGGAGGTGCTGATTTACTACCATTGTTAATGAAGATTTTTTTTTTCAATTTATCCTTTAACAATGGTAATAAAACCATTTATATGGTTAAAACAGACAATAATATGTGTATTAATATATATTATTTTTCTATAACCAGTATATAAACATGATATTAATCTATAACACAAAACTAGTTTGTGATGATCGAAAAACTGCCAAAATAATCTAAATGATTATAACTAATGTCTTTCATATTGATTCATCCTCACCCCATATAAGCTAATAAATTACAAAATAAATTTATATTATTGAAATTAATTAATAAAATATAATTTTTAATTATGTAAAACTAGTCTCAATTTAGTTATTCTTTCATACATGTATACAAGTGATCCAATAATGAAAAACATGAAAATGAACACTCCGGAACAACATAATTCAATCTTATAACTCATTAAAAAGGTTATAAATGAACTTACTAAAATTATAATAAATAATATAAATGTTTATGGGGTTGGGGATTAATTTACTAGTGACTCTATTTTAAAATTCCATGTCATTAAGTGAATGTGCAGAACACTTTCAGACATAGGGGAAGAGATTATCCTTGAAACTCCATTTTTCATTTGGGTTACATGTTCCCTATCTTAAAATGAATGTAATTCTTTATTATTATTATGTAATCATCACAAATTCTATATTTATTATATATAAATATGTAACTACAAGAAAAATTCTTTATTTTATGGGTCGTTACATGTTTTATAAGGATCCTTTCTCAATTCATCCTGATAAGAATGTCCAAATAAAGGTAACTTACTAGTTTGGAACCCATTTTCAAGTGCACTCTCTAATATATTTTAACTGATATTTTTTTTAAAATTACTAATTTTATCTTGGAAACTATCTTTTTAATTATGGGTTTTATACAAAAAATATTCCTTATACTGTAATAAATACTCTATAGTATTTTCCCTTAAACAACACTTAAGTGGATCATTTCTTATGCTCATTAAATGTTTTCTTGAAATTCTTTTACTTCAGTTGGAAATAACATATTAATTAGATATATTTTCATTTTTCCTAACTGTTATTTTTTAGTATATGCATGTTACAATCTGATTTTATGAAAAATAAAGAAAATTCTAAATGAACTCTTTTTCTGACATAAAAAGGTTATTTAACTTAAGAATTTTGTAATGATTTTACCAGAGTATTTTCATCTATATTGACACCCTCTATTGAATATGGTGATTAATTTTGGATTTATATTTTATGATATCATCTACCATATTTTATTAAATTTATTATGATTATTTTTACTATGGATATTCTATCTAGATGTCATTCACCATATTTCTATGATTGGTTAGTGATTATTTTTATTGATTGGGGAAAGATATTTACATTTCATAGGTATATATTGTTTTGTTTCATACATTTCATTTTAGTAATACATTGGACATAGTATGTGATGGGAAGGGCACGATATTGCAGCTCGATGCATCGGTAGCTCTCATGAGACAAGCTAGACTGAGTTTTTAACCATTAATGTATAGTTTCATGGACAAAGCCTTATTGGTATATTTACAATGTTTGGAATTATAAATTCCTTCATTATGATAAAATTAATTTATAATTCATGGAATTATTCAACTATAATAATACTCTTTGTAAAAATAATTCTCATGTGATTTTTTATGTCATTATGTATTTATATTGAATTCCTATTATATTATGATTATGTTTATATTTTAATGGAATGTGTTTTTAGTTATTTAACATTACCTATATTTTATATTTATTTATGATATCTTTAACTATATTTCATTTCTTTACTGAGCATCTAAGACCACCCCTTTCTTATGTCCCCCCCATAATGTGCTGAATTATATTATTAATGAATTTTATGGATAATCTAGGTGTTAATGGGTGTTTCTATTGGAGTTTTTCTATTTTATTCCTTTCAATTTTTTATGTAAAGTTCATGTATGTAATCATTCTTCAAAAACTGCTAAATTGATTGGTCTATTGGTATTTAATTCTTGTATCGATTCCAATGTAAAAATTTAATGCATTGACTCCATAATACTGGGGTTGAGGTCCTTATAGTTGGAATTAGGGAATGTTTATTATAATACTTGGTATATAGATTTAGAAAACGTATATTTAACATAGCCCTAATATATAATTTTAGGATAATATTATATGAACATCCAAAAATATTTGTAAGGTATATATTATTTGAGTCATCCAAGAAACACATCCCTTTCTAGATACTATAAGTGAATGTTGTTCTTGAACGAATGTACCTAGGGGTAGCAACTCGATCAAGGTTTGTCGATCCATAATCGGTGTAACCTAGTAAAAGAAAATGGTTGTTATTGTGCACCTCGTTTGACACTCCTAGGAGATATTCTTAGGACAATTCACATGTTCTTTAAAAACCATATTGAATTATTTAAAATTAAATATTTCCCCAAATGAACTATGTTTATGACTATGATATTAGCTATGAATAAATTTAAAATTTATTTTAAGTGTTTCATAGTTAAAAATTATGGCTTGTGATTCATAACAGAATTTTGTATATGACATTATTTTTAAATGGGGCCTAGTGGAAATACTGAAAACTATATCAATGCATGTGTTCCATAGAGAGATTTACCTCTTATGCAAGATAATGATGTTGAGTCTAGTGTTAAGAAACTTATAACAATAATGTTGAAATTTACTTAGGTTATGTGAAATAATTTTACTCGCATAGAGAATCATGATCCACATCACAGTTTAACAATGTCAGACAACTTTTTTCATCAATAGCATCCATCATTTAGTGAGACTACAAACTCGTTTTGTAGATAAGTAATGGCTAAGTTCCTTGGAGAAGATATTTCATTCTAGTGTAACTATCAAAAGGGGGAACATTGTTATGGAAATTTACCATCTCTCATGAGATGCAGATAAATGATGGTCATTAATTAAAAACATAGTGGGTGATTAATAAATAGAAAACATATAATGGAGGTATTTTTAGGAATTTACATAAAAAAATATTTTCTTCGTGAACAGCAAGCGGATATAGAGAGACAATTATTGAATCTGAGGGAAAAGGTGGATAAAAATGTTGCTATGTATAAATAAAACGTTTCAACTTTATCAAGGAATACATTAAATTACATATTTAATACAAATAGAAATATTGGATAATTCATTTATGGGATAAAACTATTAGTTTAAAGGGAACTAGTCTCCCAAAATTTCTCATCATATGAATATATGTTCTCATGTGCAATCAAGATAGAAAACTAATTCTGTAAATATTATGACTTTAAAACAATGAAATTGAAGAATATGGATATTCAGCACTATGTAAAAGGAAATAATGAAAATGGGAAGAATTAAGGAGTTGAATTTATATCCATTAATAATTTGGGGAAGAAATACCATGGTTCTGGCCTGAAGGGAATGATATGTTGTTTCATGTTTGGAGAAAAAGGCCACCAAGGCTATTATTACATAGGAAAGAAAGAATATACCAATGTTTAATCATACAGTTGTAAAGAGACTATATATTATGAATGTAATTGTACAAAGTTTCTAAGAAATTTTCCACAAAAGAGACCTAGGGAGAAAGGCCAATATTTTAAAATCTAAACTATTTAGGTTTAAGTTCATAATGATGTGGTGTCATTTAATTTAATCCTTTTCCCAATATATATCTAATGGTTTATTTGATTATGTAGAATCACATTATTTTATATATTTCTAGTTTTCCAATAAAATTAGATATTTCTATTTTTCTTCAATAAATGATTTGTCAGTCAAAAATCCTATGGTAAGTATAATTTCAAATAGCTGTGTTGTTTAGTTCCATTTATTACATGTAAATGTGCTTTAGTTTCTGAACTTGTCATCATACCTATGATTGACATTGATATAATCCTCCTCTTGAAGTATATTTTAAAATATGATGTGAAAATATATTAAAATAAGAATGAAATTACAATTTTTATACAATATGTAGATTCCCTCAATATTAGAGCTGAAACCACATCATGTGATTCTTAACTAAATCCACCCCTAATAGCTCTATTGAATGAAATTCATGGGGTGGAAGATATAACATCATCTATGGATGAGAAAATAAGTCTTCAAACTAAAGATTAAATTATTATAAAAGAATAATTATCTGTATTTTCATAGGATCCACATAGACATCATCTATTATGGAAAGTTGATTTTTGGTATTCATTTAATCCCTTACATAAGGGAAATATAAAATATTCCTTATAGAATGTCCACCATCTTATTTGTTACGCTGATTAAACAACTATAGGAGTTCAGTAATTAGGGATTTATTCACCACATTGTATCTCAATTTGGATCCCCAAATGTTTTTCTTAAGAATAGTGATTGATCTGTAAGATAATGAATTCTCTATGGAGAGATCAATGTTATTATGATAAACAACACATTTATGTTACCTTGTGTTGATGAATTATTTGGTCAACATCATAGAGCTTAATATTTTTTGAAGATTAATCTTTAATCTGAATATCATTAATTGCATATGAATAAATAAGATATTTCAAAGATAGCAATTTGAACCAATTATATATATTATTAGTTTACAGTAATTCCATTTGGACTGACTAATGAACCCTCTTTTTTATGGATCTAATAATTATATTGTTCAACGAATATATTTTAGGTTTTCATGTGGTATTTATTGACGATATCTTGATATATTCTAAAATCAATATATACCATGAGAACTGATTTTGGATTGTCTTAGAGACTATTAGAATATAATAGTTTTATGGGAAGTTTAGAAAATGTGAATTGTGGATTCAAACAGTTTCTTTTCATAGAAATATTGTCTTTAGGGATGGAATATCAGATAATCCTTTGAAGAAAAAGATAGTTGAATAATGGCCTACACCAATGAAAATAATCACGGTACATAGTTTTATTGGTGTAGAATGTTACTATTAGTGTTTTGTTCAGAAAATATCCTGACTAGCTGACCCATTAATAATGATTAATTATAAAGGGTTGAAGTTTATATGGAAAAAATAATGTGATGAATTAATCTAAGAATTGAATATTATATTAGTGAATTCCCAAATATTGAATGTTCCATCAGGAAATTGTGGATTCGTGTTTTATAGTGATTCATCAAAGATAGGACTTGGTTATATCCTTATTAATAATGATATAGTATTTTCTTATAAATAAATGTAGTTAAAAATTAATGAATAAAACAATACAACTCATTATATAGAGTTATATTATGTATTATCTGTTATGAATATATAGAGACACTACCTCTACAGTGAAATATGTTTGTAATATATAGATCCTAAGATTTTGAAATATATCTACTCATAGAAACAACTCAATTTGAGGAAAAGACGATGGCTTGAGCTACTCAAGGATTATATTTGTTCAATACACTACCACCTAGGTGAGGCGGATGAGGTATAAAATTAATTGACTATGAAGGATCATGAAGTTATTAACAAAATGGGGATTTAAAAGGATCCTATGTATATGGATATAATAAAGATGGATATGAGTATTTTCAAGGAAGGTAGAAAATCATTACTTTTTCAATTGGTTTCCAAACCATCTTTATTTGAAATGATTAAAAGTTCTCAACCTAATGATGAGAATATTCAAAACAAAATTAAGGCTTTCAAGGATGCGAATTTTGAAGATTTCATGTATGAAGATGGAATTTTTAAATTTAGGAAGAAGACATGTGTTTCCTCTATAACTGAGCTGAAAACATATTTATTGGATTATTCCCGTTGCTAAAATTTATCTACACACCCTAGTAGCACTAAGATATATATATATATATTGGATGGAATATTTCATGTGGGATAATACGAAACGAGAAATTTCTGATTATGTATCAAGATGTTTAGTTTATCAATATGTTAAGGCTAAACGAAAACATTCTAGGGGATTCATGAAACCTCTACCTATTCTTACCTAGAAATAGCATCACATTACTATAGATATTCTCATTTTATTACCAAAAACCCCAAGAAACAATTATGAATCCTGGGAAATTATTGATTCACATACTAAATATACACATTTCCACAGTATAAGTGGGAAGTTTCCACCAGACCGCCTTGTACGAATCTATATTAATGATGTCTTAATAATTCATGACTCACAAATTTTAATTGGTTCATATTGTGTTCCAGGTTTTATAATGAAATTATATAAAACATTTAGAAAGCCTTTGATACTGATATTTATTTCATTACTGTTTATCACTCTCAAACTGAAAGACATTCCAAAAGGATCATTGAAACTTTAGAACAATTATTGAGATCTTCCTCAGTTGAAACTCAAAGAATGTGGGATTAGTATTTTACATTGGTAGAGTTTTACTATAATAATAGGTTCCATTCAAGTATTAAAATTGAACCATTTGATGAATTGTATGGAAAATAAGGTCATACGCTAATTTTTTGGGTTGAAGTAGGTAAACAGAAGCTTATAGGCCTAGAAATTATGGAGGAAATAACATCAAATATAAATACTATTTAAGCATATATAAAAATATGCTCAAACTAGGAAAAATAATTATGCTAATAATCAAAATAATGATTTTTACTTTCAAGCGAGAGATCATGTTTTCAGGAAAGTACCTCTATTAATGGTTGTTTAAAGATTTTGAAATAATCTAAAACTAAGCCACATGTACATTTATCCTTATGAAATCCTAGATAGAATTATATATTCTGATTATTATTCAGAAATTCCATCAAGCCATTCTAAAGTTCATGATGTGTTCCACATATATTTTTTAATGATGTACTTTCCAAACCCAACACAAGTTGTCACTACTAATAAAATACCATTAGAACCTCATTTATCTTACTATAAAGAGAATATCTGGATTATGGACACTATAGAAAAGGTTTTGAGGAATCAAAAAACTCTAACACTAAAGGTATTTTGGAAGAATCATAACATTGAATGTGTGATGTAAGAACCATGGGATGTGATAATGATGATGTGGCCAAATATTTTTATGAGGTGACATTCTTAAAATATTGAGGGTGATATTTTTTTATGAGGGGGGAATGCAATGTCCTAATGTTATATCAATGATGTTTTCATTATTATAATAATTTTATACATTATAAATCATATAAAATAACCAAGAGAACATAATACAATCTTTATAAATTAAGAATGAATGAAATAAGATGTATTTTTAAATGTTTAAGAACCTACATCAATGGAATAGTAACCTGTTGTTTGGAATCGTAATGTGACCCATAGGAATAGTCAACTGAAAAATAGAATAATAACCTCACCTATGAAATTATAAATATCATTTTGGTATCATTTAAATAAAAATATGATATATCTTTATCTTGGGATATGTAAATAAATATTTTAAAAATGATAAATTAAGTGTCGGTATTTTTATAAGTGATATAAATTTAGTTATAAATTTATATTTAATAAAATGACTAAAAATAAAATTTATTTCCATTATATATTTTTATAAATTATCATTTTTTTTGACTTATTGTTATATAATAATTTCATGAGACCTTAATTAATTTTTCAACGTGTTATAAAATTAGTTATAATATTAATATTAGTATTTTCGAAAGAAATGGTGAATATATTTAAAATATAATTTCCTCAAATTAAAATTTTATTTTCATAAAATGGAGTTTATTTTTTACTTATACACTTTGAGAAATTGTTACAGTGAATTATTGAGAATTTTTAAAGTAGTTGTATTTTTGGTGAATAGTGAAATACATTAATTTACATTTAAAAAAATAAATTATTGAGTCATATATGATGTAAGGATGATATAAGACCATAATATCGAAGTCTCATTATCCATTTATTAAATTTATTCATGGGAATAAAAACTATTCGTAAACATGAGTCAAAATAATAAACTATTTAAAAAAACTAAACATAAAACTGCCCACTCCTCTTCTATAAATACCACCCCTCAGTACCTCATCCCCTCACACATCTTATGCCTTGATGATTGTATAATTTCTTCATATTGATTTTCCTAAAATTCTTCCCCATGTACTGGAGGTTATGGTCTCATCAAAATACCAAAACCATTTTCCCTAAGGAGGATCATAAGGGAAAAAATTCCGGAGTTAAATTCCTCTTTCACTTTCTTTATTTTCTTTTCACTTTCTTTTAATTTATTATAATATCCTATCTTACCCTATACAAACATGCATGATATCTCTATTATCTTATATATACTGAAATTTTATTATGATAATGTAAAATCCATCATCATGTATTTTCTCCACTTCCATTTATTATAATAATGAAAACATCCTTCGTGAGGTACTGATTTACCTTCTTCATTAACGATGAATTTTCGTTATGCAATTTTTCTTCATGTATGGTCATAAATCCATAATAATGGAAACAACATACTATAATATATGTATTAATACTTATTTAATGTTCTATAACTAGTATATATTCATGATATTAATCCATAATACTAAACAAGTTTGTGTTGATAAAAAACCTTCAAAAATAATTTTGATGATTATCACCGACATATTATCTAATGATTCATTCTCACACAATTTAAGAAAATGACTTATATAAGAATTTTATATTCTATATTTTCATTAATAAAATAAAATATTAATTCTACAAATCTATTCCCATTTTACATTTTCTATCGTACATGTATACACGTGTATCAATCATGGAAACCAAGGAAACGAACACTCATGAATGAAGGAATTCAACCTTATAACTCATCAAAAAGTAAGAAATTAACTTAATAAAATTATAACAAATCAAATTCCTGTTGAAAAGTTTCATAATTAATTTATTAATGAATCTAATTTTATATTCCATGACATTATGTGCAAGTATGGAACACTTTGAGATGTAAGGTACGAGATTCTCCCAAAACCCCCATTTTCCATGTGGGTCACTCTTTCTCCCTCATAACCTCAATGTAATTCTTAATTAATCTAAATTACTCCTACTAAATTCATATTTAGTGTTCTATAGATATTTAAATACTATAATTATTCATTATTTGATGGGGAGTTACATGTTTTATATGGATCCTTTCTCAATTTTTTATAATAAGAAATCCCAATTAAAGGGAACATTCTAGTATCTTATCCATTTTCAAGTAAACTCCATAACGTATTTTAATAAACCTTTATTTTTTATAAAATCATTTTTTTACCATGAAAAATTTACCTTTTTCATTTTTGGTTATATACCAAAATAATTCTTTAGTATGTTTTAAAGACACTTTACTATTTTCTCTTAAACTTCACTAAAGAGGCTATTTTATAAAGATTTTTAAATGCTATTTTTACATGTTTTAAATTATGTTGGAAATAATTTATGCGTAAAATATAATTCCATTTTTCCTAGATTTTCTATTCTCTTATGTACATGTAATAGTCTGATTTTATGAAAATTAAAAATGATTTTCCAAAATAAGTCTTCTTTATTAAGTAAATAGTGCATTTCTCTCAAGAATTTCTCTTCTATTTTTAGATTATTTTCATCTATTTCAACACAATCTATTTAATATTATTCATAATTGTGATTTATCTTTAATGATATCACCTAAAATGTTTTATTAAATTTTTTATGATTGGTTTGACTGTGGATGTACTATCTTGATGCCATTCACCATATTACTCAGAACGGTTAGAATAATGTTTATTGATTAGGGAAAGTTATTTAAATTTCTTATGAATATGTTTTTTATGTTTTTTAGCACTCTCATAAATAATTAATTGGACTTAATAAATGATTGGTTGGGCCGGCTATACCACCTCTATGAATCAGTAGATCTAATGAGACAAACTTGACTCTGTTTTTACCCATTTATATATGGTTCCTTCATCAAAGCATTGATGTAATATTTATGACATCCAATATTATGAATTCCAAAATTATGAAATTAGTAATTGATAATACATGTTTTTTGTATACTTGTATAATATCCATGGTCAGGTTTCCTTCTCATTTTAATATATATGGAATTATTTAATCAGCTTTTATTCCAACCATATTATGCTTATGTATATGTTTTACTAGAATGTGTTTTTATTTATTTTCGATTCCTTATCATTTGTGTTTATTTATGATATCTTATGATGTATTTATTATAATTAATGACCATCTGTGTTTTCCCATTATTTTTTATTTTCCCCTGGATGTGACGATACAAATTTCGAATGACTTGCAGGGACAATCACGAAGTTTGTGGGTGTTTCCAGTGGATTTGTTATGTCATTTTTCATTTCAAGTGTTAATGTATTGTTCATATATGTAATATGGATTCCAAAACATCTAAAAAAATCAGTCCTTTGGTAATAAATACATTTATTTGTGTTAATGTAATAATATATGTAACAAACTCCGAGCTACTGTGGTCAGGAACATTACAACATCCACCTAATTTCAATGGGTCTTCTGATCCACTTATTTCTGAATAATGGATAAATTCCATTGAAAATATATTTTTTATCTTTAAATGTTATTAACATAAAAATTCCATATTATATAATTTTTTTTAGAAGGAAACGCATACAAGAGTTTTACTTTGATCAAGAATATGGGGAATAAATATAAAATTTAATCCTGGGATTGGGATGAGTTCAAGAACATATTCTTTAATAAATATGTTTCTCATGTTCATTATACAAAGATAGAGGAATAGTTCCTTGAGTTAAGTAAAATAGATTCCAAGTCTGATGGTACTTATGAGGCTAATTTCAATAGATATGCAAGGTACGCTTCAGGTTTTTCCATCCTTCCTAAAAGTAAGGCTGATATAATTATCAGTGGCATAAAACCAAGTCATCAAAATGAATTATCCATAATAGACTTCAATAGCTATGAAGAGATTTTCTATTGTGATATTATGGTAGAAATGGAGGTGGAGTTACATATCAACCACAATATTTTGACCAGAAATGATAGGTGAAGATAAAAAATAAAAAATCTAAAAACCATGTAGAAAAGATGATAAGATCTCTTTTTTGCACAAAGTGTGGAATGAAAAATGGAGGAAATTATATTATGGGGGATGGTATATGTTTTAAGTGTGGGAGGGATGGTCATAGAGAACTTGAATTTTGAAGAAATGGGAATAATTTATCTAAATATGTGAATAAAGAGAAGGCTAATCATAATAAACCCCACCACACTTCCATGCATAATATGTAGGAAAAATGATAATTATTCTAATAAGTGCACAAATATAAGGTATGACAATGATGTTTGAAAATAGAAAACTCTAAAGAAAAAAGACAAAGCAAAACTTCATGCAACAACTTTTGGTGATGTGGAGTACAAAAATGATGTGGTGAAATTATTGAATATTTATGTTTTGTAATTCAGAATAATGTTGTAGATATAATTTTATAGTATTATAGAGTAATGGAATAAATTGATTTAATCATATTTTGTTGTTCTTAAGGATTGGAAGGGAAAAATTGAATGGTATTAGTAACCATGAAATGTAAATGAGGTTCTAGGTTTATATTCGTGGAGAACATATTATCATGGGATGGATAACCCTTAATATGTGTATTATGTTTGGATAATAATGGGGTAATTAAAAGATTTATTATATGATAAGACAAATGGGATACTATTGATGACCTTATAACAATTTAGTAATATGATGACATGGTTTTCTAATGATTGAGTTTATATATTTATGGTATGAGTAAAGATTTAATTTTTGAAAGCATGCATATTTTCAATATGGTATTATCATAATTTTGGATATTACCATGTTTGAAGAGAGAACATAATAATAGTATTCCAATTTTTGGTGCGTCATAATTAATAGATACATCATGTTTTATAATGGCTCATTCATTACATAGAGATATTACTTAAATAATGAGGAATATTTATAACATAACATAAAAAAACATTACCAAGACAATATAGGTTTCGTGACTTTAGAAACTGGGAAACATAAATAACTTGTTCATAATACATCTACATTGTCTCCCTATTTTTACTTCATAACTAGACTTGTTTTTACATATCATACTTAATACACTTATGTGTAACCTGGGGAGAAGAAACATATGAATGGGTGATCTCAAATTCTCATTAGTATTAAACAAGGGAAATATCATTAAAATCATTATCATAAGAACATAACATTTGAAAATCATATCCTGTATATCAAAGATCCCAATATAATGTGATGGGATTAATCATAAAAATGAAATGTAACTCAAATTATCACAACATTAGAAGTGAAATTTCAGGGTATACACAGATAAGCATAAAAAATTATTTCATATTAGTCAAGTCTCATTTAAAAGGCTATCATAGAGGACAAATTCCATTACTGAATCGAGTTCACTCCTTGCTCCATCCTGGTATTACTGAACTATATTTATATGTAATTCCATTCATGATTATCTCATGAGATATAAATCTTTACCCAATGCATAAGAGGGAGATATAAGTCACACCCCTCTGATAATGAAACTATTATTACATGTGGCACAAAAACATAAAAACATTTACCATAGAATATCCCATGAAAAAATGGGTATCTCAAACATCAATCCATCAGAATTGATATAAAACAAATCGATTTCCTAAATAATATTCCATAATAAACACAATAAAATCATAGTAATAACAATTATATAAATATTTCCTTATTTCAAGAGTTTCATACAAGATGGAAATTAATTTTGAGAAAATAATTCAAAATAATTCATTCATAAAATATCTTTTCTTCTTCAAAAACGTTTTCCTTCCACAAAATGACACACAATTTTTGATGAAATCATTTTATATGAAAATAACCTTTTAATCATGAATTTTAAGCTTCAAAGAAATAATTCATTATGAAAGCGTAAAAATTAATTCATGTAATATAAGTTAAAGAAAATTCTTCTTGTAAATTTTCTATACAAGAAAAAAATTTCTTCATTCCACAAACGATAAAAGATTCTATTCATACCATTTAGTATAATTTTACCAATGGGTAAACATGGATTTTAATAATTATAGAAGTATATAAAGAATATTTTGGAATAAATATATAGGAAACATGGACGTTGATTATATATAAACCCAAAAAAATACTTATTTATAAAAAATCTTGGATAAAAATGATATTTTTAATGTTATCCCTTACCATTGGTCTGATATGCTTCAAATATATCTGAACCTCATCTTCCTTGACGTGCTTCCTCTAAATATCATTTTAAAGCACTATATTTTGTATTTTATGATTTCCAGAACCTCTAAGTTAAAAATATTGTAGTTGAGAAGGCAAAAGGGTAGAAGGTGTCTGAGCTTAGAATCTCAAAATGAAGTGATATGGTGAGGGAGGTGGTTCCGTTTTATAAATAAGGTGAGGGGCACTTCTTGAAACTCCATAATTAATAATTTATAATAAAATTAAAGCCTACCAAAAAACCAAAAAAGTATCCCAATTAAAAGATGAGATGATATGTGGTTATAATATAATCAACTAATAAATTTTGGACATCTTATTTTGTCAATTTAAACCATTTCCTTTTAATTTACACTTAGTTATTCTATAAATTTTAATTGTGTTTATAATATTTTAAATAATTAATTGTTATAAATATTTACTTATATGGTGTTAATTGACCATACATGGGTATTATATGACATTTTATACCTTATAATTATCACTTTGATATTTTTAATTCTTTTTGTGTTTTTTAAATAATTTAAAAAATGATATTTTTATAAAATATCAACATTGTAAATCGTGACACTATTCAATTAATTGACATTAAATAAAATCCAAATAGAATAGAAATTTGATCCAAAATATATAATTCTCTCATAAAATGTCATATTCACCTAAAAATTCGTGGATCATATTAATTAGTCTATATGATATTTAATTTAATATTTTTAAAACTATTTATTTTAAATTTTTATTGATAATATATCATTTACATCACTATTCTGTCATCATTAATGAATTTATTTAATCTCTAAAAATTATAAATAAATTTACATGATGTAAGTAATTATTTTATCTTTCAATGGAAAATATGTGGTAAATATTATATCCTATTTATCCATATATTAAAATTAATATACTTGTATAAAATTTGATTTTGACCTTTTGTCACATTCATTAGTGTTTATTACACTACTGTCATATTCATAGGTAAGTGGCCATTAAGTGATTACATTTAGAATAAAAGATATTAAGGGTCAAATTTAGTCATAAGATAATATTTTTTGACAGGTGTTAAGGTAATTTTATAACATTATTTTGACCCTTAATTACCAAATTTTCCATTATCTATGGTAATAAAAATAATTACCAAAGTTACTATTCGTAATGCCCAAAATTAAAAGTAGCCTATTAAGACAATTTGGACCTATAGATTCCAAATATGGAATCCATTTTTCATAATTAAAAACAAATAAGTTTCAGTAATTAATTTAAAACAAATCTCGTTGTTCAAATAAAGAAATGGGTTTTAGAAGTTAAAACATTGAAAAGATGGAAATGTTTTTACCTATGAATTCAATGTATGATTAATGATAACGAAAAACAATAAATTTAATGTAAAAAATTCATTATATTTATTCATTAACTCCATTTAATATTATTTTATCATATAAATTGTCTTGATGAATAAAGTGATTTTAATTAAAATTTAGTATATTTTTACTATTCATCAAAACATGAAAGTTATCAGAAAAATATAAAAAATTAATCCAACGAAACTTTTTATATCACACTTAAAAATAAAATGTTTATTTTATCATATAAAAATTATTAATGTGTCAAATTCATAATTTAAAACGGGTCCTCCATTCAAAGGTGTAAAATTAAATTTTTTTAAAAAATAGGTTATTATACATCAAATAGGGTTATATTCATACCTGATGACTAAAATATCCATTGGATTAATATCAGAAATATTTTATTTCACTGCCAAATAAATTCACTCAAAAAATATCTAATTGATTTATATTTTCATAAATAATTGATAGCCAATTAATTCACAATATATTTTCATAAGTTAGTTATAATTATTCCAGCTAACCTAATGGCTAGGCTATAATTGAAATTTTATAATATAGGAAACTCGTAGTTTGTTTAAACTCATGATTGGGTTCAAATAAAGCTACTAAATAAAAAAAGTTATTTAAAGAAAATATTTCATTAAAAACATCCATGTGTTACATTCTACCCCCCCCCCCCCGTAAACTGAATTTCACCCAAAAAATTTTTCACATGGAAAAAATAGATTGGGAAACCTATCCCACATAATATCCTCCCATACCTATGTAGATTATTCAAATTGGTGGTTCCTCCATAAAACATTAACCAAGATATTGGCCTTAATTCATTGAAATGTTTCTCCATGATCCATAATCTCTATATGTTTTTCTTCACAAGAAAGATATTTCTTCAACAGTACGACTTCTGAGTCTAGTACATGTGGAGGATCAGGTACATACTTTCTCAGTATAGAAACATGGAACACATCATGAACATGAGATAGATTCGGAGAAAGCGCCAATCGTTATGCTACCTTCCCACCATGATCAAGAATTTCAAAAGGACCAATATTACTAGGGATTAGCTATCCCTTCATTCCAAATCGCATTACTCTCTTTAAAGGATATATTCATAAGAACACCTTATCACCCACTTTAAACACTAGGTCTTTTCATAAGTTTTCATCATATCTTCTTTATGAACATTGATCTGATCTTATATGTTATTGAATTGATCTGACCTTTTTTTCCATTTCATCAACAAGATTAAGTTCAAATAGCTTTCATTCCCAAACATCGTCCCAACAAGTTGGATTTTTTCCTCTCTTTATATAGAGGGATTCATAAATAGTCATATGAATAAGGGAGTGAAAGATATTATAGTAATAAAACTTCACCAAATGTAAGTTTTGATCCCAATAACCTTTGAAATACAAAGAGAAAGCTCTCAAAATGTCTTATAGAGTTTGAATTTTCCTCTCAAACTGACCATTGGTCTGAACATGATAAGTAGTTCTGAAACATAACTCGGTATCCAGATCATGCTAAAGATTTTTCTAGAGCATTGAGGTAATCCTCAGATCCGAATAAGATATAATAGAAAGTGGTACCCCATGCAATCTTACCACTTCCATTACATATATTCTAGAAATATGATCAAGAAATAAATCCTCTCTAATATGAATGATGGGTGGTGACTTCATAAATCAGTCAACTAAAACCCAAATAGCATTATTGTCATTTGATGTTTTGGGAAGTTTGATAACAATGTCTATAGTGATGTTTTCCTATTTCCATTCGAGTATGGGTAATGTTTGTGAAATCCCCTTATACATCAGTCTCTCAGTCTTAACATTCTAATAAACCAAGCATCAAGAGACATATTCAATGACATATCTTTTCCATCCATCCCACCAGAAGTACTCTTTCAGGTCTTTGTCAATTTTTGTGATTCTAAGTTGAATAAAGAATGAAGATCATTGAGCCTCATCCAATATATCCTTATTTATTTCTATTATGGTAGGAATAAAAATATGGTTATTAAACCTTTTTATTTAATCATAATCAAGTTTGGATTCAGGAACATTTATCATATTCTTTTGTAGCTCTACATATTCCTTCTGCACCTCCTTAATCTTCACTTGTATTAAAGGTTGAACATTCATTTTGGAAAGATAATATTTCTCCACTTCCATTAAAATCTCAAGATATATCCTTTGTAAATCCATAAATATTGGATATTATGTGATCCTCTGCATGGATAAGCTTATATGGTCTTTTCGACACAAATAATATTCCACCATGTTCTCTTTACTATAGTGATAATGTATTGAGAAATCATAATATTTAATCAACTCCAAACATCTTATTTGGTGCATATTCAGATCCTTTTATGTGAAAATAAACATTAAATTTTATGATCATTATAAATATCATGCTATTCACCATAAAGATAATGCCTTTATAGCATTAATGAAAAGATTAATGATGCTAACTCCAAATCATGAGATGAGTGATTTTACACATAGATATTTAGTTTTCATGAGGCATAATCTATCACCATATCATGTTGCATGAGAACACATCCCAACCCCTTCTTTAATACATAAATGTATATCAGAATCCTTTTTCCAGTACAAGGCAGTGTGAGAAGAGGGGAACCGGCTAACCTTAATTTTCGTTCTTTAAAATTCTCTTCACATTCCTCCATCCAAATGAT
Organism: Viscum album; assembly: GCA_963277665.1. NCBI lineage: Eukaryota > Viridiplantae > Streptophyta > Magnoliopsida > Santalales > Viscaceae > Viscum > Viscum album. Next base: position 380,226,896 of record OY728120.1, on the reverse strand, counting down.
AAAAAACACATTTTCAAGTAAACATGGTTAGAGGATTATATATTCATGAAAAATATGTCACAAAATGTCGATAATATCCCACCAATCTAAGAAAACATTGGATCTCAGTTACCGTTGTTGGTCTCGACCATCTTTAAATACCCTTTATTTTTTCTTGATCCATAGATATCCCCTCTCTTGTGATTATGTGTCCCAAAAATGAAAATTTCTGAAGCCAAAAATCACACTTCATAAATTTCGCTAAAATCATATCCTTTCTCAGGGTCCTAAGTATAATTATCATGTGATATTCCTGTTCTTCCTTTCTCATTTAATAGAATAGAATATCATCTATAAAAACAACCAAAAACTAATCAAGATAGTCTTGGAATAATCTATTCATTAGATCCATGAAGATTGAAGGTTCATTATAAAGGCCAAAAGGAATCACTATAAATTCATAATTTCTATACCTTGTATAGATTGTTGTCTTTGGTATATCCTCATTTTTAGCCTTAATTGATGATATCTTGAATGAAGATCAATCTTTTAAAAGTATTGATATATGGGTAGTAGGTCAAATAAATCATTAATGTAGGGAAGAGGATATTTTTTCATAATAGTGATCTTGTTATGTTCTCGATAATCAATACAGATACTCATTGATCTAACATGATTCTTAACAAACAGAATAGGTTCTCCCCAAGGTGTCGCCCTATGACGTATGAATCCCTTATCAAGATTCTCATGGTGTTACTTCTTTAATTCCTACAACTTAATTGGGGCCATTCTATGAGGTGTCTTTTATGTATTCATAGCACCCAGTATGATTTATATTGAAAAATAAACTTCATGATTTGGTGGGAGACCTAGAAATTCCTTTGGAACGACGTCATCAAAAACCCATACAATGGGTGTATTCTTAATCATGAGTTTCTTCCAAGACATTTGTGATGAATAACCTTCATTTATTGGAATCAGGACCCATAATATGGATGAAATTTCTTCAGGAAGGTTATATTCATCCATCCATCGATAGATTATCACAGATCTTTTTGGAATATGAAATGTTACTTCCCTTCCTTGGAGAAAATTGATATGATCTCCAATAGAGAAAGCCAATACATGCCACAAATCCCATCAAATTACACTATAAAAAGGATCACAATATTTTTAGGAAGAAATATCCCACAAACATCAACCAGAGAAGATTTATATACTTTTGATATGACTATTTTTCCATTATAGGTTTTCACAGATAACTCAACATCCAATTGTAGAGATAATACAATGATAACCTTGAAAAAATCCTCAAAAATAAAAAGGTGGGTGGATCCATAATCAAATAAAACATTTTTTTCATTATAGTGGATGGTAAATGGAACTTTCAAGAATTCATTATCGTAATCCATGTCACCAATAAGGATTTTGTGTGAATTTCCTTTTTCTATGACCATAAGAGTTTCTTGATGTTGATCATCATAAATAACCCTTGGATTAGGGAATCGATTAGTATAATGGTCTGTTTCCTTTCATTTTATCACTGATGTGTATGAGGTTCATTCTTGTCATCCTTTTTGTTGTTCACATCATTAGAATGTTTGTTCCCATCACTCAAAAATTCAATAGCCTGATGACCTTTCTCCACACTTAAATGATTTTATAGTCCCTTTAAAAAAATTCCCTCCATATTTATTTCCACAATTTGAGCATAAGGGAAAACTCATCTTCTTTTTAGTGTGGTCTTTAGATTTTCCTTCTAATTCCATTTTTCTTCTCTTATCAATCCCATATGATCGATGGATTAATCCAATCTCTATCTCAACCTTTAGATCCCATTGAAAAAATTTCTCATAGATTTTGAAGTCCCTTATGAATAATTCCCTTTGGAGACTTGGCTTTAAGCCACTAAATAATCAATAAATTTTACTCTCAGGTAGGACAATAATCCAAAAGCATACATTCCATGTCTTGTAAAATTCTCTTCATTGGTACAAATGGGTTCATCGTCATTTTTCTTCAGTTAAATGAATTCTATATCCATATTTATTTTAAGAATATGAGGAATGTTCTTTTTGAAGAATGACTTCATGAACTCGTCCCATTCCATGGACTCAATTTCATCTCTTCCCCTCGTATTCTTGATAAGATTCCACAATTCATTAGCTTTTCCTTCCAAACGATAGACTTTTACGATGAATTTATCATGTTCAAGACATTGTAGAACTGAAAATATCTTTTTAGTGGTATTGATCCATTGTTCAGACATTAATGATTCGGAAGACCCGTTGAATGAAGGTCGACGTTGTCTCATGAAGGACACAATATAATTTTTCTCCCACCTTTTATCATTTGAATTCCTACAAGATTCATAGCTTGAAAATGTTGTGTGATCATGGATAAAAGATTTTTCATTCTATCTCCTATTAAAATTGGTTGCTCAGAGGGAAAATAATTTCTTTGTCTGCCACATTCAGTATTAACAAGGTTCCATCAGGTTCTAGCCATTGAGTGAAACCTTGAAGCATTGTGTGAGAAACACTACTCATAACAGGAAAGACACATAATCATGAATAAAATTTCAATTTTAGAAACTTTATTTTTTATCCTAGGTTATTGATGAATATGTCTAAAACATGGGGATAGGAATGTAACCTATACATAGACATATTCTTAAGATTCTTACTATGGTTCTCTCATCCTAGTTTCCAAAGGTTAACTACAGATTTTCTCTGATGCAAACTATAATGGATGATTCCGTACATATAGATATTAGTTCAACATTGATGAAAATTTCTTACATAACAAAACAAATCATGATTGAATAGTATAGGGTTAGTGTCTATAGAATTTGGGAAACCAAAACATTTGGATCATTAAATATCCACATTATTTCCAGCTTAATCATTCATAACTAGACTCTTTTTTTACATATCTTTTCTTAATACTCTTATTCATGACCTAGGGAAAAGAAACATATGAAAAGGTTATCTAAAATGATCACTAAGGGTTAAAACATGAAATATCATTCATATCATATCATGAGAAGATAACATTTGAAAATCTTATCCTGCTTATAAAAGATCAAAATATCAAGTCTAGGGATAAATCCAAAAAATGAAATTTAATCTCAATAGTCATAACATAACATAAGAATAGAAAATCATTTCATATTGGTCAAGGCTCATTAAAGAGACCATCATAGCTGACAAATTCCATTACTGAACTAAGTTCACTCCTCATTCCAGCCCTATATTGCTTAACTAAATTTACCTATCGTTCCAGTATTGTCTATCTCATTAGATATAAATTTTTACCCAATGCATTGGATGGTGATATGGGTCTCACCCATCTCATAAGAAACCCATTCTTACATGTGCTACAAAAACCTAAAAATATTTACCATAGTATAGTCCATGAAATAAAATGGGTTTCTTAATCACATTCCATTATAATTGAAATAAAACAAATGGATTTCCTAAATAACATTCATTAATAAACACAACCAAATTACATTAATTATAGGGATACAAATATAATCCTATTTAAAGAGATTTAACATAGTTGGGAAATAATTTTGAGAAAACACAGAAAATTAATTCATGAGGAAAACGTCATTTCTTCTTCAAAAACATTTTCTTTCCCCAAAATGTCACACAATTTTAGAAGGAAGAATTTTATATGAAAATAACATTTTATGATCCAATAGAAGCCTCAAGGAAATAATGAATTATTAAAGTGTAAAAATATGTTCATGACATACAGTTTAAAAAACCATTCTTCTCATTCTTTTTTCAAAAAAGTCCAAAAGTTCCTCGTACCAAAAATGGAAAAATATTCCATTCATACCATTGAGTAAAAATTTACTAATGGGTAAAATTGAATTTTAACAATTATTGAAGGATCTGAAGAATATTTTGAAATAAATATTTAGGAAACATGGACGTGGATGACAAATATACCCCACTAAATACTTACGAATATAAGATCTCAAATAAAAACTCGATTTCTGAAGTTATCTCTTACCTTGTGTTTGATATGTATCACATGTATCTGAACCTTCTCTTTTTTGACATGCTTCCTCTAAATATCTTCGTAGGGCACTATATTTGGTCATTGATGATGACCATAACCTCTAGAATTAAAATAGGGAAGTTGATAAGGAAAATGTGTAGGGGTGGCTGAACTTAAAGGATCATAATGAAGTGAATAGGTGAAGGATGAAGTGTGATTTTATAATTGAGGTGAGGGGAACTATTGGAAACTCCCTAAATAATAATTTATTATCAAATAAAACCCTAACCAAAAAACTCATAATTTCCCAAATTTGAAGATGAGATGAAATATGGTTATGATAACTTCATCCAATAATTTTTGAACAAATAATTTTGTCAATTTAAACAATATATTTTTAATTAACACATAGTTATTTTATTAAATTTTAATTTTGGTAACAAACTTATAAATATTCAATAGTTATAAATTTATACTTATATGGTGCGAAAAGACCATAAATAGATATTTTACGACAATTTCGACATTATAATCATCACTTTGTAATTATTAAATATTTACTAATTTTTAAAAATTTAATGAATTGTTAATTTTATAAAATAAAAATAGTTTCAATTTTGACACTATTAGTTTATTTGACTTTATATTAAATTCAAACTGAACATAAATTCACACTAAAATATTTAATACACTCTTAAAATGTCATTGTCACCTATAAAATTCATTGAGAACATTAATTAGTCTATATGATATTTATTTTATAATTTTAAAAACCATTTATTTGATATTTCTATTCATAATATAATTTTTTCCTCACTATTGTGTCATCATTAATGGTAATTATTTAATATCTAAAAATTATAAATAAATTTCTATGATGTAAATATTTTTTTTAGCATTCTAGAGACTATCAACAATTTATATTATCTGTAACAACCCGGGTTTTAATAGAATAATAATTTTTAATTTCAATTAATACTAACAAGTAAGATATTAGTTTTAAATTAAAGGGGATTCTTTTTCTAATAGATTACTTGACACACAACAACTAGTTTCTCTGAAATCTTACGTTGCACACAACATTGATATATACCCAAAAACAATATAATATTATTATTATTTTAAATGGTATTTAATGAATAGCCATTTTATATGAGGGAATTAACATAGTTCACTAAAATATCATTACACGTGTCTGTTATATGTTTTTATATTTATCTAATAAATTTTAGATGCATAAAATAAGAATGAGTTTGATTTTAACCAGGGAGTACTCTAATATTTTTACTAAAGGTTATTTTACCGCCTTTTAAAGGAGAACCCTTTTAAATATAGTTTTTCTCAATTTTATATGTTCTAATTTACTAAATTATGTTCTTATTTAATAGTGGGACATCAAAATTTACTTAGGATGAAATTTTGTTATTTTTCTAATAAAGTTCATTTTTTATGAATAGTGAAAAACAATGCATTTTAATTCAAAACAGCATTTTCATCTAAATAATTTATATAGTAATATTATTATTTAAATTGGTTTTAAATTATAATTGGGTCATATTTTTATCATTTAATACATTTTTTGTCATTGTACGTAATTTCATATTCAAATTCGACATAAGCACATGTCAATATTTTGATAGTTATTACTTCTTAAAATCCTGATTTTGGGTTTTGACAACAGAAATTAATTATAAATAAATTTCTAAAACATCTCTATTTTGAATTTCAAAAAATGGATTCAATTTTTTGAATAAGTAGGTTTATGTTTTTTAAATAGCTATATTTTTTCGGGAGTATTAATAGTAACTTCAATAATTTTTTCCCATGGTTAAAGGGTAAATCTGGTAAATAAGGGTAACAAAATAATATTAATATAATATTAATCTACCCTAACATGTGTCCTAATCCTTTTGGATGAGATATATCGGACCATGGTCATATATGGGTTGATTTTGGGACCCAATGGATCCACTTGGATGTTAAAATGACATTTTATAAGAATTAATTTAAAGTAAAGATTATGTAACATAAACATGTATATTTTAGTAAAACAATATTTATATGTGGTTATAAAAGTTATATTTTTTACTATAAATAGTAATTATAAATATAAATATATTTTCTACATCATGGTATTTTAATTATAATTGTTATACATTATATAAATAAATTTATTTATAAAACAATGATAATGTAGTCATTACCTTTTCAATGAATGATTTAAACTAATAAGATTATAAATATTATAATAAATTTATTTTAAAACATTTTATGCCACAAACGAATTTTTGAGATTTCTATGAATTTTTATATTTAAATTAATGACATGTTTTATAAATAATCATGTTTTTTTTTGGATTTTGTAAAAAGTCGTGATTTGATTAGTATAAAAATTGACATTAATGAGTTCTGAAAAAAATATTTTATTAAATGATATAATAGTCCAAAAAATATATGATTCTGTAAAATGACTTATATAAAGTTGGATATGTCATTAGTAAAGAACTTTATTTTCTATTATCATTTTATTGTAACTATAATAACCATATAGTATGAATATACAAGAAGACCTGGTAAGATTCAAATTTGATAACTAAGGGTTATAGATAAAAGATAATGTCATATTTGTGACCTAGACTTGTCAAAAACCTATTGTTTGAGAGTTTTTTGACAAGAAAACATCGTATCTTTGAAGTAAATGTCTTTGGAACCATTTTAAACTGAAAATCATTTCATAATAAAATAATATTTCAATACCTTCCTAAAGTGCCCCACCTCCCTCTTATAAAAGGGCATCAAATCTAACCCTTACTCAAACCGCTCAAGCAACAAGGATCATCAAAAATCATTCCAAATAATCTCCCAACATCCCTATATTCTTCCTATATCCCACACCTTGGACATAAGTACATTGACTAAATCCATTTAGCTTTAATCCAATGGAGTTAACCCAATTAGAGGTAATGTCTTCTCTCATGCATCTTTCATTTATTTTCCTTCTCCAGACCCCTAAAATATCTTTATTACATTAATTGAATAACAAAAACTATATCCTAAATATAAAAGGATGGTGTTATGATAATTATTTGAACTAAAATTACACACACTTCAATATAATTGATATGAACTAGTTGTTTCTGTGTTGAGGGATCTACTGCCTCACAAAACGTTGATCGGTCAATTTTCCCCTACCACTGCTCATGGTGACCATTATGATGGAACTATATTTATATATGATATATATTATATTTATATTGTCTCTATTATAAATTATTATTTTCCAAACATACCTTTATTTTTTCATGATGTGTAAATATGATAATTTCATTTGAGGAAGTGTGTACTACCGCCCCCTCAATGTGATATGACTCGTTCATGCCATACATAAAACATATAATGTATGGAATTAATGAACGTCTGTAAAAAAATATATTATATTATATTATAATTTAATTATAATATACCTATGTATCATTTAGTTTTCATTTCTATAATATGAGAAATAAATTAAAGTAGCGTTAATGCGTATGTATGACTTACCGTCTTCATAAACGGTGCATTTTATTTATTACCTCAAAATGTAATGGAATATTATAAATAAATATATACTGGATATATATAATATTTAAATAATTAATGCTATTCTATAGATAATTTACTTTTGACCACAAGGACAATTTTTAATTATAACAAAATCATTTTCGACTCAAGTACCCAATACCAACAAAACGACCAATATCAACATAATTAATTATGTAATTTTTATAACGTGGTAATAAGTTATATTAAAGGATTAATAAAATTAAAATAGGTTCTTAATCATGTAGAAATTTAATTATGATTATTATTCAAGAGGAACAAGTAACATACGTGACGAATGTAACTTAATGTAAGGGAACCTTTCACCCTCCTCTTTTGTTCAAAGACTTCTTTTATGTTATGTCTTTTAATTTCCATATTCTTATGATAGGTTATGTTATTATATATCCATATATATGTACATTATATTTCCAGGTTATGATATACCCTTTTATCTCTCATTAACTCGTTTTATGAATTTTAAAGTCACATTGTTTGGCTGTGAAATTTCTATAAGGGAACTTTTTAAACCAATTTCCACTCATTGAGTTTTACGGATACTTAGTTGATTTTATTTGGCTAGATTATGTCTAGATTAAATGTTTATATATTTATGTATTAATTTACACTTCTATTTTGGTTGATATACTATTTCCCTATATAATAACCCCAGTGATAAATTCTTATGTCATTTATATGAACTTTTTAAGGTAAATCTTAGCTCAATATCCACTCATTGAGCTAAATATCCATGTCATTAGTTTTGTTTTTACAATAATATGTGTGAATGAACAATGATTGTTTTACACTTAATATCCACTTGTATTGGGTGCATTTTTATTTTTCACAAATAATTATTTCATTGATTTATCCTTAATCTCAGGATATGGTCTTTCTAAGTGATTTTTGTCTAAATTTAAATTACGTTGAGACTAATTTGTTGTTATATTCAAATTATCATTATACGATTTACATACTACCCTTGGACATATTACATAATGATTCTCCTTACTATAATAATATTATACACTTTGTTTAAATTTATTCTTTAATTCCAGTGTTTTATCAAGTGGTAAGGGAATCTTTAACTAAAACATTGTTTTAAATGTTTTAATCATTTATATTTTTATATAATTTTCATTAATGTGCTTGTTTCCAAAATAGTTTATAGGACTTATATATATATGGAAATTAATGCTTTAAAATATTAATTTCCTTAAATGCATAAAAGTGAAATGGGACAATTTTATTCAAAAATATCTTTATGAAATGTTTTAAATGGTTTTGGAAATGGATGAAATATTTCAATATCATTAATTGATTTATTTTTATTGATGAGTGAAATGTTTTTTATTTCAATATTTTGTGTGTTATGTTTATGTAAAGGTACTAAGACATTTAATGGGTGGTTACATGATAAACCATATATGGGTGGTTCCTTGATAAACCTATGTCAGGTGAGCCCCAGATAGCTCTCTAATGAATTGGGTAATGTGAGAGAGGTAAATGTTAAAGTTTCTTATAAGATATTTAGGGAATATATTGTGATTGGTATTCCAAACATAACCATGTATGTAGCTATGAAAGAAATAATAAAAATATTTTATCAATGCCACAATTTACGTTTATGATTTATGATTCCTTTGTGTTATTCATAAATCTTATGATTTTATTTGTTATGTTAAAGAGCTTATGTTATATGAGTGAAAAAAATGATTTCATTTATATGTATTAATTGATGGAATAATGTTTTCTTTCATTATTTTATAAACCTTAATGATATTTTCATGCTCATCCAATGTTTTTGAAATGTTTTTCATAGGTTATAAGGAAGTTTTAGAGAAAGAATTAATTAATTCATCTTTATATCAAGAAATGAATACTTGTTTTATTTAATGAGTTTTATTGTTGTAAAATAATTTGTTAGAGTAGAAGTGTCAGCTTGTAATATTCAATATGATATGTATATTTTCTAACCTAATTATCTAAAACTATAAACCTGAAAACATCATCAATGTGAATTAATGTCAAAATTTTTACTTCACTCAAGATTATGTTATATTTAAAGATGAGGCCATATAGTTGGTTTCGTAGGTCGGTTTAGATATCATTAGGGGTTACAGTTTTAGTTAAGCATATGTGACATAACCATAATGGTTATTCTATTACACAGATTCATAGTAATTTTAGAGAAATATAATGTGTTTAATATAACATGAATAAGTATATATATGTGTTTGCCCTACTTATAAGATATTATAGGATGATTTTACAGATATACACATACTGACCTTTTTTGCTTTAGAAAATTGATGGCTCTAATAGGGGCCAAATTAAAATGGATGTGAAATAAATTGTGGTGGTTTTCTGAATGAGAAACCAAATTAAATGGGGATGAAATGAGAACTATTGTGGTTATTCATAGCTGACTAGCCAGATTCATAATTGACAACTTGAACCTTGATGATTTTTAGAAGGCATTATATATGCGAAAAAGGAATCCAAATACAATTTCATATAGTAATCATAAAGGTAAGTATATTCAAAGGCCTATGTGTCAAGGATATGGAGAGAAACCCCTAGTAAAATTCCTCAGAGGGATGGGAATATGTTTTAGATGTGGTAATGAAGGCCTAAATCAATAACATGTCATGTAAAAAAGGAAGCATATGGTTTACTCCAAGAAATGGATTTATTTTTATTCTGAAGTATCAATTGAATGTTTTAAATGTGATGTGCATGGTCATTGTAAAAGTATATTTCATATGAATAAGGTTCGATAATGGAATTTGAAAGATCATACAAATATATGTTTTCTATTTCAAAATTCCATTCCAATTGAAGTTGAGGAAACTAAAAATGACCTATGAAACGTATGTATTACTTCCTATCTCATGTTTTGACATTACTTAAATCTGAGGACATTATGAATGGTTTTATTGTTGAAAAAAATTGTAAACAAAAAATATTGAAAAACATGGGTAAAGTATCATGAAGAATGTTCGATGATTACGATTTCAAAATTTTAGGAATTAAATTGGTGTGTTATATATCTAGGGACTGGAATTTTTAAAGGTATTAATGCTCATTTTTTGACAATATTAATTTATAATACTTTTATCTTGTATGTGTAACCATGAAGTTTGTTATGTGGAATTTCTATTTGAGAAAAAATTATCTTTTCCTTTGTGTATATAGTTATAAATAACCTTTTGGGATTATAAGATCCTTGAATTTGAGGAAATTATAGTTTATTACATTTTTGGATGAAAATACGAGGTATGAGATTACCATTGAGGTTAAAATATGTTATGGACATTTTTAAGTATTTTATCTCAATTTTTTATTTTACTAGAATTATAAGGTTTTGAAAAATGACCACATACAGACCGTGTGGAAACTCATCGTGTCTAACAATGATGTGGGAATCGAACCCACAACCAAAGTGCAACTAGGATTTTTCACCTACAACTGGACTAAGTGATGTCCCTAGTTAGTATGACTAATTATTTTTAGATAAATGATTTTGTGGATAAAGAAGAAGTTGATTTCTGGATCTAATGTTTTATCAAATGGATATCATTAGTATAAGAAAATGATTTGGTGATTAAGTGATAAACATTATTTTGGAAGACATTATCTCTTTTGGGAACACTATATGCATATGGAAAACAGAATACTATGGTATTTCATTTGTGGAGTAATGGTTGAAATTTTGTTTTGGAAGAATCTATGTTTTTATTATGGACAAGTGGAGATTTTGTTAAATTATTGAAATGATTAACCTATCATAATGAATATGTGATTAGGTTAATTATAATTTAGTATGAGACATTAAGAGTATTTCATATTATTTGGAGATATATTTTAAGATTTACAGTGGACGACTATGTAATTCAATTTTTTTTATATTAGGGTATCAAACTTAGTTTGGATTATTTTGATTAATTATAAGGGAGATACTGTATTGAATGGTCTTTGTTTAACTTTGGGTATTTTTTTTGAATTTTGGAGATTAAGAGAATTATTTTTTTATAAAGGATTGTCCTTTTTGGGGATTATCTGATCTTGTACTAATAATTTTTTTTGGATAATGCATAAAGATAGGGGAAATATAAAGATCATCTTTTGTGGATTATTTTATTCTCTAAAAGTTGATTCTAGAACATCAGATGTGACCAAGTCATCTTGAATACTCATCATTAGAAAAAATGATGAGTTAATGGTAGAAATTTAATATTGGATGAAACTCTATATGAAAAGTAATTAAGCTTCTTTCTGTTCTTATTCAATATCTTAAATAAATTCCTCAACATTAGGAAAAGTGTATTAAAACAGAAATGTAGTTCATTTACTTTTCTAACAATGAAATCAAATACCATTTAATCCATTACAAGTTTCTGGTTTATTATTGGTTTACTTTCTCCTAATCATGTTTTCTATCACTCTCCATCAAAACATGATGGTTTATTTCTCTTCGATATCCATATTTTTCTACATGGAGTCCTAGAATGTGTTATATTGGGTGACCATTTTACTTCAATTTCATTATTTTAAAGGGATATTTTTATTGACTCTTTCTTTGATTGGGGACTTTCAATGATGTTTCTAAGCCCAATTTTAAAATTGTGATGATGTAATTTCCATAAGGGGGAAAGATGTAATGACCCAGGTATTTATGGAATAATAATTTTTAATTTATATTAATACTTATGAGTAAGATATTAATTTTATGTTAATGGGGATTATTTTTCCAATAGCATACTCGACATGTAATTAGGGGTTTTTCTAAAATCATATGTTGCACATAACATTGTGATATACCGAAAAATACTATAATATTATTATTATTTTAAATAGTAGTTAATGTATTGTCTTTTTATTAGAGGGAATGAATAGAAATAACTAAAATATGATTATATATGTTATTATATGTTTTTATATTTATAAAATACAATTTAGAGGCTTAAAATAAAAATGAGTCTGATTTTAAGCATGAAATACTCTAATATTTTGTAATGGTCATTTTACCACCTTTAGAAGGAGAACCATTTTTAAAATTAGTTATTGTATCTTTTATATGTTCTATCTGAAAAAAAATCTTCTTTATAAATGGGAAATCAAAATTTACTTTGGATGAAATTTTGGTCTTTTTTGAAAATGTTCATTTTTATGAATAGTGAAAAACAATGCATTTTAATTTAAAAATTCATTTTCATCTAATATATTTGTATATAAAGATTATTATTTTAAATGGTTTCAAAGTATAATTGGATTATATTTTTATTATTTAATCCAATTATGGTCATTTTATGTAATTTCATTTTTAAATTGCACAAAAACATATGTAAATCTTTTGAGAGTTATTACTTCTTAAAAACATGTTTTTTGGTTTTCACAATAAGAATTGATTTTAAATTAATTCCTTCACCTTATGTGTTTTTAATTTTGAAAAATGGTTTCCATATTTGGAATCAGGAGGTTCATATTGTGTAAATAGGTACCTTTTATTTTTAGGCATTATTAATAGTGACTTTATTAATTATTTTATTTACCATGGTTAAAAGTTAAATCTTGTAAATGGGGGTAACAAAATAATATTATAATTACATTAAAATACACTAAAATGGGACTTAATCATATTTTATGAGATATTTCCGACCATGGGAATCATTGGGTCGATTTTGGGACCCCAAGGAGCCACATGGATGTGAAAATGGCATTTTTTACGAATTAATTTAATGTAAAGAAAAATGTAACATAAACATTTATCTTTCTGTAAAAAAATTTTAATATGGGGTTATATAAGTGATATTTTCAACTATAAATATTCATTATAATTATAAAACAATTTCATACATCATATTAGTTTATTTATAATTGTTATATGTCATATAAATAAATTTATTTATGATACAATGATGATGTATTCATTACCTTATTAATGAATGATTTAAATAAATGACATTATAAATATTAAAATAAATTTATTTTGAATTTTTTTATTTTATACATGAATTTTATGGATGGGTATGACTTTTTATCTTTGATGTCATAATTTTGTTTCAGCAGAATCATGTTTTTTGGATTTTTTAAAAAGTCATGATATGAATAGTATAAAAATTGACATAAATGAGTTCTTAAAACAAATACTATTTTATTAAATCATATAACAGTCCTAAAAATATAATATTCAGTCCAATACCATATCTAATGTTGAAACTATCAATAATGAACCACTTAAGGTTCTATTGTTATTTTATAGTAACTACATTAGCCATATAGTATAATAATACAAGAAGACATGGTAATAGTCAAATTAGTTAACTAAGGGTTAATGCTAAAAGATAAGGAAACATTTGGGACCTAGACTTGTCTAAAACCTATTGGATGATATTTTTTGACCTGAAATAATATTATCTTTTAAATTAATTTCATTAGGACCATTTGAAACCGAAAATTATTTTATAATAAAATAATATTTCAATGCCTTCCTAAAGTTCCCCTCCTACCTCTTATAAAAGGGCATTGCCTCTAACCCTTTCTCACACCTCTCAAGACCATCGGCTCATACATAACCTACCAAAATAAGCTCCCAGAATCTATATATTCCTACTATATGACTCATCTTGGGATGAAAAATATTAAAGAACGTCATTTCGCATAAATCCAACGGAGTTACCTGATTTGAGTTAATGTCTTCTCTCAAGATTCTTTCATTTATTTTCCATATCTAACCCCATAAACTCTCTTAATTAAATTATTTAAATAATGAAACCAATATACTAAATATGCTAAAATGTTTTCATGAGAATTATTTTAACTAAACATACACACACCTCTATCTAATGGATATGAACCTACTGTTTCTGTTTATAGCGAACTATTGCCTCATGAAACGATGATTGTTCAATTTTCCCCTACCACCTCTCTTGGAGACAATTGTGATGGCACTGTATTTATATATTATATTTATTTTATTTAAAGTTTCTATATTATATTGTATTTTTTACTAATATTATTTTACGCTTTTCATGATGTGTGAATATGATAATTGTTTTACAAACATTCTTTTTTGCAGTAGTCTCACTGATTTTCTTGGTTCACTACCAACCACAATTTCAGAAATAAATGATCTCTTATAAAAAAGAACTCAATACACCACATATGGTTTCATTATTCTTCCCATGATCATAATGTAGATAAACACCAAGGATGATTTTTATCTTTAACAAGAAAAAGTCTGACAATGAGAAAAAATTTGGCTCTTGGGATTACACATTCTTCAAACGTCATCCTTTAAAATGAGATCAAAAAAACCTTCTAGAAGGCCTCCTTGAGTGACACTCACTATTTTTTTATATTTATTTCTTCTTATTATATAAATCACATGTCATGCGGATCTTTTAATATTATTCCATAATTATTACATCAAAGAAATCTACCATTTTAATAAACAAAAAATACTCTTAAAATTTTCCATGTATCTTGAGTTCAAACATCATGGATATTTCTGACCAAAATAACTCACTGAGAATATATTAATATTCGTGTATTATGTAACTCCCTGACCCCAGTTACCCAGAGTCAGTGTGTTATTACAGAACATTGGCATGATCACAAGAAAGATCAAATCTCAAAAGACCGATTAGTTTAGTATCCTTGGAATAACTAGATATATTCATAAAGTTTTACATTACATCATAAAAATGAAAACTACAACAACATAGTCTCAATAGTCCACACTCTTATCCCCTTATACTATCCTTGTAGGTCAGTCATAATTTACTTCTTCACATCCTGGGAAAAATAAAACATAGAAAAGGGGTGAGCTCAAATGCCCAGTAAGGATATTAATATAGAGAAAACATTCATAAATGAGAATAAACACTTAAGGAAATGTATAAATAAAACAAAATACTTTTAAACTTGAACATCAACATATTATGGAAAAAATAAAATGAAATAATTCCATTTACTTATTCACATGGATATTCTACTAATCGAATATTCACATTCAATATCAATAGCCACTTTCATAATGATGGAATGCATAATGCCAGACTATCATAACCACATAGCCAAGGCCTCATGCCAAGACTACAAATAAGATTTTTTCAAGGCCTTGTGCCAAGACACTAGTTCTTCTCATGAGACCTATCGATGCATCGAGGAGCTATAGCGGGATCCACCTGTCACATATTAAGTCCAATGCATTCCCATATGAAAATGTTTAAACATAACATAAACATTCATATTAAAACTAGCATTCGAAATGTAAATACTTCATCCATAAACCATGAATGGTAAAAAAATAAAACATCCACAGTCAGGCATATCACAAAACCTTCAATGCAATATATAAGTTTTGTATCATAATAAATCAACTTCAAATAAGCGTAAAATCCATCAAAGGATGTTGACATAGTTGAAATCAAATCTGTTTTTAGAAAAATATCTCTTTCTATTTTGAAATCATTTAAGAGTCATATATTTATAAAATAAAACATTTTCATTGAAAATATTTATATAAGATTTTAAGGGAAGCGTCGACGATTTTATAACGGTGGAAACTAGCCTCACCCCCCGTATAAGTTAAAAAATGGTCTTACCATAATTCTGTCAAAAAGGTTAAAAAGAACCTTGTTTGGAAAACGACAGAAAGATTCCTTTATAGACCTCTTATAAAAAGTCAAACATGGGTATAAATGACTTTAACCCATATTCTTTTAAATAGAAAAAAAATTTTGAAATTCATTTTTAGGAAACATGGATGTGGATGATAAAGAGGTCCCAGTAGATATTTACGTATAAACAACCTCGAATAATGAAGAGATTGCGAAATAAACCCTTACCTTGTACTTTTCCGTGGATGGGGGTAGGTTAAACTCTTGTATAATAGTTAAATAATTGTTATTAAATTATACAAGAATCGTATACATTAATATTATATCATATATGATCTTTGAACATTGATTTGTTTATAATATCTTAGTATTATCATTGTTTCAGGTGTTAACTTACTCGTTTTCTTTTATATGTTTTCTTACATAAGCCATGTTTGTTATGGATAGGTTGTATATTATTCATATCCATAATGATATCAAGTCCTTAAACATTATTTTTAAATCATCAAATGATAATTATACTTGAATTGATATGATGGAGAATGAATCTCATCACGTTTGTGGAGACGGTAGTCCATACATACGCACGAGCGACAATATAATTCTTTTGATATTATATATAATATATACAGAATAATTATCATGTTATATTTATTATTTACATGAATTGCAAATCATTATTATACCCATCCAAATAACAATATAGTGAATAACAAGTACACCACGACGTGGAGACGGTAAGCTGTACGTACACATGTGTGGTGACATGTCATTAAATGGATGGATGGAATACTGAATATGGTTGTACAATAATATTAAAGTATATAGGAGATACTGGATTCAATATTTTAGAATGGTAATAACAAAGAAAGAAGAAGTGGAAGAAGAAAGGAACTTGAAAAGGGGTGGTGAAATCATTACTTCTTCTTCGGGTTCTTCCTTTTGATTTGATCAAAAGGGCTCCTTAGGTTGGCTTTGTGACTAAAGAAATGACTCTAGGATTAAGTGAGGGAATTTTAGATTGTATTTGGGCAGAGTTTGGCCTAACAAAAAGGCTTTGACGGTGTGAAGAATTATTTAGAAGTGGTGTCATTTTATAAGGGGGAGGAGGGGCACCTTTGGAAAAGCTAGAAATATTATTTTATAATAAATTCATATTTAGTTTATAATGGCTCCAAAGTGTATTATTTAAAGTTTAAGGTAGTGATGGGTCTAAAAACACTCAACCAATAGAATTTAGACAGGTTTGGGTCCTTATATTAACCTTATCCTTTAGTTTTAACTCCTAGTTAATTAGTTTGACACCTACCATGTCACTTTGTATTTTTATATTATATAGTTAATAAACATACTATATACCTCCAAGAGACCCCCAAGTGGTCCATTAATGATACACCTATCATGATATAAGTCTCTTGGCCGAGCCTTAGATTTTTAGGAATTGAATATCAATTAATAATATAATATTAGTTTTAAAAACTCTTTTTTGTCAATTTTGACAGTATTTGGAAAATTGATTTTTTGTGAAAATCATAACAGAATTATTACTTAGAACAAAGTTAATTAAATCAATCCTAACATGTCATATTAACCTATAAAATTATTGTAATTCATAAAAAGTCTCAAATTATATTTATTTTGTTATTTATAATATCAATTATTTTAATTTTTCACTATTATGGTAATTACTGCATCCTTATTGTGTCATAAATAAATTAAATTATTTAATGTCTAAAAATTATAAATAAAATATAATTATGTAGGAAATCTGTTTATATTTCTAATGAATATTTATAATCGAATTTATCTTATGTTTAACACTATATTAAAAAAGTTTTAGTAAATAAACCTTGATTTTAACTCTTTTAACCCTTCTTTGAATTAAATAATAATAAATGTCCTAATCTAATCCAAGTGGACCTAAATGATAATATTTTATTCCTAAGTTTGATTTTGGTCGAGATACACTTGTCCAATAGAATTAGGACATGTGTCAGGGTAGTATTAATATCATTTTTACACTTAATTACACTATTTACTTTTAACCGCGGTAAATAAAAGTAAAAAGTTACTATTCACGAAAAATTATTTTCATCTCATTGAACCACATTTTACTCCTTGATATTAACCGTGTCTCTCGGATTTTTGAAATTCCACTCACAGAAGCGGTAAAATTATGTTTTATGAAAAATTCAGTTTTTTTAACTATCACTTAGTGGTTTCACTATTCATCAAAAAGTGAAGTTTTTCAGAAAAATACCAAAAATACACCCTAGGTTAATTTTGATATTCCAAATCCAAAAATGAAGTCCATTTTGAAAAATAAAATTTATAAAATTTCAAAAAGTAGGTCTTACTATTCATAATGGCTAGTTTGATTGGTTGTGTGTGTTAGAACTCGATGTTGCGTACAACACATGCTATTGTATTATTCAAAGAGAAGCGTACCGTAAAAGCTTGGGGTGTTACATTCTCCCCTCCATAAAATAATTTCGTCCTTGAAATTTCTATAATACTACTGCATGAAAAGACTCGGGTGGTTCTTCTTCATAAGTTCCTCGGGTTCCCACGTTGCCTCTTCTGTCTTATGGTTTCTCCACAAGACTTTTACCAGACGAGTTGTCCGGTTTCTCAATACTTGTTCTCTCGTATCAAGAATCTTGACGGGCTCTTCGCAATAAGACAAATCGGGTTCCAATTCTATATCCTAATAGGTGAGTATATGCATTGGGTTAGTCATGTATTTCCTCAATAGAGATACATGGAACACATCATGAACTTTGAAGAGACTTGGTGGCATTGCCAATCGGTAAGCTACATCCCCAATTTGGTCTAGAATTTCGAAAGGTCTGATGTACCTGGGTCTCAATTTACCTTTCTTACCAAAACATATGACTCCCTTCCATGAAGATACCTTCAGGAAAACATGATCACCGACTTGAAATTCCAAATCCTTCCTTCAATTATCAGCATAGCTCTTATGCCTACTTTGAGCTGCTTTGATATGGTTTTGGATTACCTTCACCTTTTCCTTCATTTCATCCACCAGTTCTGGGCCTTCATGTTTTCTTTCACCAATGTCATCCCAACAGGTTGGTGTGCGACATCTCTTTCCGTATAACGCTTCATATAGTGCCATCTGAATACTCGAATGGAAGCTATTGTTATAGGAAAATTATACCAGAGGTAAATATTGATCCCACATACCCTAAAAGTCAAGTGAGCATGATCTAAACATGTCTTGTAAGGTGTGAATAGTTCGTTCTGATTTCCCATCTGTTTGAGGGTGGTAGGCAGTGCTCAAATGAAGTTCAGTATCCAAGGATTTCTGAAGACTTTTCCAGAATCTTGAAGTAAAACGGGGATCACGATCAGAAACAATCGATAGGGGTACTCTATGAAGTCTCACAACTTCATTAATATATAGTCTTGCTAGAAGTTCTAGTTGTAGATCTTCTCTTATAGCACGAAAATGTGCTGACTTGGTAAGATGATCAACAATAACCCATATTGCATCGTTCCTTCTAGGAGTATTTGGTAGTCCCATGACAAAGTCCATCGTAATATTATCCCATTTCCACTCAGGCATGTGAAGAGGTTGCATGACTCCTCCAGGTTGTTTCCTTCCAGCTTTCACTTGTTGACAAACCATACATCTTGACACAAAATCGGGAATCTCCCTCTTCATGTTGTCCCACCAAAAATGTTCCTTAAAATCTATATACATTTTGGTGCTCCCTGGGTGTATAGAGAAATTGGAACTATGAGCATCATCCAGAAATTCCCTTTTTAGATCAGGTATATCGGGAACACAAAGTCTCTTCCCAAATTTCAAAATTCTTTCTTCATACACAAAGTCTCTCAATATCCCATCATTCACAGCATTAATCTTCTTTTGAAATTATTCATCATCTGTTTGAGAAATCTTAATCCTTTCTAGTAAACATGGTTTGGCAACCATTTGAAAAAGAAATGATGTTTCAGCTTCCCTCGTTATTCCCATGTCCATCTTCACTAGATCCATGGAAATTGGATCCCTTTCAATTCTCATATTGTTCAAAACTCCATGGTCTTTTCAGCTCAAAGCATCTGCCACCTTGTTTTCTTTCCCCGGGTGGTAGTTTATCGTGAAATCATAATCCTTGAGTAATTCAAGCCATCTCCTTTGCCTCATGTTTAGTTCTTTTTATGAGAAAATATACTTAAAACTCTTGTGATCAGTATAAATATCACATTTTTCACCATAGAGGTAGTTCCTCCATATTTTCAAAGCAAAGATCATAGCTTCTAACTCGAGATCATGTGTAGGATTGTTTTGGTCATGAATTTTTAACTATCGTGATGCATAGGCAATAACCCTATCATTCTGTATAAGGACACAACCAAGTCCTTTCTTCGATGCATCACTATAAATAACGAACCCATCATTCCCTGATGGTAGATTAAATATAGGAGCATTGACTAATCTTCTCTTCAGTTCATCGAAACATTCTTCACACTCTTTTTTCCAAACAAATTTAACCCCTTTATGTGTGATCTTCGTTAATGGGTTTGCCAATCGGACAAAATTCTGGATGAAACGTCGATAATAACTTGCCAAACCAATAAAACTGCATACCTCAGTTATACTCATAGGTGTTGGACATTCTTGGATTTCCTTGGTCTTAGAAGGATCAACAGAGATTCCATCTTTGGAGACAATATGGCCAAGAAAAGAAATCTCCGGAACCCATAATTCACACTTGCTAAACATCCCATATAATTCATGTCTTCTCAGAGTCTTCAGGATAATGCGCAAGTGATTTTCATGATCGTCATATCTTTTGGAGTATACCAATATATCATCAATAAATACCACCACAAATTATTCGAGATATTCATTGAAAACTCTATTCATCATATCCATGAGTACAGAGGGTGCATTAGTAATTCCAAAAGGCATTAATGTAAACTCGTAATGCCCGTACCTGGTTCGAAATGTTGTCTTCGGAATGTATTCCTTCTTCACACACAAATGATGGAATCCAGATCGAAGGTCAATCTTTGAAAAGTTTTGAGCTCAATGTAGTTGGTCAAATAAATCATCAATGCGAGGTAGGGGATACTTGTTCTTTATTGTTATACAATTGATCTCCCTACAGTCGATACATGACCTCATATATCCATCTTTCTTTTTAACAAAAAGAAAAGGGGCTCCCCATGGAGAAACACTAGGGTGAATAAATCCCTTATTACTCAATTCCTCTAGTTTTTTCTTTAGTTCAACTAATTCTACAGTGACCATTCTATAAGGGGTCTTCGATATAGGCCTTGATCTAGGAATTAAATCAATGGAAACTCAACTTCTCGTTCTGGAGGATGTCCAGGTAAATCTTTTGGAAACACATCTACATATTCTTTCACAACTGGTACATCCTATATTTTAACATTCCTTTCCTCACCCACTGTAATTTCATCCTCTTCTACCCCAATAATTGAATTTATTTGAGCTACTGGGGGTGGATCTAGATAAGAATTAGGTGGTGACGATTCTGCTCTAAAGATAAGGTGTTCCTTATCATCATCAAAAATCGTAACCTCCTTATTCTTTCAACAAATCTTCGCATCATGGTCTGAAAGACAATCCATACCAAGGATTATATCAAACTCAATCATAGGTATGACGATGAGATCAGCAGATAAAGAACATTTATGTTCTCTAATGGGGACTGATTCAGAAAACATTGTTGTAATGATACTTCCCTTAGGAGTTTTAACTGACAACTCCCCTGTTAAATAAAATTGGAAATATCTAATTTTATTAGAAAATTGGGAAGATATGAAACAATGCGATGATCCAGAATCAAATAATTCATTTTCTAAACTTGAGGAAACCATTAAATTACCTTCCACCATGTCTTTTGGAGCTTCTACCTCAGCAGTAGTGATAGAAAAATCTTGGCCTTGATCCCTTGGCTTTTCTAAGGTAATTTCCCCTAACACTTAGGACATTCATTTGCATAATGTCCCATCTCCCTGCAATTGTAGCACTAAACATCGGTAGCTTCCTTCTTCCCTTTGCAATCACGAGCTTGGTGGCCTTTTTCACCACACTTGTAACAGACAACCATTCCCTTCAAGAAAGTACTGGGGCGTTTCTTCCCACATTTACCACAGGATAGATATTCAACCTTTCCCTTCTTCCCCTTATTTCCATTCCCAGATTGATCAGTAGATCTCTTCTTCTATTGCATTTCTTTAAAGTCATATGACTTAGATAATTCTTTCTCTGTCTTGATAGCACATGAGACAATGTCTTCGTACGACGAGAAGGATTGTGAGACTAATTCTCGACGGAGAAATGGGTTTAACCCATCCAAGAAACGATCAATCTTACTTCTTGGGTTACGTATATAATCTCCATCATACCTTTCTAACCTTGTAAAGTTAGCCTCATACTTTGTGACATTCTCATCCTCCTTTTGTCTCAGACTCAGAAATTGTCTTTCCATATCTGCTCGATGGTCATGAGGAAAGTATTTTTCTAAAAATAGATCTTTGAAATCCCTCCATTCCATATTTGATACTTCATCATCTTCCTTCATGTATTGAATCAATGAACACCATTGATCAGCATCTCTAGTGAGGCGGTAAACTGCCATGATAACTTTTTCCCTTTCACTACTTCCCAAATCCGAAAATATTTTCTCTAGAGAACTAATCCATTGCTCAGATACTAAGGGATTTGTACTCACATTGACCATTTGTGGTTGATGCCTCATGAAGCGATCTAACATTTATCCTCCACACTGTGGATCGGGGTTCTCCATACGGGTAAGGTTGTTATTCATAACCTGAGTGAGTTTTCACAATATGGTGATTAGTTGATCAGCAGCAGTTGCATCACGAGCCCCACTATAATTATCTTGAGCAGGAGGGAAATCCTTAGATGGAGTGCATGCATTGATACAGTTTCCATTTCTTCCATTAGGCGCCATTTCTAAACAATGGCATAAATTAGATCAGTTTATGAATCAAAATACATAATTCCATACTTATAATACACTTAACATAAATTGAACTATTTATGGGTATAATGCATAATCATAAAAATGTTTTCTTTGAGGAAGTGTATACTCATAAACCATTCATAATGATTTGTAAGGAAAATGAGAGTTATCCTAGGCATATCCCCCAGGAGTGTCGTAACCAAGAGTGCAGTAAGGCCCATTGTCATGCACCAGTTCCCGTTCGAGTCTAGCTCAAAGCAGTGTTTTCAGGATTTACCCCTAGGTACATCTGTGCCAGAGCCGCCTCTACCTGCTCGTATCCAGAAAGGGATGTATTTCTTGGAAAACTCACAAAATCTCTATGATACCAAAATTCTAGAAATTTCTTCTATACTAATCCTCAAAGTCCATCTTAAATCTATGTGCTCTAATCAGATTTTATCTAAATATAGCTTCCAGGTTTTGTACTAAACTTCCTCTGATACCAACTGTAAGGCCCCGACCCCAGTTACCCAGAGTCGGTGCGTTATTACATAACATTGGCATGATCACAAGAAAGATCAAATATTGAAAGACCAATTAGTTTAGTAGCCTTGTAATAACTAGATATATTCATAATGTTTTACATTATATCATAAAAATGAAAACAACAACAACATAGTCTCCATAGTCCACACTCTTATCCCCTTATTCTATCCCCTCAGGTCATTCATAATTTACTTCTTCACATCCTAGGAAAAATAAAACATAGAAAAGGGGTGAGCTCAATTGCCCAGTAAGGATAAAAATATAGCAGAAACTTTCATAAATGAGAATAAACTCTTAAGGAAATGTATAAATAAAACAAAAGACTTTTAAAAATGAACTTCAACATAGTATGGAAAAAATAAAATGAAATAATTCCATTTACTTATTCACATGGATATTCTACTAATCAAATATTCACATGCAATATCAATTGCCTCTTTCATAATGATGGAATGCATAATGCTAGACTATCATAACCACATAGCCAAGGCCTCATGCCAAGATGACAAAAAATATTTTTTCAAGGCCTTGTGCCAGGACACTAGTTTGTCTCATGAGACCTACTAATGCATCGAGGATCTATAGAGGGATCCACCCATCACATATTAAGTCCAATACATTCTCATATAAAAAGGTTTAAACACAACATAAACATTCGTATTAAAACTATCATATGAAATGTAAATACTTCATCTATAAACCATGAATGGTATAAAAATAACACATCCACAGTCAAATATATCACAAACCCTTCAATTAAATATAGAAGTTTTGTATCATAATAAATCAACTTCAAATAAGCGTAAAATCCATCAAAGTTTGTTGTCATAGATGAAATCAAAAATCTTTTTAGAGAAATATCTCTTTCTATTTCGAAATCATTTAAGAGTCATATATTTATAAAATAAAAAATTTTCTTTGAAAATATTCTTATAATCTTGTAAGGGAAGCTTCGATGATTTTATAACGGTGGAAAATAGCCTCACCCTCCATATAAGTCAAAAAATATATTCTTACATTAATTCTGTCGAAAAAGTTAAAAAGCACCTTGTTTGGAGAATGACGGAAATATTCCTTTATAAACCTCTTATAAAAAGTCAAACAAGGGTATAAATGACTTTAACCCATATTCTTGTAAATAGTAAAAATGTTTTGAAATTCATTTTTAAGAAATATGGATGTGGATGATAAAGAAGCCCCGATGGATATTTACATATAAACAACCTCGAATAATGAAGAGATTGCGAAATAAAACCTTACCTTGTACTGTTCCATGGTTGGGGGTAGGTTAACCTCCTGTATAATCGTGAAATAATTTTTATTAAATTATACAAGAATCATATACATTAATATGATATCATATATGATCTTTGAACATTGATTTGTTAAAAATATCTTAGTATTATTGTTGTTTCGGGTGTTAACATACTCGTTTTCTTTTATATGTTTTGTTACGTAAGTCGTGTTTTTTATGGATAGGTTGTATCTTATTCATATCCAGAATGATATCAAGTCTTTAAAAATTATTTTTAAATCATCAAATTATAATTATACTTGAATGGATAAGATGGAGAATGAATCTCATCGCGTTCGTGGATACGGTAGTCCGTACGTACGCACGAGCAACAATATCATTATTTTGATGTTATATATAATATATAAAGAATAATTATCATGTTATATTTATTATTTACATGAATTTAAAATAATTATTATACCCATCCAAATAATAATATTGTGAATAACAAGTACACCATGACGTGGAGACGGTAAGCCGTATGTATGCATGTATGGTGACATGTCATTCCAAGGATGGATAGAATACTGAATATGGTTGTACAATAATATTAAAGTATATAGGAGATACTGGATTAATTATTTTATAATGTTAATAACAAATAAAGAAGAAGTGGAAGAAGAAAGGAACTTGAAAAGGGGTGGTGAAATCATTACCTCTTCTTCGGGTTCTTCCTTTTGATTTGATCAAAAGGGCTCTTTAGGTTGGCTTTCTGACTAAAGGAAGGCCTATAGGATGATTTGAGGGAAGTTTAGAGAGTATTTGGGTAGGTTTTGGACGAACCAAAAGGCTTTGATGGTGTGAAGAATTGGTTATAAGTGGTGTCCTTTTATAAGGGGGAGGAGGGGCACCTTTGGAAAATCTAGAAATATTATTTTATAATAAATTCATATTCGGTTTATAATAGCTCCAAAGTGTATTATTTAAAGGTTAAGGTGGGTATGGGTCTAAAACCACTCAACAAATATAATTTTGACAGGTTTGGGTCATTATATTAACCTTATATTTTAGTTTTAACTCTTAGTTAATTAGTTTGACACTTACCATGTCACTTTTTATTTTTATATTATATAGTTAATAAACATACTATATACCTCTAAGAGGCCCCCAAGTGATCCATTAATGATACACCTATCATGATATAAGTCTCCTGGACGAACCATATATTTTTAGGAATTGAATATCAATTAATAATATAATATTTGTTTTAAAAACTCTTTTATGTCAATTTTGACACTATTTGGAAAATTGATTTTTTTTAAAATCATAACTGAATTATTACATCGAAAAAAGATAATTAAATCAATCCTAACATGTCATATTAACCTATAGAATTAGTTTGATTCATAAAAAGTCTCAATTTATATTTATTTGGGTATTTATAATATCAATTATTTTAATGTTTCACTATTATGGTAATTACTGCATCATCGTTGTTTCATAAATAAATTAAATTATTTAATGTCTAAAAATTATAAATAAAATATTATTATGTAGGAAAACTTTTTATATTTCAAATGAATATTTATAATCGAATTTATCTTATGTGTAACCCTATATTAAAAATGTTTTAGTAAATAAACCTTGATTTTAACACTTTTAACCCTTCTTTGAATTAAATAATAATAAATGTCCTAATCTAATCCAAGTGGACCTAAATGATAATATTTTATTTCTAAGGTTGTTTTTGGACGAGATACACTTGTCCAATAGAATTAGGACATGTGTTAGATTAATATTAATATCATTTTTACCCTTAATTACCCTATTTACTTTTAACCGAGACAAATAAAAGTAAAAAGTTACTATTCACCAAAAATTATTTAATCTCATTGAACCACATTTTACTCCTTGATATTAACCATGTCTCCCGGATTTTCGAAATTCCACTCACAGAAGCAGTAAAATTAAGATTTATGAAAAATTCAGTTTTTTTAACTACCACTTAGTGGTTTCACTATTAATCAAAAAATGATGTTTTTCAGAAAAATAAAAAAAATTCACCCTAGGCTAATTTCGGTATTCCGAATCCAAAAATGAAGGCCATTTTGAAAAATAAAATTTATAAAACTTCAAAAACTTGGTAGTACTATTCGTAATGGCTAGTTTTATTGGTTGTGGTGTGTTATAACTCGATGTTGCGTACAACACATGCTATTGCATTATTCAAAGAGAAGTGTACCGTAGAAGCTTGGCGTGTTACATTCTCCCCTCCTTCAAATAATTTCGTCCTAGAAATTTCTAGAATAATACCACATGAAAAGACTCGGGTTGTTCTTAATCATATGTTCCTCGGGTTCCCATGTTGCCTCTTCCATCTTATGGTTTCTCCACAAGACTTTTACCAGACGAGTCGTCCGGTTTCTCAGTACTTGTTCTCTCGTATCAAGAATCTTGACGGGCTCTTCGCAATAATAAAAATGGGGTTCCAATTCTAATTCCTCATAGGTGAGTCCATGCGTTGGGTCTGGCATGTATTTCCTCAACAGAGATACGTGGAACACATCGTGAACTTTGAAGAGACTTGGTGTCATTGCCAATCGGTAAGCTACAGCCCCAATTTGTTCTAGAATTTCGAAAGGTCTGATGTACCTAGGACTCAATTTACCTTTCTTACCAAATCGTATGACTCCCTTCCATGGAGATACCTTCAGGAAAACATGATCACCGACTTGAAATTCCAAATCCTTCCTTCGATTATCAACATAGCTCTTCTGCCTACTTTGACCTGCTTTTATATGGTTTTGGATTACCTTCACCTTTTCCATAGTTTCCTCTACCAGTTCTGGGCCTACAAGTTTTATTTCACCAACGTCATCCCAACAGGTTGGTGTGCGACATCTTTTTCCGTATAACACTTCATATGGTGCCATCTGAATACTCAAATGGAAGCTATTGTTATAGGAAAATTATACCAGAGGTAAATATTGATCCAACATTCCCTGAAGGTCAAGTGAGCATGATCTCAACATGTCTTCTAAGGTTTGAATAGTTTGTTCTGATTTTCCATCTATTTGAGGGTGGTAGGCAGTGCTCAAATGAAGTTCAGTATCCAGGATTTCTGAAGACTTTTCCAGAATCTTGAAGTAAAATGGGGATCACGATTAGAAACAATCGATAAGGGTACTCCATGAAGTCCCAAAACTTCATTAATATATAGTCTTGTTAGACGTTCCTGTGTTAGATATTCTCTTATAGCAAGAAAATGTGCTGACTTGGTAAAACGATCAACAATAACCCATATTGCATCGTTCCTTCTAGGAGTCTTTGGTAGTCCCATGACAAAGTTCATCATAATATTATCCCATTTCCACTCAGGTATGGGAAGAGGTTGCATGACTCCTCTAGGCTGTTGCCTTCTAGCTTTCACTTGTTGAAAAACCATACATGTTGACACAAAATCAGCAATCTCCCTCTTCATGTTGTCCCACCAAAAATGTTCCTTCAAATATCTATACATTTTGGTGCTCACATGGTGTATAGAGAAATTGGAACAATGGGGATCATCCGGAAATTCCCTTTTTAGATCAGTTATATCGGGAACACAAAGTCTCTTCCCAAATTTCAAAATTCATTCTTCATACACAAAGTCTCGCAATCTACCATCATTCATAGATTTAATCTTCTTTTGAAATTCTTCATCATCGGTTTGAGAAATCTTAATCCTTTCTAGTAAAGATGGTTTGGAAACCATTTGAAAAATAATTGATGTTTCACCTTCCCTGGTTATTCCCATGTCCATCTTCACTAGATCCATGAAAATTGGATCCCTTTCAAATCTCATATTTTTCAAAACTCCAGGGTCTTTTCTTCTCAAAGCATCTGCCACCTTGTTTACTTTCCCTGGGTGGTAGTGTATCATGCAATCATAATCCTGGAGTAATTCAAGACTTCTCCTTTGCCTCATGTTTTGTTATTTTTGTGAGAAAATATACTTCAAACTCTTGTGATCAGTATAAATCTCACATTTTTTACCATATAAGTAGTGCCTCCATATCTTAAAAGAAAATATCACAACTGCTAACTCGAGATCATGAGTAGGATAGTTTTGATCATGAATTTTCAACTTCCATGATGCATAGGCAATAACCCTATCATTCTGCATAAGGATAAAACCAAGTCCTTTTTTTGATGCATAACTATAAATAACGAACCCATCATTCCCCGATGGTAGATTCAATATAGGAGCATTGACTAATCTTCTCTTCAGTTCTTCGAAACATTCTTCACACTCTTTTTTCCAAACAAATTTAACCCCTTTACGTGTGAGCTTCATTAATGAGTTTGCCAATCGGACAAAATTCTGGAAGAAACGTCGATAATAACCTGCCAAACCAATAAAACTGTGTACCTCAGTTATACTCATAGGTGCTGGCCATTCTTGGATTGCCTTGGTCTTATAAGGATCAACAGAGATTCCATCTTTAGAGACAATATGGCCAAGAAAATAAATATCCTAAAGCCAGAATTCACACATGCTAAACTTCCCATATAATTCATTTCTTCTTAGAGTCTTCAGGATAATGCGTAAGTGATTTTTATGATCTTTGTATATTTTGGAGTATACCAAGATATCATCAATAAATACCACCAGAAATTCATCGAGATATTCATTGAAAACTATATTCATCAGTTCCATGAATATAGAGGGTGCATTTGTCAATCCAAAATGCATTACTGTAAACTCGTAATGCCCGTACCTGGTTTGAAATGCTGTCATCGAAATATCTTCCTTCTTCACACACAACTGATGGTATCTAGATCGAAGGTCAATCTTTGAAAAGTTTTGACCTCCATACAGTTGTTCAAATAAATCATCAATGAAAGGTAGGGGATACTTGTTCTTTATTGTTATAGCATTGATCTCCCTATAGTCGATACATAACCTCATAGATACATCTTTCTTTTTAATAAAAAGAACTGGGGCCCCCCATGGAGAAACACTTGGGTGAATAAATCCCTTATTACTCAATTCCTCTAGTTGTTTATTTATTTAAACTAATTATACAGTGTCCATTCTATAAGGGGTCTTCGATATAGGCCTTGATCCAGGAATTAAATCAATGGAAAACTCAGCTTCTCGTTCTGGAGGATGTCCAGGTAAATCTTCTGGAAACACATCTACATATTCTTTCAAAATAGGTACATCCTCTATTTGAACATTTCTTTCCTCACCCACTATTATTTCATCCTCTTCCTCCCCAAAAATTGAATTTATTTGAGCTACTGGGGGTGGTCTAGATAAGAATTAGGTGGTGACGATTCTACTCTAAAGATAAGGTGTTCCTTATCACCATCAAAAATCGTAACCTCCTTCTTCTTACAATAAATCGTCGCATCATGGTCTGAAAGACAATCCATACCAATGATTATATCAAACTCAATCATAGGTATGACGATGAGATTAGCAGATAAAGAACATTTCTATGCTCTAATAGGGACTGATTCTCAAAACTCTGTTGCAATGATACTTCCCATAGGAGTTTTAACTGACAACTCCCTTGTTAAATCAAATTGGAAATATCTACTTTTCTTAGCAAACTGTAAAGATATGAAACAATGCGATGATCCAGAATCAAATAATTCATTTTCTAAACATGAGGAAACCATTAAATTACCTGCCACCACATCTTTTGGAGCTTCTACCTCAGCAATAGTGATAGCAAAATCTTGGCCTTGATCCCTTGGCCTTTTCTGAGGTAAGTTCCTCAGACACTTCGGAAATTCATTTGCATAATTTCCCATCTCCCTGCAATTGTATCACTTAACATCGATAGCTTCCTTCTTACCTTTGCAATCACGAGATTAGTGGCCTTTTCCACCACACTTTTAACAGACACACATTCCCTTCAAGCAAGTACCGGGGTGTTTCTTCCCACATTTACCACAAGATAGATATTCAACCTTTCCCTTCTTCCCCTTATTTCCATTCCTAGATTTATCAGTAGATCTCTTCTTCTCTTTCTTTGATTTAAAGTCATATGACTTAGAGAATTATTTCTCTATCTTGATAGCACATGAGACAATGTCTTCGTATGACGAAAAGGATTGTGAGACTAATGCTCTACGGAGAAATGGTTTTAACCCATCAAAGAAATGATCAATCTTACTTCTTGGGTTACGTATATAATCTCCAGCATACCTTGCTAACCTTGTAAAGTGAGCCTCATACTTTGTGACATTCTCATCCTCCTTTTGCCTCAGACTCAGAAATTGTCTTTCCATATCTGCTCGATGGTCACGAGGAATGTATTTTTCTAAAAATAGATCTTTTAACTCCCTCCATTCCATATTTGATACTTCATCATCTTCCTTCATGTTTTGAATCAATGAACACCATTGATCAGCATCTCCAGTGAGGTGATAAACTGGCATGATAACTTTTTCCCTTTCACTACTTCCCAAAGCCTGAAATATTTTTTCTAAAGAATTTTTCCATTGCTCAGCTACTAAGGGATTTTTACTCCCATTGAATGTTGGTGGTTGCTGCCTCATGAAGCGATCTAACATTGATACTCCACGCTGTGGATCAGGGTGCTCCATACGGGTAAGTTTATTATTCATTACCTGAGTGAGTTGTCCCAGTATGGTGATTAGTTGATCAGCACCAATTGCATCACCAGCTCCACTATAATTATATTGAGCAGAAGGGAAATCCCTACATGGAGTGCATGCATTGATATGGTTTCCATTTCTTCCACTAGGCGCCATTTCTAAACAATGGTATAAACAAGATCAGTTTATTAATTAAAATACATAATTCCATACTTATAAAACACTTAACATAAATTGAACTATTTATG
The DNA here is from genome assembly GCA_963277665.1 of Viscum album. Classification (NCBI taxonomy): domain Eukaryota; kingdom Viridiplantae; phylum Streptophyta; class Magnoliopsida; order Santalales; family Viscaceae; genus Viscum; species Viscum album. The sequence goes on along the minus strand of OY728120.1, from coordinate 380,195,080 downwards.
GATATAATCCATAATCATAAAAATGTTTTCTTTGAGGAAGTATATACTCATAAACCCTTCATAATGATTTGTAAAGAAAATGAGAGTTATCCTAAGCATATCCCCCGGGAGTGTCGTAACCAAGAGTGCAGCAAGGCCCATTGTCATGCACCAGTTCCCGTTCAAGTCTAGCTCAAAGCAGTTTTTTTGGGTTTTACCCCTAGGTACATCTTTGCCAGATCCGCCTCTACCTACACGTATCCAGACAGGGATGTATTGCTCGGAAAACTCACAAAATATCTACAATACCAAAATTCTAGGAAGTTCTTCTATACTAATCCTCAAAGTACATCTTAAATCTATGTGCTCTAATCAGAGTTTATCAAAATCTAGCTTCCAAGGTTTGTACTAAACTTCTCTGATACCAACTGTAACGCCCCGACCCCAGTTACCCAGAGTCGGTGCGTTATTACATAACATTGGCGTGATCACAAGAAAGATAAAATCTCGAAAGACCGATTAGTTTAGTAGGCTTGGAATAACTAGATATATTCATAATGTTTTACATTACATCATAAAAATGAAAACTACAAAAACATAGTGTCCATAGTCCACACTCTTATCCTTTTATACTATCCCTGCAGGTCATTCATAATTTACTTCTTCACATCCTGGGAAAAATAAAACATAGAAAAGGGGTGAGTTCAAATGCCCAGTAAGGATAAAAATATAGCGGAAACATTAATAAATGAGAATAAACTCTTAAGGAAATGTATAAATAAAACAAAAGACTTTTAAACTTGAACTTCAACATAGTATGCCGAAAATAAATTGAAATAATTCCATTTACTTATTCACATGGATATTCTAGTAATCGAATATTCACATGCAATATCAATAGCCACTTTCATAATGATGGAATGCATAATGTGAGACTATCATAACCACAAAGCCAAGGCCTCATACCAAGACTACAAATAAGATTTTGTCAAGGCCTTGTTCCAAGACACTAGTTTGTCTCATTAGTCCTACCGATTCATCGAGGAGCTATAGCGGGCTCCACCCATCACATATTAATTCCAATGCATTCCCATATGAAAAGTTTTAAACATAACATAAACAATCATATTAAAACTAGCATACAAAATGTAAATCCTTCATCCATAAACCATGAATGGTATAAAAATAACACATCCACATTCAAACATATCACAAAGCCTTCAATGCAATATAGAAGTTTTGTATCATAATAAATCAACTTCAAATAAGCGTAAAATCCATCAAAAGATGTTGACATAGATGAAATCATAACTATTTTTAGAGAAATATATCTTTCTATTTTGAAATCATTTAAGAGTAATATATTTATAAAATAAAACATTTTCTTTGAAAATATTCTTATAAGCTTTTAAGGGAATCTTCGACGATTTTATAACGGCGGAAAATAGCCTCACCCATCCTATAAGTTAAAAAAACATTATTACCTTAATTATGTCGAAAAGTTTAAAAAGCACCTTGTTTTGAAAAAGACGGAACGATTCCTTTATAAACCTCTTATAAAATGTCAAAAAAGGGTATAAATGACTTTAACCCATATTCTTGTAAATAGTTAAAATGTTTTGAAATTCATTTTTAAGAATCATGGATGTGGATGATAAAGATGTCCCAGTGGATATTTACATATAAACAACATCAAATAATGAAGAGATTGCGAAATAAACCCTTACCTTGTACTTTTCCTTGGATGGGGGTAGGTTAACCTCATGTATAATGGTGAAATAATTGTTATTAAACTATAAAAGAATCATATACATTAATATGATATCATATATGATCATTGAACATTGATTTGTTAATAATATCTTAGTATTATCGTTGTTTCGGGGGTTTGCTTACTCCTTTTATTTTATATGTTTTGTTACGTAAGTTGTGTTTGTTATGGATAGGTTGTATCTTATTCATATCCAGAATGATATCAAGTCCTTAAACATTATTTTTAAATCATCAAATGATAATTATACTTTAATGGATATGATGGAGAATAAAACTCATCGCGTTCGTGGAGACGGTAGTTCGTACGTACGCACGAGTGACAATATCATTCTTTTGATATTATATATAATATATACAGAATCATTATCTTGTTATATTTATTATTTACATGAATTAAAAATCATTATTATACCCATCCAAATAATTATATAGTGAATAACAAGTACACCACGATGTGGAGACGGCAAGCCGTACGTACGCACGTATGGTGACATGTCATTCCAAGGATGGATAAAATACTGAATATGGTTGTAAAATAATATTAAAGTATATAGTAGATACTGGATTAATTATTTTAGAATGGTAATAACAAATAAATAAGAAGTGGAAGAAGAAAGGAACTTGAAAAGGGGTGGTGAAATCATTACCTCTTCTTCGGGTTCTTACTTTTGATTTGATCAAAAGGGCTCCTTATGTTGGCTTTCTGACTAAAGGAATGCATCTAGGATGAATTGAGGGAAGTTGAGAGAGTATTTGTTCAGGTTTTGGCCGATCCAAAAGGCTTTGAAGGTGTGAATAATTGGTTATAAGTGGTGTCCTTTTATAAGGGGGAGGAGGGCCACCTATGGAAACACTAGAAATATTATTCTATAATTAATAAAATCATATTCGGTTTATAATGGCTCCAAAGTGGATTCATTATAGGTTAAGGTGGGTATGGTTCGAAAACCACTCAAACAATATAATTTAGACAGGTTTCGATCATTATATTAACCTTATCATTTAGTTTTAACTCTTAGTTAATTAGTTTGACTCTTACCATGTCACTTTGTATTTTTATATTATATAGTAAATAAACTTACTATATCCCTCCATGCGACCCCCAAGTGGTCCATTAATGATACACCAATCATTATATAAGTCTCTTGGCCGAACCTTATATTTTTATGAATTGAATATCAATTAATAATATAATATTTGTTCTAAAAACTCTTTTATCTCAATTTTGACACTATTTGGAAAATTGATTTTTTTGAAAATCATAACAGAATGATTACTTCTAGAAAAGTTAATTAAATCAATACTAACATGTCATATTAACCTATAAAATTAGTTTAATTCATAAAAAGTCTCAAATTATATTTATTTGGCTATTTATAATATCAATTATTTTAATTTTTCACTATTATGGTAATTACTGCATCATCATTGTGTCATACATAAATTAAATTATTTAATGTCTAAAAATTATAAATAAAATATAATTATGTAGGAAATTTTTTTATCTTCCTAATTAATATATATAATCGAATTTATCGTATGTGTAACCCTATATTAGAAATGTTTTAGTAAATAAACCTTGATTTTAACTCTTTTAATCTTTCTTTGAATTAAATAATAATAAATGTCCTAATCTAATCCAAGTGGACCTAAATGATAATATTTTATTCCTAAGGTTGTTTTTGGTTGAGATACAGTTGGCCAATATAATTAGGACATGTTTTAGGGTAATATTAATATGATTTTTACCCTTAATTTCCCTATTTACTTTTAACCGTGGTAAATAAAAGTAAAATGTTACAATTCACCAAAAAATATTTTCATCTCATTGAACCACATTTTACTCCATGATATTAGCCGTGTCTCTCGGATTTTCGAAATTCCACTCACAGAAGCGGTAAAATTAAGTTTTATGAAAAATTCATTTTTTAACTACCACTTAGTGGTTTTACTATTCATCAAAAAATGGAGTTTTTCAGAAAAATACCAAAAATTCACCCTAGACTAACTTAGATATTCCAAATCCAAAAAATAAGTCCATTTTGAAAAATAATATTTATAAAATTTCAAAATGTAGGTATTACTATTCATAATGGCTAGTTTGATTGGTTGTGGTGTGTTAGAACTCGATGTTGCGTACAACATACGCTATTGCATTATTCAAAGAGAAGCATATCGTAGAAGATTGGGGTGTTACATATTAACTTCCTTAAAATATGGGAAAATGGATATTCAATGTACCATGTAAGGTCTTCATATTTAATAACCTTTATTGCTGCAAAATCATAAAACAACCATCAATTGTAGTTGGCCCTACAAATATAGATAACAACACACATGTATGAATTTTATAGAAGAAAGAGATCATGGATCTTCCTATTAAAAACACACATAATCTATTTATACAAATTTATATAGAAATGTTGTAATGTGTATGATACCATGGATCGGGGCAACAATGTAGACAAAATAAATGTTTCTGACTTTCGAGATGGTTAGTTTTGGTGGATGGTTATGTAGATTCTTTTTTCACATAGCTCATGTTTCTACATTGAAAATTAATATAATTATTATATTTACAAACCTAATTCAAATTATCCTTCATTACACATACCCAATTGATTATTTCGTTCAAAACACATACCTGATTTTTTCATGTAGATGTTTTTCCACATGACCAATTTTCTCATGTATCTAATTGGATTAGGTATCCATTTCCTTTTGTAATTATATACATGTTAACAATTTTATAACATTTCCATTTTCCATTATATAAAACCCATTTAAAAAATCCAAAAATGTAGCTAATGGTACTCATAATTTCAACAAATCCACTTTTCATAAAATATTTTTAAAACATTATTTTGGGGCCCAACAATCATCCCCTTAGATTTAATTATCAATATCCTACTTCTTATTGACAATAAAACCTAGAACCCTACTTCTTGAATTCACCCAATTATTGTTGTAACACCCCGAGATCTAATATGATATATTCTTTTTTATCTTCTGTTTTACGCTACACCAAAATTATCTTGCCCTATACGCAACACCATATTAACTTGTAGTATACGCAACACTATTCTTCGATCGTGTTAAACACAATTTCAAGTTTGTTTGATAGTAATTATTCAACACAACATTTATTGTATATATACATATATATTCAATTTATAAATGAAATATGGTTGGATTTTGTTGTACGAAACAACAAAAGAGTATTTCACTACATGCAACCCTAACTTGGCTTGCGTTAAACGATAGTGTGTGTAGTACGCAATACTGGGTTTCACTAAACAAAGATATATTGTTATAATATTATTATGGACTAGCCACTATGAATAGTATTAACTAAATTTTGAATTCTATAACATTATTATTCATCTTATACATTTTCTAAAACATGGTATGTGAACAAAATAAATTTTTTGGGTAAAATAACTATTTTTCAAGAAATGTAGTTTCGCTGCCTTTTGATGGCGCACCCACTTTAAATCTAGTTTTTGACATGTTTATAATTTTAATGTTACAAAATAAAATTCTTATTTTGAATCAAGATATAAAAATTTAATTTGGATTAATTTTAAATATTATTCTGATAACTTTCATATTTTAATGAATAGTAAAAACACGCTATATTTTAAATAAAAACAACATTTTTTTCATCATAATATTTTATATGGTTAAATTATAATATTTAATGGTTTTAAAGTATAAATAGAATATATTTTTACCATTTAATATAATTTATGTCATTACCATTAATTTTACATTGAATTCATAGGTAAAAACATTTCAATCTTTGGCAATGTTTTAACTTTTAAAACCCGTTTTCTTAACAATAGGATAAATTTTAAATTAATTACTGCAACTTTTGTGTTTTGAATTTTGAAAAAATGATTCCATATTTTAATTCATTGGGTCCAAATTATGTTAATAGGTTACTATTTTTTTGATATTATGAATAGTAACTACGGAAATTTTTATTTACTACAGTTAAAGGTAAATCCGATAATTAAGGATTAAAATAAGATTATAAAAGTAACCTAACACTTTCAAAAATCATATTTAATGAATAAAAGTAGACCCATATCACATAAGGGTCTGACTAGATTCATTTCATGGACTTAAGACCATGAAATAATATAATTATTATTGAAACCAAAGAAAGTTACAACATGTCACTCTCTTAAATCTTATAAGTTTAATAATTTTAATTCATTGATAACCATCATAAAACATCGGATATAAATAATCCCTATAAATACAATAAAATTATATACATCATATGAATTTATTTATAATTTTTATGGATTAAATAATTATCATTAATTGTGATACAATAGTGATGTTGAAATTATTTTATTGATTGAAATATCAAATAAATGATTTTAAAAGTATTAAAATAAATATTATATGAACTATTTAATGTGATCTACTAATTTTCTAGATAAAAATGACATGTTATTAATCTCTTAAATCTTTTAGTTCGAACAAATATTCTGTATATATTTTATTTAAATTCAAATAAATGAATATTTTCAAAATTGACACTTGTTATTTTATAAAAATTACATAATATACAATTGTTTAAAAATCAAAAAAATATTTAAAAATTATAAATTAAAATTTATATGGTCTAAAATCTAATAAAGCATAAAATTATGGACAATTCACAACATATATATAATTATATATAATGATTTAAAATTTAGAATATTATTACCACAACTAAAATTAAATATATTATATAAGGATAGATCAAGTTGATAATGTTTAAAATAAATTCCCAACTAGTCTAAATTTTATTGGTTGATGAGATTTCAACCCTATATCATTTAATATTCGTATTTAAGACATTTTGGAGGTTTTTATGTGGGGTTGGAATTTATTATAAATTAATATTTCTTATAATTCCAAAGGTACCCCTCTCCTCCCTTATAAAAGGGAACATCCTCCCTCTCCTCCTCACACCATTTTTAACCATGAAGCTCGGCCAACCTCTGCCCATTTCACTTCCCCACTTCCCTAGAAACCTTATAGAGGAACTGGTCTTCTCAAAAGACCAACTCTACTGCCCTAAGAGGAAGTTCAAAGGAGGCACTTCGAGAAAGATGTAATACCTTCTACCGATTCATTCAATTTTCTTTCTTCTTATACTTCCTATTATTTAGTGGTTTCATTATTAATTAATAACATCATTATCCCTCATATACTGATATGTTATTATAAATATGAAACAACCCAATTTCATCTTCTATCCATCCTAAGGAAAATGAAATCACTGAGCGTGCATACGTACGGAATACCGTCTCCACGCCGTGGTGTAATCTGTTTTTCCACCACCTCATTACATGGATGGGTAAAATGGTGTAAAGAATAACTACTTATTATTATTATAACATCATACCGATTCTAAGATATTATATCATTCACTCCAATTCCATTCAGTAAATATGGGAACGACATCATCGCTCGTGCCTACGTACAGATTACCGTTTCCATGATGCGATGAGATTCATTTTCCATGTTAACAATTCAAGAATTATTTTAAAGTATATATAATAAGTAATCATGAAATATATGAAATAATAATTCTACTAGATTTATGTATATATATATATATGTATTTTATCTACTTAATTTTATTCAATTCAATAAGGAAACGAAAACAACATTCATGCGTACGTACGGCCTACCGTCTCCATGAACGGTGTATTTAATTCCATTTATCGATATATTATAAATATGTATGTTCTGAATATATATTATATATAAATCATGTCTTATATTCTGGAATTAAGTAATCATAATCTAAGTAAGAATATTAATAATTACATGTCAAAACACGGACGATAAATGTAACTATTTAACCCAAAACACTACTTTAAAAAGAATTTACAAAAGAACAGGTAATATAAAGTCATAAGTGAACCATATATGATATCATAAAAATGAATATGATTATGTAATAATTCAATGACATTTTTTAAGTCATCATACTGGAGGTTCGGATACGTACGAATCATATCGGTCCTAAGGTAAGGGAAAACCTCGCAATCTCAATTTTTATCCGAGATTGTTTATACTTTAGTATTTACTAGGGAATATTTATCATCCACATCCATATTTACTCAATATGTAATATTATTTCTATCCTACTACAATTGTTTAAATCCAATTTAACCTATTGGTGGATTTTTAGTAAAACATATGAAGTTAATCTTTTGTAGTTTTAAGTATGAGGTACTTTTTGACTTTTTCGGCTAAAGTACGAGAAGAATGTTATTTTAAACTTATACGGAATGAATGGATTTTTATAGTTTTATAACGCCTTATTTTCGTGAAGCATACTCTACATGATTTCATGACTATTTTTAACAAAATATTTTTCTTTTAAATATTCATGACATTTTGTGAAAAGAAAATGATTTTGAAGAAGAAAGGATATTTTCCTCAAGAATTCATTTCAAGTGTTTTATAAAAACCAATTTTCATATAAGATTACATTATTTCATATGTGTATGTTTCAATTATAATGTCTCTATGATTTACATGGTTTCACTTTTCTTAAGATGAAATGAAATCCATTTGTTTTATATGGATTATGTGATGATGGGATGACATTTATGAAACCCATTTTATTATTTTGGTTATGATGAATGATTTATGTATATTTTTTGCCACACATAAGAATGATTTCATTATGATATGGGTGTGACCTATATATCCCTCCAATTCATTGGGTAAATATTTATATCTCATGAGATAGACATGGCTGTAACGACATGTAAACCCGGTTTACTAAGGGATTTTTTCCACAAAGATGGTCTTGGAAGCAATGCCTTGGCTACTATGGAAATCATAACACGTGCTTAATGGTTTCCACAATTATATGTTTTATTCCCATTCCATTTTATCATGATTGATGTTCCATTATGATCTATGACTTATGTGCTGTTATGACCAAGCTAAAGGAAGAGTTGGTTTGCATGGATTGTCTTTTATTGATCTTAAGGAAGTTTTTATAAAGGAAAGACACCATGAATTTCTAAGAATGTGGAACCGAGAATATTCAACATTTGGAGTCTAGAAATTGAGGAGTTTGGAAACGAGAACCTAGTGATCCGAGAATTTGGAGTCTTTAAATTCGGAGTCTAGAAATTGAGAATTTTGGAACCGAGAAATTGCAAATTCTCGAATTCTGGCTGATAGGAGACGTGAAGGCACCAATTGTGATGATGATTTTCTATTTTGTAACTCTAATTTGTGAGTATATGCAAGTACTCATAATGCAAGAAAAAGTTGGGTTGTGAAGTCATACTGAGATCTGAAGGATTCATTCTGATAATTCAAAATTTCTGGTATCGATGATTGAAGAAGTATGATTCGTGTACCAAGAGTCGTTCTGAGAATCTGGAAGAGCTGTTCTGAGAACCATAAGTGCAGAGTCAAATTTATGAACAGAATTTGCAGAGTCTACTTATTGAACAGAATTTACAGAGTCTATTTCCTAAATAGAATTTGCGGAGTATACTTCTTGAACCGAATTTGTAGAGTCTATTTCCTGAACAGAATTTTTGGATTCTACTTCCTGAACAAAAGTGCGGAGTCGAATTCCTGTATCAATGTTTCATTGTCAGAAGTTCGCAGTCGACTTTCGGAAGAAGAAGTTCATAGAGAGAAGTTCGTAGTCGACTTCATGTGTTAGAAGTTTGTATCGGGAAGTTCAGAGTCGACTTCCTGAGTCAGAAGTCCGGTGTGAAGAATTTCGGAGTCGACTTCTTGAACCTGAAGTTCTTATCCAGAAGTGCAAAGTCATTCCAAGAATCGATGAAGTCGTAATGAGAAGTCGTAATGATAAGAGATGAAGATTCATACTGAGAATTAAAATGGTGTCATGCTGAAGAAGCAATGAAGATTTATGCCGAGAATTGAAGTGATGCTGAAGACTCAAGAAAGATGGATCCGAGAATATGATGCCAAGAAGACATATGACAGTATCCGAGAATGTGACTCCGAGAAACCGACATAACAAGGTTGGATCTGAAAAAGGCAAAAGTTATAAATCAAAATAAGTGGAAGAAGAATCGAGAAGATTCTAGAATCGTTGAAAAAGTCTTAATTACTCCTAGATTTTAGGATAAATTATGATTTGGATGAATTTTAGTGAGCGGGAAAATATTTTGGTTTCCCGCCTAAGAACGCTTTGGAGCACCTATAAAAGGACATCAGGGTGTTAAGTAATTTTTGTAATGAAAAAGTAGAGAGAGAAGCTATGATAATCTAGAGAGTGGAAGAAGAGCTTGGCCGACTGAGTTTCATTTTGGTTTCAATCGAAATGTGAATTTGATACTGCTTGACATCGTATTGAGTCTCTCAGATTGGAGAAAATTTAGAGTGAAGAATCAGATTGAATATTCAGTGTGGATAAGAATTCAGAGTGGAGAATTTTTAGTGGAGATTCGGAATGGGGAATCATTACTGGCTGTCACCGTATTGAGTTTCTCAGACTGAGGAAGACTTGTATTGAAGAGTCGGAGTGAAGAAGAATGTTCGGAGTGAAGAATTCAAAGTGAAGAATTCGGAGTGGAGATTCGGAATGGGATGTTCGGACTGTAATTGATCAATCTCAATTCCAAGGAGTCCTTTCCTTTCTTCTGGGTAAGGAAGTGAATATTTTTGCTGAACATCCTTACACTTGTGTATTTGAAAGGAAGTGAAGTTAACATAAGTTGTTACAAGAAAAGAGAATTTTTCCTATTGTGTTAAGTGGGTGCACACACACTAGAGTGATTGTTTCACAGTGCTTCATGAGTGTAAGGGTATATCCTACTAATTGTAATCCAAGGATTGTTTTCTTAGTGTATTGTATGGTGCTGGATTGTTTCCAACCATACCAAGGATGTAGGTATTCTTATTAAATAGTGAACCTTGTAAATTGTTGTGTTCCATTGGATGTGTGCTTTTTTGTTTTCTCAGTAGGGAATTATATTTTTAACATGAGACAAAGGTTTTTCTCAATTTTAAGGGAACATAAAAAGGAAGAAAGGGGTACCACTGATTAACCCCCCCCCCCCCCCCTCAGTGGTTCATTTCTCCAACTGGGTCCTTACAAGTGGTATCAGAGGGAGGTTACCTTTCTTTTCCTTGCAGATGGAGAATATAAATTGTGTGAACAATAAAGGAATTCCAGTATTTTATGGGAAGAACTATCATATCTATAAGGATAGAATGCTACCATATCTCATGTCTATTAGTTATGAAGTTCTTGAATCTGCAACAGTTGGGTTTCCACCCATTGAAGACAATGTTCCACTTACACCTGTTGGAAAAAAGTTTCTTGAGAATGATGGAAGAGCCAAGAATTCTATATTGTCTTCACTCTCTGAAAGTGAGTTCTTAAGAGTAAAAGGAGTGGCCACAGCCAAAGGTATATTGGACAAACTGAAAAACATATATGAAGGTAATACAAAAGTCAAGAAGGAAAATCTTAACATCTTTAGATTGAATTATGAAGGCTTGAAGATGGGATAACATGAATCTATTGGGGGTTTCTTCACCAGGGTAAACGATATTGTTAGTACTATTAGATGTCTTGGTGAAGAGTTGAAAGACTCTACTGTGGTGGAAAAAATCTTGAGGATTCTTCTTGATAAATTTGATGTGAAGGCATCCTCATTAGAAGACAGAGACTTAGAAAACTTTTCTCTTGATGGTTTTCATAGCACACTCATTAATTATGAGATGAGAAGGGAAAAGGTTATGAAGACCAAGACAAAGGTTGACAGAGAATTGTCTTTCAAGGCCCTAAAGAAGGAGAAGTCTAAGAAGATCATGATTAAAGAATATATTGGTGAATCTGACTCTGAAATCGAGGTATGTAAAAATCTTAACGATATTTTATCCTTGTATTCAAAAGTGTTAAAAGAGGCACAGGTAAATACAAGGGAAAACTTCCCTTGAAGTGTTTTGAATGTGGAGGCATTGGCTGTATTGGGACTAACTTTCCTCGAAGGGAGAATGAAGAAGAAAGTGATGAAGTAGAAATAAATACAATAATGTTATGGAAGAAGCAGGGTGGTAAAGGAAAATTAGGGAAAGAAAATAAGTTCTTCAAATACAAGAGAAAAATCCTTCTATCTATAAATGAAGAAGATGAAGAAAGTGATGTTGAATCCGAAAAAGCAGTTGAGCATCGTGTTGAGAATAATTTCATTGCAACAGTGAATGATGAAGATTTTAGAAGCAGTAGCTCAGAAGAAGAAGAAACCCAACTTGAGATGCATCTGGAAGACGAATTGAAGGAATGTTTAAGAAAGATCAGAAGGCTGGAGAAAATTAACAAAAATTCGGAAGATGAATGTTCCTCAGCATTCAATCAAGCTAATGTTAGAGAAGAACTTGAGAAAGAACTTGAATATTTTAAGATGTCTCTTGAAGATGAGAAAAACCAAAATGATCACATGATAGTTAAGCTGAAGGCAAAAGAGGAAGAATTAGAACTTGTTCAAAAGAAACTCTCAGAATTTGAATCAATAAACATTTTTTTTCAAAACTCAACTACTGATGTTGGTGAAGGCTCTCAACAAGCACATTCTGAGAAAATTCAACAGAAGAATAAAGTGGTTTCTGTGAAGAAGGAAGCTGAGAAAGTTACTTATGTGGCCAAGACTAGTGTTACTGGGAACTCTGAAGTTTCAAGGAAACCTAAGTCTAACACTGGTGAAAAGCAGGGAAATCTTGCTAACAAAATAATGGTTGGTGGGGCTGAGGAAAGAGCAACAAAGAAGTATAAGAACAAAATATTTAGAGAAAGGTACTCCTTCTATGGGTACTATTGGTATTGTGGTGGATTCAGGCATACAGTGAATATGTGTTGGTTTAATCAACATTATTATCACCACCCCACAAGTTATGAAAGGTAGAGATTGTGGGGGAAGCAATATCATCAAAGGAAGAAGAGTGAGGAGGTTTTCTTGAAGACAGATGAGAAGAATGAAGTCAAGACACGAAATAGGTTCCAGCCTTTGGAGACCATTTGTGAAATGTGTGAACAACGGGGACACCTTGCAAAAGGATGTCTTGTGATGTTACCGGCTCAACAAAAAATTCTTAATTCTCAGAAGCTGAAGGTGAAGAATAAATTGGAATAATAAAAGGCTCTTCTTGTTGAAACTGCTCTAAATTTTACAAAGGAAGAAGGACATTGGATACTTGATAGTGGGTGTTCTTCAAATATGACAGCAGACTTGAAGATTCTAAAGAATATGAAGAAGTTTAAAGAAGGCACAGTGACACTTGGCTATGTTGAATCTTTAAAAATCCAAGGTGTTGGATCAGCCATCATTGGAAAGGAAAAATTGTAGTCTAAGAAAACTCTGTATGTTGATGGGTTGAAGCACAACTTGCTGAGTGTATCACAATTGTGTGATGAGGGTAACAAAGTTATCTTCAAGAAAGATGGGTTTTTTATGAAAAGTGAAGAAGATGGGCAGATTGTTACAAGAGGCCAACGAACAAAAGGGAATCTGTTTCAGGTTGGAAATTCACAAAACTATTGTTACATTAGCTTAGTGGAAGAAAATCAGTAGTGGCACAGAAGACTTGGACACGTGTGTTAGAGAAATATGAGAAAGTTATCTCAAAGGGACAGTGTTCGTGATATTCCAGATTTTTCAAGAAGAAGAGATTGGTGTTTCACTACCTGTTAGAAAGGCAAAATTACAGGTGTTGTGCATTAGAAGGTTGACATTTGTTCAAAACAACCCCATGAACTAATACATTCTGATATATGTGGGTCGATGAGAAAACAATCAACAAATGGAGACAAGTACTTCATCACCTTAATTGATGATTTTACTTGCATTACGTGTGTTATGTTTATGAAGCACAAGTCAGATGCCCTGAAAATGTTTAAAAGCCTCAGAAGGGAAGCTGAGAAAGAATGTGAGTATGCTGTGAAGAAGTTGCCAACAAATAATGGTGGTGAGTATATAAGTGAAGAATTTTAAGACTATCTTGAGAATCATGGGATTCAGCATGAATATAGTGCTCTATATACACCTCAACAAAATGGGGTTGCTGAAAGGAATAACAGAAGCATGGTGTAAATGGGAAGAACCATGTTACTTGAACATGGCCTTACTTATTACTTTTGGAGGCAAGCTACAAGTATTGTTTATATTCAAAATCTATGTTTCTACCTCCCCCAATCAAACAAGACTCCATATGAACTTTTCTATGGAATTACTCCAATTATGAAGCATGCTAAGTTTTTTAGGAGCCCATGCATCATAAAAAAGAAAGGTGGAAGTAATAGAAAACTCGACCAGAAAGGAGAAGACAGAAATTTTCATGGTTATTCTCTAGAAGGAAGAGGTTATAGACTCTTTTACAAAGAAACATGAAGAATGGTGGATATAGTTGATGTAAAAGTCATTGAAAATATAGGGAAAGATACGCATGTCCAGACATACAAGGAAGATGAAGATAACGATTCTGATAAGGATGCAATGATTTGTAATACTAATCAAGATGAAGAATCGGATTCAGCCATATCAAGTGATGAGGAAGGCACATGAAAAACTTATCCAAGGCTGATGAAACAAGTGAAATCTCATAATATTATTAGTGATCAACGTCACACGGTTCAAACAAGAAGAACAAGTAATTCTATATCACATACTTCCTTGTAACCAAGTGATGTTAAATAAGCCTTTGAGCATCCAGAATGGGTTCAAGCCATGAATGGAGAATTGGATCAGATTGAAAATAATGACACATGGGAACTCGTACCCAAGCCTGAGAATAAGAACACTATTAGAACCAAATGGGTCTTCCAAATCAAGTTGAATGAACAAGGTGACGTTATTAGAAATAAACCAAAATTGGTTTGCAAAGGCTACTCTCAAATTGAAGGAATTGACTTCGTATAAAATTTTGCTTCAGTGTCCAGATTAGAAACTATACGAATCCTTCTTGTTGTTGATGCACAACAAGGCTAGAAAATCTTTCAAATGGATGTTAAATCCTCATTTCATAATGGTGATCTCAAACAAGAAGTTTATATTGAGAAACCATGTGGCTTTGTTGTTGGGAAGATTGAAAGTTATGTATAAAAGTTGAAGAAAGCCTTGTGTGGGCTAAAGCAATCTCCAAGAGCATGGTATTCCAAACTTGACACTTGCATCAAGGAGATGAACTTTAAGAAAGGAAGAGTTTACAGCAATATGTACATCAAGGAAATCCAAGATCTTTCTCTCATTGTGATTGTCTATATTGACGAAATTATCATTGCTGGGAATGATGAAAGAATCCATGAAATGTTTGCTGAAGAAATGAAGAATGACATTGAGATTTCCATGTTGGGAGAAATGAGATACTTTCTTGGGTTACAAATTTTGCAACAAAAATAATTCATTTTTCTCTCCCATGAAAATTATATTGAGGAACTTCTCCAGAAGTTTGGCATGGAAAACTCAAAACCTATATCAAATCCTATCTCATTGGGAAAAAATATAGGCAAAAATGATGAAGGAAAAGAAGTTGATCAAAAATAATATCGAAAGCTGATTGGATATTTGGTATACCAGACAGCATAAAGACCAGATATTGTGTTTGTTATTACCTTATGTGAAAGATTCAAGAGTGCTAAACAATCACATCTTGTTGCTGGAAAAGGAGTTCTCAAATACATAAAATCCATAGCAGAATTCGGAATCAAGTATAGTGGTTAAAATAACAATGATTTGTTTGGCTATTCGGATGAATACTAGGCAGGAAATGTTGATGATAGAAGATCCACATCTGGTGGAGTGTTCATTATGGGAAAAAGTTGTGTTGGCTGGCACTCGAAGAAGAAAAATTTTGTGACACTTAGTATGGCTGAAGCGGAATATGTTGCTGCCACCATGGCTGCTACTCAACTTATTTGGATGAAAAAACAGCTGGAAGATTTGTTAGTGGAAGTTATGTCGCCCTTGCTCTTGGGTTGTGATAATAAAATTACAATTAACCTTACCAAAAATCCAGTCCAACATTCTCGTTTGAAGCATATTGACATCAAATATCATTTCATCCAAGAGCATGTGGAAAATAATGAACTGAAACTTGAATATGTTTCATCTGCTGAACAAGTTGCTGATATTTTCACGAAACCCTTGCCGAAGGAATCATTCTCAATATTGAGGTTGAACATGGGTGTCCAACCTCTTTCTATTCAAGGCTAAGTTATGTTGTTCCATCACCTCTCTCTTCTTACCTTTGGATTGTTTTGTCAAGGGGGAGAAGTTGTTTGAATCATAAATCTTTTGTTAAAAGAGAGAGTTGTGGGTAAGCTATGAACTCATCATTTTTTGTGTATGTCAATTATTCTAACTATTTTTTGGAGTGGTTGTAGGAAAGAACTTGAAGTTTTTTACAGGATGTATGAAGCTGAAGATGTATGAAGTTGAAGATGCCATTTTCACTACCTATGGACAACATTGTTTTGTTGTCAATGATTCTTGTTTCCAACAATGAGTTGGCTCACGTAGGCTTAGAATTATTGACAAGTAATCCATTTCTTGAGGTTTCTAGGTTTGGTGATTTATGAAAACTTGGTTGACAACAAAATCAAAAGGGGGGATTGTTAGGACCAATCTGAAGGAAGATTTGGTTTGCATGGATTGTATTTTATTGATCTTAAGGATGTTTTTATAAAGGAAAGACACCTTGAATTTCTAAGAATGCGGAACCGAGAATATTGGACATTCGGAGTCTTGAAATTGAGGACTTTGGAACCGAGAACCTGGTGATTGGAGAATTCGGAGTATTTAAATTCGGATTTTGGAAATTGAGAAGTTCGGAACCGAGAAATTGCAAATTCTCGAAATCTGGCTGATAGGAGATGTGAAGGCACCAATTGTGATGATGCTTTGCTGTTTTGTAACTCTAATTTGTGAGTATATTCAAGTACTCATAATACAAGAAAAAGTTGGGTTGTGAAGTCATGCCGAGATCTGAAGGAGTCATTCCGAGCATTCAAAATATCCGGTATCGATGATAGAAGAAGTAGTATTCGAGAACCAAGAGTCGTTCTGAGAATCTGGAAGAGCCGCTCTGAGAACCAGAAGTACAGAGTTGACTTTCAGAATAGAATTTACGGAGTTTACTTCCTGAAAAGAATTTGCAGAGTCTATTTCCTAAACAGAATTTGTGGAGTCTACCTCCTGAACAGAATTTACAGAGTCTATTTCCTGAACAGAATTTGTAGAGTCTACTTCTTGAACAGAAGTACAGAGTCGACTTCCTATATCAGAGGTTCGTATTCAGAAGTTCGGAGTCAACCTGCTGAATAAGAAGTTCATAGCAAGAAATCTGGAGTCGACTTCCGGTGTCAGAAGTTCATAGCGGGATGTTCAGGGTCGACTTGCTGAGTCAGAAGTCTGGAGTGAAGAAGTTCGGATTTGACTTCCTGAACCTGAAGTTCATATCCAGAAGTGCAGAGTCATGCCGAGAATTGGTGAAGTCATAATGAGAAGTCATACCAAGAAGTGATGAAGAGTCATACCAATAATTGAAGTGGTGTCAGGCCGAAGAAGTGGTGAAGAGTTATGTCGAGAATTGAAGTGATGCTGAAGACTCAAGAAGGATGGATCCAAGAATATGATGCCGAGAAGACAGATGATAGGATCCGAGAATGTGACACCGAAAAAACCGGCGTAACAAGTTCAGATCTAGAAAAGGCCAATGTTATAAATCAAGAGAAGTGGAAGAACATTCTAGAAGAATCTAGAAGTTTTGAAAAAGTCTTAATTACTCCAAGATTTTAGGAGAAATTAGCATTTGGGTGAATTTAAGTGAGCGGGAAAATATTTTGGTTTCCCGCCTAAGCACACATTGGAGAACCTATAAAAGGAGATCAGGGTGTTAAGTAAGTTTTTTGATGACAAAATAGAGAGAAAAGATCTGATAATCTAGAGAGAGGAAGAAGATCTTGGCCGACTAAGTTTTATTGTGGTTTTAATCGAAACAAGAATTTGATACTGGTTGGCATTGTATTGAGTCTCTAGGATTGAAGAAAATTAGGAGTGAAGAATCGGATTGAAGATTCGGAGTGGAGAAGAATTAAAAGTGGGGAATTTATAGTGGAGATTCGGAATGGGGAATCAGTACTGGCTGTCACAGTATTGAGTTTCTCATACTGAGGAAGACTCGGATTCAAGAATCGGAGTGAAGAAGAAAGTTTGGAGTGAAGATTTTAGAGTGAAGAATTCAGAGTGGAGATTTGGAATGGGAAGTTCGGCCTGTAATTGATCTATCTCAAGTCCAAGGAGTCCTTTCCTTTCTTCTATTTAAGGAAGTGAAGATTTTTGTTGAACTTGATTACACTTGTGTATTTTAAAGGAAGTGTAGGTATCATAAGTTGTTACATGAAAAGAGAATTTTCCCTATTGTTCTAAGAGGGTGCACACACACTGGAGTGATTGTTTCACCGTGCTTCACGAGTGTAAGGGTATATCCTACTCATTGTAATCTAAGGATTGTTTTCTTAGTGGATTGTATGGTGATGGATTGTTTCCAACCATACCAAGGACGTTGATATTCTTATTGAATATTGAACCGTGTAAATTGTTGTGTTCCTTTGGATGTGTGCTTGTTTTTTTTCTCAGAAGGGAATTATATCTTTAACAGCAGACAAAGGTTGTTCTCAATTTTAAGGGAACTCAAAAAGGAATAAAGGTGTACCACTGATTCCCCCCTCCCCTCTCTGTGGTTCATTGCTCCTACTGGGTCCTTACAAGTACTGCCATGTTTTATGTCATTGCTCAAGATTTTGATGTTTAAATATTATGTTCATGTTTTGAAGTTCAAATGTATATGGTTTGTTTTATTTTCTACATTAATAACCTTACTGAGAATTTTAGATCACCCTTTATATGTTTTATTTTCCCCAGGATATAAGGAAAGGTTTTAGGTAAGAAAAAAAGGGAAGATCTTTATGGGAGATGTTGAAGATCTTTCACCAAGATTAGAAGATTATGTTCCAAGTTTCCAAAGACAGTAAACTATTACGGTCCTTTGGTGTTTTTTTTATGTATTAAGTATTCATAAAAAGTAATGTAATGTCCATGTACGTCATGCTTTGGGTCTCTACAGTTTGTATCAGAGGCAAAGGAGGTAGGAATGAATCTGATCCTTGGGAACACTCACATGTGAGCGTTGGACAAAGCATGGCTCTCCACCCAAGGGCTTCATGTGGAAATGGATGCCACTGGGGATGGTGGTGTGTCCCACCCAGGGGGTGTATCCACCCATGGAGTGCCCTGCTAGGTATCAATTATAGTCCACTGGAAGTAATTCCAGACCTCTACAGTTGGTATTAGAGGAAAGGTTTAGTTAACCTTTGGAAACTAGGATGCGAAAACTTTAATGAGATCCCTAGAGATATTTCTAAGGTATGTCTAGGGATGTCCCTAAGGTTAAGTATAAGTATAGTTTATAGTCCTAGAATTATGGTAATGATATTATAATTAAACATAAGATGTAAGATATCGAAGGTACTCCCCCTTTATTATGTTGTTTTCCCTAGCATGATTTTATCCTCTCACACTATTCTTTTTGGGTTTTAGATGATGGATGGAACTCGAAGGAACCGTGTTGATCAATGTAATGGATGATGCAGTGATTGTACTCCTGAACAAACCAACATTATGGGAGATGGAGTGAAAAATTGTATTGCAATACTTACACAAGCAATGAATCATTCTGGACTTCCAAATGAGCAGAGAAAGAAACAATATTCTACTGAGTCCTTCATGAGGCAACATCCACCTTCTTTTAGTGGGTCTTCTGATCCACTAGTTGCTGAAAAATGGATCAGTACCATTGAAAAGATATTTTCCATACTTCACTGTTCGGAACAAGAAAAAATTCTTTCTGGCTATTTACCGTCTAGAAGGTGAAGCAGATCAATGGTGGACTCTAATTAAAAATACGAGGCCCCGAGATGAAATTGAATCCATGGAATGGGATGAGTTCAAGAACTTATTATTCAATAAGTAAATCCCTCGTATTCTTCGGACAAATATGGAAAAGGATTTCCTTGAGCTTAAGCAAAAGGATGATGAATATGTTGGTATATACGAAGCGAATTTTACAAGGCTTTCAAGGTATGCATCTGGCTTTATCATCTAACCTGAAAGTAAAGTTGATCGATTCTTCAGTGGATTAAAACCAAGTCTTCGAAGGGAATTAGCTATAAGAGACTTCAGTAGCTATGAAGAAATTGTGCGTTGTGCTATCATGGTAGAAATGGAAGTTGGTGTTACATATCCATCTCATGGTTTTGACAAGAAACGAAAGATAGAGTTCAAGGAGAAATCTCAGAATAATGGTGAAAAGAAGATAAATGTCTCTTTATGCTCAAAGTGTGGAAAGAAGCATGTTGGAGATTGTCTTAAAAGGACTGGAAAATGTTTTATGTGTGGAAAAGAAGGTCATCAAGAAGCTGAGTGTCGAATTAATGGAAAAAGGGTTGATAATGATGTGAATAAAGAAAATATTTCAGAGAATGCACCACCACCACTTAAATGCTTCAAGTGAAAGGAAATGGGGCATTATACTAATCAATGCCCTAATACAAGGTTTAATGATGATCAACATGAGCAACCTCTTAAGGCAAAGGAAAAAAGGGAAGTCACATGCGATCACTAATATCAATGTTGAGTATGACAACGATGTGGTAGAATGACTATGTGTTTATGTAAAGGGATTCCAAAATAATGTTATGGAATCTAATTTATAGTACTGTGGAATATTGGAATATCTATGTATTGGTTTATTATGGTTTTCAATAATTATATGGTACCGGTAACCATGAAAAGTGATTCAAATATTTTGGAAATTAGATTATATGCGCATAATGAAGAAATCAGGAGAAAATTAAATGTTTTAAAGTATTAATGAGCTCATGACTGATATGAGGACAAAGTGGTATCATGGTTTCAGTATATAAATTTTTTGGGATTTTGGTATGTAGAAAGAGTTAGGTTTTGACAACATTCATGTTTTCACTAAGGTTCAATGGGTATTCATTTTTCTAGAGAATACATGATTAAGGTATTCACATGTTTGGAATGTGACCAAAAAGATATATTTTATGATATATGGTGGATAAATGATGGTATTCAAATGATCGATAGATGAAATTTCTAGTAATTATTTTCTTTATACTATGATCTTGGACAGAAGTATTTTTGATAAGCCT
This sequence comes from Viscum album, assembly GCA_963277665.1. Lineage (NCBI taxonomy): Eukaryota > Viridiplantae > Streptophyta > Magnoliopsida > Santalales > Viscaceae > Viscum > Viscum album. The sequence continues at coordinate 380,174,076 of OY728120.1, read as the reverse complement.
AAATATTGGAATGATTTAAGGCTATAAATTTTTTCGATATTATTACAGGAATGTTATAATAGTGTATTTTTAGAAAAAGGAAAACCCATAGGATGGGTGACAACCCATCGCGTCGGACAAGGCTATGGGAATCGAACCCACAACCGAAGTGCAATAGGCCTTTAGCACCAACCACTAGCCTACAGGAAGTCCTTGGTTAGAAGAAACTAGTTTTTTTATTAAGTGGTATAATAGATGAAGTATAAGTTCATTTTTGGAATCATATATGATTAACCTCATCATAGATGGAATTATGTATATCTGATAACATTTTCTAACCTTTTGATTGAAAAAGATGGAATGACCCATCATTCTATCACATGATCTGCTAACTCTTCATGAATAACAAATTCAACTTCATTTCTTTAAGAGATGAAGTGTAAATTATTCAAGTCATGAACAACAGTAAGATTTTACCAAAATAAAGTAAGTATTTCTTTTAATTCAAAAATTCATCAACATTACGGAAATGATCTTGAAAACCAAAAATGTTGTCCTAGTGCTCTCATATCTGATGAATCAGATGATACCTTAGATCATTAGAAATTTGTGGCTTTGTGACTGTTGGCTTTATCATAGCCATGTCATCTACCACTCTTCAACAGAACTTGATGGTTAGATTTCTCTTCCATATCCAAATTTTCACCTATATTGTCCTATGTGGAAACCCAATGATTAGTTAATTTGGGTAACCATTACATTTCATACTTTAGTTTTTAAAAATAATTTTTGGTATTCCTTCTTATGATGTGGTTTTCTATGAAAGAAACTCTCATGTAATAAACCATTTACAACCCAAAAGAATTTCGAGGGAGAAATTCATTTTAAGGGGGGTAGAATGTAACACCCCGAGATTTTATAAGATATATTCTTTTTTTTCTTCTGTTGTACGCTACACCAATATTATCTTGCGCTATACGCAACACCGTATTAGCTTGTATTATACGCAACACTAATCTTGGATCGTGTTAAACACAATTTCAAGTTTGTTTGATATTAATTATTCAACGCAACATTGAGTGTATATATACATATATATTCAATGTATAAATGAAATATTGTTGTATTTTGTTGTATGCAACCACAAAAAAGTCTTTCACTACACGCAACCCTGACTTGGCATGCGTTACACGATAGCATGTGTAGTACGCAATACTGGGTTTCACTAAACAACGATATATTGTTATAATATTATTATGGACTAGCCTTTATGAATATTATTAACTAAATTTTGAATTTTATAACATTATTATTCAACTTACACATTTTCTAAAACATGGTATGTGAACAAAATAAATGTTTCGGGTAAAATATGTATTTTTCAAAAAATGCAGTTTTGCCACCTTTTGATGGTGCACCCACATTAAATATATTTTTTGAAATGTTTATAAGTTTAATTTTACAAAATAAAATTCTTATTTGGAATCATGATATAAAATTTTACTTTGGATAAATTTTTCATATTATTCTGATACCTTTCATATTTTAATGAATAGTAAAAACATGCTATATTTTAATTAAAAACAACTTTTTTCATCGCAATAATTTATATGTTTAAATTATAATATTGAATGGTTTTAAAGTATAAATATAATATATTTTCACCATTTAATATAATTTATGTCATTACCATTAATTTTACATTGAATTCATAAGTAAAAATATTTCAATCGTTGGCAAGGTTTTAACTTTTAAAATCCATTTTCTTAACAACAGGATTAAATTTAAATTAATAAATTCAACTTCTGTGTTTTGAATTTTTCAAAATGGATTCCATATTTCAATTTAGTGGGTCCAAATTATGTTAATAGGTTACTTTTTTTTATATTATGTATAGTAACTACGGTAACTTTCATTTACTACAGTTAAAGGTAAATCATGTAATTAATGGTAAAAATAAGATTATAAAATTACCCTAACACTTTCCAAAATCCTATTGAATGAATCAAAGACGACCCATATCACCTAAGGGTAGGAATATATTCATTTCATGGACCTTTTACCTTGAAATAATATAATTATTATTAAAACCAAATAAAGTGACAACATTTCACTCTCTTAAATCTTATAAGTGTAATAATTTTAATTTAGTGATAAACATCCTAAACCTTTGGATATAAATAATACCTATAAATATAATAAAAATATATACATCATATGTATTTATTTATAATTTTTAGGGATTAAATAATTATCATTAATTATGACACAATAGTGATGTTGAAATTATTCTATTGATTAAAATATAAAATAAATGATTTTCAAAATGTTAAAATAAATATTTTATGAACTATTTAATGTGATCCACTTATTTTCTAGATAAAAATGACATGTTATGAAACTATTAAATCTTTTATTTCAAACAAATCTTCTGTATATATTTTATTTAAATTCAAATATATGAATAGTGTCAAAATTGACACTATTGATATTTTTTAAAAATTACATATTATAAAATTGTTTAAAAATAAAAAAAATATTTAAAAATTATAAATTAAATTAATATGGTCAAAAATGTAATAAAGAATACAATTATGGACAATTCACAACATATAAGTAGTTATTTATAATTATTTAAATTTTAGAATATTATTACAACAAATAAAATTAAATAGATTATATAAGGATAAATCAAGTTGATAATTTTAAAATAAATTCCCAACTTGTCTAAATTTTATTGGTTGATGAGATTTTAACACTCTATCATATAATATTTGGATTTGAGTCATTTTGGAGGTTTTTATGTGGGGTTGGAATTTATTATAAATTAATATTTCTTATAATTCCAAAGGTACCCCTCTCCTCCCTTATAAAAGGGAACCTCCTCCCTCTCCTCCTCACACCATTTGAGCCTTTTAGCACGGACAAACTCTGCCCATTTCACTTCCCCACTTCCCTATAAACCTTATCGAGGTACTGGTCTTCTCAAAAGACCAAGTCTAGTTCCCTAAGTGGAAGTTCAAAGGAGGCACTTCGAGAAAGAGGTAATACCAACTACCGATACATTCATGTTTCTTTCTTCTTATAATTACTCTTCTTTAGTGGATTCATTATGAATTAATAACATCAGTTTCCCTCATATACTTATATGTTATTATAAATAATGAACAATCCTATTTCACCTTCAATCCATCCTATGGAAAACGAAATCACCGCGCGCGCGTACGTACGGAATACCGTCTCCACGCCGTGATGTAATCTGTTTTTCCACACCACCTTACTTGGATGGGTATAATGGTGTAAATAATAAATAAATATGATTATTATAACATAATATTTATTCCAATATACTATATCATTCACTCTAATTCCATTCAATAAATATGGGAATGACATCATCGCTCGTGCGTACGTACGGATTACCGTCTCCACGACGCGATGAGATTCATTTTCCATGTTAACAATTAAAGAATGATTATAAAGTATATATAATAATTAATAATGAAATATATGACATAATAATGCTATTTTATTTATGTATTTCATCTACTTAATTCCATTCAATTTAATAAGGAAATGAAAATAGTGTTCATGCGTATGTACGGCCTACGTCTCCATGAACAGTGTATTTCTTTCCATTTATCTATCTATTATAAATATGTATATTCTGAATATATATTATATATAAATCATGATTTATATTATGTAATTAAGTAATCATAATCTAAGTAATCATATTAACAATTACATGTCAAAACAAGGATGATAAATGAAACGATTTTACACAAAACGCTACTTTAACAAGAATTTACAAAAGAACGGGTAATATAAAGACATAAGTGAACCATATATGAAATCATAACAATGAATATGATTCTGTAATAATTCAATGACATTATTTAAATCATTATACAGGAGTTTATGATATGTACGAAGCATATTGGACCTAAGGTAAGGGAAAACCTCGCAATCTCAATTTTATCCGAGATTGTTTATACTTCAGTATTTACTGGGGAATATTTATCATCCACATCCTTGTTTACTAAATATGTAATATTATTTCTATCCTCCTAAAATTGATTAAATCCTATTTAACCTATTGGTGGATTTTCTGTAAAATATATTAAAGTAATATTTTTTCGTTTTAAGTACGAGATACTTTTTGACTTTTTCGGCCAAAGTACGAGAAGAATGTTTTTTTAAACTTATACAGCATGAATGGATTTTTACGGTTTTATAACACCTTATTTTCATGAAGCGTACTCTATATGATTTCATGACTATTTTCAAAAAAATCCTTTTCTTTTAAAATTTCATGACATTTTGTGAAAAGATAAAGATTTTGAAGAAGAAAGGATATTTTCCTCAGGAATTCATTTCATGTTTTTTATCAAAACCAATTTCCATCTAAGATGACATTATTTCATATGTGTGTGTTTCAAGTACAATGTATCTATGATTTCCATGGTTTCACTTTTCTTATGATGAAATGATATCCATTTGTTTTATATGGATTATGTGATGATGGTTTGACATTTATGAAACCCATTGGGTAAAGATTTATATCTCATGAGATAGAAATGGCTGGAACGGCAAGTAAACCCGGTTCAGTAAGGGACTTTGTACACTAAGATGGTCTTGTTAGCAATGTCTTGGCTACTATGGAAATCATAACATGTGCTTAATGGTTTCCACAATTACATGTTTTATTCCCAAGCCGTTTTATCATGATTGATGTTCCATTATGATCTATGCTTTATGTACTGCCATGTTTTATGTCATTGCTCAAGATTTTGATATTTAAATATTATGTTCATGTTTTGAAGTTCAAATGTATATGGTTTGTTTTATTTTCTCCATGTTTACCCTTACTGAGCATTTGGGCTCACCCTTTATATGTTTTATTTTCCCCAGGATATAAATACATGTTTTTGGTAAGATAAAAAGGGAAGATCTTTATGGGAGATGTTAAAGATCTTTCACCAAGATTAGAAGATTATGTTCCAAGTTTCCAAAGACACTAAACTATTACGGTCCTTTGGTTTCTGTTTTTGTTATGTATTATGTATTCCACAAAAGTAATTCAATGTCCATGTACGTCAAGCTTTGGGTCTCTACAGTTGGTATCAGAGGCAAAGGAGTGAGGAATGAATATGATCATTGGGAACTCTCACATGTGAGCGTTGGATGAAGCATGGATCTCTGCCCAAGGGCTCCATGAGGAAATGGCTGCCACTGGGGATGGTGGTGTGTCCCGCCCAGGGGGTGTAGCCGCCCTTGGAGTGCCCTGATAGGTATCAATTATAGTCCGCTGGACGTAATTCCAGACCTCTACAATTTTCAATGAAATAAAATAGTTTAACTAATGAGAAAAATAACCACTTATCACTTGATATTTCAAAAAATTGTCTATGCCTATTGAGGAAGGGATCAGAATAGGAAACACTAGCCTTAGCTTGCACTGAGAATAATATTCATGACACTCACATATCCCCATGATTTTTCAATTATGTAATCAACTCATTTAAAACCCTTCTCCCAATGCCAATGTGATTCTATAAAAAATACCATTCTCATGAAAAAAATCTATGGAAGTGGGGGTCCATCCCTAAAACAATTGATTTGACTGGAATGGTTGGACTATAACTGTCAACTGAGGCTTCTCATGCTCCGATTATGGTGTCTAACATTTCATGATATAATCAACTTGATATTTGGTTGACACATACTCTAGAATGAAAATTCATTACTATACCTTATCCTATATGAACTGATATTTGATCGCAATTATCCTTGTTATTGAATGTTGGATTTGAATATTTCTATTATTAATAGAACATTATTTATCACACAAAATTTGAATGAAATACATCTCCTCAACACCCACATAATCATGTTTTGTTTCATATATAACAATTGGGTTCATACTTCATTGGAAGTGATGTATTCTTCTTCTACATTTCTCAAAGGTATGCAATCTTTATTATTACATTTCTATGATACACATGAACTCCCAAGACAAAAAGCACCACATGAAGTTATTTTTTGGCTATCCTCCAAAAAATCTAAATATACATCAAAAAATACCCAAAAAACTATATTCTGAATCATTATGGTACAATAATCCATATCCCATAATTTGATGAATATATTGAATTATTTGTTTCATATATTTCATGATATTTCCTTGGGATAACTCTAAAAATAATAATCCTAAAAGGTGAAATATAGAATATTTAGAAAAAATTTAGTCAAATATAGTAAATTCCTTATGATTTTCCAAAATATGGCCACATCAATCCTATTTCCATTTTAATATTTTGATAATTTCAATATTGTCTCCATTGGATCTTATATTGGCCTACAATCATCAATTTTAAACCTTTTTAAAACATCTTTTTCATATTTATTTTGTCGGAAAAATGTATATACCTCTTAGTAAAAAACATTCAAGATATTAAAAATTAAATTTTACTAATTAAAGACATATAAAATCTAAAAATCATGTTTTCTAATAACTTATTTCATTGGTTATTGTCTGAGGCTATAAAAATTATGTCATCAACATATATAAAAACTATCAATCGGTTCTCATTCCACTTCACTATGAAGAGGTTGTTATAGACTCCTCAACTATAGAAATTTCTATTTCATATACACTAATATAAACTGGAATAAAATTATCTAGGTTCTTGTTTGGGTCCAAAAAAATCCTTACTCAGACTACAAACATTTTCTTTAACTTCACCAATGTGAAACTCATACAGCTACTCAATGAGAACTTCCACTGCAAGGATACCATTCAAGAATGTTGATTTGATTTCCATTAGATAAACCCATGAATCCATTATGTCTCTCCATGTATTGTAATAAAAAAATGGTTTCAAGTCATGTTATTGGCTCATATTCCTGATCAACATCAATTCCATAAATTTGGAAATACCCCTTATATGAAATACATGCCTTGTTCTGGTAAACATTCCTTCATCATTATGATTATTTTGGAACACCCACATGGTACCAATGACATTGTTTATAGTTGGACTTTAAACAACTTCCATTGTTCCATTTATCTCTTTTTGGTCAATCTATTCATCAATAGACATGAAACATCTCTCAACATTTGTGACTTTATTGAAATACTTTGGTTCCATCAACAATATTAAAGATTCATGTTATTGATCATTAATTATTCTAGTTACGATTTGGGCTATATGGTCTCCAATTATGTTTCCATCAATGATTTCATCCCATCTCATTTATCTTTTTGACACAGCTGGAATTTCTACACTTTTTTCATTGTCTGAGTCTTCAAAAGAATTACCTTCATTTATTTTAAATCCCTCAGAATGTTTTTCTTCTTGATCTCTATCATTTTAATATTTTTTGGGTTTTCATGTGAAATTTTTTCATTTATTGTTATAATTTTAGAACTTTCAACAACCACAACATCATTGATCATAATTGTATTTTAATTTCACTTGTTGTAACACATGTAATCATTACTAATTAATGAATATTCATGAAATTTTATTTCATATTACATATGTTTAAATTTTTTTATATTTTCATTGTTAATGATAAAAAATTACTTCCAAATTCCTAGATGTTCATGAGTGCATGTTTTCATTAATACTAAATTTTATATGTATATATCCATTAATTTTCATATAGAAATTATTTATTAGAGATGTAAACCATTGTAAGCAATGATTCATTACTGTATCATTCCATATGACATGTTTCAATTAACATTGTTCGAAAAAAAATTGATTATGTGATTTATACATTCCATTGCCACATATTGGTGAGGTTTCACAACGTTAAAACATGTTACTGAATTCCATGCTTCTCTAAATATTCTTCAACTTGTTGATTTTGAAATTCAATGCCTTTTTCAGTTTGGAAATTATGAATCCTCACACCGATCATATTTTTAGTTATACTTTAAAAAAATTGATACAAATTTATACATTAATCATTTTTATAATAGGAATAAACCCTGAAATATTTTAGAAATCATAAAAAACACACAATAACTTACTCTATCCTTTATTTGGGTGAGTTCAGCCCCAAAGGACATATGCATAAGATCAAGAATCCTTGATGCATTTATCTTCTTTGGATTATAAGACTTCCAGATAGTACACCCCTTTGGAAATAAATCACATATGTGTGTGTGTTTTATCATATGAGAGATAGGGTGTATCATGTGATCCAATATTCCTTACAAAACTCCATAAAGATATTTTGATCAAATGGCCCAAACGTCTATGCCATAACCATTCCATCTCCTCAATGGATAACATGTATAAATTTTCTTCTCTAAAAGGATAAAAGCTTCTCATTGTTGTTTTTATTGGTAATATATGTAAACCATATTTTTATTTAAATTTAAATATCATTTCATGGAACTATAGTGCTTTTCCATGGTAACATAATACTTTTACCCTATGGAGATTTTGTCTTAGAAGATCAAGTAAGCAAACATCTGTCTGCCTAATTTCCTTTAATCAAATCATTGAATTTCAAGAACCAAAAATCTTAAGACCCTTATAATTCCTAAAGAAAATGAATCCATATTTATTGTGTATGACATTCACAATGAGATATTTATTTACATTCACATGGTAGGTTCTACCACTTTCAATTATCTAAGTTATTACCTTTTCCATTTCCATTATGGAAATCATAGAAACAATGTACTATGAACTATATTTCCTTAAAAATATTGGATATGAATTTTCATCCTCAATTGATGGATCCATAAAATATTATTCGTATCATATAATTCAAACCATATTTTAAGTGCCTAGGATTTTGGATGAAGGTTACGTCTTTTACAATCTTCCATTTCAAGTATTTTTTATGAAATTAGTTCAATTATTGATTAAAAAATGATTTTTTATTCCTATATCCTTCATAGAAACAAATACTTGTTAAATAGAAATTAATGGTTTGAAGTTATACTTAATATTTTGGATTGGTTTTTCTCCTATAATGACCTCCTAAAATAGTGCACCCCTAGTAAGTATTTCCCAACATCCCATATAAAAATCATCTCACTCGTGAAACATTAAAATTTTCCTTATCTGCATGGTTAATTTAATTTATGATGTTATAAAGATCCGCCTTCTTTTGGGGATTCATTTCTTTTGTCTTTAAGACAACAACAGAAATTCCATTATCATTAAACCAATTAACCTAAGGAATTAGTTTTTCTTCTTCCTCAATTTTGTTTCCTAATTTATGATAATTCCTTTACACTTTTGTTTTCTTTCATCATACTTGGTGTCAATTACCATTCATGATCTTCACAAATCTAATGCTAATTCATAACTTCTTCTTAGAAATCCTCAAATATCTTAACTCTTTTATTGGAAGTTTTATCCATGGAGTCAATGATCCAGTACAGTTATTCAATTTTTCAGTTTCATCTCTACATCATTCATCAATATTCTAGAATTATATATTTGAGATTGTTAAACTAGGAATTTATATGAAAAATTCCCAATTATTTTTCTTAAATGTAGGTATTCTAATCATACACTAGTACATTGTAATTCTTTGTATATTCCCTCAAAACATCACATTCTTCTAGGGAAGCCTCATGTTCTTCCTATAGGTCAATCCTTCAAAAAATACCTTCATTCCCATAATCAATATCAGTATTTATTAGCTTATTTTCAATATCCCAAAATACACATTCATCCATTCAATTATTAAATTCTTCTATTTCGCATTCCCCAAAACTATATTATTCATTTGAAAGAGAATTTTTCCTTTTTAAGTACCTCCAATATCAATTATTTTCTCTATACTTTATCATCTCCATGGGATATTTGTCTTCATCCTCACTTTCCTAAACGTTTTTGGGAAATTTGTCCTCATTATATCCCACCATTACACATTTTAATCCCTATGAATAATCTTACATTTTAATATTATTATTCTTATCATAAGATTAGAGTATATAAATAACATAACCTCATAAACTTCATCAATATATGGATTCTCCTTGATTGATATTTTATTTATGGAATTAAAGATGAAATATTAAGGAATTTTCTTCATTCTTGATTAATTCTATTCATTTCTTCTTCCATAGTCCATAGAAGTACTATCCAAACTATCGATATAAATTCCTTTTTAGGTTTTTTTCTTCAAGAATATTCCATTTTTTTCTTTAAAACAAGGGGGAGTCATCCCATGATCTTATTTATGATCTTTTCATCATTCATGTCTTTACTTAGGCCTTGTTTAGAATTAATAAGAGAAATTAGATGATCGAAAAAGGCATGGAGAAACTCATTTGAGTTCATTATCAATTTTTAATATTAGTTCCAAAGAACCCACATATTTCCCTCATGAACAATTGAATCTCTTCATCGATATTCCTATGATTTTCCCCCATAACATGATTGTATTTACAGGACACCACCTTTTAAAAAATAGGATTTGTAATAGCAGTTATGAAGGGAGTTATGTTTTTTTCATCTACATCTAATTCTCAATTATCTCTCTCTTTTAAGGCTCCACATTCATTATTAGTACTGATTCTATATATGGTCGTTGTATAAAAATCCATAGACAAGGATATGAAATATTTTATTAAGTGACTTTATAAAACTATAAATTACATCCTATAAATATGGATATACCATAATAGTTGAAAACCACTTCAATTATTCTAAGATAGAGGAATAATAGACTCCCCTATGATAACACATGTTTTTCCCTTAATGTATTACACCCTAGGAGGGGGATAATTATGGTATATAAGTTAAAAATAATTATTTATATTATGATGACCATGTTCTATTTTCTTGAGGAACACCTCAACATCTCTCAACTGTTCCTCTCAATGATCGATTAATATAGTAAATAACAAAAGGGATTTTACTTGGTTCACCCATACTAGGATATTCTATGGAGAAAGCATGGAAATGTTCTTTTGCAACAAATTCACTAAATATAAGAAGTTCATTTGTTAAATTTTGGTGTGATCTCACAGACCCTTCTATTTAAATACCTTGAAAAGTTAAAGAACTCACTCTACTCCTACAATAAGAAACTCACTACTCCATATTTTATTTCGTTCTTTATTTACATGATGATAAAATTGATAAACACCAAAGAAGGTGTTTCTTTTCAATATGGATAAGGTATAATTCCATAAAGAACTGAGATCATGGGGAACACCTTCTTCGAATTTCAATATTCGATATAAGATGTCTAAAACCTTTTAAAATTATTCCATGAACACTCTCATTTGTTTCTCTCTCATTATTTATTCTTATGAGATTTCTCTAATGTGATAGGGATATTTGGATATTAAACCATAATTATCACACATGATAAATCTTCTAATTTAAGAAACATAAAATAATTTGAAATTTATCCCTCTATATTGGGTTAAAGCTTCATGGATATTTATAAAAAAATAACTCCGAGAGAATATGTCGAGCTTCTAGTAGGAACATCCATAAAATATTAAAACCATAATCTTCACTAAACCACTATCAAGGTCTTTAGATATAAAAGTGTTTGTGGCCCCATTTTCATGAAAACACCATAATATGTGTTTGACACACTAGATATGATAACTATATATTTTCATTCATTTTTCTGAAGGAAGGGATTATGAAACTCCCTCCTATAAAAATTCATAGTTTTGTAGACAAATTTAAGTGTCCATGTTGCAATGTTTCTAAAACAAGGGTGCCAAACAACCACATAGTTGAACTCAATATTTTTAAAAATCTTTGAACCAAATTATGTAGGATGGTCATGTAGCTTCTTTTTTCACATAGATGAAATCTCTATGTCACTGATTCACATAATTGTTCTGGTCTCATACCTTATTCATGTTCTTATTCTAAACACACACCTAATTTACATATTCATTCTTCTCTCATACTATATTTTCTTGTGTATTCACTTCACATAGATATTTTTTTTTCAAAACCAAATTTCCTCACGTACCTAATTATCTCAAGTATTCATCTCACACATTTTTTCTCACCATATACCAAAATTTTCTCACATACACAATTCCTTTTACAAAAAAAATTACAGAGTTCCAAAAATCCACAAAATAAAACACATTTTGTCAAATAATATAATTATCAAAAAAACCCATTCAAGAGATAATTTCAGGGTCTAAAATAAGTTATATATACTTAAATTTTACTACATATGAATATGGATAATGACATGCTTGAAAGGAAAACCTTGTGATGAAGTATTATTGGATCGATGAAACCCTAATCAGCTTCAAAAGGAAGTAAAACATCATTCACTTATTTCCTCAAGGATTAAATAATTTTCACGTATCAATACTATAAATAGAATCAATCAAAAAATCATGCTAGTGGTTCTATGCTGCTCCAATACACTCCCCATTTTGATACAGATTATTTTTATCAATTTTATTCACAAAGGATTTTCCTTAGATCTTGGCTGACCATTTTCATTACATGCTTTTTTGGATTATTAAAGGTCACCGAAAAAATTCAGTAGTTATTACGAATATGATGGGGTTAATTTTATTCCATAAGGTTATTATTGTCCTTCATGATGAATTTTCAAATTTATTGAAATTCACTGATAGTGTTTAATTTTATCTATGATGGAATCACAAATCATGGGGGATTTTTGGAAATATAATAATACTTTCTGGGGAGTCTCCATTCATTCATTATGACTTTTAATCCCCTATTTTACCAATTTAAGAAGATTTTAATGATTTTTCATTGAAACATTCTCCATTTAATTATCGGATTATTATTATGAGAAATCTTCATAATCCTATCTAGATTAAACCTTCCTCTATAAACTTTTCTAGGCCTTCTATCAGGTGTTTCTATATTTAATTAGATATCTTTATGGAGCTCCCATTAAGTATCTGGATCCAAAATGGGGATGGGGATTTACACAAATATGTTTCCTATGAAAATATTCCATACTTCAGTATTCAGTTTCACCTACCGAGTGTAGAGTTTGGGTTTCAACGCGAGGACTTTAAACTATAAAATATACTAGTTTGAAGGAATCTAGAATAACTAATTAATACTATTACAAATTTTTAATCAACAAACATGGAAAATAAAAATTTTCATATGTGGGTTTTCTTGGAAGGAGTTGGTAATCCCATGATATAGAAGGACCATTCAATTTTTAAACTCATTGAAAGAGGCAGGAACATTTTTATTCATTTTCATAGGACAATTTTGGTATCATGAATATTATTTCAGATTAAGGTTAAAAAGTAATAAGAAATTTTTCTCTAATTCAAGGAAATACTTTATAATAATAAAATTGTATCCTATGTGGGGCCTTACATTAGTGGTCACTATAGAGAATCATTTGATTACTGTTGTAGCCTAATTTGTCTCGGATGGTACTGCGGACAATAAGCATTATGTAGTGGAGGATTTATTAGGGAATTATATCTATAATGGGACTCCTCTTACTCATTTTGTGATAATATGGTTTCATTAATCTCATAATATATTCTATATTTAATTGGGTTTCTTCACTTCCATCTATATTTTTGAATCTACCCCATGATTCTAATAAAGATGGTTATGAGATGTTTCACTCATTCCCTGAATTTATTGTTCCAATATCTCTCACTGAAGATACTATATTTATGTAGGTATTTAAATTTCATTGTGAAAGGGTGATAGTGCTTGAATACTCTTAGTAATATTCAATGGATTAATTGACTAAGTAAAATAGATATCCTTTATATATTATAGGCCATGTAATTTCTCTTAGGGTATATCCTAACGAAGTCAAAAAATCTATAAGGACCAGATTGTTTGTCTACATGTGTATGATCATGATGATTCACCATATATGGGGAAAATATGTATTCACCATTCCTCAATTATGGATGCTATTAAATCATATTATTCTATAGATTCCCTTTTAATAAAAGTTTTAGTAAATAATGATAAATAACCATATGTTTATAGAGATGGATTCATGATTATTAAGGATAAATAATCTAGTTCATCAAGGGACTACTCCATCACTCATTGACCTTTTAATATGTATATTAATATAATATATCAAACATTATTTGTGTTGATAAATGAAATAAACAAAATTTGATCCTCTTTTAAGGGTTATCTAGTAATGATAGCTCTCTAAAATATTTGAGTGAATCTTCCTAAATTTTAATGTAAAGTCCTGAGTAAAATACTAACAAAAGAATCTCCTTGGGAAGAGGTGGGATGAATTCCCAAATATAAATAAAATAAAATTAATGAAAAAACTTTTATATGAATATCTTACTACTAATATTCCTGATATACCTGTCCTTTTATTATCCTTATGAATCATCTTTGTTTTTATTGGAATATCCATCATTTATAAACTATTGCATTTTTTCATGATTATCTATTATATTTAACATGCACACTGTATAATATTTATTTCTCCAACCATGAGTTAGGGTTTTATGTTATTTTATTTTATGAAAAAACCTAGTTCAATATTTATGTTTTACCAAAATAACACCAAAAACAAGTGGTTCTAGGCATTAAGTCCACTCTCAGGCATCGTGGGTCTGAGCCTCATGGCACATAATGTTTTTATGGGGGTTTAAGATTGGGACAATCAGTGATGGAATTTCAAACATATATAATACTTGGTTAATTTTTGTTGTAGGTATACAGGCAGGGTTTGATCATTTAGTATATGGAAGGGTCTGAGGTAGTGTGATGCATTTCGGGAAATTGTACCTTATAGTTTAGAGTTTGGGTTAAACATAATCTAGAAAAAAATCATATTTAATTGAAAAACATTTCAAAGAAAACCTAGGTAAATATTTTTATATTTATAATAATTTAAGAGGAAAATGAAAATTTCATGTTAGGAAAAATTATAAAATATACCCATTCCCTGTTTGACTATATTGTTACAAACTTTTGTAAATTGACTTATAAATGTTTATAAACTCGACTAATGTCAAATACAGAAATAACTAAATGTTTTTTTCTATAGTGTAATATACATGTATGTAATGATTTACAATAAAATTATTTAAATAATCTACATCCATGAGAAATTTTTATAATTTACCCATTTTTATGTCCATGGTGAAAATTCAAAATTTTATTGGTATATGAATCATTTATTTTGATTATTGGGTTTTAAAGGACACCATAATACACAAACGAAACAAAAAAACCCAAATACCTAGGATCTCTTTATATGAAATAATTAATAATCATAAATAAAGAAAAATAAAAAATTATACATATTTTTCAATGCTTTTCAACATTAAAAGTGAGCATGATCAGGGTCCCTAAGAAGTACATAATTAACTTCAATCTCATAAAGTATTCATCAATATATTATAAGGGAACATAAATTTTGTTATTTGTTTCTATTATAATTATTAAATTATATCAATCACAGTATTCCTTTTACTAAGGAATTATTAGGTCATTGATATAAATAAATATTCTTATTCTAGATAATAAATAAGCTTAGATAAAATATGTTGTTTGAGATTAAGTATCAATTATATATAATAAATATTAAAGTAAAAAATGATAAATTATTAGATTGAACATGATCAAACCAAGGGAATCCATTGATACTTATATTTTTTCAATTTAATGGAAATGATTATATTATTTAATTTAATATTTTAAACAAATTAAATAAGAATATTATAAGAGTTTATAATATGATAACACTTATGATTTGGTCAATAATACAATGTGATTCACTGATAACCATAAGGAATTAAATATTTATGTACAAATACATAACCAAAACTCATCATATAAATACCTCAAGAGATAATTTTAATATAAAAATTTGGTTATTTAATGGAATGATAACATAACTTATAAGTGTAAGTCCACATGTGTGTTCTTATTGAACCAATCAACCAGAACAATATATTTGAAATCCATTCTTGATGAAAACTGAGAAATGGAGAATGAAAGTATGAATCATCACATGAATGGGACCAACCATATATGATCCTTTTAATGTGAGAGTGAAATACTAGTTTACATATCTAATAAGTGAAGATTATTTTAAAAAACATACAAACCTAGATTTAAAATGATCACACAATGATTACAAATATAAATCTTGAAATTATATCAATTTCATCCCTATATGATCACTGGGAGATCAGAAATACATTAAAGGGAATAAACAATAAAATGATTAAAATAAAAATATTAAGTACATTGATATTTCCATTTTTGATAATCCATTATTAAGGAGGTAAGATGTATATTTTTTTTAAAAACCTATACATGTCTTCCCTAATAAAAAAGTGGTCTAATAGGGGCAAGTGTGGTTTCAATGACAAACATAACCCTTTATTTTAAGACATTGTATAAATTCCTTGTCAATAAAATACATACCAAATGTATTTTTAACATATATTTATTTGAAATA
Source organism: Viscum album (assembly GCA_963277665.1). NCBI lineage: Eukaryota > Viridiplantae > Streptophyta > Magnoliopsida > Santalales > Viscaceae > Viscum > Viscum album. Next base: position 380,157,660 of record OY728120.1, on the reverse strand, counting down.
CATTTCACATCATATTATGATGGTCCCAATTATGATCTATTATCCCAATTAATGGCACATTATGTGAATGTTGGTCAATTCCTCCACACCGATAATTTCTTAACATAGTTGGAATACATTGGGACTCTTATGGTTGGATATAGCCTATAGATCTATTGAATAAATTATATCCCCATGAACTTTTAATAATAATAAGATTCTTTATTATGTCAGTGTATATAATATTATAATAAATATACCAATATTTTTTCCAATTACGGTACAAAGAAAAATATTTCAATTCTTGTTCTTAAAGATCACAACCAAATAAAAATTTAATCATATAGAAAAAGTATAAAATAGGGGTAAATATTAATCTATATTAAATTTTTATCAATTAAATAATCATGTAAAAATAGATAATCATTTAATGTACCAATTAATTATAGTACGTTTTCAATTATTAATGTTTTTTCACGTAATTAATACAATTTATAAGTATAATTAAATTGTATTTATCGATGGGATAAAAAACCCATAAAAATGTAAACAAAAATATAAGGGTGAGACATATTATAAATCATTATGTGATCACATTTTGTGTTTATTGAGTAGCATGCCTTAGTATATACCAGAGAATATTAAATTTCAACACGCAGGCTCCAAGCACTATGTGGGCTATGGAACACCATTTTCACCATAGCGATATGACTTTGTAAACACTAAAAAACAGTCTGAGTAATTTAAATAATTCATTTTTTATGTGTATTGATATATAATTCAAATACATAGGTTAAAATATATAGACTTATATAAAAATACATATCTAGTTTTCTTAGGGGACCCACACACGATGTACTTTTCTAGGACACGCCATGTAGGTAAATATAAAAAAAACCATATCATGGTAAAATTTTCCAACATAATACAAAGGTTTAATTTTTTTTTAATTAGGTTAATTTCATGAACTTTTCCATATATATGGTTTCTTAATTCCACACCTATGTGTCTTTTTTAGACATGTGATGAATCCATTCTATGAGTTTTTTACATGTAATGTGATTGTGCAGATTTGTTCATCTTCTAAAAACTGTTTTCAAAGTGTTAAAGGATTCAAAATTTCATAGCTTTATAGATATTATGATAGATATTGGGTAATATAGTTTTATAATGAATTGGGTTGGTAATGGCTAAGGATTTGTAATGAACCTTGGGATTTGGTCCTCTCTGTATATATAGTAGAGTAGTTTACCCCGGTCTGTGAAGGCATGTGGTTCTTAAATGTATAAAGTGGGTAATCTCGTTTATAATTAATAGAGAACATGATGTGGTTTGGGTCCTTTATAGAGGTTGGTACCTCCTAAAATTATGTACTATATTCATTGAGGTGTGGGTACCATAAAACTAATTTAGAGGGATGATGTAAAATTGATTGAATCTAGGTAAATTGAGTCATTCCGATTTGGTTGTGTTATGATTAATCCATGTTCCATAAGTGTGAGACATATATGGAGTTGATATATGAAGATTGGGATCATGTTTAACCTTGGTTACCATGTTATACTAACTTATATTTGGGGTATTATCTATTTAAGTTTACTATTTATCTTGAATAACATTTTTATTATGATGGTGTCATATTGGGTGTTTTATACTCACCCCTGGATGAACCCTATGCCAACACTTGTTGTGTTTTTACAGATGATGCATTGTTCGATGGTGAATTTAATGGTCATAGTTCTAGTGGATATAGTGTATAGAGGAGAATGGTTGTGATTTATTTTCTTAGTCTTTGATTAATTTTGGAATAATAAACTTTCTTTTATTATTATTATTATTGTTTGGTATTTACCTTAGGATACTAAACCTTGTGTTTATCCCTTTTCTTTTGGTTCTTTACGTTGTTTTTTTGTTGGGATATTTAGAGTGTCACATGCAAGATATAATTAATATTGTTATATATTTTCCTTTTATTTTTATGTATATTATTTAAAATATTTTTGGTTGTATTCTAATTTATTGATTAATACATCCCATATGTTTGATATGCCATCTTGGTTCTTTTCCCTATCCTATAACCTATTAAAGTAATAATTTTCGTGCTACACACAACTTATTGTTATCCCCAAAAAGGTCCCTAATGGTCAATTTATATCATAATAGTGTCAAATTTATCTAGTCAATATGATAGAGTTTAGAGTTATTATTATTGTCAGGAATAGTTTAGGATACACAGGTAAATTGTATTAAGGGGCCTTGAGTTCAGATAATAGATGTAAATACATCGACCCTAGTAGCCCAAATCCATACATTACATTATTACATTGGGGAATGATTAAAAAATCACATCACTAAATAATAAATATTTTAGTTTTTTTGGAATACTCAATATATAATTGAGTATAATATTAAAATTGAAAATATAAAATAAAATATATATATTCTTCTCTGGGAACACCGTAATTATCTTTAGTATATCTTTATATTTCAATCATATTGAACTTCCTATCATCCATATGAAATGAATCATTAGAAAGAGGTGGGATATAATCTATATAAGGGTATGATTATAGTTGAATATATCACTAATAATTAAGGAATAATAAATATGGAAAGCTAAATAACTGAAACACATGTAATTCCAAAAATTACCTGAGCCTATTATGGCGTAAAGAAATGATGATCAAGTAAGGCCATAAAAACAATCAGATGATGTTGAAACCTATCCATAAATGTTACAAATAATAAAATATTCACATGGAATATCGATAAATAATATCATAATTAGTGAATAAATAATTATGGACATCAAAACCATAACTTCAGGGCCCCAATTCAAGACATTAATCATTAAGGGATAAGGTTGCAACCAAATACCCAACCTAGTTTACCACATTTGACCTATAGATGCATCGATGGACTATCATGGGCCCTAAAAAATGAATTCCAAGTCTAATATATTAATCATATTAAAGGGGTGAAACATATTCAATATAAAAATTCATATTGAAAAACCATCATATCAAATATTAATAATATCCATATTAAATAAACATAATCATAAACCATTCAGTGTAATATTGTGAATGGTACCAAAATAGTGCATCCCCAATAAAAATAATCAAACAAATTTCATATAAATAATAAGGATGATATAATTATAAAATATTTTCAATGGCTATAAATATAAATAAGGGTTGTTGACATTTCTGAATAGATATACTGAAAAAAATCCTTTAAAAACGTTTTAAAAGAAAATTTCCATTTCACTTTGAAATTCAACTTCAAAAACAAAAAAAGTATAAAATAATAAGAAAATATATCTATAAAAAATAGTTTTAATAAATTAAATGAATATTTAAAATAATGTGTCCTCATTATGTCAGGTAATTACATACATGTGGAATAATTTAAGAAAATATTCCTTTCACACAATTTTAAAAAGGTTAAAAAGTACCACATTCGGAAAATGAAAATATGATTCCAATAAAAAAAATTAGTAAATAGTAGAAATGTATAAAAATTAATTTCATAAATCATTTGAATAATTTTAATAAATAATTGAAACAATTTTTTAAAAATCATAGATACAGAAGAAAATGGTTCTTCGTCCTAAGAGATAAATAACATAAGCTTATCTTAAAAATGTTTTCTTAATAATTTTTAGTACCAAAGAAAAAAAAATATTACATGATTATATCACAAATAACTTGGGTATAATAAGATTTATTATTTTTAATAATCAAATATCAAACAAATTTCATGATGATAGGCTCAAACATAAAAAATCATGAATAATGATGAGATTGTGGAATAAACACATACCACTTTGGTATCTTTTGAATCCTAAGATCCATGAAAGGTATATCATAAAATGAAAATTTAAATAACATGAAAATAAATATAATAATTATATAAAATATGGACGTTGAATTATATACACAATAAAATGTAAATAAGTGTTTAATATGGAATAACTCTCATGAAATTGAAAGTGAGATGAGAAACCCTAATCTAAGGTCTAATTTCATTCATCATTGTTTAAACCTATCATATAATAAATATATAATATATATATATATATATTAAATAATAATAATCATATATTTCATACCATGTATGATTTACTTATAGTCTTCTGTGACCCTTCTATTAACAATTCTTTGTTAAATTCATTATTCAGAGTGTTAATTACTCTTTTTTTCATATATATTTTTTCTCTGATAGTTTTGGTCGTTTTACATTGATCCTGGTTAAACAGTATCTATGTTTTTAATTATTATTTCAATATCATATATAATCATTATTTAAGTATTCATACAGCTCTATAAAATTTAGATATGGGAAAATGAGTTACATCGATCATAGAGATGAAATGTCATACGTACACATAAACACATTTTATTTTTTTCCAATAAATGAAACATAAAATAGGTAAATACTGTTCCAATTTTAAAGAACTATTATTATGTAAAATATTTAATATATATTCATTAAATATAACCTTATTAATATCCTTGTAAAAATGAAATGATAAACATTTCACAATATATGTTATTAAATTAACATATAAAATAAAATTATATAGTAGATATTTTTATCATATCTGTAGAGTATTTTAAGGAGTTAGAAAAGAAGAAAAAACTCATGGTTGGGAACCGAACCTCTTCTTCAGACAATCTCTTTAGGTATATAAATAAGACATTATAGATTGAATTTATGACTAAAAAAGACTATAAGATTTTTGGATATATTTAAGAAATATTTTTGGGTTTTTATTTTCTAAACCAAAAGGTATTGGGAGTGTTAAGAGGATAGGATAGAGGATGACCTTTTATAAGTGTAGGAGAGGAAAAATAATTAATTTTTTAAAAGAAAACGTGATACCCATGTTTTTTACAATTCATAATGATAAAAGTTAAAACTAATGAAACCATATATGACATATGGAAGAAATGTGGAAATAAAAAAAATTACAATTTTATAGGTCATTTTAACTCGTATATTTTAGTTTGACCCCCCATTAAATGAATTTTAACTTTAGAAGTGGTAATTAATTGTTTCTGTTTTACACTTCACTATGAACAAAAATTAAGTTTCGACATATTATATAATATCAATTTTGATATTTTCCAAAATTGAATGAATTTTTCCAAATTCTGTTAAAATTAATGGAAAATGTAAATATAAAATTTGACTCCTAAACCTGGTGAAAAAATTGTTTTCCAAATAGAAAATTATCATAAGTATAGAAAGTTTTAGTATCAAAAATAAAAAATAATTTGATTAAAATTAACTAAATTGAATTTATTTTAATATATTTGTAACAATTATTAAAATATATGTATATATATATATTAAATAAAATTTGATCTTTAAAACATTTCAAATGAAATTGTAGTTTTCATTAAATACAAGTAATTTTCACTATTCATTATAAAATTATTCTTTTTTAAAAAATTCCCAAAAGATCACTCTAAGAAAATGATTACAAGAAGTAATTAAAAAATTAACTTAAATTTTTAAAATAAATATTCCAAATTGGGTAAAAATTAATTTTTATTTCTGTGCTCAAAGCCAAATTAAACATCCTTTTAGAAAAAGTACAGTTATTCTAAAAATATTTCCTTTTCTTTAAAATAAATGTTTCTTTATTTCTAATAAATACATAAACACTGAATTAATTTTATACATGTGTACACCATATATGATTCATAATTTAGTTATTCCTATTCGTTGTCACAAATTTAATTAATGTGCTATAACAATATATTATATTATAGTTCATTTAGACTCGGGGTTTGTGTATTGAAAGTTATCAAATTGACTATATTAAATGAATTGTATCATGTGGGTAATATGAGATAATTGTTATGTGTCACATAAAATCTAAAACAAAATGATATTCATTTAAAATTATGTGTCGTTATATTATTCCCCCTTAAATAAATTATTTCCTCAGTATTTTATTTCGGTCATCATAGGCCAAACATTTATTGAATACCAACATTGTAAAAAAAGTTCAATAAAACATTATATTAATAGGATAGAAATAGAAGAATTAATATCTTATATAATTACACAAAATGATTTTTCCATATATGAAAACATTATGGGGAAGTGAAAATATGAACATGGAGGAAAATCATAAATAATTAATGATAGTGATAAAGATCATTGATTTCAAGGTAGTGAATGATCAACCAGAAAACAATAAATATATGATATAAATTAAGGTAATAGTATAAAAAAATTTCTAAAAGATCCTTTTCCTAGATTTGAGGGATTATTTTATTTCCAACATAGAGAAAACTGGAAAAAATACTTACTTTATATCTTTTTGTTTTCATAAGCACAATTTCACCCTTTGGTTTTCATTGATAAATTTTCACTTAATTTCATACTCCAAGAAATTAATATCAAATCTTATTTTTTTATGCCAAAAGAACAAATATTATTTTTTATAATATCATAATATCTCTAAAAGAATGATAAGATCATCCTCATATTTCTTAATATTTTCCAAAACCAAAATGGTTACCACAAGTTATCAAAAGAAAATAATTAATCTGTGAACATCGATACTAACACCCAAAATTGAACCTGATACATTCCATAAGTATTTTTCTATAAAATATTTTTTTTTAAATCTTTTTCATACTAATCAGTACATCACGTAGGCCAGTGATAGGCATGTACCCTTGTCTCTCCTCGATTGTGGGTTCAAGCCCCACTGCCTTTCAAGATACCGTGGGTTCTCACCTGACATACGGGTTGACCGATTTTCAAAACCATATTAATATTATTCCTATAATATTCACAAAAATATTATGATTATCCAAAAATATAACATTTTAATCAAATATCTTTTTAACCATAAGAGTTTCATATACGACTAATTATTTCTGTGAAATAAAATAACCATAACTAAATATTGATATCTTAACATTAATTGTCATATTGAACTAAATGGTTATTAGTACCTTTAAAAATATTTTCTCAAAATGTAAAGGCATTCCTCCTTAAATAAATTTTTTATATAACATATACTAAACAAATAGTTTATATTTTCAAAAAATTCTCCCAAAATATACTTCATCTTGATAAACTCCAAACACATAAAACCTAAAAAAGCGGTATTTATGCCCATGAACGTTTTATCAACATTAATATTACAAACCCCTATAGGTATCAATAACTCTTTTATTAATTAAGACATATGTGATTCAAAAATTTACACAATCTTTAAATGTTTCATTATTCATGAAACCAAAATATGATTTGTAAAAATACTTCTATAACATATTTGTTGAATCCAAATACACAAGAAATTTAATAATTAAACATCGGATTTATTAATAGCATAATATTAACCTTTTTACATTTACGTCTTCTGAGTTATATTTCATTTATTCTTAGGGAATTAATTTTTGTATTTCCCCATCCCGCTACATTTGAAGAACTGAACATTATAGGTGACTTTCTACCACTGAATTATTTTTCATAAAGTCTTTTCAACCACACTTGAATCAAAGTCACATTCCCTTCATGAAAGTATGAGGTTATTTCTTTCCACAATTATCACATGTGTAAAAATCATTCATTTCATTATTCCCCTTATATATTTTTTTCTATAACATCAATTTTTTTTTCTTTTTTTCCATTGATTACATAAGACTTAAATTTCTTTATCTATCTTGATATCACATTACACTATATCCTCAAATGATTAAAATTTTTGGGAGACTAGTTCCCTTTGATGTATTATATTAAGAACACTAATGAAATGGAACATATTTCTCTTTGTATTCAATCGATAGACCATATCATGAAATGATGACCCAGTAATGGTGTATTTATACATATAAATGTTTCAAATTCCTTTTTAATTAAACTATGAGATTTTCTCTACATATCATTTCATTTCACTCATGAAAAAAATCCAAGAAGATTACCTAAAAATCATTCCAATACATGATCATTATTTCCTCCTCACCTTATTGTTTATAATAAATGACCATCAATAATTTTCATCCCTTATGATATTTTAAACATCCATGAAAACCTTCTCTATTCATTATTTCCCAGAGTGAGAAATATATTCTCTAAGAAAATTGTCTATTAGTCACCTACAAATGGATTTTTAAACCCATTAAATGGGGGAGGTTTCAGGCACATGATGTGGTATAACATTTTCACACTACATATTGGATCAGAAGGATACTCCATACAAGAAATTTTATTACTCAAGACATGAGTCAGCTACCCCAATATGGTGATAATTTTATCAATTCCCGCTATAACTCCAACTCTATCTACATTATCTTTCCCAATACGGGAATCCCTATATAGAGTACATTCAATGATATTGTTCTCATTCCTTCCTCTATGAACCATCTATAAAGAGTATCATACACAAGATTAGATCAAAACTTTATGAAACATAATTTATAATCCAACTACTAATGAAATAATTAAAATAATTTTAAATTTCTATTTATGTATAATATTATGACCATGAACATGGTTTCCTGGGGAAGTTTCTCAAATGATAAAAATATTTTTAAAACCTTAATATTTATATGTAATGAAAATTTTTATTATCCAACGTATATCCCCCAGGAGTGTCAAACCTGGTGCACAGTAAATCCCATTATCATTCACCATTTTTGGATCGATTCAAAGTCTAATATTCCCTTTTCAGAGTTATTACACTTAGGTAAAACTGTCAAAAAACTATATCCACTTATATAATCCATACAGGGATGTGTTACTAGTAAAAAAAACAACATAATCTCTTCCCCATTAAAACATTAGGATCCATATACATACTAATCCTCAAATTATATCGTAGGTTTATGTGCCCTCGGCTTTTTTTTCCAAAATCTATTTCATAAGCTTTCTACTGAACATACTCTAAAATAAATTATAACGGGTCAAACTCAAATATCTTAGAGTTATAGGATACATTATTACATTAGTGATAATTAAAAGTGATCACATCCAAGAGGACTAAATAGTTTAGTAGTCTAGGAAAACATGATACCAAATTAAATATTATACTATGATTCATGACATAAAATTCAACATATATTTTTATTTGATAACAACATAATACCATTTAGAAAATCCATTCACATCAATCATAATTCACTTCCTAGAATCTTGGGAAAAATAAATGTTAGAAATGGGTGATCTTTAATTCTCAGTAAGGTTATGTCTGTAGAAGAAGATATCATTAATAAATAAGTAATAATTAACATGAAAAAGAAAATATATAAAACACATTACATATAATCAATTACTTGAATATAATATGGAAGGAATAAATGATGATCATTTAATGTCATATAAGTAATTACATAAGCATGAAACCTAACAATGGATATTCTAACTAATAGAATAATCAAAAATAATATCAATAACTAATATCATAATGAACGAGTGCATAATTATAGACAACATAATAATACATTCAGTTCTTTATTCAAAGTCATCATACATTAGTAGTTAAGGCCTCAACAAAACATCCAAGATAGTATGTCTCATGAGACCAACCGATGCATCAATGGTCTATAGACATCCCCTCCCATCACATACTAAGTCCAAATAACTCCTCGTATGAAAGGGGTAAAGAATAATAATCCTAAAAATTAACATTTTAACAGTATAATATGAAATTGTTATACTTTCCCCTATCAATAATCACAATTAAAAATATTTCAGTGTATTATAGATTTTGGTATCAAAATAGAAATTCCCCACTCAAACTATTCATAAACCATATTGATAAATTGTAAGTGTTGTGTCATTACAACTAATCCCATTGTTTCTTAAGTAAATAGGGGATTTTATTAATAAATATAAATACCATAAAAATCCATTTAAAACATTATTGAAGAAAATATCCAATTCAACTTGGAAATTAGATTCATAAAATAAATTTTATATAATATTAAAAAAATCATTTTCTTAAAAAATATATTCTTAAAAAAGTAAATCAAGAAAAAATGAAATTATTGGTCTGTATGGTGAGTAGTTTAATAAAATCATTATATGTTAAAAAATTTCATTTCATATATTTAAAAAAATATTAAAATGTTACTTATTTGGTAAACGATAAGAAGATTCCTTTCAACCCATTTTTTAAAATTCAAAAGTGGTTAAAAATGTATTTAATTAATCATTTTTTGAATTTTAAAAAAGTTGAAAATATTTTTAGAATATGCGGAAATAGAATAAAATGGATTTTTCATTGAATAGAGAAATATTTTAAGCTTTTATTGAAAATATTATCTCATTATTTTTAAGTACCAATGAGAGTAAAATTGTACTATTACATTAAAATTTAAAGAGTAACCATATGAGAATAAAATTTATTGGGTTTAAAAAAAAGATATCAAACAAATCCTCCAATAGATACTTAGACATAAACAATCCTGAATAATGATGACATTATGAAATAAACACTTAAAAATTTGGTAACTTTTGAATTGTTTTTCACAACCTGACCCTACCCGGGCTCGAGTCTCAACTACCCCAAGCCCACCTCCATAGGCCAGGGGCTGGCGATAAGCACCGAAGGCTAAACAACTCGGGGAGGCCTTTGCCTGAGTACTTGTACACACACACACATGCAACACACTCAACGCAAAAGTTCAGAGTAAAATAAAAGACAAGTAATGAAAAGGGAAAATGCTATATATATATATAAACCACAAATGTGCATAGACCTCTAAATAGTACAACTAGAAGCTGAAGGTAAACTGAAAGGTAAAGGGGAAAAATAAGTGCCCAACCAGAAAAGTGCCACAACTCGGGAACAGGTAAACAAAAGAAAAAAAGCTGGAAGGGTCCCCCACCTGGAACCCATGTACGACCACTGCACGTGGTCCAAGCTCCCGAACTCCTAAGCTCCACTGAAGTCATGACCAACATGTCTGTCGTCTGCAAGGGCACAGTAAGTGCGGGCAAAGCCCAAGCAGGGGTGAGTATAAAAATACTCAGTAGGATACCTCAAAGTCTCAAGAGAGCAACAAAGGAGGTACCGAAGGGTGAGCAGTAGATCGAACAGGGGAAAGTAAAGTAGAATAATAGAGAGAGTGCACAAGAGTAACAGTAAAGAGTCCAGCTCAACCTAACAAGAGAAATGAGGTAGACTTGTCCAGACACAAGGAGCTGGAAACGGAGAGAACATGAACTTCTCGTCGAGTCTCCACTACCTATAGTAGGAGAGTAGACTCATCCAACCACGAGAAGCTAGACGCGGAAAGCACGTGACATACCCCGCGCGTCTTCTCCTCTCCTGGAAGGAGAGTAACCAAACCCAAGAAGTGGGTACCGGAACAAGGTATATAAAAATCCATATTCTCTATCAAGAAGCCCGAACAAGACCATAAGGGGATCTCCATCCTGTAGCTCAGCCCAAGAAATGTGAGTTGCCAACAGTCCCAGAAGTAAACACTGTCGATGTCCAGCATCCCACACATCTTCCCTGAACTACAAGTCAAGGGGCTCAAACCACCGCACCTCGACACTATCCGATTTGGGAGGCACTGACTCGCCCGCACAGTTTTAGGTCGCGTCACAAGGACACGTCTCGGTCAGGGAAAGTGCCCCTCATACTTAAGAGTTATGGGTTAAGTCAAACCACACCTTGTCACTTCCCAGTAGTTGAGAGGTCTCCTTAAAGTCAAGGTTGTTCTATCACTGACCCGTACAACCAAGGTTCCTGCTCTGGTAATCACGGAGGGAAGCCACAGAATAGCATAGTAGAAAGGACTAAGTCTGGAATGTCAACGGGTGTACCACTGCCAAGCCCGGCTGGAGGGTAATTAATAATAAGATATCGGGTGACCCACTGCCCAGCCCTGCTGGAGGGTAAACCCTAACAAGATATAGGGTGACCCACTACCCAGCCCTGTTGGAGGGTAAACCCTAATACATCATCAGGTGACCCACTACCCAGCCCCACTAGAGGGTAGACCTGGAATAAGTCGACAGGCATCCCACTGCCCAGCCTTGCTGGAGGGTAAACCTGGAACTAGATGACTAGCGACCCACTGCCCAGCCCTGCTGGAGGGTAGACTCTAAGAGGTCGTCGAGTGACCCACTTCCCAGTCTCTGCTGGTGGGTAGACCCTAAGTGTCGGGTGACCCACTACCCAGTCTCTCCTGGAGGGTAAACCCTATAAGTTAGTGGGAAACCCACAGCTTGTCTCTTCCGGAGGGTAAAACCGAAGAAGTCACTGAGCAACACACTACCCAGTCTCTACTATAGGGTAAACCTGGAACTGCTCTGGTCATCTCTACTGGATGGTACAACACTGGCCAACCAAACACGGAGTGGGTATCATGCAACCACCCTACTCCGGAACAAAACTAGGGGAAACCACTCAACCCTGCTGACCTAAAGCATCAAGCACAGAGCCATGGGAAAAGCTCAACCCCGCTGGTCAACAATCGGGAACCGAGGGACCCTCTACGTCGCGAGAGGTCAAAATTACGCAAAGTAGAACACGACACGCACATGGGGCCCACGCGACGTGTGGCCCCATGTCAACCCCAATCGAACGCACAAACTTTCTCAGGTACAAACAACCACATGTACCTCCAAGGGTTCCCGTATACTCCTAGAGTATGCCACGTTACAGCCCAAAGGCTGTCATCCACACGGCACCCAACATCAATAGGAAGGCGTAACGTAACAACTCCAACCTGCCACCTCAACGGCTGGGGCACAACCAACCAAATCTCTTCAAGCATTTACATCACTCACAAGGGAGTGCACGCAATCACACACCCAGGGTCCACTACAAACATGGTAGAAGAACCACCACCGGGGCACCTTCACATTTCTACATTTAATAAGGTCACGTATGAGGCTCCTCTCACCTGAACGGATTACACAGTTGTAATCCTTGTGGAAAAAACATACGAGATCGACTACTTACTCGCCTGAAATGGTCAACCGGTGAAAAATGCACTATTCACCGTAAACAACCCGTGTGGGGCCCGCACCCCGACTCCGATACTCATCGGGAAGACTGTGCCATCGTGATGATCTCGGAAAAACATGTGGAAACGACTACCCAAATGCCCCAAACGGACGCCTGGTGAAAAAGGTGCGAAAACGCTGCACATAACTCAAGAGACGGCCTGTGGAGCCCATGGCTCAACTATGGCTTCGACACCTGAAACCACCCTGGTCAATTTTTCCACGATGCCAGGTTCACAATGCCATTGACAGCACCTAAAACGAATTCCGAATGCAGAAGCTGCAACTCCCCGCGTTATACGCAAACGGGACCCTGTGGGGCCCGCACCTCTTCTCCAACCCGAACGCTTCAGAAAGCTCTTCAAAGTCCACATATGAACTGGGATCATGCTGCTGCTGATGGCGCATCAATAAGACATGCCTCTGACGGGTTGGATCAGCTCCAGGGCCATTGCGCCTCTGACGGCGCTTCAAACGGACGTCCGGATGCAGAGCCACGTCTGTCGCTGCATTAATAATAATTTAATATTATTAAATTAAAGTGTTTTGGGTCACCCTTCTTCTGGAATAGAATCCAAAAACCCTGAAACATACTTTAGAAAGGGTGTATCGCTAACACGGTCTCGTAGCCGCTGACGGCACATTAAACGGACGCACCGTTTAGGAGTTACGGCCCCCCGAACGCCTGTGGGCCATCCAGGCCGGTTCACCCCGGCCGGCCCAGTCTGAACCGTCGTGGCCCGCTGTCCCTGGCCCTCCCAGCTGATCCGGACCCGCTCCTTGGGTCCGGTTTTTACAAATGGATGGGCCTGTTGTCCAGTCTTCGTTTCGTCGCCCAATAGGTCCCGCTTTGTGCGGGTACTCGCTCCCAGCAGACCGGCCAAGCGGCCGGTCTCCGTTGACAACCCACAGGACCCATGCCACGTGGGTCCTGGCTTCCCCAGCATGCCCCAGGCCAATACTCGGGCTCCTTCGCGGAACGCGCCTGGCTGGCACACCTCGCCGCAGCCAGCGCTGCCGCTGCCTCGCTTCACTGGCCGCCGGCACCGTCGCTCGACGGACCGCCTTCTCCGCCTCAGCTCGGATCGCCAGCACCATCGCCCACAACCGCCTGCTCCGCCTCCGCTCGGATCGTCGGGCCGCCGCGTATGCCACCAGACCGGCCAGAAAACCGCCATAAAACCCCCAAAACCCCGCAAAATTCGCAGAATGTTGGTGAACATGTCGGGACTCGGATTTTCAATCTGAAACATGCGTCGGGAAGCTCGGAACAAGTACTACGCATTTATGGCCTTCGCTCGGCGATCGGGCATTAATTTGACGCATAAAATTGTACATGAAGAAGGGTATATAAATAAAAAAAATGCAAAACGTAAACTCCTACCTGTGAGGGCGTAGCCCGGAGCTTCGTCGCACGATCTGATGCCACCACAATGCTCGGAGAGAAGGAGGATTATTGAGGGTCTCTCCTTGGTTGAGTTCCTCTGCCAGGGTATGAACAAAGGAGAAGTGAGGGGGGTTAAGCTTAAATAAAAAAACAAATTAATTAAAAAGTTTTAATTAATTTAATCCTCCAAATTAACCCACACCCGAAACTCTTGGCAGGGTCAAGATTAAACCTCCCCTATGGTAAACACCACCTCCTAAGAACAACGGTGGTCTTGGAATTTTAATCCGAGACCCCGTTCAAAATTTATAAAACTGAACGCCTGATGCCTCCAAATTACGAAAATGCCCCTAGGGCCATTTTTCACAGACGGCCCGCGCCCGTGAAGATTACACCCCTCCTAGGGTAAATGGCATGTTCTGAACTCAACGGTGCCCTTGATTTCCAATCAAATCCACCATTTAAGAGATACTTGAGTTAAGCCGTTAAAAAAATAAATTAATTAATTTAATTATCCGTTTAACGTTCCGAAAGTGGGAAAGGGGTCTAAACGTCCTGCGCCGATAAGTTTTATGTCGTTCCTAGGGTAAAAACCCCATTCCGGACACATCCGTACACTCGGATCTCTTATCTAATGTACCGTTTAGGATTTACCCCATTTATTTGACGTTCACAGTGTGAACGCACTGAAAACATTATTCCGGCCACACCGGGGCTCGGAATCGCATGCCGTCTGAAGGCACAGCTCTGGAATAATATCAAGAATATTCCAAAGTCTTTTAGAGCCAAAAACTGGGTTCTTAAATCATTCCATCTTTCATGCTTTTCATCCCCAAAAAGCAAAACCAGGGAACAACTCATGGTACTAAGCTCGTACCCGGCTCTTCCATACCCAGAAGAACTCATTCACAGCTCTGAGCCACCACACACAGACCAAAGGATTGATCTGTTTCACGCGAGGTATGCCCTTACCGATGTCGTTCATAGGATCATGCACACTTCTCTTCAGGTAAACCACACGGGAGACATCGTGCACCCACTCCAGACATTGGGGTTAGGGAAAGGTGGTAGGGAATCTCGACATCCCATTGCACAGTGTCAAATGGCCTGAAGGATCTCGGGGGTATCTCACCGCCCCGACCAAACCACCACGTCGCACGCCGCGGTTGGAATCACAACCCGCACCTGGAACAAGGCTTGGTGATTCCCTCCTTCAGAATATCCATCTGGTGAAACACCCAAGGATATCTGGTCACACAAGATTTCACAGTCGATGTCTCTCAACCAAGACTCTCTTATAGGCTCGTAAAGCAATGGATTCGACACCATAGACTAAAGAAAAAGGTCCCACGCCTTTTATCATACCAACACAGGGTTACACCGATACCCCGCGCCACCTTGGTAACACCTCAAGAAACGAGAAGGGAGGATAGAATCCCACACACAGAGTCTAACAATTCTACTGCAAGAAGTAGAAGAGTTGTATAACATACCTCTTATCACCTCATGCTCTGTAGAATCATAGACATCCAAAGCTCATGGTTGTCCGCAGTCCCAACTTTCAGCTCCCAGAGCCTGACGTGAACCGCCTAGCAGTGATGGGAAGACCTCGTAAGATCATCCCCCACTAATAGCTCCTCTCGCTCCTCTTCTAGCACTACCTATTTGGGTACTACTTCGATCATGGCGCTGCCTCCGTCGTGGTGGTGCACCCGCTGCCTGCCTGGTAGTCTCAGCATGCCTGGTCAGGCAGCCCCATGCCAGGTGACCTTTCCCATCGCAAGCATAGAACCGACTCTCTTTGGGCTTCACTGGTACCCTACAGCACCATCGTGGTGTACGACCACACCCCTGAGTCCGGTTATCATAAATCCATCTGCGTCAAGGTTCTGCTTGCCGATGCCCACTAGTTGCAGAATACATCTCGGCTCCAACGTGCCTACTACCATCAATAACTCTAGAACGTTACAGGAAGCTCTCTGTCACCAGTGCCTGATCTAGCACCCCGACATATGTGGAAATTACCAAGGGTACTATGACAGCATGAATCTCTCGGCGGAGACCCTACTCAAATGTTGGCGCTGGGGAGTTGCCTTCATGGACCATGTCTGGGTAAAAGCGTGCACGGTCTGCAAAACATGCCGCGTACTTGGCCACTATCATCCCTTCCTGCTAAAACTGAAGGAGATTCTGAATCTGAATGGAGCGCAAGAAGGAGAGGAAAAACTACTCATGAAACATCAACTGAAAGTCTCCCCACGAAAGCGACAACTCGTCAAGAAACCGAGTCACCAGACTCCACCAACGCCAAGCTGGTCCACGAAAAAGGGTGGAGGCCAAGGCCACTCTCTGATCTGTCGGCGTCTGCACAAGCCTGAAAAGGTGAACCACTATCTCTAGCCAAACCTCTGCTACCTGTGGGTTTGGCACACCACTGAACCTCAGCGGTCTCCACCGTTGGAACTCACAGAGCACGCTCAACCTGCGCTCAAGCTCAGCCTGCTATGCGGAAGATGTCTGCTGCTCAACAGGTGGGGGTGCTACTACCGGCCCACCCAGAGAAAGGGGCTCGCATGATGGGTCCTAGACTGAGGCATCGTAGCTCACAGGGGCGTCGTCACGCACCAAATCTAGTATCTTGGCTGGCTATCTTCTCGGAGACATCCTGAATATTATCAAGGAGTGTCGTGGTCAGATGAGAAAATATGTATATACCAATAACAACGATGGGGAGCTGACTCAAGAAGGACAGTCAAAGACTCAATCCTATGTGATTCACAAACCAATTTTTCCCTGCAACAAGTGTCTCGGCATTCCGAGTCGACAAGTGGGTTATTGGGGTCTTGGTGAATGGATATGTCGGCCGCCACACCATCACTGGACTCCCTGGCCAGAGAGCCTCTCTCAAGACACGTTAACATTGTTTTCCCAAAATCCCAACCAATTCCAATTTTAGGGACGTTCGCACAACATCCTAAAGAATGAACCACCTATGATCCCACTTTGTCACGACCCGACCCTACCCGGGCTCGAGTCGCAACTACCCCAAGCCCGCCACCATAGGAAAGGGGCTGGCGATAAGTGTCGAAGGCTAAACAACTTGGGGAGGCCTTTTCCTGAGTACCTATACTCACACACACATGCAGCACAGTCAATGCAAAAGTGTAGAGTAAATGAATAGACAAGTAAAGAAAAGTGAAACTACTATATATATATAAACCACAAATGTGTATCAATATCTAAACAGTACAAGTAGAATCTGAAGCTAAACTGAAAGTTAAAGGGGAAAAACAAGTGCCCAACCAGAAAAGTGCCACAACCCGGCAATAGGTAGACAAAAGAAAAATAGATGGAAGGGTCCCCCACCTAGAAGCCAACTACGACCACTGCACGCGGTCCAAGATCCCGAACTCCTAAGCTCCACTGAAGTCATGACCAACCTGTCCATCTTCGGCAAGGGCACACCAAGTGCAGGCAAAGCCCAAGAAGGGGTGAGTATAAAAATACTCAGTAGGATACTCTGAAGGCTCGAGAGAGCAACAAAGGAGGTCCCAAAGGGTGAGCAGTAGATCAAACAGGGGAAAGTAAAGGAGTACAACAGAGAGAGTGCAGAAGAGTAATAGTAAAGAGTCCAGCTCAACCCAACAAGAGAAAGGAGGTAGACTCGTCCAGACACAAGGAGATGGAAACGGTGAGAAGATTAAATTCTCATCAAATCTTCGCTACCTATAGCAGGAGATTAGACTCGTCCAACCACGAGAAGCTAGACGCGGAAAGCACGTGTCATACCCCGCGCATCTTCGCCTCTCCTGGAAGGAGAGTAACGAAAACCAAGAAGTGGGTACCGGAACAAGGTATATACAAATCCATATGGTCTATCAAAATCCTGAACAAGACCTTAAGGCGATCTCCATCCCATAGCTCAGCCCAAGAAATGTGAGTCGCCAACAGTCCCAGAAGTAAACACCATCGATGCCCAGCATCCCACATGTCTGCCCAGAACTACAAGTCATGGGGCTCAAACCACCGCACCTCGACACTATCCGCTTTGGGAAGCACGAAATCGCACCCACGGTTTTAGGTCGCGTCACAAGGATGTGTCTCGGTGCGGGAAAGTGCCCCTCATACTTGAGAGTTCAAGGTTAAGTCAAACCACACCTCGTCACTGCCCCGCAGTTGAGAGGTCTCCTTAAATTCAAGGTCATTCTATCACTGACTTGTACAACCAAGGGTTCCACTCCGGTAATCACGGAGGTAAGCCACAGACTAGCCTAGTAGAAAGGACTGAGTCTGGAATGTCAACTGGTGTCCCACTGCCCAGCCCAGCTGGAGGGTAATTCATAATAAGATATCGGGTGACCCACTGCCCAACCCTGCTGGAGGGTAAACCCTAACAAGATATCGGGTGACCCACTGCCCAGCCCTGCTAGAGGGTAAACCATAATACATCATCAGGCGACCCACTGCCCAGCCCCGCTGGAGGGTAGACCTGGAATAAGTCGACAGGCGACCCACTGCCCAGCCTTGCTGGAGGGTAGACCTGGAACTAGACGACGTGCAACCCACTGCCCAGCACTATTGGAGGGTAGACCCTAAGAGGTCGTCGGGTGACTCACTACCCAGTCTCTGCTGGTGGGTAGACCCTATGTGTCGGGTGACCCACTACCCAGTCTCTGCTGAAGGGTAAACCCTAGGAGTCAGTGGGAAACCGACTTCCCAGTCTTTACTCGAGGGTAAACCCGAAGAAGTCACTGAGCAACCCACTACCAAGTCTCTACTGGAGGGTAAACACGGAACTGCTCAGGTCATCTCTACTGGATGGTACGACACTGGCCAACCGAACACCGAGTGGGTATCGTGTAACCACCCTACTTTGGAACAAAACCAGGGGTAACCACTCAACCCTGCTGATCTAAACCATCGAGCACAGAGCCCGGGGAAAAACTCAACACCGCTGGTCAAAAATCGGGAACCGAGGGACCCTCTACGTCGCGAGAGGTCAAAAGTACGCAAAGCAGAACACGACATGCACATGGGGCCCACAGGACGTGTGGCCCCAAGTCAACCCCAACCGAACACACAAACTTTCTCTGGTACAAACAACCACATGTACCTCCAAGCATTCCCGTATACTCCCATAGAATTCCATGTTCCAGCCCAAAGGCTATCATGCACACGACACCCAACGTCCACGTGAAGGCGTAATGTAACAACTCCAACCTGCCACCTCAATGGCTAAGGCACAGCCAACCACATCTCTTCAACCATTTACATCACTCACACAGTAGTGCACGTGATCACACACCAAGGGTCCGCTACAAACACGGTAGAAGAACCGTCATAGGGGCACCTTCACATTTCCGCATTTAATAAGATCACGTATGAAGCTCTGATCACCTGAACAGATTACACCATTGTAATCCTCGTGGAAAAACATGTGAGGTGGACTACTTACTCGCCTGAAATGGTCAACCGGTGAAAAAGGCATTATTCACTGTAACCAACCTGTGTGGGGCCCGCACCCCGACTTCGATACTCATCGGGTGAACTGCGTCATCGCGATGCTCACGGAAAAACATGCGGAAATGACTACCCGAACGCCCCAAATGGACGCCTGGTGAAAAAGGCGTGAAAAGGCTGCACATAGCTCAAGAGACGGCTCGTGGGGCCCACACCTCAAAAATTATCTATTTAACATTCCGAAAGCGGGCGAGGGCTCCAAACGTCCTGCGCCGACATGTTTTATGTCGTTACTAGGGTCAAAACCCCATTCCGGACCCATTAATACACTCAAATCTCTGATCCGAAGCACCGTTTAGGAGTTATCCCATTTATTTGACGTTCCCAGTGTGAACGCACTGAAAACATAATTCCGGCCACAATGGGGCTCAGAATTGCACACCGTCTGAAGGCACTGCTCTGGAATAATATCAAGAATATTCCAAAGTATTTTATAGCCAAAAACTGGGTTCTTACATTGTTAGCCCCATTAAATAAATAAATTCATATGAAACATTAGATACCATTAAAATATATATATTCATGATATAACTTATAAATGGTGTATTATATACATCCCACAAAATAAATAAGTTGTTAATATGGAATACATATCACGAAAGAAAAAGTGATATGAGAAACCCTTACCTCAAGTATAATTTCCTTCATCCATGTTCGAACATCATATATAATAATTATAAATTTAATATTAATATTTTAAAAAATATATTTAATATATATGCAACCATATATTATTTTCTTGTATAATTTTTTGACCTTTTTACTAATAATTCTTGGTTAAAATCACTATTTTGTGTGATAATTGCTCCTTTTTCATGTATGTTTTTATTCTGTAGTTTCACTTATTTTAATTTTTTCATTTTTCAATATTCTAAAAACAATTACCATGATTTTAATATCTTATATACTTATTATATAAGTATTTATACTAGTCCTTAAAATTTACATATAGGAAATTCATTTACACCATTCATGGAGATGTTAGGTCATATGTACACATGAACAAAGTTTCTATTTGTCCAAAATAATAATAACGTAAGAAATGGTAAATAATGTTTGATATTTTTATAAAAATTATTATACCATATTTTTCATTATTTTCATTAAATATATCCTTATTACAATTCATGTCAAAATAAAATGAAAAACATTTCACAAAACTATGTGGAGGAGGTGGTCCACACGTATGCACGAGAAAAGTTGTTGTTTTCCAATAGATAGGAATGTTAGAAGTTATATTTGTTATTATAATTTTATAATATTAATATTGTTATAAATATAGAATAAATATGTTAAATACATCATTATATTCCGTCAGCATAGGCAGTTACGAAAAATTAATTACATTAGTTCACAATGTGGTAGTTCATCGTACACAGGATCGATGGTTTAATTCACATTTGATAGAGATAGATATGTATTATTTATAATAAAATAATGAATTATTAGTATATATAAGATACTAGATTTATTATTTTACCATATTTTTAGAATATTTGAGGGTGTTAGAAGAATAATTAAAATTAAAATGTGTGGTTAGGAACATTAAATCTTATTCAGGTAGCCTCTTCAGGTATATATGTAAATCCTTCATTGATTAGATTAATGATCATAAAAAGGCCTCTAGGATTTGGGTATTGTTTTAAGGAAAATATTTGGGTAGTTATTTTCTAATCCAATAGGATTTGGGAGGGTGAATATGGGAGGATTTGCGGTGGCATTTTCAAGTACGGGAGAGGAGCCACTTGGATTTGTTTAAAATAAAAAATGACACCTTTATTTTTTACAAGCCACAAGGATTAAAAATAGGTCATTATAAATCCATGGAAGTTATAATGTTTAAATAAGGATATAAATTAATATTTTAATAAAATTTTAATTCATTTTAACCCTTTCGTTTAAGTTAATCCATCGAAAAACATCTTTTTACCGTAACCATGGAAATTAATTTTTACAATTTTTACTATTCATTATGAAAAAAATTAAGCTGAAATTGTTATATAAACTTATTTATTATAATTATAAATATGGAATTCATTTTTCTAAATTATATTCAAAAAATTTAAAATATTAATTTAAAATTTAACTCACAGAGGTGATAAATTAGTGGCTTAAAAAAGGGAAAATTCTCATAAGTGTATAATGATTTATTATCAAAAATAAAAATAAAATTGATCATATTACCAAAATAGCATTAATAATGATATATTTTTACTAATGTAAATTTTAAAATAGTTTTAAATCAAAATTTGACTTATAAATTTTCAAAATGAAAATGAAGTTTTCAATAAAAACATACTATTTTACACTATTCATGGAAAATATTCATTTCATAAAATTCATAAAAAATCGCACTATGAAAATTTAGAAATAATTATTTCAAAAATAAAGTTAATTATATAAATTAAATTTTATTAATGATGTAAAAATTAATTTTAATATATGTTCACAAATCTTGATGATAACACCTTTTACAAAAAAATAATTTTTTTTAGAAAAAAATTCATTTTCATTCAACTGATTTTTATTTTATTTCTAATTAATAAATAACCATTATTATTTAATTATTAAATGTATAAAATATATGTGTTTAATAATATATTTTTTCAATTTTATTTGTAAATTTAATAACTAGGTTATAAAGGTATATTATATTATGGTCATTTAGACTCGAAGTTGCATGTATCCCAAGTTATCAAATGGATTAAAATTAAAGAAATGTATTTCATTAGTATTTTAATATTGGTTTTTCATGAATCATTTCATATTGAACATAATGTTATTCATTTAGAATATTTTATTAGTAAAATAGAACAGGGATCCCAGTTATTGGAGCGAGTAGCTGATGTACATTCTGTTAGGACTTTGATAGCTTATTAGTCACCTCAAAACTCTTAGACATCGGTTATAGTGTTTTATGGGAATGTTCATAAATCATGTGGAATGGTAGTTATATTTTAATAAATTTATTAATTGAGTCTTCCCTTACTAATATTCTATAATAACTTTGGGTTCATTTTGTCAGATTATATATTCCATTTTAAGACATTCATCTCATATTTGGACAAAGGGTGTTGAAGATCTTTTTATTGAAATTTATCTTCCTATTACTGAAACAATAAGTGATGATGTTTCTATATAGGGACCTGATAGAGATTTTTTTCCCATAAAATAAATCATAGATTTCATTCCCCACTTTTTGAGGAGAGATATGAACCACTCATATCACTGATAGTAATACCTACAATGTATATTAAGAATACTCATTGATTGAGTGTGATTCAAGAGTTCTAAATACCAAGGTATCCAAGGTTCTGAGGTGAGGGGGATATTCAATCAAAAAATGATTTGTTAGAGTATTTTTCCAATATCTTTCATCTTTTTATAAAACCCACTAAGTATATTGTAGTTCTTACTATACATCTTCTTCATTAAATAACAATATTATGTTGTAAAATGGCATCATAAACTCATGAATATGAAAATTTATCCCAAATGGATTTTGAGTTCTTATTCAGATAGGAGTATTATCTTTTGATGCTAAGGATGGCTAGATTCCACGAGATTTTGGTCCTCCATCAGGGGTTTGTAATAGTGCATTAGTATGTTGTGGGGTTTGTAGACCTTATGAGGTACTACCAAAATATTAATCAGGATTTTTATTATCAAGTTTCTATGTATAAACATTGTATATGTTATTAAATTATAGATATGATATTATACCCTTGTATGTTACCACCTACGATGGTGTTTTGGAGTGTGCCTTGGTGGTCAACATTTTTTTTGACATAGACTTTGCAAGGTGTTGGATTAGGTTAATGATTTCTGGTAGTGAATTCATAAGTGGTAGCTACATGAAATTAGTCAATAAGGTCATGTCAATTGTTTTATTGGTATTAATGATCTTGATATTAAATGTGTATAGATAAGTTATCCTTGGTTGTTTATACATAGATGGTAGATAAATCCTACTATTTTTATGATACTAGAGTAAATCTGGATCATAATTATCAACCTAGGCATGTAGTGGAGGATATCTAGGGAAAAATAGTGGACGAACCTCTTTGATATAGAATGAACCCTTACCAGGGACCTCCTTATAGGGGAAAGGAAGGACCTACTAGGGATATATTTATATATATATAATAGTATTTGGTTGTGTTTGAGAAATTTGGAGTTGGTGATGAATTGATCCAATTCCACCACTACTCCATTCTGTTGTACCATGGTATGTAAAAGTTCTAGGATGTCAGGGTAGAGGAAAAAACTATTTTCAAGAGGGAACTGAGATGGTAGTTTCTGATATTTTTTGAGGCATGATTTGTGTCTTATCTACAATAACACTTATATTAATTGTTACTATAGTGTGTCATTCTTTAATCAATGCAACTTTTTTTAGATCTATATATTCAATTAAGTACTCTAGATTGACCACCTCTGCTAGAGACTCTTATTAGAGGTGATCATCCTTTGATTCTATTGTACATCTAGTGTTTAATAACACTCATAAGATATATTTGTTCGAAGGATCAATTCATAACGAAAATAAAAACACATGATATTATCCTCGTCCTGGATTGGGTATCCCTAGTCAAATATTAGGTTTATTCCCACCACCATAGAGTTATAATTCATTAAAAATATTGTTTGAGATTCACCTTCACTAGTAAATAAGGCCCGAAGAAGGTATGATCAAGGGAAAATCATTATATAATGCATTCAATTACCCATATATATGTGAGATATTATCTATGCACCATTATGATATGTTTTTGGTAGTTGTTGGGGAGAATATCGATGTTTCCCTGTATTAATTTCCAGGGATACCTCCTTATTGAGAGATTAATTTTTAAATAAATTTTCACCTTAAGAATGCCCAGATATCTTCAATATCTTATCATATGGCCCTAATCGTGCTTATGGAATAGTATGTGTAGTTGGACGCTATTTTAGAGAAATTAATTATCATTCCCAAATTTTCCCCTTAGTTTATTCATGTTTTCTTTTTAAGAAGAGATATGGGATTTTTGGGATTTGTATTGACTATCACCAATTGAATCAAGAAACAGTACAAAAAATTCCCCCTTACAAGGATTTATAATCACTTTGACCAACTGAAAGGATCAATATGGTTCTCAAATTCTATTCTCAGATATGGGTATCACCAGCATGAGGTTCATGTGAGGATATACCAGAGATGGTTTTCAGGTGTTTTTATAGTCATTGTGGGTTCTTCATGATGTCATTCAATAAAAAATATTCATCACTTTTTTTTCATGGGGCTCATTATTTATATTTTTTCCCAATATAGACTAGTCTATAGTGGTTTTCATAAATGAAATATTCAATTATTCTTGATTGAAAAATTAAAATTTTGAAAATTTAAGGATTATCTTAGAAAAAAATCACTAGAATTGGTTTCACCAAAAATTATTTTAGTGGATGTTCTAGAATTGGGGTGTTCATTATCTAGGGTATGTTATTTCATGTTGTGAAGTTATAGTTTTTCCCATGATGTTTGAGGGTGTGAAGTAGGGGAAGTTATCCAATATGAAATTTGAGGTATGTAGATTCCTTTGTTTTCTAGGAGATTAATAGTAATTTGTGTAAAAATTCCCCTAGATTTCGTACTTATGACTGACCATCCAAAAAAGTTCTACCCTTCTATATGATCTAAGTATTTTAGGGAGTTTTTTAGGAGATAATGATTTTCTATAATAGTTCCCCATTTTTTTAGTTAATAGAAGAAGAAGTATATTATGAGTTGTAATGTGATTCCAATGGGTTTCGGTTTGTTTTATTAATAATTTAGAGACAATATGTGTTTTCTTATGGTATAAGAATCTAAAGCCGCATACACAGAAAAACATTACCCATGACTTGGAGTCGGATTTTTAGTGATTTCCTTGAAGATATGTAAACAATATCTTCTCTGCGAGTAGCATGTGGTCTTCACAAATAAAAATATCCTCAAGTATATATTCTCATAAAAATATTTCAATGAAAATATTATTTAGGGAGATCATATAGGATTAACAATTTAAGATAGTCTATAATATAGGACTGGGAAATATGGTAGTTGACACCCCTAACTATAAATCTCGTGATCGAATAATATATTACTAATCTAAGTAAATAAATTTCTATCATAGGTAATCATGGAATAAAGTGATACATATTATATTTTATCTATGGTGATAGACCGTAGACTACTTCATTAGTTAAAGAAGTATGATCTTTTGATGTATTTATTTTTCAGTGTCAGTGAGATCATATTTTCTATACATACATGCATAATATATTCTCTAAATGTGGGGAGTATATCATTTTCTATTAGTGATAGAAATTGGATCCTATTTCAATCCATGATATGGTGTTGGGGGAGTCTCACACCTATCCTCTAGATATGAATCATGATGTTCTTATAGATATATTGTATTCTTAAACATTAATTATGGTGGAAAATAATGAAAGGAAGTTTTGGTGATTTCATTTCATCGGGGCTCACCAATCCACTAGTGTAAGATGGAAACCAGTTTAATGAAGGTTTGATCCTAATTATTGATATTCTAAAGTATAATTGGGATAGTATTTCAATTAATTTTTTGATGGTACTTCCATGACCAGTGAAGGGTAGTGAGATTTTTTGATTAATTATTTTCTCAGTGACCATGTATGCTCACCTCATTCCCATTTGAGAGTAGAGTTCATTGAAGTTCTTAGGATACCTACCCATATGTAAGATAGTGTGGTTTCATGGGGTACCCTTGATGATTGTATCTTATAAGAATTCCCTGTAAATTTCAATGTTGTGGAGGATTTTCCAAGATGCTGCTAGTGTCTAGTTGTATTTGAGTGTGACATTCCACCCCTAGAAGGATGATCAAACAAAGATGACTCTTCATGTTCTCAAGGATATGTTGCAATATTGTGTAATTGATTTTTTGTAGGATTTGGGATTATCTCCAACTACTAGTATATATTTCATACCATAATGAACTACCTCTTTACTATTGTGATGAAACTTTCCCAGCCTTTGTAGGGACACACTATAAGTCACCTATTTATTGGTTGAAGGTTGATGAGCCTTCCCCATGGGACCTGATTTTGTGTGTTTGATGATGGATAAGGTTTATGGGTTCATTGATCATATAATGATATCCTATAACTATCATAACTCATATATATATATAAGGCATTTGGATATTGATGGGGGATATCATTCATTCCCAAAGTTCTCACCTCTATGTAATTTAATGAGTTTGGGTCAGCATTAAAATTTATCTGAAAAAAATCAACAAACATTTAAAATTATAAGTAGGGAAGTTTTAGTTTATTATCTCTTTGGGTTACCCAATAGATAGACCATGATTTCAATTTTTCCACATGTCACAGTTTGGGTTGAATATGGACAATCCATCATACTCTATCCACTAGGGTAAGCTAAACTTTTAGGATGAGACCACCATTTCAGAGTACCTAGTGGAAATTGAGGATTCATTGGGAATTATCCTTCATTGTTTAATGATTACTTTTTCTCATATCCAGTATAAATAATATAATCTTCAAGATATATCATGGGAATGTGAGAATCAGAAGTGATCTCATTACCCAAACATTTTTTGGGGATTTATTTTTGGAATGAAAATCATCAAAGTAGGGGAGTATGTAGTGACGTATAATTTTATAATAAATTCATCTGTATATCATAATTAATATTTATTAAAATAAAATCAAGTTTTATTAATTTTTATTTAAAAATAGGTTCTTCAAAAAATTGATTAAATATTAAAAATATTATTTTTATTCATGAACATATGAATAATTAATATCTCCTAAATAGAGTCCCAAATTGAGATTTGTTTATCGTGGTTGTCTATTTAAGGGATTTTTCCCCAAGGGGAGGTATAGATTTTATTTTTAGTCATCTGAGCATGGATCAAGAATTATTAGTTCATAATTAAAATAATAAATAGTTTTCACCCATAATATTTTTTATAAATATGATTTTAGAACATTTCCATGGGATTATACATTGGGAACATGGGAAAAATAGATAATTCATCTCTTCTTCCCACATCTAATGATCATTTTCCATGGTGGCATAAATGATGAATAATGATTGAGGCATGACCATTATAACTCTGATTCTAATTACTTTAGTTAGAAAATTATGCTATTTATGTTCACATCATTATATGCATGTTCAATTTATTCCCTATTAAAAAAATGTTAATCAAATAGTAAATAATGATAATGATTTTTTACAACTAATAATATATTAAAAAATATATATTTTATTTTTATTTAATGTGTTTTTCACTCTTCACTTAATTATGGTCATGTTTTCTTGTTTATATGGTGAATTATCTTTGGCAACGAATTAATATTAAAATAAACCTCATTATTTTACACATGATATTGAATTTTTTATTCAATTAATTTTAATTTTTTTGGACCCTTCATCATAATTATTGAATATTAATAATTTATTGGTTCATTTACACTAACGATATTTATTCATGTTTGAGTAATATTTTTTCTTCATTGATGAAATATTATAAAATTATAGGAATGTTCTATGTGATGAAATAAATATAAAATATTCCATCCTCAATTAATTATTTGGTTACTCCACTTATCATGTTTAATGGTCTTTATTAGTCATGAATGACAACATATTTTAGGTGTTCATGATTTCCAATTAACACCATAATATAATTTATTCTTCATCATCTATGAAACTAACATTACAACATAGATAAAAGGGAATAGTGAAAAATAATGATTTGGGGATTAGGTTCTCATTAGGTAGATAGAGCATTAAAATAGGATTATAAAAGGGTTTTCAGTACCAAATTTATGAACCTTGATGGTTATTGATGACCTATAAAGCTCCTCTTAAGAAAGATAGTGAGGTGGAGGCCTCAGATGTGGGGGTGGAGAAGTGGATAGAAGAGGAGGAGGGAGCGAAAGTCATAGAATAATATGTGGTAAGAAAATTCATATCTAGATAAGATAACTACATAATTTTTATTACTTCCAATCACACATGATGTATTCTAAATCCAAAAATCCTAGGGTTTATGTACTTCTATAATTACTACACTAGGTGTGACGATGAATCACACACCATGTAACTTGGGAATGTATTCCTTAGCTTATATCTGAGTATATTCGAGGTCAATGAGCGGGTTCTATATTCTATAGAGTTCAACTGAGACATCATATATCTTAGTGAACCAATTTGGATAGATGTTCTAGTATATGATGAGTTTTTTGAAAACACTATACATCGTGTAGATTGATGTATATATTGTGTACTTGCGATACACTCCACACAATTCCATTTTAGTACATGTCGTTGTATTTTAACAATCCCACATATTAGCTACCCTGATGGTACACACCATATATATTTACCTCACACAAACTAGACTGAATTGAAATATTTCTAGTTACTATCACAACCTCCACACTATATATAGTTTAGATAACCCCCACAAGTGATGAATGTACCACATGATGTGGCATGGGACCTTCATAGGGTTTGGTACAACCATGAATGATGTACTCTCCTTAGTGAGGCATGGGTACCCCCACTAATAATCTATTTGTACAATATATAAGTGAAAAAATTTACATAATCTATGTTATATGGTTTTTGAAATCCTCACAGTAGCTCAAGTCCCTTTAGAGTGAAACTTATTTAGAGATGATAAGTGACGATTAAGATCCTAGTAAGTCGTTCTTACATTGTTCTCCAAAATTTTATCTGTATTTTTATCTATTAAATATATAAAATTATCATGTATTTTATTTTTTATTTATTTTTTATCCCACTATTTATTTTTATACTCCCACTTTCATGTGCCATGGGCCCAAACTTATTGTGTTTATGGTGATGAAACATAGTTTGGTGGTAACTTCTATGGGTGTGGTGTTAATAGAGCTAGTGCATAAAGGATCATGGTGGTGTTTATGTTTAGTAGTGTTAAAATAATGATAGTTTGAGTTAGATCCCATATATTCATTTTATTTAGTTATGGTCTTTAATATTTGATTTTTGGGCTTGTGTTTATCCATTTCTTATAACTCATTGCATTATTTTACTATTTCAATATTCATAGTGTCTCATGCGTGATATAATTCAAATGGTAATATATGTAGCCTGAATATTTATATATATTATTATAGAAACATTTTTAATTTAAAATTTAATATTATAAGGCCTCTCGTATGTGTGAATTAATTCTTGGTGTTTGTCTGCAACCCCTGGCCTATTGGGGGGTAAACATGGGATGGAACACTTAGCTTATTTTTGGATAATGTGGGGTACAAATGAGTAGAATCAAGTGAGTTTAATAAATTTTGTATAAAAATAACTTTTAATATTATCATTAAATTTCCCCTATAATCCATGGTGATAAAAAAATATAAACTTATATAAACTCATTGTTACATACACGCTATCAAATAACTTGTTAACAATAAATCCTCTATGAGTATATTCTATGTAAAATATACCATCATCAGTCATTCCTATTACCATTGGTTTGTTCCTTGAAACAATTAGGGGGACCCTAAATGATGCTAACCAATTGATTATATAACCATACCATAGGGTAAGAGCCACAAACTCAATATGTGATTATAAAGGTCGAACTCTTCAACATGGAAGGGTTAGTAAATTTGTTAATAAAATGGTGAAAAATACTACTAATCTAGTCGGCTACCATATTTTCCACTCCTATATTATCTCAATTCTCTAAGTAAATATTTTTTATAAGGATAATGAATCATATGGTGTGGATCTGAGATGATTATAAAACACAAAATAACATATGATTCAATTAGATTGAAACAAAATTTAAGTAATAAAAACAAAATGGAAATAATTTCCTTTTTAGTAGTAGTTTAGTTTTACTGGGTAAGATATAAAGAATTTAAAATGTATTAAATTATATAAATACACCTCTCAACCATTTTTAGTGGAACTACCTCTCAACCCATTGTAAATAAACTACCCTAATTACATAGTTAGAGGCATCACACATGATCTATAAGAGGAGATACCACATAGGTAGTCAGACAAGGGGAAATGATGTGGAATATAATTTAAAAAAACTAAATAGATCATTAATTGATTATTAATAAAATAAATATTTTTATAATAATCAAGATAAGGTAAGTGTGGTTTTATTAAAATATTTAATGAATTAGTTGTAGGAACCAGCATGACCCAAGGAAATCACACCACACTAAGTCATTTGATATATGGAATTGAGGAAATTATTTCATTTTTCTATTTGAAAACTTGTATTCAATTCACAGAGATAATGTGACCAATAATTATCTTTCTACATATAATAAAATAGAATTTATCATTTTTTAAATCGAGTTCAATTCAATAAATTATCAAATAATGGAACCTAGGTGTGGCAAAAAAACATCAAAAAATAGTCATAAAAAGTAATTCCACCCATGGAAAATTCTATGAAATGTTATTAGTACTCAAATTTGTTTCTCAACTAGTATTCGCCCGTTCATTCGCACGGTGATATAACACAATTCATAGATTATGCATTCACACATTGATATGGTTTAGTGCTTTCTTTAAGAAGATAATACAACATTTCAATTTCAATAGTAAAAATAAATATTCAATATTTTGAAATCAAAAATTAATGATACTTATTATTAGAATAAAATTAGACAAAATATAGAAACATAATTATGATAGAAGATTAAAATTTGGATAAATTCATTTGAAAAAATATAGAAGAATCAATATGACATAAAAAATGAATTTCAGTTTCGAGATTTTAATTCAATGAATAAAAAGAACATTGAAATTGACATTGGAAATTTTGATAATTATGATAAATGATGATGTAATTGAGAATATAAAGTTATCAACAAAAAACATGGAATAAATGATTAGATTCCAAATCATATCATCTTATATTAGTAAAATAATATATATTAAAAAGTAAAGCAACCAGTGTGGGAATTTCATTATCCAATGCTCCATAGAGTGAAAATACTACAACATGGATGAAATTGACGGGCAGGGTACCATATAAAATGTCATCATGATTGATTTGGATTTAGGTATTCTTCTTATAAGACCAATTCTGAGGAGATATGCATGTAATTTTTTATCCTTAACTAAAGACATCCTTGTTTCTATTAGTGGTGTGAAAAACAATTTTCCCGTACTATAGGGCATGTGTCTGGTTCATATATTTCTACATGCATACTGGTTTGGTAAGCTGAATATTTTCTATACTTGAGTCTATAAGCGAGATCCTATTGTGGAAATATATAATAGTATTTCAGGATGTTCATGTTCCCCTTTCTCTCTATCCTCCCCTCAAACTTAAACATTATTTATTATCTTGAGTTGAGCTAATGATAAAGAGTTTAATTATGTGCTTGAGCTGGGATATTGAGACAGGGAGCAGAGAAAAGTTGAAATTAAGCATGAAAATTGATAACAGCTATTGAAACTGCTTAAAAAAAGTACTTTATCTCTATTTCAATTAAAAAACATTCATACTACTTATTATGAGTCAACATTATAAGGAATAAACCACAAATGTACTAAACTAAAACACTAACCCAATAAATTATTACTATAAACACACCATTCCAGCAATATTAATCAAGTTGTTACCTTCTAGTAAGATACATCCATTGTATTGAATTTATCAAATCCAGCGCAATAAATACCTCAAACCTAAACTATTGAGTATTTTACCTCACACAAACCATCCATAGAATCAAATAAAATGTAATAAAAAGAAGTAAATGTGCACAGAAAGGTAGAATCAGCATGGTAGTTGCTGTAATACTGTTCGGTCTTCTATTTGAAGCACTGGATGTTTGTATGAACCTTGATGACCATCTCTTAGTTCATGACATTCAGGACAGTTCGAAAGCTCAAATGAGTAGAGATTTGTTTTAATAATCAATATGTGAAAAGTTCAAATGAGAAATTTTAATAGACAACGATAAAAAATAGATCAATAATTCAAGAAAAAATATTGTTGCTTCTATTTTTAACATTCGATGGATTTCAGTTGAATCTTTTGAATGAACAACTGATGATTTAACCTTATACAATATCTTGAATGTCAAAATATTTAGCTGATGTTCGGAAAGTAGGGATTCTGATAATATAAGACTGCCCAATCTCCAAGGGATACCATCTATGATCTCGCAAACCATAGGTGAAACTTGTCAAGCAAAATCCACTGTAGAAAAAGACACCAAAAACCAGTAGCAATGATAAACCATTACTATAAAATAAGGATACATCATCAATATTTTATAAATCATTATGTTTGAAGATATACTAAATCTGATTGGGAGAAGTTAAAGAAACTAAACCATGATCCACTGATCCAAAAGAAACTAATAACTAAAATATAATAGAATAAAATGATCCACTAATCCAAAAAAAATTCCATTTCATACTTATTTGAACTAATATAACTATTCGTTGTCCAAAAATACATGATACGTTTCTCTAAAATACAGGATCTATTTCTTTGAAAAATTATCTGTTGATGAAAAAAATCACATGATCCACTACTCTAAATAATTAGATGATCCATCACCTAAAAAAATGTAGGACTACTGCTAAAATTAAAAACATGTTCCACTACTCTAAAAAATGATCCAGTATTGAACAAAAATACATGAAAAAAATGATTCACTACTCTAAAACCTGTCATATCAGATATAGTAGAATTAAATGTACCTACTAACATTTGAATGTTAGCTAACTTATTGATTTACAATATGAAAAAATTTCAAGAGAATAAATTTTCTATCATACCTGGGACTTTAGTTGTCATGAGGAGTTATAGTGGTGGAATAAGAGGTAATAAGCAAGGAGACGAGCACCTATACATTCGTCCAAAATGTTTACCTGTAGATACAATAATGTTTAAAAATAATAATAATTACTAATAAAGATTTATTTGGCCTTATTAAGTATTAAAAACTCATATCTTATAGGGATTCATTTAGAATATAATAATGTTGAATAGTAAAATGTCTATATCAACCTATTATTGTGATCATATACAATCTGGAAACACTTGCATAAGAAATATGAAAATAGAAAATGTAAGTGAGAAAAATATACAGTGAAATGGGTTATACATAATAAAAGAATAGTTAAAGCCCTTGATAATTGTATAATCATCTGAATCAAGTTATCTACCATGAAAATAATCATCATCTAAAGGAGTGTATCATTGAAAAATAGAATGTGAACTGCTATATTTGCATACATGGACTGTGATAGTTTTAGATTGTGAGGGACGAAGGGTGGGAGGAAGAGATAATATTATCCACTAGAGTTTAAATCTCCTTCTTTAGGTATTCCCTATATACACCCCTCTCATGAATTTATATCTAGAGGAATAGAAAAGAAAATAAATCAAAACCCAAACCTAGCCTACAAAGAAGCTGCACTTGAACATCATAAAATCATAGACATCCAATAGATGGTCATGTGAGTTCATGAATTTGTTTCAACATGATGAACATGTTAGAAAATGAGTTATTAGTGTTATTTATGATGGTTGGAATATTGTGGTTTCCACATGAATGCACATAAAAAAGAGTGAAAATTGATTCTTTGTGAAAATTTACCTCCAACTTCTATTGTTTTGGAATAACCAACATGTTAGTACTCATAGATAACAGAAAAAATACATTAGAAAGTTATTAGTCAAACCTATCAAATAAAGCAGATTATAATTCCTAAAGTTCAATGATTTTTAATTTAAAAATTAAGAAAAAATCATGATTCAGGCTTGCTAAATTACATTGATAACATACCCTTATTTGATCCCCATCACCTCGTGTTCATAGCTACAATGGATAAATAGAAAAAGGATAATGTGATTTCATAACACTTTAATAAATAAAATAAGAGAATATTTATTTGAAAACACATTTGAACCATAAATAAATAAAGAGGAATGGAGACCGGAGTTGCATCAATAAAGGAATAATAGTTGCTTCAAAACCAACACCAACTCTAAAGGATGTTATAATACTAATTGTATTATAAATAAAGTTCAAATAATATATTATGTAAATGATAATGTGAAAAAAGAAAAGCAAAAAGCTATAGTTATAGGGAAAAAGTCACAGAAATTTGTGACATCTTATTCGTAGAAGTAAATAATAATGGAAAAATAATAAAGTAAAGCATAATCAGATTCTAAAAGAGAATATGATAACAAATAAACAGAACAAAATGGTCCACTAATACTTGAAAATGCAAACTAAATTCTTCTAACATTCATCAATATGTCTTCCAAATTGTTGGGTAATAGGTACCTCCAACTTCAATTTCATTTATGCTCATAAAAACTGCCACAAGAATATAGAAATGGACTGAAGAACGGAGGAAAATCATTATTGGGACTGTTAAGACCTATAAAATTTGTTGTTTTGAGGATTCTGGAAAATATCCTTAATATCACTGGATGATGGAATGTAAAGGTAATGCAACCTGTTAGAGAAGTCCATTTCAATAATTAGGATACATAAATATTTGTTAAAAATTACAGATTGACAACTCAATGTTATACAAAACAAAATATATCACAAAACATACCATTATAGTTCCCTTAAGGTATGTTTGTTGACCCTTTCTGTGGAGTTGTCAAAATGTGTGTTATTCATAACATATTTCATTCTAGAATATAGTTTATTCAAGAAAATCCTGCAGTTCAGTACACTAAAATTCAAATTAAAATAAGTATTTAAAGTGAATTAGAAAATATACCTGACATTTTGATAAAAAAGGCCCCACATTGATATGTATTTCACTTCATCAACTTTAATTACATAAATACCTTGTTTTTGTATAATAAAATGAATAAACATGAATAATCACAAACAATAATAACCGAAACAAAAAAAATGAATAAACGTGAAATAAACCATTATTCGATATAAGAGGTCGGATACCTTACAACTGCCCCCAGAAGGAAATGGTGGGTCTGATTAATCAACTCCTTGAACTGTTATAAGCACGACATGCTGAAATGGTTGAAATCCAGTGGGCTGTACTATGTGTCCCACTGGTCAAAGATCTGGATCATATGAGCTCCGATGTTGGCTTAGAACCATATGTACATGGCCATGGAGGGGGTTATTTTTCTCCGCATTGAAGATATAACATTCTAGATGAAGGGTGAAAGTATATGGGGGAAAATAAGGAGATGAGTGGTATTGTGTATGAGAATAAAATGACAACAGTAATCAAATTCCATAGGGGTTGGTACAACCTTGAATTATATACTCTCTT
Source organism: Viscum album (assembly GCA_963277665.1). NCBI lineage: Eukaryota > Viridiplantae > Streptophyta > Magnoliopsida > Santalales > Viscaceae > Viscum > Viscum album. The sequence goes on along the minus strand of OY728120.1, from coordinate 380,121,436 downwards.
TAGTGAGGCACCCCCACTAATAATCTATTGTTATGATATATAAGTTAAATAATTTACATAAGCTATGTTATATTGGTTTTGAAATCCTCTTAGTAACTCAAGTCCCTCTAGTGTGCAACTTCTTTAGAGATGAGTAGTGAAGATTAAGATCCTAGTAAACCATTCTTTCCTTGTTATCCAAAGTTATATCTATATTTTTATCTATTAAATATATATAATTATCACGTATTTTATTTTTTATTCATGGTTTATCTTACTAGGTATTTTTTATACTCTCACTTTCATAGTCCATGGTCCCAAACTTATTGTGGCTACGATGATGAAACATAGTTTGGTGGTAACTTCCATGGGCATGGTGTTAGTCAAGCTCGTGCATAAAGGATCATGGTGGTGATTATGTTTAGTAGTGTTAAAATAATGTTAGTTTGAGTTAGATCACATATATTCATATTATTTAGTTATGATCTTTAATATGGGATTTTTGGCCTTGTGTTTATCCCTTTCTTATAACTCATTACATTATTTTACTATTTCAATATTCATAGTGTCACATGCATGATTTAATTCATATGAAAATATATGTAGCCTGAATATTTATATATATTATTCTAGAAAAAAATATAATTTAATATTTAATATTATAAGGCCTCTTGTATGTGTGAATTCCTTCTTGGTGTTTTCCTCCAACCACTGGCCTATTGGGGTAAACATGGGATGGAACACTTAGCTTATTGTTGGATAATGTAGGGGTAAAAATGGGTAGAATCATGTGAGTTTAATAAATTTTGGATAAAAATACCTTTTAATATTCTCATTAATTTTCCCCTATAATCCATGGTGATACAAAAAAATATAATCTAATATTAACTCATTTTTATGTACACGCTATCAAATAACTTGTTAAAAATAAATCCTCTATGATTATATTCAATGTAAAATATACCATCATAAATATTTCATAATCCTATGGGTTTGTTCCTTGGAAAAATTAGTGGGGACCCTATATGATGCTAAAAAATTGATTATATAACCATAACATTGGGTAAGAGCCACAAACTCAATACGTGATTATCAAGGTCGAACTCTTCAACATGAAGGGTTAGTAAATATGGTAATACAATAGTGAAAAATACTACTAATCTTGTTGGATACCATATTTTAAACTCCTATATTATCTCAATTCTCTGGGTAAATATTTTTTAGAAGGAGAATTAATTATATGGTGTGGGTCATAGATGATTATAAAACACAATAACATATGATTCAATTAGATTGAAACATAATTTAAGTAACAAAAACCAAATGGAAGTAATTTCCTTTTTAGTAGTAGTTTAGTTTTACTAGGTAAGATATAATGAATTTAAAATTTATCAAATGATATAAAGACACCTCTCAATCATTTTTAGTGGAACTACCTCTCAACCCGTTGTAACTAAACTACCCTAATTACATAGTTATAGGCATCACACATGATCTCTAAGAGGAGATACCACTTAGGATGTCAGGAAAGGGGAAATTAAGTGGGATCCAATTTAAAAAAAACTAAATAGATCATTCATTAATTATTAAAAATTAAACATATTTTTATAATAATAAAGATAAGGGATGTGTGGTCTCATTAAATTATTTATTGAATCAACTGTAGGAACCAGCATGACCCAAGGAAGATCACACCACACTAAGACATTTGAGATATGGAAAGGATGAAATTATTTCATTTTTCTATTTGAAAACATGTATTCACTTCAAAGAGATAATGTGACCAATAATTATCTTTCTACATATAATAAAATAGAATTTATCATTATTTAACATGAGATCATTTTCAATAAATTATCAAATAATGGAACCTAGGGTTGGAAAAAAAATCATCCAAAAAAATCATAAAAAGTAAATTCATCCAAGGATACTTCTATGAAATTTTATTAGTACTCAAATTTGATTCTCAATATACAATTTTGGATGGTACTAAAATAATTATATAGACTAAATGGAATTATCCTATAATAAAAGGAATCAAATTGGAAGACAAAGATTTTTTTTTATCATTGAGGGTAAAATTTATTTAGAAATAACCCAAATAGCCATTTAGGAAATATTAATTATTTATCATCACCAATATTTACAGTATTAATTCAATGAAATATAATTTAAAGTGTTATTTTAACAAGGATTGGTAATGGTTACGATAGATTATAAATACAATCCAATAATTTTTCACACATGTTGGCATTAAATAATTTTTTTCATCTGACCCATCAGTGAGTCAAGATTCCATTGGAACAATTTGAATTTATCTAAACAATTTTATATCCTACATGGGATAAATGATCCCAAATACAAGTATTTTTTCATCTCCTTTTTTATTACATTAAGTAGGGTGATAATTAGAAAACATGGAGATTGTTTTATGGGTTTAGACATATCATCTAAAAGCATTTGACACATGTAAATAAATGGGATAATCCTAGTAATATCAACCAATTTCCATCCTACCATATTTTTTTACTCTTTAAAAAGTTCAAGAAATTTTATTTCATTATTTACAAATAGTTTATAGGAAATAATAATACCAAATTTGTTAATAACCTCAATATAAAATTTTTTCAAACTATGAAGAAGACTTTTTACATAAATATTGGGGGTTTTGGATTGAGGAATGTGATTTAAGGGGTCTGAGGTTAACTATATTGTATATATACACATGATAATTCTATATAGAAAGTGAATCCATACAAGTAATATTTTAAAAACACTTATAAACAAGGTCACAACATAATTATGACACTCATAAATTAATATAAAATAATTTTATTTCTCCAAACCCACACAATAATAAAAACATAAATTATAAACTAAAGTGTGGTTTATTAATGAAAATTTAGAATTTGAGTCAATGAACTAATGTGGTGAGTGTGTGTTTTTATAAGTCACTTATTTCCAATGAATGTGTAGATTAAATTTATCCTCCATAGTTGTTTAGTGGAATTAAAATTATCAATATATAACTTTTATCCCCCACACTCCGTGGAATATTATCTATTATAAAAATGTATTGTAATTTATTATTGTTTTAATAAATGGAATACTTAAAATAAGTGGAGCATATCATTTTTTATGGGTATCATTATTCACAATAACATAGAAATATATAAGGAAATGAGGTTTTCTACTCGCATAAGGGAATACTCAATCAACATGCTTAAGTGTGTTATGATATGTTTGAAATGTTTTACCAGAATTCTTATTGTTTTAATCTATAAAACCCATAAATAAGTATATAAATAGTGAGAAATTATATTTATTCAATAACCTGAATCAATCATTTAGTCACTAAATTTTTTTTCCTCAATTTAATAATTTATTTTAAATGTTATGGATCATAACATTAGGGTGGAATCCTTCATTATATAAATGAAAAGACATTTCATTCCATGTTAACCCCCTTGTTTCTCTTTAGTCTCTAACGATGGGAAAATCATATTTGGAAACATGGTATAGAAAGAAATTTTTTTGTATGAGAGATGAATGTAAGTATATATCTATTTGAAAGGATAAAAAACATCTTGAGAAAATTAATTAAATAAATTTAGATATTTCAAAAATCTTTCAGGAAAAAAATATGAATTGTAGGTTTTGTGAAATCATTAATAAAAACACTATTTCCATTATTGGAATATTTTTAATGATACCATTTATTAATTACTGGGGTGGTTCTAAAGAGGAATTAAAATATTGAGGCTATCCATGAATAGTGTTCAAAGGTAGAAATAGTGGGAGACTGAGGTTGGGATTTTCTCCTAAGTATAATGGAACTCATGTTATGTCATATCCCCTCCCCAAAAAGTGTACCCCTCCTAGGATAGTAATGGGAGAAGAGAGTTAGTGTCCCCTGAGTCCTGCCTTCGGTATGCCCCAGGTTGAAGACTAGCACCATGTGTATAATAATCATGAAACTACAAAAAAATTGACTTTTACCAACAACAAATTTTGACAGATATCATATATGTTGGTAAAAATGATCAATTACAATAGATATTTTTTTTGGGAGTAATTAAATTTAATTACCAACATTTATTTTTACCAAAACATATATATATGTTGGTATTAATTGTTTTATACCAACAAACAATTTACAAAAAATTAAATTTCTCACTTTATCATATTAATACAAATAATTTTTACCAAAAAAACAATCTGTAATTATAAATCATTATTACAATTAATTTTATTCAATATAAAAATTTGTAGCCATTATTTATTTAATACAAAAAAAATCATTTTATAAAAAAATTCAAAACTATTATTTAACGATTTACCAAAAAAAGTATATTGACACTATCAAAAGTAGAAATAGTTATCAGACTATTTTCAAACTAAATCATAGAAAATTATGTTTTCATTAATAAAAAAATATTTCAAATATTATGAATAAATTCAAAATTTGATCCAATATATATAATATTTGACATATAATTAAAATTGTATTTTAAATTGATTTTAAAAAAAATATAATGTAATAAATAAATAAAATTTAATAAATGATCCATAAAAATAAAATGGTAAACATATTACCACACCCATCATCTTACTACCCATGCCTCCCCTCTTCCCACATTGTGGTATCTCACCGGCGCTGCTTCCAGGAAAAATGATCTCCAGCTTTACTCAAAGACATGGTTCATCGACATCACCCACACCAAAAACCTCCCCCCCTTGATTCTATAGTATAACCTACAACCCATGTATTCTGATGCTCGGTTGGTTTTTTCCGCATTCAACTAAAAACATTGGTATCTGGAGTTGCTGGACATAATGAAATTTCATATTCAAAAGGTCAGTGATTGAGCCTCTTATCAGGTAAGCACTTTTTCTCTTCATGTTTTAATCCTTTTAAATCACGGTATTCCAGTATTTAAATTGAATTGAAGTTAGGGTTTTAGATAAATTCTGATGAAATGTGTTTTCTATTTTTTGTTTTTGTTTATTTACCTTGATATTTTTGTTTTCTAATTGAATTTCTCTCCAAATCCACTCTAGTTATTTGATTCAAACCTCCATACATGTACGAATAAATTCTATTTTCATACTTTTCCATTTTATTCACTCATTGTAGAAATATAGTTTTGATCTAGATAACACATGCAGGGAAATCAACAGATTCATCCCACAACTTTATCTAATTTTATATAAGGATAATCTAATTTTTTCAGTTTATTTTAGAAGACCTATTTGATTCCTACTATTTAACTAGTGCTAAAAATATATATAAATAGATAGATAATTTGATATATGACCTACAGCCATACTTTTTCCACCATTTTCATTACTATTTACATATCCACATTAAATATTGGTCATTATGAGTCATCATTTTGTATGATGAAAAATAGAAATTAAAATACTATGTTGTTTGTTATTTGGTTATTCTTTTTCATGTTTCATCAGTGGAGAGTATTCTATTAAAAACTTATAAAAAGTTTCAAATGTCTATCGAAAAGTAACATATTAAGGTATATTTTTTTGATTTTATTGGCCTTTATTATTCTCATACTTGTTAATGTTTAGAGTTGCATGTTATTTTTTCTGTAGATAGAGCATGTTTTCCAATAGTTTTTCATATTAGTGGAATGTGAAACTAATTTCATTAGAAATTGGACCAGATAAAGCTAAATGTTCAAATATATTTTTCAAGACTGTATCATACTACTATATAAAATTTGATACTCATTATTTTGTAAGAGTTATTTGCAAAACTTATAGCCTATAAGAAGCTGTTTGAATTGACTAGCGATTTTGTTTTATTGATGGAAAACCATCAGACATAAATTCCCTAAGAAAATAAATATGTGACCAAAAAATATATAAGAAATATTGTAAAAATCATCCAAAACATATAACATAAATTACTTAGAATTTATTGAATTCAAACTTAAATAACCAATCTATTGATAATCCATGTGCCAGCAGATCAAACCATCTCACCCAAGAGGCCACATAAATAATTTATAGTACATATTCACAAAAAACAAACTAATATATAATAATTTTTTTCATTCTAGGGTCTTATCCTAGGAATGATGTAGAGTCCCCTCACATTCTTCTTAAGAAAACATATTGTTCCAAAAAGAATTGTTATCCCCTTGTAGGGTAACCATGGTCTCTAAAATCAATACCATAATCTGATGTTTTCTCTTCCAAAGCATCTAATTTTCTAGCAGTGAAGAATGTGACAAGATAACAGTGACAATTGGGTGTCTCAATTATAACCACAACATGAAATATGTTGGCACCAACGAATCTATAGTTCATAAATCATCTGATATTTCCATATTATATTGCATCCTAACTATGTGCCTTTTCATCTTTAAGAATTCTTCTAAACCATTTTCAGTATCGAGAGATATATGGTATGTATACCTTAATTATCTTCATAGATAATCTCGCTTTCATAACTCATTGGTTATTTTTTTCAAATATAATTTTTAAAAATGTAATTTGGGGTAATTCCTCAAGTTTACAGGCACCCCGTCCTTTTACATAGCGATGAACACCTACAAATTGCATGTGATACCTCCCTACACAACTAAAATTTCACATTTCATGTTGTAGCAGAACATTCTCTTCAACTATGATAAGTTTTATCACTAGATAACAATTTCATAGTCCATACACGGTCGTCACAAAACCTCCGAAATGGGAAGTTTTGATAATAAAATTTGTGAGGATTTCTATGTTCATTGACTCAAGGAAATGAAATCTATTATGAATAATTCTCTTCAAAAACCCTGTTGAGTATAAGAAAAAAAGTTTCTCATTTAACATAGAGATGCACATGCACACGGAATTTCCAGTGAAAGTAAATCGAATTTATAGTGTGTATATTAATGTTCATCAATAACCTATGCTAATGTGAATGTTAAGTATGCATTTCAATAGATTATATTTTTTGGGGTTTTAAATAATTTATCCAAGCAACCAATTTTATCTACTAATAAATGTTTTTCATTTTTGGAACCCTTTGGCATGTCTTTATTCTTCTGAAAGGACCTATATTCATTTGAAAAAAAAAATTATTTCTAATTTGAAACTGAACTAGGTAAATTTGAACCTGGGTGATGATGATATAGATAGATTATTACAATTTATGTTATGTTCCATGTACGAGATTCTTATCGAGGATCGAGAAACTAAAATTATTTCATCTACTTCACTATGAATTAAATACATTATTTACAAATAAAATGAGAAGAATAATTTCATGTGCATTGAAAGAATTTAGTGTTTTATTAATCCTCTATTCAATTTGTCTTGATTTCCTTTTCATTATCATCATCAAGCACAATATTGATAACATTTGAGTTCAATAGTTCTAAATGTAAATTAAATATAGGGGTTGGGGTATCCTATTATGAAAAATGGTTTTCCAACCTAGTTGAACTAAAAAAGCTATATCTCCCGTGCCAATAATAAATGGTGAGTTGTCCAACAAAATTTAAATTAAATCTATTATATGAAACTATATCATTAAAGGATGTGAATATATATAGAATTGATTAAATCCATCACATTCTAGTATATCGGCATAGAGTAGTGATTCCAAAGAGTTTGGCTTGTGATGTGCACTTATGTTAGGTTATAGGTTCTTTTATATTCACTACATGTAATATCCAGGGAATCTAGGATTGATCACACATTATTGTAATGGTCTGGCCAACTTTTTCCCATGATACCAATGTCATAGTCTGTAAATATTTGCGTCCAACAGGAATCATGAAAATATAAATTATATTGAAGACTATTTTAAGGACCTTGATGACTAGTTGAATTTCACCCATTATTAATGAGAGGAAACTATTATTGATAAATGGTCCTCTAAATAATAAGAACTTGTTATTTCGGTTTTCTATTAATCCTGATATATAATTAACCATTTCATCAATGTTCTAGAACATAATACTTCCATTTTAATGTGTCAAACTAAACTATTCTAGGGAATATTGATTACTGAAATACCAAAATTCATTCAATAACCTGAGTTATTGTATAATAGCATTTCAAAGGGGCATAAATACTACTTCTGTAAACATTGGTGATTTACACTCTACAGTGGTTGTAATTGAAAATAGTATATTTAACAGATTTGATAGATTGTTTCTTATCATTATGAAAGATATTCTAATAATATATAAACATGATTTAGGATATGTGAGGGACCCTCAGTGGCCCCAAAATAGCACTACTGTCACATTTTTAATTCCCTCTTAACCATTGATTCTGAACTCATCGTGGTCGAGTGCCAATCAGATGATGAAATTAGTTGTGTATATTTTTACTACTTACCTTGCAGTGATTAGTGTGTTATGTATCTTAGGGAATAAATTATTATAGGGAGTTGTGTTTTCAGTTGGTTCTTTATTAAAGCTCTTTTATTTTATTTTAGTCATAGAAAGACTCCTTTTTATAATTCTTTTTCTACAAAACACCATAAATATGGTTTGGAATCATCTTGAAGTGATGTTAATTTAATATTTATTCATAATTGTAATGATTTTATCGATTACAATACGGTTTTCATGGAGAAGTAGGTTTTGTGGATTCAAGCATGGGTGATGGAGGGGACTAGTGCCTTCTTGTTTTGCTCTCTGTCGGCTTATTTTGTATGGGTAGAGTCCTTTAAAATAGAGTTCATGTTATTTTGTCTATAATTCAATTTATAGTTATCACACATGGAGGTTGAGAAGTAGCATAAATTCATGTGAACTCTCTGATTAAATCTCTATGTTATGATGTGAAAACATCCTTGGGTAGTATTTTCCATGGTTCACTCTTTAAAGTAGCACATTGTGGTGGGAGATAAGGGGATTGCGGTCTAATATTGGAAACAATAAGTGTTTGCATTGTTGTGTGGATTTTATTTTTTACATGGAGGAAACCCTTGTTTGGGTAACAAGTATTCCTATGTCAAGATAGTAGTAAACTAGAAGGGTTTAAATCAATCTACCAGAGATTCATGGGAAATATTTTAGTAAACTGGTATGGAAGTTCTGATTGTATATGTTTGATTAGGTGTTTTTTTGATGATGGGAACTATTTTAGGTGGGCTGGTTGTTGGGTTCTTCTTAGGGGCTTGTGCATGGAGGGAGATTAGTGATTGGGTCATCATGGTCGTCTCTACTTATTTTATTCTTCTAAAACCTTATAATTTTTTTTCTTTGATTACAATCAAGATCTAGTTTTTTTATGTTGCTGCATTTTTCACAAGCTTGGTTGGAATTATCATTGATGCATTTTATTCTTCATCATTGTTGAAAATAAAATTATATTTTTATATCAATATTTAATTATTTTACAATTATACATTGTGATTCGGTTTTTTAACTTCTATTTTACACGTGCTATAAAATTATGTTTAAATGATTACACCTAACAGTTTTCTTCTCATTTATTGTGTGAGAAGGAATTTCACATTGGAATTTGGATGGGGTATAATATGGATGATTTAAAGGTTCTATAAGTGTGTCCTATTTAATTACCATTATGAATATTTTAATGATACAATTTAATATTTTTAAGGATTTTAATGGAATCTTGTATGTCACAATTGTTTTCAATGAGATAATATTTTTGTTTTGTTCCTTGCAAAATAATTAATTCTATGAAGGTTGATAATGGGGGAAAAGATATTTATAACTTTCTATTGAATATTACAAAGATGAGGCTTGAAGAAAAATCATTGGAATTTGGAAACATTCTTGATATAAGGTGTCGTTTTCTCATAGGAAAATGGCTTTATAAGAAATGTGTCCATTATTATATGAGGTAGTTGTAGTTTTTCATGCAAATGCTAGAAAGTGTTTCAGAGAAATGCATTTGTGTGTGTGTTCTTGATGTATTAGTGATCATATTCATGTTTTTATGTATGTTAATTTTTTTATGTGTATTAATTATATAAAAATTCACATGCCTATTATGTTTATAGTATTCCTTATGTATTGACATTATCAGTACTCTATTTGAATTAAATGTGTTGATTCCAAAATATGGATCTATAATGCTTGTGTCATTTTTTCAGACATTAAAATATTTTAGATTTATATTTCTATTTACATTTTTATCTATAATGTGTTTATTTGTATAATGTATATTATTCATTCCATATTAGGTAACATTGAATCCCCTATAATACACTTCAATATTTACTTAAGTGATTAATTATTTCCCCCTAATTAAGAAACTACCTTAAATCTTTCCACTTTTTTACTATATTATTTTCAACACAACACATACATTAGGATTTATGGTGTTTTTTGGTTGTTTATCCCCCTCCCCATAAGGGAGAAATAATATTTTCTACTTATCACACATTGTAAATGTATTATTTTGTATATAAATATAGTGTAATATTTTTAAAATACAATTATGCCTATATATAGATCATGTTTTGACTGTGTATGTATTTTACATACAACCCTTCACATGCATTGGGTTTTATATATTGAATAAACCATTCGTTATCCTTTATTTTCAGGTTAATATATTTGTTTAATTAGGATACATGATCAATTATTTTGAACATGTATATAGTGCATCATTTATAAAATACAATTATACATATGTATTTTACATAGAACCATGTACATACAATGGGATTTACATGTTTCATTATTTCTGGTTTTCTATGATATTCCATGACAAATATTTTAGTTTATATTGTCTTTTCATTAATGCATTATTTACGATATTATTCTATAAGGTTTTGGGTCTTTCGGCTAGTTTTAAAAATTAGATATTGTTTTAAAATGTAAACCATGAATTTTTTCAATGTGGATTTATGTAAAATGGTTCTTATTGTATTATATCTAAATATCATAGTTTTTTAAATGTATTTTAAACTTGTTTTTTGGGATATTTTTGGGAAAATTCATTTATGTATTATTTGGTGCATACATAATAAACTATTTATACCAACAACCTAATTATTATACCAAGACCCTTTTGTTTTGTATATTCAGTTATGTCTAGGTTTGTAAAGAGAGATGGAAAGATTTTGCGGATAGTGAAGACCAGGGGTCATAGGGAATTTATGTCTAGTTCTAGTATGGTTTAGTTTTGGTTCTGTTTTATTTTCTCTTTTTTTCCAATTACACTTTTATTTGTAATTGGTAATGTCATTAGATAAGTTAAGTGGTTTATTGGATTATAATGTTTAGGTTGTGTGATGTGGATTGTTTATTTATTGCTTCATGTTGGGATAAATAATGTGGAACCACGCATTATTGATGAGTTATGTTTCCAAAAAATTACTTCAAAATTCTAGTTTATGGGATTAGAATTAAATAGAAGTGAGAAGTATTTGGTTCAACTAAAGAAATTTAGGTACACCCTAACTCTCAATCTCTCTCAGGATACATTTTTCATTTATGGATTTTACTTCACTAAGAAAAATGGTTTTAACAAAACATTATTTAGGTGTTTTTAAAACATCAATAATTGAAAAACCCAGGCATAAATAGGTCGTTGGTTTCTAGATCTGACTTGTTGGAATGGATGGTATGATTTTAGACCTGACTCTCTCACATGGATGGATCTCTGGTGCTCATTGGTTGTTTGAGATGGCACACTGGCATGGATGGGTTGGATCTTTTGGGGCTGGATCTGCCTTTTATTCAATGATGGGATGGATCTTTTGGTGTTGAAGGTGACTCACGGGATCTGGTTGTTGGGGTGTGGTTGGGGTGGTGGATCATTTGGGGGTGGTCAATCATTCTTGTATTGATTCATTATGAAATGAATTTCATTGTAAATATAATTAATTTTTACTTTATTTGAACATGTTTTAAAATTGTCTTTGTTTTAAAAAAACAGATTTATTATTGATAAATAAATAAATATAATACGAAATTTTATAGTAAAAAAACATTATAATTATTATTCAAATGTAATTCATAAATATAGTATTATATATTAGTATAAATACTATCAATAGAAAATTTTGTTAATAAAACATGTTGGTAAACACTTTAACCAACAAATATATTATTTGTTGGTATTATTTTAATTGCAATAGAACTATTTTATCTATCACAAAAACATTTAGCAACAGAGTTTTTACCAATAGTTTAGTAATAAGGACATATATTTTGGTAAAATGTTTTACCAACAAAAAATGTAGTTTTACCAATAGATATTCCCCTATTGGAAAAATGGAAGTATTTTTTAGGATGAAGATGGGTGGAATTACCCCCTAATAGAAACACATGTGGTTGAGAGAGATAAAAAATACACCAACCAACTCCTACTTAGAAAAAAATATAAGAGAAACCTCATGTACACATATGTAAAGTCTTACAAGAACTACTACAACTGAAACAGAAAATAAAATGTACCAAAATAAAGTAAGGGAAAGAGTGGTTATAAATCCCAACAACTTCTGAAAAACACCAAGTATGTAGTAACCAAACTGATCTCCAACCTAATCCAACTATCATGAAAAAAATTTATATATACATAGGGTGAGTATAATAGAATACATAGTAGGTTCCTACCTGGAGCCTCTCGTGAAAAAGGTAATAAAAAATCATGATAAAGCACATTGAACAACAATTTAAACTAACATTCCACCTAAATAGGTATAATATGTTCCCTGATTCACCATGGATACTCTTATCGAGTATTTCATACAATAGAATATAATATAATAGAAAAAATCAATGGTACCCCACAACTAATTCTCCACTTGTTTTTTGTTGTTCCATAAACCCTCACATCCTGAGCATCTTTCTCCAAAAAATGTTATCTCATAGACACCTGGGTAAAGCACCAAAACACAAACCTCATGCAACACACCACCATATACATATAACCAAAAGTAACCAATTTGTTTCTGGGAGCCACCACAACCTATATGAAGTGTATCATACATGGAGTATTATACCTCAAGCCATAACGTCCCATAAACCAAGTATTGATCCTCATGACATCACAATCTATACAAATTATACCTATAGAAGTCCAAAAAAACTATATCAAGAATATATGTGTGTGAAATAACCTCAAGCTGTTACATACTGCTACACACATGTTTGGTCAAAACCATTATCCATGAATTCCAACACACATATGTACCAAGAGAAGAGAGTGGAGTCAAAGGGGGTATTCATCCATCCATCCTCCCACTGGGATGTTGGGGAAAACACACTTAGGGGAATAAAATACATGGGATATCAATTGACATAACTGATATGATGGAGTAATATATGAAAATGAAAAAGAACAAGATATAATAAAGCTCAAAACAATAATTTGGGCATAACCTAGTCTCAGACTCAACTGTAAATAAAGTCTCTCAGACTCCCAAATGCCACCAATAAGACTAGATATCCTACAATAACACAATAATTTAAAGAGATACATTAAATTACATTATCCCTTGTTATCATTTTCTCTTTACATTAATTAATTCTCAAACATTAATTAACCATTAACAATTCATCATTATGTTTCACCAGAATCTCAACAAAGATCCATGACCTCTAGTCCGAAGAAAAAAGAGTCCATGAATTCTTAAATTTACAACCACATAATTTCAACCAAAAAATCTCTAAACCCATGGTATAAAAATTTATTATTTTACTAACAGTATTACATTCCATATCACCACATACTCTAGGAAGACATTCTAAGCTCCCAAAACACAAGGTTAACAACAAGTTGAGTATATGAACTACGCTTAGTGTCTTCTATGCCTATATAGGAAGATTAAACTTGTCCATCCATGAGGATTAAAACACTAAAAGAATGTGGCATATCATGTATGTCTTCACCTCCCATGGAAAGAGATTAATCAAACACATCTATCTACCTCAAGTAGTGGGGAAAAGAAATTTGAGAAAAAAAAATGGTCATAATTTAATCAACTGATTTAGAAAATAATTCAACTTTCATAATAGTGGGAAAGCTTATATTCGATCTATTATACCATTTATTTGTCCTCCCCGATACCCACATGCATCTATTGATGAATCTCACCACTACAAGAATCAACTGTTCCCACAATGACACGGCCTCCTTGTCTCTCATACCTCAATATCCCTACAGGATCATCCATCCAAGGCCCACATCACATCCAGCCCCTACCCCACATACCACATCATACCTCCAGGATCATCCATCCCAGGATCACATCACAACATAAAAAATAAGACGAAAATATAGAAATATGGCTCATTTACCTAAGGAAAGGAATATAGTGTTCACAAAAAATGATCCCTCATATATTAAAATGCATAAGGAACATGGCCTTTATAATAATTAGTTGTAACTCATGCCCTACAAAGGAATTATCTTTTACCACAAAATTGGTTCTTCTTCCATATTGAATTAACTGATTCATAAATCATCGGTTCCAATTATGGGAAACATAAGGAACAAGATATATCAAGATATAACAAATTAATTAAATAATTAATTTAATATTACATTAATTCCTTTAATAATAATAACCTCCATGATTTCTGTTCATTAAACATTTCAATTAAACATGAGCACTTTCATCGATTTTATTAACATGAAATTACAAAAAAAAACTGAATTCACAAAACATATCTCCACAATCTTTTATCCAATTAATTATCAATTAATTCTGGATTTACATTCTCTTCCAATTTCTATCAAGAACAACATGTTAAAACATGTAAGGCATAAGTATCAAACCATCTAGTAAATCAAGATTCAAACTATTTTCATAGTATAAAGCTGCAACATCACTATGTGATTGGTAAAAATTCATTAATCCCGATAAAATATTTAATTAGGTCAATTTCATTTTGATATAAGGGGATAAATCTTTCTAACTCTATGATTTCATATAAATAAATAGATAATAAATGAATCCCCTACTTAAAAATTTGTTGACGTTCTTCGTATGAGAATGGACCACACAACGGATCTCCTTTGACCCCTCCTGCAATATCTGCATCCACCCAAGGATGTCACGACCCCACCGTATCAATAAAACCGATGAAAATACTATTAGAAACTTGGGTATGAAACCTCTATAGAACAGTGAGAATAATGGGTTGAAAATAGGATCAAACTATAATAAATTTCTAAAAAATGAAGGGAAAATGCACCTTGGATCCAAATGGGTCATCAGAGATTAAGATGGAATCCCGAGGTCAATTCCCATTGAAGGAGTCTCCAAAACTCGAACGAGGGTATTATATATTCTATTGGGAAGAAATAGTGGGAATCTATATCTATAGGGTTTGACAACCCAAGTTTCTAGAAAAAACACTTAAAATATTATAGCATCGTAGAATTACATGACATAAAATTCCATTTAACATCATGTAATGACTCAAGCACAATTTTGTCTAAAAATAACCTCTTTTAGATTTATTCTATTTTTCAATCCCTGAAATATTACAAAATGTGAACCCCACATTCCCATTTTAAAATTATTCAACATAGTGAGAAACCCACTTTCACATCGTGAAAGTTCCCTACTCCTGGTTCTCAGCACCTGATCTCCTTTAAACATCATTTGAACCTCCTCAGTGCTTTTCAATCCTTGGGAACACTTAAAAGGGTTGATCCATATGGATCTTGGCCTCTATATCAGTTACCTATCCAATATTCCCATCCTCAAAAATCCAAAACCATCCCATAGAGGAAACATAAAAGGGGTTATATGAAGAGTCATGCCATGAGATAACACCCAAATATCTCACCACCATAAGAGCTCAACCACCACACTAGGGAAATAGTGAAAATCTTTTAAACAATCACAACTAGATCTCAAGAACTTTTTTGGGGGTGATACCTCTCAAAAGAGGGAAAGAGACAATAATCAACGGGAGGAATCCATCTCACAACTGGAAAGGTTTTCAACCATAAAACGGACAAAGTTACATGATAAGAGATAACCATCAAATAGATTAGGGTATTTAATATCTATTTATGACTCACATACCTAGGTACTCTCCTCTACATCATTGTGCCCCCACAAGTCACAGACCAAGGGGATAGAATGCAGACACAACACCTTATCTTGATGGTCCTCTCTATCAGACCATAAACTTCTGGATGAAAAAAATTGTTAATGTGTAGGTGAGAAGTAAACTCATACTAGAGAACTATAAACAACCATGAGGTAAAATGAATATCTTGATTGGAAATAGTCATCCTCGGAACATTGTGGAGTCTCGCCACCTTCTCCAGATACTGTCCTGAAAAAACCTCCATATATATCAACTCCTTGATCGCTAACAAGTGGGATGAATTCATAAAACAATTCAATACCCCATGTATATCATCGTAGACTCCCTGTGATCGAGGTAAACAGGTAGTAAATCCCACCAATAAGGAGTTCCAATTCCACAAAGGAACATATAATTGTGTGAGAAACCCACCCGGAACATACTGCTCAACCTTCATTTCTGGTAGACCAAATATCGATACACAATCATTGAAATTGAATGCTTTATCCAAGGCTAAAAAAATTGACCCCTCAAAGCATGGTACATATTCGTTTCTCTAGGATGTACAGCTAAATGAAAACTATTTAACTCTATGAGAACCATCTCATTCATCACAAATGGAATGAAAAGCCTCATAATAAATAATACTTTATGTTGTTCATCCTCAAACCAACCACAAGGAGCCTCCCCATAAACAACTCGTTCTCTCTAGACCTCCACATCAAGATCTACTAATTGGGACTTCCCCACCTGATTCACCAGATATTTATGTACTGTTATCTAAAAAAGACAACCTCTACCTCTGACTTCTCCCATATCTACATGAAATGAAAAATGTTCTTCAATCATTCTCTAGGAATCACCTAATTCCCACACTACATCACAGTGTGAATTCCATCTCACCACATCAGCAAAAACATTCCCTTTCCATGGAGTATATGAAATATTTAAGTACTAATAATGTATGAAATCCATCCAAAAACACTAATTCATGTTCAATTCAAGATGGGATAAAACATACCTCTGACTCTTGTGATTAGTGATGACCAAAAAATGATCGTTGATGAGGTAATGTCTCCACAAATTTAGAGAAAACACCACCATTAACAACTTGAGATCTTTGGTGGCATAGTTAAGCTCATGGGGATCTAACATTGGAGACCCATAAGAAACAACAGATATATATTGTATTAGAAAACACCCTAACCAATGATGTGAATCATCCAGAAAAACATCAAACTGAAATTTTTATGTGAGTAGACAAAGCACTGGAGAACATACAAACTTCTCCTTTAGATAATCAAATGTTTTATGACAATGAGCAGTCTATAAGAACACATATTCATTTCTAGTAAATGATATTATAGGATTCTTAGTCCATGAAGAATTAGCTATGAACCTCAGAAAATATCCTAAATGGAAAAGGAAGCTTCAGATATCTGCCACTATCCTGGGGGATTCCAAAGACACAACTGGTTCTATCTTTGATAGGTTCATAGATAATCTGAATTATGATAAAACATTCCCCATGGAACAGACCTCTCGATCCCAAAACTCTCACATTTGTAACATCCTAAACAACCTCTCATGATAATGAACTCCCAAAATGGCTTGCAGATTCTCTTCATGCATCTCCTCAAACTCAGACTACACAAAGATTTAGTTAATGAAAACCACATGAAATTATCAAGAAACTCAAAAAATACAATGTTAATTATCCCTGTGAACAAAAATAGATCATCCATCACATCAAAAATCATCACAAAAAATATTAATTTCAATGAGGAAAATGGAATGCAATCTTCAGGATATGCTCATCTGTTACACCTGTCAGATAATATCCTGAATGAAAATTGATCTTCAAGAACAAACATGAAACCTTCAGTTTATTTAATAAATAATAAATACATGGATGATGATAGAAGTTCATTACTATCAAATAATTCAAGTGTTGTCAATCGATTCAAACCCACAAACTTCCATCATCCTTCTTGATGAAAAAAAAGGGTGCACCCCATGGTTACACACTCAGTTGAATGAAACTGCACTACAATAGACTATCATGTGGTACACTAGTGCAGAAACGTTATTTACGTCGGTTATTTTTCATTTTTTACATCAGTTTTTAGCCGACGTTAATACAGACGACGTTATAAATAAAGATTTTTACGTCGATTATTTAAAAACCGACGTAACAAACATAACATCGCGGTGATTATCACATCGGTTAATTAATAACGGACGTGAAAAAACCCGGGGGGGGGGGGGGCGGGGTTTATAACGTCTGTTATTATATAACCGCCGTGATAAACCGGGGGGGCTTTATCACGTCGGTTATACAATAACGGACTTTATAAACACGTGCGGGGGAGTTTATCATGGCGGTTATTTAATAACCGACGTGATAAACTCTTGGGCGATGGTTTATCACGTCTGTTATTAAATAATCGACGTGCTAAACTAGTCCGGGGGGGGGGGGGGGAGGTTTATCACGTCGTTAAATCAATACCGGATGTGATAAACCATGCCACGGGTGTTTATCATGTCGGTTATGAAAAAAACTGACATGATAAACCCTTCTCGATTTCTTTGACACGTCGGTTATAAAATAACCGACGTGGAAGACAAACAAAATTTTAAAAAAATTCGATTACAGTCCTTTGCTCCCCCCCCCCCCCAAAATCAACCAGAATCCAAATCAATAATTCGTACCACAAAAACAGAAGGAGATAAAAACCTGAACTAAAGAGAATTTAAGCATTTTCATTGATAACATATAAAACATACCCCACTTGATAGCCTGCACCCTCAGGTATACCCCCTGTACAGCCCTCCCCCACCCCATTGGTGCCCCCACCACACCACTATACTACCCCCCCCCCCCCCCGACCCCCTGGACAGCCCCAAACACCCCTCGACAACCCCCCCCCCCCCTCCTGAACATCACCCCTCACCCCCTCACCCCACTTGACAGCCCCCACCACACCCATGGACTGCCCCCCCCCCACCCACCCTCTTGAACAGCACCCCCTCACCCCCTCACCCCACTTAACAGCCCCCACCACACCCATGGACTGCCCCCTGACCCCCTGGCCAGCTCCAAACACCCCGAGCCACCCCGAGCCACCCCCCCCCCCTCCCACCCTCATGTATACCCCGCACACCCTGGACAACCCTCCCCCACCCCATTGGAGCCCCCCACCACACCCCTAGACTGCCTCCACCACCCTCGTGAACAACACCCCCTCTCCCCCTCACCCCACTTGACAGCCCCCCACCCCATTGGAGCCCCCACCACACCCCTGGACTGCCCCTCGACCCCCTGGACAGCCCTAAACTCCCCTCTATAACCCCCCACCCTCTCGAACAGCACCCCCTCACCCCACTTGACAGCCCCCACCACACCCCTGGACTGCCCCCCCGACCCCCTGGACAGTTCCAAACACCCCGGGACAACCCCCCACTCTCATGTATACCCCCCCCACACCCTGGACAGCCCTCCCCCACCCCATTGGAGCCCCCACCACACCCATGGACTGCCCCCAACCCCCTGGACAGCCCCAAACACCCCTCGACAACCCCCCCCCCCCCCCACCCTCATGTATACCCCCCACCCCACGGGACAGCCCTACCAGACACCTGGAAACCCCCAACCCCACTGAACACCCCCACACACCCTTGAAACCCCTCCCCCGAGACCAGAATCCATACCAGAAAAACCATCACAAGTAGACCAAAACAAGAAGTAGAGAAAAATTAAACATTCACATATATAACATTCAAAACTTACATTGTCAACTTCAAACAAAACTAAATCCAACCTAAACGACTACCAAATACACAATTACAATGACAATATTCAAAATTACATTTTACATTACAAACAACTAAAATTTAATCAAACCTGTAAAATAATTTTACCACTCCACTTGTATGTGTTTTATGTCTTCATCATTATAGGGTTGAGTCTCACCAAAAACCTACAAATGAAAAGGATAGTATTTAACGGGTATAATGAGTAAATCAAATTGAAATATTATGGCAATGTTTAAGAGGAAATCTTACCAGGTCAAAATTCACAACTGTCCCTGTTGTTATTATTTCATACATAAATCTTAACATATAATATCCGCATTTGATGATTCCTTATTGTTCATGAAAATTCTATTTGAATGAGTGTAAATTCAATATATTATTTTAATGTAATAAATCAAAAATTACAAATTATAAATGGATATTTACCTTCGCATTTACATATTTGATCTTTGCTTTCCTTTTCTTTGTGTTTTTTCAAAAGTAGGCCCATGCCCTGTTAGAAAATAATACTAATGGGGTAAATTTAAAATTCATTATATTATATAAAAGAATTGAGAAATTGAAACATACTTTTCCAATATATTCTTAAAACATTCCAACACATCATCATGGACAGAGCATATCCAATAAAGTTCTTTCTCCCTTAGGAAAAAAACCCCTAACATCCAACGATCACTGATAAAAGAAAATTTAACATTAGTGGTTTTTTATGTTAAAAGATAATTAACTCTTTTAGAGAGATGTGTTTCATACCTCTCACAAAAAGGCATCATCCAACATTGTGTGATTATATTCATTTCAATTCTTTCAGTAATATAAAGCATTCTTTGTTCCTCATCCAATGCACATGCTTCAGGGGAAATCAATTGAGGGTCCATGAATCAATATAAATCTGTCAGCTCATTCCTCTCAAAAATTTTATAAAGATACCTAATACAAAACATACATAAGTATACATTTTTAATAAATATAACGCAGGGAAAAGGTGTTAAGACTTACATGGAAAAAATTTGCACCACGTTGATACCCAACTTATCTCTAGTAACAAGCTCCATGATATCAGTTTTCATAATCCCCACATTTATTTCACGTCCACAAACATGAGCTTCCATTGGAAACTCATAATGACCAGCCAACAAATTTGAATATCTTGACAATCTGTTAAGACTACTAGAATCTATATATGATGTCATAGCCATTTGTCTTTGTTGTTTTCTATACAACATTTCTTTACCTTTGAATTATTCCTGTACAAATAAATTGAAAAATATATTAGTTTTCAAATGATAAAACAACTTTAATAAAAAAAAGATATAACATTCATACCTCTATGGTAATGAGTCGAAGAAGTCTGGATAGCCAAATTAAAAAATGGTCCATACTATGTCCAACTGTCGCCCCCTCATCTGTAGGTAATGGTACTTGAGCTGATCTATCTATAATATCTTGTACAATGACCCTCTGATTCTATAACTCTAATTGTTGATGATGAACTATATCTCCTATACAATATACCAACCCATATGCTACTATATGATGTTGAGAATCATCAACATACAACTCGCAATAAGTAGGAAGCTGCGGAGGAGGAGTAGGATAAAAAATGGGGTCAGTGTGCTGAGGTGGGGGAGTGGGAGCTACTGGAAGAGGTGGAGGATAAATAATGGGGTCTGCAGGGGGAGGTGGAGGAGTGGGAGCTGCAGTCTGAAATTGTCTTTGCATGTCTGCAAACATAGACTACACCGATGCTCTAATCTTGTCCTCCATCATCACATTAATATTATGAACTTCAGCCTCCAAGGATTCTATATTTTTATAAACCCCCTCAACATTTGAAGTTGAAGAACGTGGAAACACTTTTCTTACCAATACACCTGCCGGATATCCTCTTACACCACCAGGATGTTCGAGCCTTCCCAATGCTATAGATAAAATATCTTCCCTCCCAGTAGCTGTAAATGTCCCCTGTGAACTCTGCTCCTCAAGAGAGTCCTGTATTAATTAATTGAATATTTCTATAATAATTGAAAGTATATGAAGAAAATGGTTAACTTAAATAAATAAAATATATATCTTATAATCCTCTCAGATATGATTCTTGATTCATCCGAATGATATTACCCCTTTTTCCCTTCTGATCTCTCTTCCATTTCTCATGTCTAGATGGAGGGGATGGAGGGGCCACCTTTCTAGAGCTTGAAGACTCAGCTCTTAGTTGTTGAAATTTTTCTACCATCATTTGTTCTTCTAATAATGCATACCCTCCTCGAGATAAACTATGAGGGTATACATTTTTAGATTGGATCTTCTGATGAGCTTTCCTTGTTTGCGGTAAATTAAGAATAAGAAATCATTAAAAAAATGTTATTAAGATCATTTATATAATAAATCATATCAAAGTTCAAACTTCCCTTACCGAAAATGACTATTTTCTTCTACTTTCAAAAAATTGTCTCCATGTGTCTTCATCTATAAAACGATATATACGACATGGATTGTCATGACTCCTATGACCATAATTGAAATCAGATGAGAGGGTTGATTTGAAATCCCTCTATCTCCTGGAAGCCAATGATAAGCATTTCTTCCTGACTCCTCCAGTGTTAGGAATATCAAATGTCATCTGATAAAGAAGAGGTTAAACATATTATATATACTAGAAAAATTTAAAGAATATTCAAACAATAGAAAAAGATCTTACCAAAATCGTCTCCCATAACTGAGAGATTATCGCTTTATCCACACTTCTCCAGTCATCATACAGAATGCTTACTTTGCTCTTAGCCTGAGTTGCTAAAAAACTCTTAAAATATTTTGCATTTGGACCTCTAGGAATATCATCATCTTCAAACTCAACAACTATCCTCTGATCCTACGTACGGGAAACTGATAATTTTGGTAAACGTGTTCACCCACGTTTACCAACCTTTGAACTCTTTTTCATAATAGGAGCATGTGAATGTTCCTCCCTAGAGGTATGACCAATATGCTCATCTCCAGAATCATGTGGTTGATCCACTGAATGATTTTTCATTATCCGTTAAATCAGAAAAACAAATTTTAGTTCAAAATTATATAAATTTAAATTTTTTAATACCACTGTAATCAGAAAATATAATAGTGTACTATGTTACATAATAGTAAACATTGGTAATATGGTAAGCATGTTAAACAATGGTAATGATGGTAAATATGGTCAAGATGGTAAACATGGTAAACACGGTAAACCTGGTAAACATGGTAAAGTAATTGTCACTGAACAAAAATAATAGGTATATAATTCATGAAATGGTAAACATGATAAAGTAAACTAAACAAACTTAAAACAAACAAAAACTTATACTTATTTTGTTTTAAAACATGTTTTAATAAATAAAAAACTTACAACATCTAACATTTATGAAAAAAATAAATGTAAACAGGAAATAAACATATGTTACCTGTAATTTTAGGAATGTACAAATGGATTTTTTTCCCAAATTCCTTCGTCGTGATCGTTCCTTATGGCACAAACCATGTCTTCAACATGCTTGTCATTATGTTCTGTTAATCTTTCCATGGAAGTAGGGATCTCACATAAATCAGCATCTTCATCAACATCATCCTCACCAACATATTGTTTTTTCCCTTGTAAAACAATAGCCCACTGCATATCTGATTGATCTACTACATATAAAATTTGTTTTGCATGTGTTTACATTATAAAACAATCAGTTGTGTCTTCCAATCTATTCAGATTAACAAGTGTCATTCCAAATTCATCGTGTATGACACTGTTGTTACCGATAAACCATTTACAGTTAAAAATAGGAACTTTAATTTTAAATTAATCAACCTCCCATATGTCTTCAATCACTCCATAATATGCACTTGATGCAGAAATTGGGTTTTTGTCCTTAACACTCGAAAAATGCATTACTTTTGCTAACACCAATACACCACTATTCTGAACTGCACTTCTGTTGTCATGAGCTTTCGTATGAAATGTATAGCCATTAATGTCATAACCGGACCGTGTTATCACATTTAAACATGGACCACCCACTATCCATTTTAATGTCTCTGATACATCTGATCTACCAAGCAAAGTCTTTTTAATCCTTGACAAAAAAGTTTTGTTGTGCTCATTCAAAATCCACATTTCTTTCTTCTTTGGATGACATTGTTTCAACTCAATAATATGCACTGTGATATACGGTTGACCATCAGCTATGTTATTCAATATGTATGATTCTAACTTCTTCATCTATTCAGCTGACAATGATTTGACTTTCAGGCCACGAATCCTCTTTCCCTCATTATTAACTCGTTCATGGAGATATGAAGGCAAACCTATGTGTTGCGCCACAGCCAAGTAGCTCGTAAAAAACTCTGCTACCTCCTCAAAATTATACTTTTCAATAATGGAGGCTTCCGGTCGATATGGATTTTTAACATACCCATTTAATATTTTCATATACCTTTCAAAAGGATACATCCAACGAAGATATACAGGTCCACAAAACATTATTTCTCGAACCAGATGAATCATTAAATGCACCATTATATCAAAAAAAGTTGGAGGAAAATACATTTCCAATTGAAAAAGTATAAAAATTTCATCCTTTTCCAAAATTTTCAAAGCATTCACATCAATCGCCTTGTTACAAATTTAATTGAAAAAATAACACAAATTCATCATAGTCTTTCTGACACGAATGGGCAATATTCCACACAATGAAACTAGTAGAATTTGTTACATCATGACGTGACAATCATGTGATTTCATAACTATAAACTTCAATTCCTTCAATGAGACAAAAAAAATTACATTTGAAGAATAACCTTGAGGCACATTGATATCTTGAAGACACTGAAAAAAGCTAATTTTCTCCCTCTTCGATAATGTATGACAAGCCGGGGGAAGAAATGTTCGTCTTCCTTTAGGAGTGGGAGCTAACTCCAAACATATTCCCATTTATAGTAAGTATAATCTTGCATTCAACCCATCTTTAGTCATTCCTTTAATATCTAACAATGTTCCAATCAAACAATCACATATATTCTTCTCCACTTGCATGACATCAATATTATGTTTAACTTCATGATACCTCCAATATGGTAGCTCAAACAATATTGACCTTTTCTTCCAAATATGTCTTTCATTACCAGATTTCTGTGTCTTTCCCAATGTCACATCAAGGTTTTTCACCCGCTTAAAATACAGATCCAGGGATAAAGGTTTTGGAGCAGTATCAAATTCTTGTGAGCCATTGAATGCCTTTTTTATTCTTCTATAAGAGTGATCCATAGGCAAAAACTTTCGATCACCCATGTACACTGTTTTCCTCCCATGATGCAATTAACAATATGACGTCTGTTGTTCGCAAATTGGACATGCTCTATGCCCTTTAACACTATATCCAGACAAATTTCCATACGCTGGGAAGTCATTTATAGTGAACAGAAGCACTGCATTCTGTTGAAAATATTCCATTTTATAAGAATCATACACCCTAATACCATCATCCCCTAACAGTTTCAAATCATCAATAAACGGTGAAAAGTAAACATCAATATCATTGCCAGGTTGCTTTGGACCAGAGATCATTATACTCAACAAGACATATTTGTGCTTCATAAAAACATTAGGAGAGAGGTTGTAAATTACCAATAAAACAGGCCATGAACTATGTGTCCTACTGAGGGTTTGGTATGGATTCATTCCATCTGTGCATAACCCTAATCTAAGATTTCTTATTTCATTTCCAAATATAGAATATTGCGCATCAATTTTCTTCCATTGTGGACAATCTGCTGGATGACGTATTTTTCCATCACATACCCGCTCATCAGTATGCCATCTTAACCTTTTTGAATCATGTGAATTAGCAACTAAACGTTTGAAATGATGAATTATAGGAAGATACCAAAATACCTTTGAAGGGAGCTTTGTAATCTCTACATCAGCCTGTGATTTTTCTTTCACCTTATACCATGATGTCCCACATTTAGGACACTCTGATAGAAATTCATATTCCTTCCTATATATAATGCAGTCATTCAGACAGGCATGTATTTTCTTGTATCCCAATCCCATCGGGCATAATATTTTATTGGCCTTGTAATGTGAATCTGAAATATCGTTATCTTTTGGGAGAATGTCTTTCATCAATTGTAGCAGCTCTGTAAAACTTTTGTCACTCCATCCATGTTTCCCCTTTAGGTTAATCAATCTTAACACCACCAAAAAAACCATAAAATCTGTACAACCAGGATATAATGGTTTTCAGCATCACCATATAGACGCGTAACTGTCGGTTCTATCTCAATTTGTTTTGCTATAATATCGCGAATCATTTATTCAATTCCATCGGAGTTACCATCTTGTGAATCATCATCATCAGCGAAATTTCGTCCAGTTTCACCATGCCAAATACAAGGGCTATAACTCGGATTAAAACCATGACATATCAGATGATCTTTTATCTCTCTACTTTGGAACTTCTTCATATTCAAACATTTCAAGCATGGACAGAAAAAAATGTCACTACTTGGAACATTTTGGTGAGAAAATTCCATAAATGCATCAACACCTTCCTCATATTCATTGCTCATTCGATGTTCCGTAATCCAAATTCAACTCATTATTACCTATAACAAATATAAAATATAAATGTATTTTTAAGATAAGACAAATATAAGTTTATATGAAAAAAATCATAATTTTAATGTAAAACAATTTTGAAATTTAAAACAAATCTATTCGTATTTAAAAAAATATGCTTGAATATTATTATTAAAACAAAATATAGTTAGATATAACAGTTTTAAATTACATTGAATAAAAGAAAACCATGGGGCCTACATGGTTGATAGAAAATTGGAGAGAATGGAGTAAACCTGAGAATCAAATCATATTTAAAATAAAAATTCAGATGGAGAAAATCACAATGTAAATCCAATCATCACGGCACAATCATAATTTCATAATCTCATAAACCACGATGCATTAGTCAATCCCCCTGGACACCCCCAACCCTCTAGACAGCCCCCCACCCCCCGGACAACGTCCAAAACCCTCTGAACAGGCCCCCACCCCTGTGGACAGCCACCCACATGCACCCACCCCCTTGGACACCCCCCTAGACACCCCCAACCCTCTGGACAGCCCCCCACCCCCGGACAACCCCCAAAACCTTCTGGACAATCCCCCACCCCCTTGGACAGTGCCCCCACACACACCCACCCCCCTTGGACACCCCCTTGGACACCCCCCAACCCTCTGGACAGCCCCCCACCCCCAGGTCAACCCCCAAAACCCTCTGGACCGGCCCCCACCCCCTTGGATAGCCCCCCGCACCCACCCACCCCCTTGGACACCCCCTGGACACCCCACAACCCTCTGGACAGCCCCCAACCACCTGGACAGCCCCCACCCCTCTAGACAACACCCCCACCCCTCCTGGACACCACCCCCACCCCCTACCCTCTTGGACACCCCGCTAGACACCCCCCCCCCCAACCCTTTGGACAGCCCCCCACCCCCTGGACAGTACCCCACCCCTCTAGACAACACCCCACCCCTCCTAGACACCACCCCCACCCCTGACCCCTTGGACACCCCCTAGACACCCCCATCCCTCTGGACAGCCCCCACCCCTGGACAATCCCCAAAACCCTTTGGACAGGCCTCCACCCCCTTGGACAGCCCCCCTCACCCACAAACCCCCTTGGACACCCCCTGGACACCCCCCAACCCTCTGGACAGCCACCCACCCCTCGAACAAGCCCCCAAACAATGGTTTACATATAAAAACTAGGCATGGTGAATAACTAAAAACACATGAATTTAATATATACTTCATCATGAAATAGATGGAATTAAATATTATTAAATATGGATACTTAAATGATTGTATGATAATTAAAAATAACCATTGATATTCAACTAGTCAAATGATCACAAGTTTTCTCGATAACTAATATCATAATGAGGTAATGGATAATTCTAGAAATCTTAAACATATTGTCGATGCCTTGGCCAAGACCTCAAAAAATACTAGCGTAATCCCTCACCAGAACCCATTTTTATTTGGAATCATGAGACATAGAGATGCATCGAAGGGCCATAGAGGTCAACAACCATTACATTATATGTCTAATATATTCTCATATAAAATAGGATAAACATAAGTAGAAAAAACACATGAAATATCATTTTCGAATTCGTACATTTAATCAGTAACCATTCTATGCAGTAATATAGGTGAATGAGATCATTAGTTGTCAATGACAACAAAAATTACCATCAATGTCGGGAATTCGCGAAACAAAAACAAACTAAATAGAAGTAGTCGAAGATTACATGAATATTACGAGTCAATCTAATAGATCTAGGGATGATAAATAATATGATGATGGAAAAAAGTGGTAAGAGGGTTCTAAATCGAATAATCTTACATAGTTTAAACACAAAAATCGCAAAACATAAATATAGACTATCCGAGAAAAAAAATGAACGAAATAAATTCGTGGAAGGCTTACTTGAGTGATGCGAGTTGAGATGATAGATTTGAGGAGAGTAAATATGATAAATGATGAAGGAAAAACGAGTTTAACGCAGTGAGATCGACAAGTTGATTAGGGTTTACCACGCGAGAGAGACGAGCCGCCGGACTGTCGATCAAAAAATCATAAATGACAATCCACAGGGCTTGTTAATTTTTTAAATGTTTTATAAAGTTGGTTATTTAATAACCGACGTTATAAACTATTTTTTTTAAATTTATAACGTCAGTTATTATAATAACCGACCTTATAAATGAATCAGATACAGCTTTTTTTACATCGGTTATAAAATAACCGACGTAAAAAAATCCGCGTGTTGGTTTTTTACGTCGGTTATTCTATAACCGACTTAAAAAAGACATCAAAAACCACAGTTTTTTACGTCGGGTATTGTATAACCGACATAAAAAATGTTTTGTGGGTTGTTTTGTTACGTCGGTTATAAATTAACCGAAGTCAAAAGGCCTCAAAAGCTGTGTTTTTTACGTCGGTTATCACATAACCGACGTAAAAAACTCGTAGATATCTCGTTTTTACATCGGTTATCAAATAACCGCCCTAAAACCCCCCTGTGCTTTGGTTTTTTACGTCGGTTATCAAATAACCGACATAAAAAACCCCATCACTTTTCTTTTTTACGTCAGTTAATTTATAACCAACTTAAAAACCGAACACGTGCGATTTGTAACGTCGGTTATTAAAATAACCGACGTTAAAAATCTACTCACCATATTTGTTACGTCGGTTATAAAATAACCGACGTAAAAACCCACGTTTCACAGATTATCAAGTCAGTTATATATAATCAATGTAAAAAATGGCGACGTAAATAATGTTTTATGCACTAGTGGTATACACATCTATACAAAAAAAAGGCATCATCCTATATAGAGACATTGATTTTAGAGACAAACATGATCATAGTTTTATCCCGAAGTCAACCTCTCATCAATGTGGTAACTCTACAACCTCCTCTTGAAATACATTAGGGTACTCCTCTAAAAACTTGTGAAACACTAGCTGGTGAACATCCAATGAACTCATCATCAGTTGGGTCATCAAGGATTACATGGATGAAAAATGAATTTGAACCATCTGGGGGTCTCACTCACCAATAAACATTGATGGATCTCTATCAGGATAAAAGAACACAACCGGCCTCATTAAGAAATCCATGATAGCCAGCACCAGATACAACGAATCCATTGTGAGGATGATTTCATATGGTTGTATCCATAAACATCAGAAATATCCACAAGATCAGTGTTTCCAAAACACTAGCTCACAATTTTTATGTAATTCAAACAAGTCAACTCGACCTCCAACTGGAATAGTAAACACTAAGGGAAATAGTAGCATCTCTACCTCAAGTACCAAAGCATGGATAAGGTAAGGTTATATGATGGATTTCATTTTTCCTAGGCAAAAAATGTTATGAACCCAAATAGAAAAAAACAAAAGGGTGCCTCAAACAATGTCTATATCACCTATCACTATAAACTCTAATGAATTAAGCCAACCATTACATGCTCCATTGCTTCTTTGGCCCCAATCACAACCACCTCAATGGCTAGGATCTTCTCTCAGATGATGGGTAGCTTCCTGGGGCAATCCTCTTCCTTCCTCATATACTCATGGATGGTTCCAAACTAGATCAACCTATTGTTAATACCTCTAATGGAACTAACTCAGTGGAGGAACCTAAAGCATAAAATCTAGTGCATACTGGCTATTGAGAAAATTGGGAAACTCTCGCCACTTATGACCTCTAGAACCATAAGAAAAGCATGGGTCTAATCCCTTGGCATCAGCCAGAGAGCCACTCTCCCAAAGAAATGATACATTGAGAGCTGGGACCTACCCCAGATGATTGGAAAATCTTCTTTCCTGACAACTGGGAACCCCATACCATAGATCTAATTCATGAGAAATCCTAAATAGTACCCTCTCAAGAAGACCTGGTTTTGGTTAACGTCCTCCTGAGGACCTATACTCTTTCAAACACCATGAGATACATCTTCATTAAAAATGTGGTGACCTAGCACTAGATCTCTAGATGCATAACCTCCTCAAAGTTACTACCATTGGCCTCCGCAAATGGAAACAACACCAAAGAATATTGCATAAGGTTCTTAAAACTGATTCCAATCTATCACACACTAGAGATCCCCTTCATAAGTGTATGAAAATACTATAAAATTGATGCAATTGAGGTTTAAGAAAAAAACTCAACTCTGAACTATTCTCAGAACTCCTCCCAGAAGGAAACCAACTCCTTACGATCTCTGAGGAATAATAACCAACACTAACTTAGTTCCCCATAAGACATCATCACAGCCAATAATACCTAGTGCTCCTTCTCAGGATAGATCTAATAGAAGGTTATCTAAAACTCCTCCAACCAGTCTTCTATGACTATATCAGAAATCGAGCCCCCATACATATTCATAATCTAGCACTAATGGGCTCATATTTTCCTATTTCAAGTGTCTTTATCCTCACCCACCACTCTATGATGATCTTCTAGAACAACCTACTAAATATATTCTACTACGACACCCACATGCATATATTGATGCATCTCACCACTCCATGTGTCTACTACTACCACAAAATCTGAGACTCCCTTCCCCACATACCACAATATCCCTATAGGATCATCCATCCTAGGCTCACATCACATATGGGGCTCCCTACCCCACATTCCACAACATCCCTCTAGTATCTGGTATCCCTATATCATGTCCCATCACAAGAAATAGGAAAAAAATACAGCAATAAGACACATGTCCCTAATGAAAGGAATCCATCATTCACAAACAATGAGTTGTCATGGCTCGAAATCACAAGTCACTTGGACTTTACGTGAATGTTGGTAACTCATTCCCTACAAAGTCATTATCTTTTATCACACAACCAATTATTGTTCCATATTCAATTAACCTATTCATAAATCACAAGTTCCAAATATGGGTAACCTAAGAAACAAGGCATTTCAAGCTATAAGAAATTAATTAAATAATTAATTTAACATCATTTTAATTCCTTTATCAATAATAATCTACATGCTTCAGGTTCATTAACCAATTCAATTAAACATGAACACTTTCACAAACATGATTACCATCAAATAACAAAAACAACTAGATTAAAAATGCATGATACTATAATATTATATCCAATTAATTATCAATTAATTCACAAAATATGTTCTTTACCTATTTCCATCAATAAAATCATGAAAAACATGGTAAGGAATAGATATCACAATATCTAGAAAATTGATAGGAAAACCATTATCATGATACCGGGAAGCAAAAATGTTATGTGATCGATACAAATTCTTTAATCCAGTTCAAATATTTAATTTGGTCAATATTATAGAGATCCATGATGCTAAATCATGATAAATACCTTATTTCACATAAATAAATAGAGAATAAAATAATCCCCTTCCTTAGATG
This sequence comes from Viscum album, assembly GCA_963277665.1. NCBI lineage: Eukaryota > Viridiplantae > Streptophyta > Magnoliopsida > Santalales > Viscaceae > Viscum > Viscum album. Next base: position 380,089,623 of record OY728120.1, on the reverse strand, counting down.
GTCTTCGACATTCGTCACACGAGAACAGACCTAGAGTTGTGAAATTCTTAGAGATCGAAAAGAACATAAACAGTGAAAGCTCTCTGTTGGGAAGACACTAACACTGAGAGGTGAAATCTAGTGGAGAAAATGGGATTAGATACTGCAATTTTCTTAGCCATAAACATTGAATAATAGGAATTGTATGTATCGACCCATGTTGGGTTCTAGCTAATGCGTTATGTATCCCGCTTTAGGAGTACATTTGAAATAATTAAACATGAAGGAATTGATGGGGGACCAAAAAATAAGTGGAGAATATGATTTAATTTGATGCAAAGTGAAGCACCATAGCAGGGATTGACATGCCGTGAAACTTCTTGAAAGAGAGGGGTGCCTTCTAGAACGCAGATACAGGTGGTGCATGGATGTCGTCAACTCGTGTAGTAAGGTTTTTGGTTTACTCCCACAGAAAGCACAAACCTAGTGTTTAGTTTCCACTATGGATGTTGGAACCCTGAAAAGACTACCAATGATATGCTGGAAGAAGGTGAGGATGAATTCAAGTCATCAGGCCCCTTATGCCCTAGGTGACACATGTGCTACAATGGTTGGGACAATGGGTCACAATCCCGCGAGGGTGAGATAACTCCAAACTCATATTCAATTAGGATTGCAGGTTGCAACTCACCTGCATGAATCCAGAATCGCTAGTAATCAACGGTCATCCATACAGTGTTGAATTCATTCCTGATCCTTATACACACATCCTATCACACTATGAGAGCTGACCTTGCATAATGTTTCCCCTTAACCGTAATGAGGAGGATGTCGAAGTCTGGGCTAGTGACTGAAGTGAAGTCATAATAAGGTAGGGGAGTGAATGCGATTAGATACCCTATAATAATTTCATCCACCTAGGGACTCTCTAGAACCACCACATCAAAAAGATGAGATAAACCATAGTAGAAATATGGGTAAGAAACCACCATAATAAGATGAGAATAATGGAAGGAAATTGAGATCAAACCCGACGAAATTTCTAGAAAGTGAAGAAAACACACCTTGGATCGAGGAGGGTCACCACACATTGAATATGGAAGAAATAGATCGATTCATGTATGATGGTCTCCAAAAATATGAGGTGGGGAATTCCGGGTCACATAGTATGAGAGAGAGGGAAGCTACATTTATAGGTTTTGACATACTGAGTGGCTTGAAAAACACATAAAACTTTATGGCATTAGGGGACTAAAACAATTGTAACGCCCTTACCCGTCATGTAATTCATTGAGGCCGGTTTCCGCCAAAAAAACCATCACATTTCAATTTATTTTATCATTCAATCCATGAAATATTGCACAATCTGAATCCCACATTCATGTTGTGAAATTATTCTACATGGTTTGAACCCCACATTCATGTCGTCAATGTTCCCTTCTCCCATTTCTCAGCTCCCAAAATCCATCAAACTTCTTCTAAGCCTCCATCAAGATTCGAAAGCCTTGATTACATGAAATGGGATGATTCAAAATGATCTGAGCCCTTATATATTACCTTTATATTTTGGAATTCAAAATAAATTTAGAAGGTAACATATAAAAACCTTAAATCTTCATCACTCTAATGGTGTTGGATAATTTTTCCACTTGATTCAACATGTTTTGAATAAAATATTGTGTTTATTACTATAATTGGAGGATTTAGGATTTTATTAGTTTCTCATTATCCTTGAGGATGTGAATAGATATGGGAGGTGGTTCAGGTTCATTATTTTCAGATAGGTGAGGATAATTACCATGATTTCATGGGGTACCAAGACATATTACCCTCACCGAAGTATCCCACTTGTCTGTAGTATTATTTTCCTATACACCCATGGTTAATTTTGGAGTCGTGTTTTTATTTCTTAAATAAGGGTAACTATAGAAACAAAAAATCATAAAATATTCATAAAAAAGAATCAAATGAATCCTAATGTTGGGGATATTGATCAAAAAAATGTTTATAATATGAAAAAAATATCACATTGTATGGGCGAAGAGAGAGATTGTGGTTTAACATGAAAAATGTAAAATTTGCATGAAAGGGAATGAATTTAATCATGTATTGTATCTGCATTTAATTCTAGTATAGAAATTTCTTCCTCATGTATACTCTTTTTATGTGATATTACTCATATTAAATATTTTTGGGCATTTTAATCCATGTTTTATATCAATTATTGAGTGGTAGTATAGATTTTATTATATATATAAACACAATCCATAATATATACCATGACACAATTCATAGATAAAAGTGAACCATAATATGATTAAGCTAATAGTTGGTCATTATTCTAGTGGCGAGGGAAACTAAAATATATTTTCTTGAATCTCTCCCAAATTTCATAAAGGGTAATTTTGTAAGATTGTCTAATGACACAAATTTCATTTATATTGTACAAAGGAATGGAGGAAAAAATTTCTAGAAATCTTCACTTAAGGTTAATCTGACCCTCAGTCATAGTTGTCATATATTATAATGAATCTTTAGCTACATAAAAAATAAAGAAATGAAAAAAAATGTCATTATTACCTTTGACATGAATGGGGTTTTTTAGTGGATCACATAATGTAGAACTCTTTAAGGAGTTTTTGTTGGTCCACATTAAAAAAATCATTTGATTATGGGAGGAGGTAGATAATACTTTATATAAGTTCAAAACATGGTACCACCATATTATAGTGGGTGAATGCAGGTTACCACTCCACATAAGGGGTATTCAATTGTTAAAAATTTATGTTATTTTATAGAATTATTTTAAATATTTTTTTTTGGTTCGCTATTGGTTTGGTTGTAAGACTCTTGAGGGACTTCTATAATTTTTTCCTTACTGTGATAATATTGTTCTATCAGATAAGCCTAATTTTGAGTGAAAATAATTTTTTCTATTCAGGGAAAATTTCCTGTAACTTATCGATTAAATATCATGTCATGAATAGAATGATAAAAAACTATAAATGAAAATAATTACTTTATAAAACACGTATTGAAGAAAAAGTAGATGAAAAAATAAGAAATAAGAAAATAAATAAAATAACGAAAGAAAGTAAAATGTTATGATTAAAGAAAATATGTAAAAAGGTAACCAAAATAAAGGAATTTTACAAAAATAGGATTGATATCAATATTTGAGACTTTTTTATATGATCATGAAAAGCATATATAGAAAATTTCATATCAGTCTGATAATTCACATCAAGCTAGTATACATAATCCCAATCATACCTTATAATTTTTCAATGAGAAAAAAAATAAGAAAAAAAATTCCATAAATATAATAGAAGTATAATAATTAGAAAATAATGAATTAATCAATATTGCATTTAAATGATTTTCGACTCCCTGGCATCATAGTAACAATCTAATCATGTTTTCATATTATTTCAAATTTTTTATATGTTTGTGCTTAAATATATATAGTTTTTTAGGAACACTATGTTGTATCCAGATGAATAAAATTAACATTAACTTATAAAAATAGTCATTTTATTGAAAATATGTGACTAGGGAAAATTTTTTGTTTTGGATTAGGAAAAATTAATAAAAAAACAAAGGTTAAAAGAAAGTAAATATTAACTTATAAAATTTATTGTGATAAATGTAGGTGAATCCCATAATGTGTATCCTTTATCACATTAAGGGAAAATGATATATATTTAAATATTTTATTTTAAATAACTAAAACTTTGTTTTTATGTGATTCCCTACTAGCATACCCCCCAGGATTTGGTTAGAAATAACCATTGAATCATTAGTGACTTTGGGGAATCAAATATTTGTGTCTATATTTATAGTGGGTTCACATAAAGGAAACACATAAAAAATGAATGTGTTTTCTTGATTTATATAATATATGGGGCCTTATCATACAATTACATTGAATATTATAAGTATTGGAGGTATCAAGATAAGTTTGGTGGAAGAGTGTAGGAATTAGTGTTGAAATTTTAGTTGGAAGGATTGAATTTTTATGTATCCAAGACAGTTTTCCCATGAAGTGATGTCTATAGGATGTTGTTTTTTATTCTCATATGTTTCACAATATAAACTTGGTTACAGTGAGGTTATTTGGTTGTAGTGTGGGTTTTGATTTGAGAGAGTTTTTTTCTTGTGACGTTTCAAGGGGAAGGTTTTGTTATAGAATGGATAGGTTTGGTTGTTCCATGGATATACTTGGGTTAGTATTACAATTAAATGTATTATTTTTAATATTATAATATTCCTCTTGAGTTAATCCACTATCATCTTGGAAAAACATCATGTTGTAACATTATAATATGATTAACTTTTGGTTCTTTATCTTTCCTTACATAAATTGGATATTATGTGGGGCCTTGTGGATTTAATATCATGTTTTACTTTGGTTAATCTCACCAAACTAGAATTTTTCCATGGTTGTACCTATTACGATATGAAGTACAAGGTTATCAATTTCCTTGGTTCTCTCTATATGAGGTCTATTACACTGTGTTTTCTTCCATTACATCATGGTTTGATTTTTGTTTCAAGTTTTTTGTTGGGGTTTGCAGCATATTTCTCAATGGGTTTGGTATTTCAGCATGGCCACCTTAGTTATGTTGTTTTATATATTAAATTAATTTACTTTCAGAGTTTTTATATATTAAATTAATTTACTAGTGCGCTATGTTTATCCTCACTATAGTGTGATGACCCCTATCAAATTTTGGTAATTCAATTTTAAAGGATGATTATAAATTCATGATTTGTCTTAACTTATATCATAATTTCATGACTTCCCTAGAACCCTTAGAAAACAAATGTGAGTCTTAAAATATCATTATAAATCATTTCATAGGTATTATCCCATATCATTGAGAGATAAAAAATTTTGATCTAAGTTGAATTTATTTTCTCATATCCCTAATTATCTTCATATACATTCTTATATGGGATGTTTTGACCATAGTGTTGATTCATTTTTAGTTTTATTATATTGTGATTTGGATGGGTAATGGTTGAGAACAAGCCTCATTATGGGTTATCATGTGTTGGGTGGATTTTTATTAGATTTTCCTTGTTTTATCATGTATAATTTTTTTTCTACTTTGATTAAGGTATAGGAATCAAAATTTCCCCTTCTTATTTAGGTATAAATTATTAAATTATAATTATTTTTCTTTATTTAAGATGATTTTGTGGATTAACCTATCAATATAATGAACTATACTAAATTAAATTGATGAGATGAGGGTGATTTTTATGTTCCTTATGATATTATATTATATTTCTTTTCTGTTGATGATTTTTTTATTTTTTTTCTAGAGGTTATTTTTTTCATTATGTTAACAATACTTGTAACTATTGATTTTTTAAAATACCCTTTCATAATAGGTTAATCACTTATTAAATTTTATTGAATTATTTGTCTGTAAATATGGAACAATGGTATTGGTAATGAAATAATAATTTCTATTGTAATGTTAAAGGGTGAAGAAAGGTGAATTGTTTATTTTTTTTTCCTTTTTTGTTGTATTTATAGTTTTCTTAAATATGGTTATAGTGTTTGAAGCTAGTTATCATGGAACATTATGGAGATATGGTGTAGTTTAGTTATAGTAGTGGTGGATGGGATATAATGGGATTATAGAGGTGGTGGTATGGTATGTTAAGTTGAAAAAATGGTTTTATATATTTTGTGGTGGTTTTTGGCTTGTGTTGTGGGATGTTTTATATGGCGATGTGGTTGGTTGTTGTGGGGTTGTGTTGTAGTTTCCTGGTGTTATCGAATACGGATGGAATTAATGCAATTTTTAAACGGGTAAGAAACAAAACCTTATAATGGATGGGTTATAAAATTAGTAATGGTAATGGTTGGGATGGTTGTGATTAAAAAATGATTAAGGATATATTAAATAAGTTAGATGAATAGTGAATGGTTAAAGTGGAATGTTATTTAACGAATAGACTAGTATTAAATACTAATTAAGGAATGGAAAAATGAATATTATAGATGATTATAATGCTAAAATGATAAAATGGAATGTTAATACTGACTATTATGGATTTATACTATGAATAGACGGGTTTAGTTATCGATAAGGTGATGGAATAAATTGTTAGTAAATGGCAGTTGGGATGAGATATCTATTATAGGTCATGGAAATATTGGTTTGGTGTGAACCATTATATTGATCTTATGTGCCTAAATCAAATTCATTATATTTCATTGGTTTTTCTTACACACCACCACCCAAGTAAGATATCCATAATTGTAACACCCCGGCCCCAGTTACCCAGATTTGGTGCATTATTACATAATATTGGCATGATCAAAAAAGATCAAGTCTCAAAAGACCGATTAGTTTAGTAGCCTTGGAATCACTAGATACTTTCATAAGGCTTACATTTCATCATAAAATGAAAACTAAAACAACATCTTGTCTCCATAGACCACACTCAAAACCCCTCATACTATCCCTTCAAGTCATTCACAAAATACTTCTTCATATACAGGGAAAAATAAAACATAGAAAGGGGTGAGCTCAGATGCCCAGTAAGGATAACAATATAGCAGAAACATTCATAAATAAGAATAAACATTTAAGGAAATGCATAACTAAAATAAAAACCTTTTAAACATGAACATCAACATAATATGGAAAAAATAAAATGAAATAAATCCATTTACTTATTCACATGGATATTCTACTAGTTGAATAATCTCATGCAATATCAATAACCACTTTCATAATGATGGAATGCATAATGCCAGACTATCATAACCACATAGTCAAAGCCTTGTTCTAAAAGTAAAAATAATATTTTTTCAAGGCTTTCTTCCAAGACACTAGTTTGTATTATGAGACCTACCGATGCATCAAGGAGTTATAGCAGGCTCCAATGTCACTTACTAAGTCCAATTCATTCCTTATATGAACAGCTTTAAACAAAACATAAACATTCGTATTAAAACTAGTATACGAAATGTCAATACATTCCCCATAAACCATGAATGGTATAAAAATAACACATCCATAGTCAAACATATCACAAAACCTTCAATACAATATGGAAGTTTTGTATCACAACAAATCAACTTCAAATAAGCTTAAAATCCATCAAAGGATGTTTACATAGATGAAATCAAAACTATTTGAGAGAAATATCTATTTTTTAAATCATTTAAAAGTCATATAATTATAAAATAAAACATTTACTTTGAAAATATTCTTATAAGCATGTAACGGAAGCTTCAATGATTTTATAATGGTCAAAAATATCTGCACCCATCGTATATGTTAAAAAAGACATTCTTACCTTAATTTTGACGAAAAGGTTAAAAAGAACCTTGTTTGGAAGACAATGGAAATATTCCTTTATAAACATCTTATAAAAAGTCAAATAAGGGTATAAATGAATTTAACCCATAGTCTATAAAATAGTAATAATGTTTTGAAATACATTTTTTAAAAACATGGATGTGGATGAAAAAGAGGTCGCAGTAGATAATTACGTATAAACAACCTCGGATAATGAAGAGATTGTATAATTAACCATTACCTTGTACTTTTCCATGGTCGAGGGTTGGTTATCCTCCTTTATAATGGTGAAACAATTTTTATTAAATTATACAAGAATCATACACAATAACATGATATCATATATGATCTTCTAACATTGCTTCGTTAATAATATCTTAGTATTATCGTTGTTTCGGGTGTTAACAGATTCATTTTCCTTTATATTATTTGTTTTGTAACTCATATTTATTATGTATGGGATGTATATTATTCATATCCATTATTATATAATGTCTTTAAATATTACATTATATCATGAAATGAAAATTATTCTTGAATGGATACGATGGGGAATGAATCTCACCGCGTTCGTGGAGACGGTAATCTGTACGTACGCATGAGCGACAATATTATGATTTTGATATTAAAATAATATATAATTGGATAGTATATCATAAATAAAAAATCATTATAATTTTATATTTCTTATTTACATAAATTATACATCATTATCATACTCATCCAAATAATAATGTTTTGAATAACAACTACACCACGACGTGGAGACGGTAAGCCGTACATACGCACGTATGGTGACATGTCATTCAAAAGATAGATAGAATACTGAATATGGTTGTAACATATTTATAATAACGTCACAGTATATAGAAGATACAAGAATTATTATTTTATAATGGAAATAAAAAACAAAGAATAAGTGGAAGAAGAAAGGAACTTGAAAGAGGGTGGTGAAAACATTACCTCTTCTTCAGGTTCTTCCTTTTGATTTGATCAAAATGGATCCTTAGGTTGGCTTCATGATCAAAATAAGGCCTCTAGGTTGAATTGAGGGAAGTTGAGAGAATATTTGGGCAGGGTTTGGCTGATCCAAAAGGCTATGAAGGTGGGAATTAGAGAGAATGTGGAGTGCCCTTTTATAATAGTGGTGAGGGGCACCTTTGGAAAAGTTAGAATTATTATTTTATATTAAATTTATATTCAGTTTATAATGGATCCATAGTATATTATTTAATGTTTATGGTGGTTATATGTCTAAAAACACTCAACCAATAGGTTTTAGATAGGTTTGAATCACTATATTAACTTTATCTTTTTGATTTAACTCTTAGTTAAATAGTTTGACATTTACCATGTCGCTTTGTATTTTTAAATTATATAGTTTATAAACATAATATATACTTCCAAGAGATCCCCAAGTTGTCCCTTAATGATACCCCTATCATTATATAAGTATTTTGGCCGAACTTTATATTTTTAGGAATAGAACATCAATTAATAATATAATATTTTTTAAAAAAACTTATTTATGTCAATTTTGAAACTATTTAAAAATTGACTTTTGTTAAAGTCTTAACAACTTTATTAATTTGAACCAAATTAATTTAAGTAATACTAACATGTCATATTAACCAATAAAATTTTTGTATGTCATATAAACTTTCAAAGTATATTTATTTTAACATTTATAATACCATTTATTTGATTCTTTCATTAATAAGGAAAATATTGCATCATTATTGTGTCATAAATAAATTTAATTATTCAATGTCTAAAAATTATAAATAAAATACCATTATGTAGGAAATATTTGTATATTTATACTTAATCTTTATAGTCGAAAATAGAACATATATAACCCTATTTAAAAATTGTTTTGCTAAAAGATATATGCTTATATCATTTTTGTATTTACTTTAACTTAATTAATATAAAGTGTCATTATTACTTACAAGTGGCTCCATGGGGTCAAAAAATCTATCCAAAGATTCCCATTATCAGACATGTATCATCCTTTAGTGTTAGGACACGTTTTAAGGTGATTTAATATTATTATAATATTATTTGTTTACCCTTATTTACCGGATTTACCCTTTAACCATGGTAAATAAAATATTTACCGAAGTAATTATTCAAAATGTATAAAAATAAAAGTTACCTATTTACACAATTTAGACCTCCTGATTATAAATATGGGTCCATTTTTCTAAATTCAAAACACAGAAGTGGCATAAATTAATTCAAAATTAATACCCATTGTCAAAACAACAAGCGTGTTTTTAAGAAATAATAACTATCAAAAGATTGGAACTTGATAATGCCTTGTTTAAATGTAAATTTATGTCCAATGACCAAAATTTTATTAAATGGTAAAAATATAATCTAATTATACTTTTAAATCACTCAAATTTATAATTTATCACAATTAATTATTTCAATTAAAAGAGTTGTTTTTAATTAAAATTTAGTAATTTTCACTATTCATCAAAATATGAATGTTATCAGAAAGTTCCAAATATTCACCCTAAGATAACTTCGATATTATAAATCAAAAAGTGAATTCCATTTTTAATGTTAAAATTTATACAATTTCAAAATGTGGGTATTACTATTCATAACTTCTAGTTTGATTGGTTGTGGTGTTTTAGAACTGGAAGTTGTGTACAACACACACTACTGTATTATTCAAAGAGAAGAGTATTGTGGAAGAATGGGGTGTTACATTATCCCCTCCTTCAAATAATTTCATCCTCGAAATTTATAGAATACTACCTCAGGAAAAGACTCAGGTGGTTCTTCATCATATGTTACTCGGGTTCCCACGTTGCATGTTCCATCATATGGTTTCTCCAAAGAACTTTTACCAGACAAGTCGTCTGGTTTCTCAGAACTTGTTCTCTGGTATCAAGAATCCTGACGGGCACTTTGCAATAAAACATATTGGGTTCCAATTATACTTCCTCATAAGTGAGTACATGCATTGGTTCAGGCATGTGTTTTCTCAACAGTGATACGTGGAACACATCATGAAATTTGGGGAGACTTGGTGGCATTTCCAAATGGTAAGCTACAGCCCCAATTAGTTCATGAATTTCTAACTGTCCTATGTACCTGGGACTCAATTTACCTTTCTTACCAAAACTTATAAGTCTACTCCATAGATATATCTTCAAGAAAAGATGATCTCCTACCTGAAATTCCAAATCCTTCCTTCGGTTTTCAGCATAGCTCTTTTGCCTACTTTGAGATGTTTGATGTGGATTTGGATTACCTTCACATTTTCCATCGTTTCTTCCACCAGTTCTGGGCCAATGAGTATTCTTTCACCATCATTATCCCAACAGTTTGATGTGCGACATCTCTTTCTGTATAATGCTTCATATGGTGCTATCTGAATACTTGAATGGAAGCTATTGTTATAGGAAAATTCTACCAGAGGTAAATATTGGTCCCACATACCTTTAAAGTCAAGTGAGCATGATCTCAACATGTTTTCTAAGGTTTTAATAGTCTGTTTTGATTGTCCATAAATTTGGGGGTGGTAGGAAGTGCTCAAATGAAGTTTAGTATCCAAGGATTTCTGAAGACTTTTCCAGAATCTTGATGTAAAATGTGGATCATGTTCAGAAAAAATCGATAGGGTTACTCCATGAAGTCTCAAAACTTCATTAATATATAGTCTTGTTAGATGTTCAGGTGGTAAATCTTTCCTTATAGCAAGAAAATGTGCTGACTTGGTAAGATTATCAATAATGAACCATATTTCATTTTTTTCTAGGAGTCTTTAGTAGTCCCATGAAAAAGTCCATCGTGATATTATCCTATTTCCTGTCAGGTATGGGAAGAGGTTGCATGACTTCTCTAGGCTCTTGCCTTCCAGCATTCACTTATTGACAAACCATACATCTTGACACAAAATCAGCAATCTCCCTCTTCTTGTTGTCCCACCAAAAATGTTCCCTCAAATCTCTATACATTTTGGTGCTCACATGGTGTATAGAGAAGTTGGAACTATGAGCATCATCCAACAATTACCTTTTTAGATCAGGTATATTGGGAACAAAAAGTCTCTTCCCAAATTTCAAAATTCCATCTTCATACACAAAAACACTCAATCTCCCATCATTCACAGCTTTAATCCTTTCTTTAAACTACTCATCGTCGGTATGAGAACTCTTTATCCTTTCTAGTAAACATAGTTTGGCAACCATATGAAAAAAATTTGATGTTTCACCTTCAATGGTTATTCCCATATCATACTTTACTAGACCAATTAAAATTAGATCCCTTTCAACTCTCATTTTGTTCAAAACTATGTGATCCTTTCTTCTTAAAGAATCTACCACTTTATTTGCCTTCCCCGGGTGGTAGTGTGTTGTGCAATCATAATACTTGAGTATTTCATGCCATCGCCTTTGCCTCTTGTTGATTTCATTCTATGAGAAAATATAATTCAAACTCTTGTGATCGGTATATATCTCACATTTTTCACCATAGAGATAATGTCTCCATATCATTAAAGAGAAGATTACATCAGCTAACTCAAGATCATGAGTAGGATCATTTTTCTCTTGAATTTTTATCTTTTGTGATGCATAGGCAATGACCCTATCATTCTGCATAAGGACACATCAAAGTCCTTTCTTTGAAGCATCACATTAAATAACAAACCCATCATTCACCAATGATAGATTCAATATAGGATCATTGACTAATTTTCTCTTCAGTTATTCAAAAAATTCTTCACACTCTTTTGTCCAAATAAATTTAACCCCTATACATGTGATCTTCATTAATGGGTTAGCCAATCAGGAAAACCTCTGGATGAAACGCCGATAATAACCTACTAAACCAATAAAACTACAAACCTCAGTTATACTCGTAGGTGCTGGCCATTCTTGGATTGCTTGGTCTTAGAAGGATCAATGGAAATTCAATCCTTAAGGACAATATGGCCAAGAAAAGAAATCTCTTGAAGCCAGAATTCCTACTTTCTAAACATCCCATGTAATTCATGTCTTCTAAGAGTCTTCATGATAATGCGCATGTGATTTTCATGATCTTTGTAGCTTTTGGAATATACCAAGATATCATCAATAAATACCACCACAAAATCATTGAGATATTCCTTGACAAATCTATTCAATAGATCCATGAAATCATAGGATGCATTAGTCATCCCAAAAGGCATTACTGTAAACTCGTAATGCCCGTACCTAGTTCGAAATGCTGTCTTCGGAATGTCTTTCTTCTTCACACACAACTGATGGTATCTAGATCAAAGGTTAATCTTTGAAAAGTATTGATCTCCATGAAGTTGTTCAAATCAATCATAAATGTGAGGTAGAGGATACATGTTCTTTATTGTTATAGCATTTATTTCCCTATATTCGATACATAACCACATAGATCCATCTTTCTTCATAACAAAAAGGAGAGGGTCTCCCCATGGAGAAACACTAGGGAAAATAAATACCTTATTACTCAATTCCTCTAGTTGTTTGTTTAGTTCAACTAATTCCACAATGTCCATTCTATAAGGGGTATTTGATATAGGCCTTGAACTAGGAATTAAATCAATGGAAAACTCAATTTCTCATTCTGGAGGATGTCGAGGTAAATCTGTTGGAAACACATTTTTATATTCTTTCACAATAGGTAAATCCTATATTTGAACATTCCTTTCCTCACCCATAGTTATTCCATTCTCTTCCTCCCTGATAATTGAATTTAGTTGAGCTACTGGGGGTGGATCTAGATAAGAATCAGGTGGTGACGATTCTTCTCTAAAGATAAGGTGTTATTTATCATCATCATCAAAAATCATAACCTCCTTCTTCTTACAATAAATCTTCACATCATGGTCCAAAATCCAATCCATACCAAGGATTATATCAAATTCAATCATGGGTATAATGATGAGATCAGAAGATAAATAACATTTATATGATCTAATGGGGACTGATTCACAAAACTTTGTTGCAATGATACATCCCTTAGGAGTTTTGACTGACAACTCCCTTGTTAAATCAAAAATGGAAATATCTAATTTTCATAGCAAACTGGGAAGATATGGAACAATTTAATGATCCAGAATCAAATAAAGAATTTCCTAAACTTGAAGAAACAATTAAATTACCTGACACCACATCTTTCGGAGCTTCTACCTCAGCAGTAGTGATAGCATAAGCTTGGCCTTGATCCCTTGGAATTTTCTGAGGTAAGTTCCCCTGATCCTTAGGACATTAATTTTCATAATGTCCCATATCCCTGCAATTTTAGCATTGAACATTGGTAGCCTCTTTATTCCACTTTCAATCATGATCTTGTTGGCCTTTTTCACCACACTTGTAACAGACTCTCATTCCTTTCAAGCAAGTACCAGGGTGTTTCTTCCCACATTTACTACAGGATGGATAATCACATTTTCCCTTCTTCCCCTTATTTCCATATTTAGATTGATCAGTAGATCTCTTCTTCTCTTTCTTTTATTTAAAGCCGTAATACTTAGACAATTCTTTTTCTATCTTGATAGCAAATGAGACAATATCTTCGTACGGAGAGAAGGATTGTGAGACTAATTCTCTATGGAGAAATGGTTTTAACCCATCAAAGAAATGATCAATATTACTCCTTGGGTTATGTATATAATCTTTTGCAGGACTCGCCATCCTTGTAATGTTAGCCTCATACTTTGCGACATTCTTATCCTCCTTTTGTCTCAGACTATGAAATTTCCTTTCCATATATGCTTGATGGTCACGAGGAAAGTATTTTTCTACGAAAATCTATTTGAAATCCCTCCATTCCATATTTTATACCTCATCATCTCCATTTGTGTTTTGAATCAATGACCACCATTGGTCAGTATCTCCAGTGAGGCGGTAAACTTCCATGATAACTTTTTCTGTTTCACTACTCCCCAAGGCATGGAATATATTCTCTAAGGAATTTATCCACTGATCAGCTAAAAATGGATTTTTAATCCCTTTGAATGTTGGTATTTTTTTCCTCATGAAGTGATCTAACATCGATCCTCCACGCTGTGGATCTGGGTGCTCCATATGGGTAAGGTTATAATTCATATCCTGAGTTAGTTGTCCCAGTATGGTGATTATCTGATCCGCACCAGTTGCATCACCAACTCCACTTTAATTATCTTGAGCAGGAGGTCAATCCCTACAAGAAGTGTGTGCATTGATACAGTTTCCATTTATTCCACTAGGAGCCATTTCTAAACAATGGCATGCACTAGATTAGTTTATGAATCACAATACATAAATCCAAACTTGTAAAACACATAACATGAATTGAACAGTTTATGGACATAATCCATAATCATAAAAATGTTTTATTGGAGGAAGTATATACTCAAAAACACTTCATAATGGTTTGTAATAAAAATGAGAATTATTTTAAGCATATCCCATGTGAGTGTCGTAACCAATAGTGCAGCAAGGCCTGTTGTCATCCACCAGTTCCTGTTAGAGTCTAGATCAAAGCGTTGTTTTTGGGTTTTACCCCTAGGTACATCTGTACCAGAGCCACCTATACCTTTTCGTATCCAGATAAGAATGTATTGCTCGTAAAACTCACAAAATATCTACAATACCAAAATTCTAGGAAGTTCTTCTATACTAATCCTCAAAGTCCGTCTTAGGTCTATGTTCTCTAATCAGGGTTTATTTAAATCTAGCTTCCAAGGTTTTTACTAAACATCCTCTGATTCCAACTGTAACACCCTGACCCTAGTTACCCAGAGTCGGTGCATTATTACATAATATTGGCATGATCACAAATATCAAGTCTCGAAAGACCGATTAGTTTAGTAGCCTTGGAACACTATATACATTCATAAGTCTTACATTAAATCATAAAATGAAGACTACAACAACATCTGGTCTCCATAGACCACACTCATAACCCCTCATACTATCCCTGCAGGTCATTCATAATATACTTCTTCACATCCTGGAATAAATAAAACATAGAAAGGGGTGAGCTCAGATGCCCAGTAAGGAAAATAATATAGCAGAAACTTTCATAAATAAGCATAAACATTTAAGGCAATTTATAACTAAAACAAAATACATTTAAACATGAACTTCTATATAATATGTCAGAAATAAAATGAAATAATTTCATTTAATTATTCACATGGATATTATACT
The DNA here is from genome assembly GCA_963277665.1 of Viscum album. Classification (NCBI taxonomy): domain Eukaryota; kingdom Viridiplantae; phylum Streptophyta; class Magnoliopsida; order Santalales; family Viscaceae; genus Viscum; species Viscum album. The sequence goes on along the minus strand of OY728120.1, from coordinate 380,074,145 downwards.
AGTCGAATAATCACATGAAATATCAATAACCACTTTCATAATGATGGAATACATAACGCCAGACTATCATAACCACATAGTCAAGGCCTTGTGCCAAGACTACATATAAGAGTTTTTCAAGGCCTTGTTCCAAGACACTAGTTTGTCTCATGAGACCTACCAATGCATCGAGGAGCTATAGCGGTCTCCACCTGTCACTTACAAAGTCCAATGCATTCCTCATATGAACAGGTTTAAACATAACATAAACATTTGTATTAAAACTAGAATACGAAATGTCAATAATTTCTCCATAAACCATGAATGGTATAAAAATAACACATCCATAGTCAAACATATCAAAAAACCTTCAATAAAATATAGAAGTTTTGTATCATAATAAATCAACATCAAATAAGATTAAAATCCATCAAAGGAGGTTTACATAGATTAAATCAAAACTATTTGAGAGAAATATCTATTTTTTAAATCATTTAAAAGTCATATAATTATGAAATAAAACATTTACGTTGAAAATATTCTTATAATCTTGTAAGGGAAGCTTCGACAATTTTATAACGGCGTAAAATAGCCGCACCCACCGTATAAGTTAAAAAAGACATTCTTACCTTAATTTTGTCGAAAAAGATAAAAAGGACATTATTTGGAAAATGACAAAAAGATACCTTTATAAACATCTTATAAAAATTTAAACAATGGTATACATTTCTTTAACCCATATTCTATAAAATAGTAAGAATTATTTGAAATACATTTTTAAGAAACATGGATGTGGATGATAAAGAGGTCCCAGTAGATAATTACGTATAAACAACCTCAGATAATGACGAGATTGTATAATTAACCCTTACCTTGATCTTTTCCTTGGTCAAGGGTTGGTTAACCTCTTGTATAACAGTGAAAAAATTGTTATTAAATCATAAAAGAATCATATACATTAATATGATTTCATATATGATCTTTTTACATTTATTCGTTTATAATATCTTAGTATTATCATTGTTTCAGGTGTTAGCAGATTAGTTTTCTTTTATATTAATTGTTTTGTGAGTCATATTTGTTATGGATTGGATGTATATTATTCATATCCATAATTATATCATGTCATTAAATATTACATTTAATCATCATATGAAAATTTTTTCTTGAATGGATACGATGGGGAATGAATCTCATCGCCTTCGTGGAGACAGTAATCCGTATGTACGCACGAGCAACTGTGTCATTATTTTGAAATTAAAATATTATATAATTGGATGTTATATTATATATACAGAATAATTATCATGTTATATTTATTAGTTACATCAATTACACATCATTATCATACTCATCCAAATAATAATGTTTTGAATAACAATTACACCACTACGTGGAGACGGTAAGTTATATGTACGCACGTATGGTGACATGTCATTCCAAGGATTGATAGAATACTGAATATGGTTGTAACATATTTATAATAACATCATAGTATATAGAAGATACTGTATTTATTGTTTTCTAATGGAAATAAAAAATAAAGAAGAGGTGGAAGAAGAAAGTAACTTGAAAGATGGTGGTGAAAACATTACCTCTTCTTCGGGTTCTTCTTTTTGATTTGATCAAAGGTTCTCCTTAGGTTTTCTTTTTGATCAAACCAAGGCCTCTAGGTTGAATTTAGGGAAGTTGAGAGAATATTCGGGAAGGTTTTTGCTGAGCCAAAAGTCTTTGAAGGTGTGAATTTGGGAGAAGGGTGAGTGACCTTTTATAAGAGGGGTGAGGGGAACCTTTGGAAAAGCTAGAAATATTATTTTATAATAAATTAATATTCTGTTTATAATGGATCAAAAGTGTATTATTTAAAGTTTAAGGTGGTTATAGGTCGAAAACCACTCAACCAATAGGTTTTATGCAGGTTTGGGGCACAATACTATCTTTATCTTTTTTATTTAACTCTTAGTTAAATAGTTTTACATTTACCATGTCTCTTGGTTTTTTTATATTATATAGTTAATAAACATACTATATACTTCCAATAGACCCCAAACTGGTCCATTAATGATACACCTATAATTATATAAGTCCCTTGGCCGAACATTATATTTTTAGGAATATAATATCAATTAATAATATAATATTTGTTTTAAAAACTTATTTATGCCAATTTTGACACTATTTAATAATAGATTTTTGTTAAATTTTTAAAAACTTTATTAATTATAAATAAATTCATTTCAGTAATCCTAACATATCATATTAACCAAAACAATTTGGGGATGTCATCAAACATTTAAATTATATTAATTTTAACATTTATAATACCAATTATTTGATTCTTTCATTAATAAGGAAAATACTACATCATTATTGTGTCATATATAAATTTAATTATTAAATGTATAAAAATTATAAATAAAATTCCATTATGTGGGAAATAGTTTTATCTTTCTAATGAATATTTATAGTAAAAAATATAACATATATAACCCTATGTAAAAAATGGTTTTCTAAAAGATATATTCTTATGCCATTTTTGTATTTACTTTAACTTAATTAATATAAAGTATCATTATCACTTACAAGTGGCTCCATGTGGTCCCAAAATCATCCCAAATATTCTCATGGTCGGAAATGTATCATCCAATAGTGTTATATCACGTTTTAGGATAATTTAATATTATTATAATATTATGTTTTTACCCTTATTTACCGGATTTACCCTTTTACCATGGTAAATAAAATATTTACCGAATTATTCAAAATGATTAAAAATAAAAGCTAACTATTTACACAATTTGGACTCCTAATTCTAAATATGGAATCACTTTTTCTAAATTCATAACACAGAATTGGAAGAAACTAATTTAAAATTAATTGATGTTGTCAAAACAAAAATTGTGTTTTTAAGAAATAATAACTATCGAAAGATTGGAACTTGCTATTGTCCAGTTTAAATATGAAATTATGTCCAATGACAAACATTGAATTAAATGGCAAAAATATAATCTAATTATATGTTAAATTCACACAATTTCATAATTTATCACTTTAATTATTTCAATTGAAAAAGTTGATTGTAATTAAAATTTAATAATTTTCACTATTCAACAAAATATAAAAGTTATCAGAAAAATACCAAAAATTCACCCTAAGATAATTTTGATATTCCAAATCAAAAAATGAGGTCGATTTTGAAAGATAAAATTTATAAAATTTTAAAAAGTGGGTATTACAATTCATAACGGGTAGTTTGATTGGTTGTGGTGTGTTAGAACTCGAAGTTGCGTACAACACACGCTACTGTATTATTCAAAGAGAAGCGTACAGTGAAATATTTGGGTGTTACAATGATGATTACCACATGGTTTTGGGTTCCATGTTTTTTCACTAATATCTATGTTGGTGAGGTAATATTTGGTTGACTACTCCCTATTCCATATCTCAATTACATTTGTAATAATGTATATAATGGATCCTGGTAGGTATATTCATGTAGGTTGTAATTGACTAAGGTTGTAGTATGTAATATATTGGATTAATTGGTTATCTGGTAGTGATAATGATATATGGTTGGAGGATGTGCATGTTCTGATGATGGAAAAAGATTAATTTATTTTCTTTTTAATTCACCCTATAATAATAAAGTTGTGATGTGAGGTTTTGGTGAGGTATAAAGTGATTATCCGGATATTCTTGTGTGGTGGTATGTGATGGTGGATACAAGAAGATTTTGATATGTGATTATTATTATTATTATTAGGATTATGATGATGTATCTATGGTATGTCATTGAGATATGGTATATGATGTGTTATAACATCATTGTAGAAAGGATGGAGGAACCGATATGTTTTTTTGGGGTGTGTGAATGAAAAAGAAGTGAGAAAATGGTTAAGGGTAACCTTTATAACTTTTATTATTTCATTTTTATGTTACTCTATTTTTAGGGAACATTAGGTTAGTGATCCTTTATAAGGCATGGTGATAGTTTACCTGATGTAGGTTTTAATTGGTTATTGGATTTATTCATTGAGGAATTAGTATGCCCCTTTCAAATTTTCAAGTGTGGTTTTTTTGAGGATCCTAATAGGAATACTCACCAACATGTATATATATATATGAGGTTTTTAGTAAGTATTTGGTAACCGAGATGGAAATTACAATCTTGAGGCTTTGTGTTTTTGTTAAATTTACTCCCATATGATTTTATTTTTGTTATTCCAATTTATAGACATCAGTAATATATGAAATTTATGTAAATTATGTATTTGATTTTAAATTATATTTCATGTATTTTATTGGAGGTTTATTTTATTCTCTATTGATTATATGGGTTGAGAGTCCAAGAGGATCATGCAAACACCCTAAAATGGGGTGAAATCAGGTGTGACCAACTATTACTGATTAAGTTCAACATAATAAATTTCTTACTCTATGTTGATAAACAAATTATTGTTTTTGATGTGTTGATATTATGTATGATTCATAACCACTATATTCATTATGAAATGAAGATAATTTAATGTAAAAAATTCATAAGCATTTTTACAAAGTCCATCCTCAATTTTAGAACCCACTCCTTATTATGTCCTATTGTTAACCCAAGGAACATATTTTTTTGGAGTTGAAGTATTTTTCAATTCATAATTTTTTTCCATCATAATTATGTTGAGAATACGTACATGCGATGGATAATTTGTTGACTTTTAGGTGTAGGTAGCCGCAATAGTACATCTCCAATAGAAGTAGGTCCATTAGATGATTGCTTCTAGTGATGGTTCTGTAGTGATAAACTGGGAGGTCGAGAAGTTCAGAAAAGATGATTGGTTACTAGGATAATAACATAGCCCCAGTTGTCATGTCCTATGATCTGGGTGTATAGGGGAGTATGTTTAACTTGTTTAAAAATTTCTTCTCATTATATAAGTACATGGAACCTCCATTTCATGTTATGGATAAATAGATAATTTTTTGGAGAGATCAGATGATTGTGAGTATAACATATTTTTTGTAATATTTTTATATCACATGTAATATACTTATTTTAATAAATATATGTAGTACTGTGCTTTCCCAATGAATATAGAACATTTCGAATAATGTTAAAAAATTTCATCTGTCACAACTTTTTTTATTTTTTGAATGTTTTATCATATAATGTATAGTTATTGATTTTTTGTACTAAGATGTGTGTGCAAGAATGAATTTTTATGGTGATTAGGGTGCATATACTTCATACTATAGCTTTATATATTCATGGGGATGAAAATTTCTAGAGATAAATTTTCTACAATGTCAATCCTTTAGGGTGTGGTCTTTTATGGACTGACATGTGAAGATTTAGTTGTCTAATCAGATATTAGAGATCCACATTCCATTGGATGTATTCCACCAATAGGTTATACTAAAATGATTGGTTCTAATATTATTTCTTATAGACCTATAGACTTTAAAACATTTAATTGGATGGATTAAATATATAGATCAATACATTTTAATAGACTAGATTTTGGATTCTGGAATATAAAAATTGAAGAACATCTAATATTGAAGGACTTTGAAGTCCTATTGTTCAAGGTAAAGATGATGATAAGAGAGAAAGATAAATGGTATATCGTGAATTAAAAGGTGATGTCTCTTGTAAGAATAGATATTAAAATGAATTTTTCTTTTTATACTCCAGATAAGAGACAATGAAACTTGTTATGAAGGCGTCAGAAGATATGTATGAAAAACTAATGACCCTTAATAGTTATTCTAATTAAGGATTTCCGAATCAAGAATGGAATCATATCATTTTAATGAATTTATTATGATTCTTTAGAAGTTAACATTGGTATAATTGACTTGTATTGATGATGTGTGAGAATTGTTATTGTTATCCTTTCTTTTGGAGAGTCAGGAAGTAATGGTTACAATAGTTAGTATCTCCATTTTAAAAACATACTTGGTGGTTAATGATAATAGAAATATGATATTCAAGGAGGAACTTCGTTGAAGGGAAATTCAGCAGCCATCCACTGGTTCCCTTAATGCTGATGGATGAGAACATTCACCACAATGGAATAAAATATACCTGAATATTCCATCAATAGATAAGTCTTAATAATGAAAATAAGATAATTGTTGAGGTACGTCAGCTGGTCTAGGTCCAACCTATTGGAAATTTTGGAGGAAATAAATATCTGAAAATATCAAAATATTCATGATGAGAACACTAAAAATCGTCGAAGTCCAGTAGTTCATATTTTGATAAAAGAAAATAAATATATCAAGTATTACTTATTAAGAACTATTACTCTGGTGGAATCTTGAGTGATTAAATTTGTATCCTCTAATAATTAAATTTGTGTTCAATGATGCATAGGTAATTATATATCTGGTAAGTTTGGTGAATTCCATATGGTGGATGGTTATTCTATATAATTCATTTTAAATTGAGAAGACAATATCCAGCTGAAGAGTAGAATATCCATGAAGCTATCAGATGGTCACCACAATCCTGGTCTATAGAGTAATCTTATTTCTATCATACAACTGGATGGGGAAGGATTTGGACATGCCTTTGAAAATGGGATATGGAATGTGACTTGGGGATCCATGGTGATTAAATAAGGAGTAAAGAAAAGGACCCTTTACTTCACGGGAAATTCATAAAAAATCAATAGTGAGATATTGAACTTCTGATGATCCATATCTATGGAACTATAGGATTGGTCACCTTAGTGATAAAAACATGAAGATTATAATTTAAATGGGAATACAAAATATTGATCAAAATATAATAGGAAACTATGAAAGTTGTGTGATAATAAAAAAGAAAATAGTGTCATTCAGTTTAGATGTTTGGAAACCAAGAGACCATAAGTTGAATCTTGAATACTTAAAAATTTGGGGACATATCCCTATTCATCCCTATGGTGGTTTTAATTATATTCTTAATTTCATTTATAATGCTTCAAGGAAATTTTGGATTTAATTCCTCAATCATATGTCTGATAATGTTTTGGAGTTTATTTAGTGAAATAAATTTGAAGAAAGGTCGTGTGTATAGATATTTAAGTGCGTTAGAATGGAAAATAGTGGCGAGTACTCCAGAAAAAAAATCTAGAAATTATATAAGAATAAAATAATAAGGAATGAGAATATTATTCCTAGAACCCCACAACATAATAGAGTTGATTAAATAATTAATATAACTATAACAAAACACTCAGAGTATGAGGTTGTACATGGTGATGCCTAAGGTGATTTGGTTCTAGGTAATGAACATGAAAATTCATCTTACCAACATAATTATAACATATTTTGTTATATAGAAACTTTTAGAGGAGATTTTGTATGTAAAATGATGTAAATTCATCATCCCATAGTCTTTGGTAGTTTAGAAAATGTACTTATAAATGCTAGGATAGGGATAATCTTGATTCAAATTTTAAATGTGTTCTCCCTTCATTATAAATATATAAATTTTGGTTATCTCTTATGCGATGGTGAAATAAAAAAGATCATTAAAAAAATTATGTTACCATTGATTAAAAAATTATATGAAAATACCCAAACTTTGTTGAGAAATAATTTTGAATAAAATCAATAGTAATTTCTTGGTTGATCATAGTAATTGAATCTCAATAAAACCTTATAACTCATATATGTGTGATTATGGAACCATATTTATATAAGTAAAAATGTTGAAATATTTAATGATAATTTGAAGAATTAATTGAATAACTATAATTACATCCCCTAAAAGTATGTTTTTCGAATGATTAGGTATTGATAGAAAGAGTAAATCCAAGTAGATCAGTTATATAACTTCAATTGAGGAGATAAAGAAAAATAATGTGACCAATGTTTAGGTATGGAACTGATATAAATATTATACTCATATCAGATATAGGAGATCCTTGAAATATATAGTTAGAAGATTCTATTAGTTACTCTATGTAGTGTTGGTATTTCATGAATGAGAATATGGATTCATTGATGTTCAACAGAAATTGGTAGGTGGGTGAATTTTTTGAGGTCAAAAAGTACTTGATAAAAGGTAGGTTTAATATATTAAAGAATATATTGATAAAAACTAAATGTATAATGTGAAGCTTTTAGTGAAGGAGTATAAAAAAAAGTAATAAATAGATTTCATGGAAATATTCTCACTGGTACATGAAAATTATACCATCAGAATAGTCTCAAGAAAGCTTGCATGAAAATGATATTTATTTGGATGTGAAGGATTTCGTGACCAAATCCCATCATGGTGAGTTATACAGGGAGATATTTATGAAATAACATATATGATCTTCAAAATTTATAAATCAGAATTTTGATTTTAGATTGAATAAAATTATATAAGGTATGGAGGAGAAAACACGATAATGGAATCAGAAATTTGATTCATTGATTTCTGAAAAAAGAGTCAACATGTTTAATATGGATCATTTTTGTTATTTAAATCATTGAGAATATGATACGTTCATCATATTTATTTTATATTTGGAGTAAAAATTAATAGATGGATCAAATTATCAAAAAATATAAAAGATAAAGTGTGATTTTTCTAAAAAAATTGAGTTGAAAGATCGTGGTCATATAAAAAAGATTTTTAGGATGAAGATCAAGAGGGATAAGAAATTCCAAAACATGGTTATATCTCAAAAATATTATAATTGGATGATCGTGAAATGGTTTTGGAAGGTTGGATGTATGGTAGTATCATCCCCTCTTACGAATCACCTTATTTTATCTATGTCATAGGTTCAAATAACATATGTTATGGCCATGTAAATGGAGAAATTATTATATGCATCAATCGTTAGAATTTTGATTTATGGAATGGTTTTCACTTATCCTTAAATATACCTTATAGTGGGAGTAGTGAGACATCCAATGGAGAATTTTGGGGATGTTTATTGGGATGCTTTGAGTGGATTCTATGGTATTTGAAAAGATCATAAGATCATAACATGTGTTACACAATCGATGAACCACTACTAGTATTCCTGGACTCATGTTTTTGTGGTGATATGGATATGAGGAAATGTACATCTGGTTTTTTTTACTATTATATGATGGTTTTTATATAGTCATAAATGTTTCTGAATCTTGTTACTCTAAGTTAAATGAATATTGAGTATGGTTTTGAAATGTGATATGGGAATAAAATTGTATGGTTGAAGCATTTGTAAAAGAATCTATGGAGGATTAAACTGAAAGTGGAACTTCTCCTGGATTGAGAAATTCTTATTAACATGGTTAAAAATGCAATTTTCTATTCCTCGATAAATCATATCAACTGGAAGTGTCATTTCATCTAAAAAATTATGGAGGACAAGGAGCATGATCTTTAAAAGATAGTAACAAGACAATATTCATCACACAAATTCACCAAGTTTGTATTTTTGGAAATCTTTATATGGTGTTTAGATGTTGTGAGACTTGGGTGAATTAAGTAAATTGATGAGGAATATCAAAGAAAGATAAGTGCTGGGGAGTTTCCAAGATTCCATGAAACAAACATCAAATGGGGGGTTATTGGGAGGTTATTTCTATATTGTTTCACTGGAAATTTATCCATCAAATATATGTTCACTTTAATATGTTGTGATAGATGATGGGATAAATGAGAGGTTTAGGAAGTAGTAGTATTCCTTCTCCTGTAATAGTACATCTATTATAATTCCTCATCTAAAAATTGTTCTTTGGTGAAGTTATGGGTGGTTGGGAATTTTAGGAAAGTTGATTGGCCGCAAATTTGGTATCCTATCTCTGGTTGGTAGTTAATTTGATATGGGTTTTTAGGGGAACATGTTTATCTTGTATGAATGGTTCTTATTAATATATATGTGCATCAAGTCTTCATTGGAATGTGTGTTTTATCTTATCATTTGTTAGAGATCGAGGATGTTGTTGAGGATTACATGATTTTATAATTTATTTGTATCACATGTAATATTTTGGGTATAATAAAATCTATTAGGAATGTGGTTTCCCCATGAACATTGTATATAGTCTGAAGCACATTAAACATTGAGTTCATTATATTTTTTTATTTTTATGGTATGCTATATTGTTTAATTTATATCAGGTTCTTTTTTTGTTTGTATGAATTGTGTGTGAGAAATAAAACCTCTTTGTGGAAAATTGAGTGCATAAAATACATATATTCGATACACTCAATCATAGAGAAGATAGATTATATATAATATTTTCCACTGTGTGGAGTATATTAGGTGTAATCTTCTAGTTGAATGATATGTGTAGATCTGGTCACCAAATTTGAAGCACATGGATATATTTTTCATTGGTTTTAATCCCCCCATCATGATTTTACACTAATAATCATATAATCAAGTACAAGTAGTGTAGAAATTTAATATCCTTAACTGAAATTTTATTCTATACAAATACTACCTCCCAATATTTTATCAACACTACTCTCCCCCAGTTCTAATATAAACATCACCAGACCATGTATATGTCTTCAACTATCAATCATTCTTCATTTCAACATACATGCATATCGGACGTCTGCTAATCTAATAAACATAATTCAAGAAATCTTATTATATCTTGAACTTGAGAATCTAGATATTCTACTAGTTTCAAATGACGTTGTTCTTTACCACTACATCTAGTCTTCTGAATCCAAAGGTTTTAATCTTCTTCCTCGGAACTTCAAGGTATAATATTCTGAAATTTTTTACCTAAAAAAATAATATTTATGTTGGTTAGAAAAACCCTAAATTTATCCCTTCTTACCTTCCCAACATCTCTGCTCAATGATATAAAATCTTTTCTCAATAAGCATTGAATGTGATCAAAATCTTATTTGATTGTTTTTTCTCAAATAGATCGAATATTTTATTACTTTGAACATATATATATTTCAAAATTTTTTATTTTTTGTTTAATTCATTTAAAACATTCAAATAATTCTAACATAATATTCTTAATCATCTCATCCATGAATATTATCTTCAAATATTTTCATTCATTCATGGGATCTCAACATAAATCATCCATTATTTTTGAGGAGTGATACACTTGTGCATTCTACAATGCACCATCATAACTTTCATTTTATGGGCCCTTAACCACCAAGAGTTGTGCTCAAATTAATACTCTCATATAGGGATTCCATAATCCTATTTTATATAAGAAACCCTTCATTATTCTTATAAAAAAAATCTCCCTTCATGAGTACCTCAATTATACTTCCACCAAATATGTCCCAGATTCTAGTATTATCCCCCTCCACAACACTCAATAATATAGAGGTATTAATCTTCAAACAATCTTTATCATTTATCTATTGCTTCTAGTGTCCTATAGTTCTTGCACTAAGACTTTATTTCAACTATTATCCTTTATTTGTTCAACTGATCTTTAGAATATTTTATAATTTATGCTTAATTCCATCTTATCTCATCACTCTCTTTTAACCCATTTCATACTAGTATGTATACCTCATGAATTCAAATGCACATTGACTAATTAAAATATGAACACGTCGCCTTTTACTTTGAGAAATATATCAATATCTAAATATAAAATCCTCTTGTAATCTTCTAAATCATGAATTATCAAATTTTGGCACACTAAATTCAATAGCCTCAAATATTTTTGATATTTTCATCTTCCATTCACTATTATTATGTCATATTCCATTGCCATACCACTTTTTATTCTTCATGGTGAAACTAATTTTCATGATCCACATGAAATCCATTACATTGAATTATATTTTTCCTATTCAAGAGATAGGAAGAGTTTCATATTCATGAAATTCTTGAATAATATCAACTTATATACAGTCAAACATACTTTTAGCTAGAATCATAATCAGAAATATGATATTTTTTCAATTAAAAAATAGTAAATGTTTTGCCATATTTATTTCTGTATTATCTTATGAAAAATATCATCTAATAATGATAATGAACATATGGACACATATATATTCTATAATTCCTTATACTCATTTTTATCCCCCTTTTATAATTTAGTTTTTATTATAGTGGAACAACATTCTCATATGTAGTGAGAGCATCTCATATGCACACATGGTAGTATCATCCACTATCATGGGCATCGATATCATGTTGTGGAATATAACTCATGGTCTTGAAATGAAAATAGTGTGTCATTTTCCTGAAATCTACGCATTCATCCTTCATCCATGTCCAATGTAAGTTACAATTTATTCTATGGAAATTGTATCACCTCATCATCAGAACATTATTCTTAAACCCATACATAATTTTTCATGTATGAATGAACATAGCCACATTATTCACTCATTCTTAGATATTCCTGTAATCTTCATGGATGATGCTCAATGAAATTTTTGTTTTTTAATTGTTCATCATATCACTTGGATTTTTTCTTTTGGGGATACTCCTAATTAGGGAAAACTTTAGTATAGTGTCTTTTTTATTGGATGTAGTTACTATAGAAATATACTTTGGTGGGTAGCCAATGTAGTGGACAGTAATTGACGACAATGGATGATTTCATTGGTAGATGATATTTCCAAAAAAAATTAAGAAAAAATGTATTTTCTATCCTATTTAGAACCAGAACAAATGTGACGGAATTATAAAGAAATAATACCCATTGTAATCCCTATATATTCCTATGATGTTTAATCCAGATAGGAGAAATGAGCCCCCTTCCTATGGTTGTGGGAATACTATCAAACCACATAAATAAATTATGTTCAAGAATTTTTATTCATTATTTGTGTTCAATTTCAACATCATGGACTTATCCATCCCTAAAAATTTGTTATTAGAGGCACTAAGTTTGAATCATTGATAGTACATATCAGTTTTCTGATGAACATAAAATTTAAGGCGGTTGTAATCAATTATCGAATCTAGATTTCTAAAATTCTCATCCAGACAATTCCAATGGTGTAAATGGAATTGAAATAAAATAGTATGTAGATGAAATAAACCTTTATTTTAAATATCGAGTTCTACAATACCCCATTTTTAGAGAATATGACATTTTTCATTCCAGCTGAACCTTTCTAATGAGATTTATAGTGACTATTATAACGAGCCGCATTTGTGCCACCTCATTAGTCAATTTAGACTATTGAAACTGTTTTTGGAAATATATTTTCCAATGTGAGTCTATTTTATATGAACTAGATGTTGTTTCAATCCATATTGAATATAATGTTCATATTTATATGGATATATTTTTTATATTCTCATTAAATCAGTAGATAAAATACCATTAACATGATTAAGATTATCTATTTTAATTATTCCATCTAGTAACCTAAAATGGAATATATTTTGAATATTAAATATTTATGGAATTCCATATTATAGAATACTAATCCAATTACAGTGAATTTATAGAAACCAATATAAGGTGGTAAATCTAGTGAGAATTTTTCTACTAGTACTCCACTAGTTGGTGTCGATTGGTTCATGCTTAATAGGAAGTGTGTTACCCATATCATGTATTGGATTGACATGAATATCTTACAGAATTATTATAATGAACATTATTCATCTGTTATATGGAAAAAATTATAAAAATAAAATTCAAGGTCAATCATGTAGAACAAATCAAACTTGATACACCAACTTACCAACATGAATTGAAATGATGGAAACATAATTTCAAATGACATGAGTGAGTTCTAAGGTATTTTTGATCAATTGAATTCCATGAAGATTATGGTTGATGATGAGTTGAACAAACAATTGATGTTGATTTTTTTAACAAAGATGGGGCGATACACTTGTTGGGTTAGAAAAATATCAAATCCAGCTAGAAATATCACAATGGAAATAGTCAATGAGAGAATATTGGATGATGAACATTCTTAAAGGAAGGATGAGGGATGTACACTTGAATTAGAGGATCTTATAATAGAAATAAAAGGAAAGTAGAAATGGTAGGTAATAAGAGGATTAAATGAACCATATGATTGATTTCAATAAGGGAGGAAGCAATAAAAATCCCGATCGATATATTATATATAGTTCCACCATTTTGGAATCCTTGGGAACTTCATTTGGTATGGTTAGATGATAAAGGCATAGAATAGAAATCATGAATGTAAAACCCAAAATAATGTTGATACATTTGTCAATGAAGTTGATATTATTATTCCAAAATATGATCAGTTTGATCTTGAAATCCAATAGTCTACAAGGGTGATTGATTTAGAAACCTCCAACAATATTACTACCATAAGTTATTTCTTCCCATGTTACACATTAGGGTGTTTCAGACACAAGATTATGGGAAGTTATGATTCTTTGAAAATCACTTGTATCAGTAATATTTTTCTAGGGGCAAATATTGGATACATATTAACTTTTAAAAATGTGATCTATTTTAGTGATATTCACCTCAATACAATATGAATTGGAATTCTTGATAATGATGGATATGTTAGTTACATTGGTTATGGGAAATGTAATATTAATAGATTTAACCAGTTATTTTCTAAAGGAAAAAAAGATACTTATCTTTAGCTCACAAATTCTAGACCATGTGGAAGAGAAGTCAATGTAGCTATAAAATAGGTTGTGACATAAGTTTAGAAGACGCATATCCTTCACATGAGCGATAGTTGAACTAGAATAATATCCTGGAAGGATATATTTCTTGGGATAAAATGTATACCTTTGGATACTTGTGTCAATTGCATCATGGGAAGAAAACATAGTATCATTTCATTGTTATTTACCATATAAATAAAGTATTTTTATATTTGATTCACAAAAATATCAATATGATGATTAATAAGTCAGTTTTAGGTTCTATTAAACTTTTTATGTTTTTATATGGTCATTATATAAATGTGTGAGTCATTTCATTGAAAACTAAATAACAATTGTACAATGTTTTCCAGTAGTTTCATATGAAGTTGGAAAGAGAACAAAGTTTTTTGTCAAATTGTATTACAGAAGACAATTGTGTTTAGTATCATTGTACATTTGAGGAGTATTTTATGATTTTTGGTTTCAGGATAGAAAAATAAGCACCCAAAATGCCTCAGCATAATGATTTTGTTCAGAGGTTTAATAGAATATTTTGTGAGAGAGTTAGGTGTATTCTCTCGAATAAAAAACTACCAAACAATTTTTTAGGGGAGTTAATGAGAATAAATATTTATTTTATATATCATTTAAAATTACATCCACTAAACTAATATGAATATAAATGGTTTTTTATAATATGTTTCAAAAAAACACATGAGCGTATTTAGCTGCAAGGCATTTTTCACGTCTAGAAAGATGATTGGGTGATGTTGGATGGAAACGAAAATTATTGTATATTTTTTGATATGCCCATGGGGAGTTTGGATACCAACTCTGGGATGATACCAATATAAGGATCATTAAAATAACATATTTGGTGTTTCCTAAATAATTTATTATTGAATATTTTGAGAATACATAAAATGTAGATAAGTTTTAGTCTAAAGAAGCTCTATTCAATCTATAACTAGTCTTACCCCTATGAGTTGCATTTTGTGTGAGAGAGGTACTTGACACTGATGATACATCAATATCAGGTAATATGTCTCTATGTTTTAATATATCTCTAATATATGAGGTTCTAGGATAGAGTACCCCCAAATCATAGTTGATGAGATCCACCATAGAATGAAAACTATGTAATATATTCTCACCACATGAGTATGTGATTTTCATAGTTAAAGGATATCCTAAGAGTTATGATGATGTGATTTAGAACTAGTAGAATATGGATTGGAAGAGGTCAACATAATAAGATATGAGATCCTTTCACAAGAACCAAAAATTTAATTTGGATGAGTTACTACATGGAAAGATGGCACTCATGAACATATTGGTGTGCTGAATCAAAGGAGAGGATGGCATCTCATAGCCACAATGAAGAGATAAAGTTGTTTTAGAGGGATTTTGTCAAAATAAAGTTATTTAATTTGATTAAATGCTTTCTCCCATGATAAATATTTCTTCTATCATAGTTTTTCTTTTATTGAAGTAAAATATAAACCTGTAGGATCAACAATTAGATATAAAGAAAGTGTTCATACATACGGATCTTGATTAAAATATTTGAAAGTAGAAACCATAATAATTTCATGATAAATTTAAAGAAAACATGGTATGTAAACATGGGAAAATATTATATGTTTTGAAATAGGAGTTGAGCCAATTTTATGGGAAATTAACCTCATTCATGGAGAAAAATGAGTACAAGAGGATGACTAATAATAATTTTATTTTTTTTCAATAAATTTCTGGATGGTTATTTCATTATCTTGTTACTTTATATTGATTACATGTACATATATCACCAATAATTACAGGTTGAAGAAGGATTTGAAATAGCCTTTTAAATTTAAGTACATTGGACATGATACTTAAATTTTTTGTATGATTATTATTCATGAAAGAAGGAATCGCATGATTTGTAAATATCATTAATAGTTCATTTCATATGACATTGAAATGTTCCATATGAGAAATTTGATATCATTATCACTTCACTTGTGAGTTACTTTATCATCAATATAAGTTAGAGTCAATTAATCAAGAATAAGAAATAAGTGATGGAAAACTTTCCCTATCATTCATAAGTTAGAAGTATTTTGTATGTTATGGTGTGACCTACACTAGGCATTTCTCACATTGATTGAATTTTGAGTGGATTCATATAAAATCCAAGAATGGATCCTTATATTGTAGATAAATGGATATTGAATTATATACAAGATAAATCTTGTCATTATTTATCTTTTTTAGGTGATAAACCAATTTAGGAAGGATATATAAATGAAAATATGGCAGGAGAAGTAGAAACGAGAAAATCTATATCAGATACTTAATATAATATACAGAGGGAGTTGTATAATTTAAATCATGACATTAGAAGTGTGTTTCACTATATACCATATAATTAAAGTATATCACAGTCATTTAGTTTGGTATAGAGATATTGTGGATGAAGAAGTTTCTATAGGGTCTAGGAAATTGTCACAAGAACTATATTATCTATTACGATATTCAGATCCCTAATCATATTGATAAGAACATAAAATTGCATTCCATGTGTGAAAACATTGACATTTTATATTCCCACATCCAAAATTTGTTTGAATAATGATTTTTAAATATTGAGAAAAACTACATCAATGATAATGGGTTTGATATGATGAAAAACGTGATACCAAAGGAGAATCTGGAAACCTATAAGGAGGATGTATGTTGAGATTCTACCACAAATTGGCCGTAAGGTGGATATTTATGGGGACCACTCCCAATTAGTGGATAAATTGGTAGATTCATATTTAACAGAGATACATTAGTAGTACTATAATTTGGTTGGTAACCAACTTAATGGAAATAAACTATATATTTTTGATGATTTCAAGTGTATATGAACTACCCAAACAATTGAAGGAAAAAAATGTTTTCAATCATCTTTAAAATGGGATCTAATCCCATGCCATTGTAATGAAGGAACCCACTGTATTCCCTATGGATTCCTCGGTTGTTTAGTCAAGAGAGAACAATATAATGTCCCCCTCTAACCCATGGACATAGGAATACTAAATAACAATGTAAATCTTTTTTTCATGCATTTGTATTCTGGTTTTTTGTTATATATCATCCTCATTGAATTCCTCTAACCCAAAAATTCCATCAAAAAAATTATTTTTATATTTATCTTCCAAAAATATTATGTTTGTCCATTAATTAAGAGCATGATCCTTTTACAGCCTATATACAATTACTTCTAGTTGACTCATGATGTAAAACTCAAATACATAGAAACTTTATACATTGCTTTATCTTTGTGTTTTTCTCAACTCAGAAAGTTTATATGATATCTAAGAGAGTTTATATTCCTCTTTATTCTAAGTCATATTCACATAAAAATGGGTCTATCCTCATTTAATAAAATCATGTAACACTAATATATTGATATTAGTCATGGAAATAAGCCCCACTTCCCCTACACGATATGTTGTTGTGCTCCCAATTGATGTGATGCATCACGAAAATCCACCCCCCACCTCCACTACATAGTAAATTCCCCCAAATACTATTGGATTGTTTTGAGAAAGTGTTTTTTTATCATATTTATGTGTCAACTAGTAGTCATAATTATATCTAACTTCATAGCTATTATTATATTAATTTATTTTCCTTGGTTATTTGCCTGGTACTATTCTATTTGGTTTATGGGAATTAAAAATTTTGAAACCAAAATATCTTCACAAAGGAATGACAACATTGCTATTATGATGATGAAGTACCACTACTATAGATGTGAGAATTATCAGTTCTATAGATTGACTTCATAATTGTTAAAAATAATTGTTTTTTAAAGAACTTCAAAAATAGATTACTTTTATCTGTGCTAAAAATAACACTGATAAAATTTACCATAATAAATGCTAATAAATGGATTTTTAATTTGTCCCATTTATTAACACATTTTTAGTGTTTATAAAGGCATCCCTTAATCATCAATTTTTTAGAACTGGTAAAGGGACCTTTTATCTACCCTATTTTCAGCACTGATAAAAAGTAAAGATGAAGGACAATCCTCTTGAAAATTATAGCACACTATAACAAAAAAATAGATAATTAAATTGAAATTAAATTTACATAACAATAAAATAAAAACACTATAAATTTATAATAAATGTTTCCATAATTAGTATATATAATAACATTGGTACATTTAACTTATCACAAACATCAAAAAAATTAAAAACACTGTTATATTGTATTTGGACCCCCTCTAATTAGATGTTGATCATGCTAAAAGATGCTGAAAAAAATACTCGAGCTTGAAAAAAAAGTGTAGCTATATAAAAAAATTATTATGTATTTAATGCTATAGATAAAAAAACTAAACATAAATATGATACAATGCATTAATAAAATGTTACTTTTAAACAGAAAACATATACTTTGAGTCATATCTGGAAAACTATATATTGGATTAACATATGGTTCATTCCTAAAAATCAGAAAATATTTATAAATAATTATACTAATGTATAAAGATAATCTGAGCACATTTATTTGGTTTTGAGTATGTCAAATGTCATGTGGAGTGAAATATAAATTTTAAATAAAACCATGCACTTTGAGTCATAGAAGTCACAACTTATATAGAATTGACATGTGAAGGATTCTTATAAATTAGAAATGATTTACATATCACTATCCAAAAATATCTAGACAATCATAGTTTGATTGCTCGTTATTTTATGGGTGACTGACATTTTTAACAAAAATATAATTTTTAAACTGAAAACATGAACTTTGAGTGATAACATTAACATTGTGAATCTGATTTACTTTTGACTAATTTCAATAATTCAAAAATAAATTATAGATCATTTTTCTAAATTACAAGGACCATATGGGTTTTTTTAGGGATTTAGTGATTGAAACATGTTTTTAACTAAAATATCACTTTTAAACTAGAAACACACAATAAAATTCAAACCGGTCACGCTGTGTATCAAAATAATATGAGTTTGATTCATTCATGTCACGTATATGTTATTGATCATCACCTTAAATTTTAATAATAATATGAATGTGTTAACTTATATTTTAGTATTTCATGCTTCTTTTGAACAAAAATTTAATTTTAAAATAAAAACAGGCACTTTGAGTAATTCTGGATACACTATTGGAGTAATTGAAATTAGGTTGATTCATATAAAACAAAAATAATATAAAGATAATTTTCAACAATTATTAATTGGTTACCAGCACGTTTTCTTAGTTTTGTGGGGGTTATGCGTTTCATGAATTAAATGTTAATTTAAGATAAAGACATGAACTTTTAGTCATACCAACCACACTATGAATTTGATTAACATTAATCTAATTTATTAAAATCGAAAATGATTTATTGATTATTTTTCTCAAATATTAACACTATTTGATTTTATCTTTTTCCCTTTTTGCTGAGTGACACATGTTTTTAATTAATATGTGATTTTTTAACCAAGAACACACTTTTAAAGTCATGTCAGCCACAATATGCATCAAATTTATGTGTGGATAATTATTAAAATTTTAAAATAACTCTTGGATAATTTTTATAATGTATCAAGACCATATGAGTTTTATTCTTAGTTTTCAGTGATTAATATAAATTATTAACGAAAATGTCACTTTTAAACTCAAAGAACACATTTTCAATCACATAGGAAACACTATTTATTAGATTGAGATACAGCTAATTCTTGTGTTTTAAAAATGACTTGTGGATATTTTCCTAAATTATAAAAAACAATCTGAATGTGTTTAATTAGTTTTGAGTATGTCACAAGTATTTTGAACTAAAATATCAAAGTTAAATAAAACACAAACTTTTCGTCAAACCGGACACATCGTGTGCCTAATTCATGTGCACCTGTTTCATATATATCAACAATTAATTATGCATAATTTTTTTAAATTATCAAGAAAATATTTTTCTTTCTGGGTTTGAGTGACTAACACGTTTTTTAACTAAAATTTATTTTTCAACTGAAATCGTGAACATTGAGTCATACTGGTCATATCATGTATCAACATTATATACCAGTTATTATTAATTTTCATAAATTATTTATGGTTTAATTTTTTTATTATAAACAAATTATGAGTCTTTCGGATTGGTTTTTAGTGAGTGGCATGTTTTTAAGTAATTTTTCATTTTAAACTGAAAACATGCACATAGAGTAATACTGGTCGTATCGGGTATCGTATGGATGTGTGAATGATTAAAAAACATAAAAAATTAAATACGGATCATTTTAATATATTATAAAACCAATATAATTGTTTTTTATTATTTTTTAGTTAGTGACACATGTTGTTATCAAAAATGTCAATTTTAAACCGAAAACACACACGTCAATTCACAGTAATCTCACTGTGCATCATATTAAGGTGAGGATGGTTTCTATACATTACAAATGGTTTATTGATTGTTTTATTAAATTAGAAAATCATTATATTTGTTTTTGTTTGTTTTTTCTCTGTCATGTGTCTTTTGAACTAAATTTTCCATTACAAATAAAAACATACACTTTGAGCCATTTTGGCCACACTATGTGTCTGAATGACGTGAGGTTGATTTATACACATCGAAATCACTTACAGATTTTTTTCTAAAATTATAAATACAATATCACTATGTTTTCTTAGTTTTTAGTAGGAGATAAACATTTTTTACTATAATTTTATTTTTAAACTAAAAACACACACTTTGAGTCATACTAGTTGCATCATGTGTCAGATTGATGTGAGACTAATTCTTAGTCATCTCAAATGACCGATGGATCATTTTAATAAAATTTGAATATAATATTACTATTTTCCATAGTTTTAAATTTGTGATACATTTTTAAAAAATATAACAATTTAAACTTAAAAACCACACATTGATTCATATATTTCACACCATGTATCATATTGTTTTGAGGAAGATTGATAAACATCAAAAAAGAATATGGATAATTGTTTTAAAGTATCAAAAAAAATTGAATGTATTCACAAAATTTTCAGTGAGTGACACATGTCTTAAACTAAAATTTCACTTTCATACGAAAACACACACGTCATGTTGTACCAGGCATACCATGTATTAGACTGAGACGCAGCCAATTTCTTCAGATCACAAATGAGTTTTTGATCATTTTTCTAATGTATAAATATAATTCGAATGGGATAGCTCAATTTTATTTAATTATATACATTTGGGAAAAAATCACATTTAAAATGAAAACAATCACTTATATTCATAATGGGCATGCGGTGTGTCATATTAATGTGTGTTTAATTCTTATATGTCAACAATGACTTATGGATTTTTTTTCCTAAATATTCAAGAAATTTTCTATGTGTTCTCTAAATTAGGATAATGTGATGGTTTTTTTGTACTAAAATGTTGATTTTAGATAAAAAACACGTTATGTTATATTGGTCACCTAGTGTGTTAGATTTGTGAGTGGTTGATTCCAATATTTCATAATGACTTATATACCATTTACCCTAATTATCAAAAAAGATTGATTGTTTTTATAAGGATTGCATTCAATGAAACATATTTTTAATTAAATTGTTACTTTTAAAATGAAACATGCACATTGAGTTATACTAGTTGATGTGAACCAAAAGATAATAAAAATAAATTTTTTCATATTAAATCACCCAATTAGTCAAATAGATCCGAAATTGATCATTCAATTATTCATATTGTATCATTAAAGACTTTATTGAAATTTTACAAAAAAAATTATGTTTAATTATTTGTTAATTTTTTAAATTAATTATGAATTCAAACATTGATTTTGAAATTTAATTCTTGATTATTTCATTCAATTTTTTTTCATCCAAGAATTAATATTCAAAAATGAATTAATTTTAATTTTTAATGATTTTATTCATTCTTTTGAATCATATGAAATCTATAAATTAATTGGAAAGAAACAAAAATAGTTATTTTCAATGAAAAATGACATTTTAAATTTAATATCTTAATATTTTGATTAAACTGTATATTTTAAATAGTTAGATTTTGAAATTGGGATTAGCTAGTGATTAAATCAATTTTTATCTATAAAATCATGACTTTTGATTATTTTAAACACTTTTTAATTAATGGAGTCCAATATTATTTTTCTAATTTTTTTTCGTGTGATAATTTAAATGTAATTTAAATTATTTTAATTAGTTTTGAAATTAATTTGAAAAATAATGCAATGAATTTGGTATATAATTTTACAGGTTGGAAATTTGTGAAAGTGAATACTATTGTATGACTAAAATAATTGGAAATGTGTCAAAGGTATGTGATCATACTCCCAAGGAAACTAACTGTGAAGCCTCCCTGTTATCATTGAACTCTCATGGAAACCAACCACAGATGTTATATGAAGCAAAGGCATTTCACATCATCCTAATTTAATCAACCAAACCTAAGAATATTCTCAACTCATCCTAAGGAATTTTCATGATCGATCATGGAAGCACATATCCATGCGCTAAAAGAAATAGACTACATGGATAACATCAATCGATCATAGTTGATCTACGTATCCATTATTGAATACACCTTATTATAATGTGTTAAATCATGCAAACACATCTATCGACTACATATCTTCACTAAATGTCTATGAGGGGGAGTGCATCAGCAGCATGTGATCTTGGGAGGATATTTGGAAAACACTAAAATTTTGAAGTTGAGCTCATTTATCCATGCTGATAAAGATGGTTTTTGAATAAGAACCATGCTTTATAGATCTAAAAGACCAATTTATTGAAGAATCTGTATATCCAAGCATCACCAAATGAAGAAATAAATCTATGATTGATGTGTTTTGAGTCCTGATCTTGACACAGATACTAAATACCTTGGAAATTTTTCAATTGAATGGGGGAGAATAATTTTTAATAATAATTTATAGATGAATTTGACCCCACCTTTTGAACATTATCCTAATTAAAGTCCTGTAATTATGTTTCCATTATATTTTTAGGGTATTTTTCTGGTTTTGGGTAATTTTAATTAATAGAGTGGATTGATTATTCCCAAATGAAATGATTTTATGTTTTTTTATGAAACGCTCAATGTGATCATAAAAACATAACAATGGAAAATTTAATCTAGGGAGCATGGTATGAATGAACTAAGTGCAATTTCAATAGATAGAAACACCAAAAAATCATTTTTTATGACAAAACTAAAGTCCAAGATGATTTATAGTGAGATAAAGACATAAATCCATGTACAAGGGCATGTCTATGGTCAATAAAATAATTTTACAAGAATTAGGAATTGGAAAAATTAATGATAAATGGAAAATATATTAAATATTTGAGACCCATCTCATAAAAATAAAACCCTAAGAATTCTGTCCCAATTGATAAAGAACATCTGAAATAACCTAGCCCTCCACCAAAATTGATATGGTTAAAACTCAGTTCTATTAACCAATATTTTCTTAACATGATTAATGAAATAAAAAATTATTTTGAAATAAGTGGTAATATCAATCGAGAATCCTTGATTTAGAAGAGAATGAGACCACTCGAACAAATACATGCTTATTCTATCCTTTTGTCAATGGAAATATATCAAATTTTCATAGCCCAAATGTAGTGGATTTGAGGCCTAAATATATTTTAATATTCCCTTCTTCAAAGGTAATCAATCCCAACATGTGTTTAATATTCTTCCTTTAATAAGAATTCAAAATCCAACAATGTCAAAGAGTAATAAATAATTTCTTCTTCGATCATTTGAAAAGGAGTATAGATCCCTATTTTGGGAGGATAATATTTTTAACAAAAAATACTAGAGTATGTTGACTTGGGGAAATATTGATTGTCGATTTCTGCATGTGGTAGAAATATAAAGGGGGGGAATTGGGATCGGGATTTTATGAATAAATAAAAAATACTAGGATATTGGGGTAATAATCATCTAACACTCATATGAAAGGAATTATAAAGCACCCAATAAACCCCCACTCATTATATAAAAAAAGGAATATCCACTTCAAATATAGTAGCTTGCATGATCATTGAATCTAGATCTGCTACTTTATCTTATTCCTTGTTTGTTTCTATTCATTTTAATTTAAATTAATATCTCTGATGATTTCAATTAATTACATTCATTAGTGGGTAATATAATAATATTATCCTTAATTAAATATTTATTAATTAAATGTTTTAATTGTATATATCTTATTATAATAATGGGATTTATTTGAATTGTTTACACAATGTGAGATTTACTTAATTCAATGAATTTTTAATTTATTATCCTTCCTCCTATGGTTCTCTCAATAATACCACCTATAACTTCTTCACTATTGTGATAGATAGTAGTGCGATGAACCATGTGTGATTATAGATTTATGGTCACTTGTTCAGGTGAGATAAAGGGATACAATGATTATGGAACTTATATATTCAATCCAAAAATAACTATTGGAGTTTGATCAGGAGGGGTTTATCTTAATTTGATAGAAAATAATAGGGGTGAATAAAATAATGATTTTACAAGAAAACTAATGAGATATTCAAGGTTAAGAAAAATATTTTAAAATATAATTTACAACCAATAATTCATTTTCACTGATTTCACACCCAAAAACCTATAAAATAAGAGAAAAACACTCTCATCACACTATCCTCTTTGAAGACAACCACAGTCCAGAACTAATGTATTTTTCTTTGGTTAAAAATTTATTGGTTGGTGGGCCCAATATAGGTTGTGCATCAATCTTAAGAGCATTTTTTAGATTCTAGTGATTGTGATTTAATTTTTATTTATAAATATATCAATAAATGACCGAATTTTATTCATATCAGCTCATTGGTTTTGTTCCATACATTTAAGGAAGGTTTTTTATGAGACTAGGAAATTTAAAAATCACTGAATTAGAGGTGACTGAATTTCTAGCAGTTCCATTGAAAAGTTCCTAATCCTCATCTACTTCTTCCAAAAGAATGATTTTATGGAGTTAAAACAAGGATAATGTCAAGGAATAATTAAATAAAACATTTTAACTTCACTATGGACACAATATAAACTATGATAATTGACTTCAACCCCAAGTAATAAAAATTATTTTGAATTAAGAACTATGATGATCCAACTCTTTCCATAGTATCATGGATTGGTAGGAGTGGAAATTATTCAACATCTATGAGAATATTTTAATATTTAGGTAAATTTAAATCCTATATGAGTATAACAAGATTGATTTTTCAGGAAGGTATTGACCATCACTCTTAAAGGAATATCCAAGGAATGGCTCTATAACCTTGTTCTTGGGAAAGTAACTACAAGGTATGGGATACAAAAGGGGTTCCACCAGACGTACTTCCCTATATCAGAGACCACTTATGTAAAGAAATAAAAATATAGGATCAAGAAAGATTGTGGAGAGTCCCTCTACTAGATTTGGGAGATATTAAAGTGGATGAAAACCAACTTCCCATATCATCATTTCAATGATCCTGATTTATTGGAATTGTTTTACCCAGAAATTATGCATAGTGACAAGATTTTGTTGGATTTTTCCTATAGAAAATAATAAATAGAAAAATACCATGACGAAGTCATAGATATAATTGATCGGATCTATCAAAATTTTCAATAATCCATTATAAGAGCCACTATAAGAGGGGTGTGTGCGGTAAAAATTTATAATCCCACTTTAATTAAAGAACAAACCTATATTGTGAGAAAGTTAACATTGAATAAGGTACCAGAAGCATAACCTTTTACACCTCCAAATTTTTTTTAGATTTTATTCTCTCATGAACAATACACCAATGGATTCCCTCAGGTTCAATAGGCTAATAGTTGTGAATCCGTGTTCTAAATGATATACCAACAACAACATAAAATCATGGATTTGAGGAGTATTCCAATGCATGATATACAAATATATATATATATATATATAACTTTTATAATGTTATTACCATAATTTCAACCTCTACACATCCAAATAGGTATCTCTCAAATCTCTAGAAGATACAAATAGGTGAAAAATCAATAAACTACAAAGATGGAATTATTGAAACAACTTATGTAATCATACACCACTTAAAAACCTACCCTCAAAACACAAGGATCAAGGATTAATGAAATAAAAGGACAATACATCTAGATTATGACTATAATTAATGAATTGAAGAATCAAGGCTCTGGTATTCTTACTACTCAGTTAATTCTTAACCATAATGGAAATATCAGTTCTATTTCATTATGTAGTGGAAAAGATATTGAAAGAAATGAATAGTAACCATATCAAGATGGAGTTGTAAGTGAGATAATCATTTTATCTGATGAATCATCCATTAAAAATGAGTCTAAAATATCTATGGAAGAAACGGCTATGAATTAGAAAAAAGGGAAGGCCGAGATATGAGGCCTACATCAACAAAAACTACCCTTAATTTAAATTATTAAATACCTGAATAAAACCCACTAATAATCACTAAAATAAGATATCCTAGATATATTCACAGAGGAATAGATTAATATCCCTTATCTAGAATCCATATTTCAAATCCCATGGTTTGAAAATTTCATTAAATACACGTGCACTAGGCGGAGAAATTTTCAATGTGATAAAAATGTATGTTTCGGTAAAAATGATTTTGTACCTATTACCCCCAAAATACTGTAGAAATTCCTGGTTCCATGTAACTCAACAATCCCTTTCACTTTTTCATAGCATTATTTTTCAAAAAATGTATTTTTAAGGATCCTCAAGCCATGCATTTACATAAAAATGTTATTAATCTCTATAGTTCGGAGAACTCAAACCCACCCAAGTGGTTGTTAATATTTCCAACTAAACCATTTCTTACCCAGTAGGTGTACTTAAGGATGTTCTAGTAAATATAAATGTTTTTTTTCCTTATTGATTTCCAAATTCTGAATATGGAAGAAGACAATGGTATGACTCATTTTCCTAACATTCTAGGTAGACCATTTCTCACAACTGGAAAGAAAATTATAAATGCTAATTTGGTAACTATATCAATAAATTTTAGTGAGAAATATTATGGATTTTAGAATTTTATATTCTAGGAAATACCCCCATAAAGGGAAATTGTTTTTTACGTTTAGCCATTTTGAATTTCCATTTTTCTCTAAAGAATAAATTTAATTGTTTGATGACATAATATGACCAGTGGAAGATCTAGAAACACATAATTTTCCAAATGAATATTTTTTTGAAAATGAGTTACATATTGAAACTATGATTTGTAATGATGAAATATAATTTGATGATGGTTATGTTTATGAATTGATAAAAACCAAATATGAAACTTCTTGTTTACATGTACAATTTCAAGACATGGGGAACATTGAACTGAAAATTTCAATACAAAAAACTAATGATAAGGAAATGTAACTACATCCCTTAAATATTATATATTATAATTTACAATAATGTTAAGAAATGTATTTAATAATTTAAAATAATTTCAACCCAAAACAAGTCTATCAAATTCTAGAACTTTTGAAATAATATTCTAGGGAAATATGATGGAAAGCATGATAAATTCAACAGATTATCAGAGAAACCATAACACATTGGACATTTATTGAAAATTAGTCCAAACTAGTGATAAATACCCAAATAAGTCTCAACCCAACCCTAATTAATGTGGGGAAGAGGGATGTATAAAAGCTATTAGTGGATGGAATAATTTACCCCATCTTAGAATCCAAATGGACAAGTTCCATTTAAATTTTCCCTTTGTAAACTAGATACACAATTGTAAAAAATGAAAAACATGGTTTTGTGCCAAAAATAATTCATAATAGTTTGAGTGTTTACATTTACTATAAGGTATTTACCCACATTAAATGAAAATCCCACATCCTTATGCACTTTGTAGACCAATTTTTAGTGAGGGAATTTGTTAATAGTCAATATTAGTTCATTGAGGTATTTTTTGGTTACTTTCATGATATAATTACTATTGAAGACAAAGAAAATACCAGCATCACTTGTACCATTCGTACATTTCCAATAAAATTTATTCTTTTGGGTATTTATAATTCCATATATACCTTTCAAAAAATCATGGTATGTATCCTCTCAGACCTAATTCAGAACAAATTGGATATATTATTTAATGAATTTACTACTTATGGAACATGTTTTCAATGTTATATATGTAACACTCCAGGTTTTTATATAAATAAATATAAATTATTGGAACTTTTTTTAAGTAGATATTTTTAATTAGCCTTTAAAACATAACATTTCTACTTCTATGTTCTGAATTTCAAGAAACCGTCATCTACATTTTTGTTCAGTATGTCATTTAGAGTCTATTGGAACCAACATGTTTTTTAGTGAATAGTAACATACCCTTATAAATAGTAATATGAATATTAATATGACCCTAATGAATATTAAATTTTATTATTAATTTATTTTATAGAAGATTTAAGATAATGGCATCTAGGTTAATTTTTCATTGTAATATAGAAGTAGTTACAGAATTAGAATTGTTAATTATTTAATTAAGTATGATTTTTTTGAAAAATTAAATTAATAATATTTAGAAAATTATTTTCAAAAAATGGAATTCATTTTTGAAATCTACACATCGATAAATGTTTAGGGTGAATTTTGGGAATTTTTCTGAAACAATTGATTTTCCGGTGAATAGTCAAAAATACAGTTTTTAGTTTCGGTGTGTTAATGACATCATTAATGATACAATAATGATGTCATAAATCTGGTATACATATGTATAGTTAAATAATATTTTAGGTTTCCCAAGTGGATTATACCATGGGCAAATACCATGGGAAAGCCCATGGTTTTGCAAATACCACTCATGAGGTGTCCCTTGAAAATTATTAAAATAATCCCTCACTTTTCCTATAAATACCAACTCTTCCCTTCATTGAATGCATTCCCAATTCTCTCACAACGAAGCTGTGTCCGCATTACCTTCATATTAGTCCTCCAAAGGTTTTCTCAAGCCCCAAAGGTTCCAACCTTCAAGTTCTAAGGGTTACTCTACAAGGTAAGAAAATTCTCAATTTCATTCTTTCTTCATTCAAGTTCTATTTTATGTGGTATAACATT
Source organism: Viscum album (assembly GCA_963277665.1). Taxonomy (NCBI): domain Eukaryota; kingdom Viridiplantae; phylum Streptophyta; class Magnoliopsida; order Santalales; family Viscaceae; genus Viscum; species Viscum album. The sequence continues at coordinate 380,044,522 of OY728120.1, read as the reverse complement.
CATTTTTCCATACCATGTTATTAATTTCTTCTTATTATTGATCTAATATATATTATTATTCATTTCTGTATGGGTGACCCTTGTCCCCTCTCTTTTTGATATTTTCTAAAATCATGTTGCATAGCTGTTATGCTGCTGAATGTTTGTAAGCGATTTCACAATTATTCTTTTATTTTGAGTTATTTCCTGATTAATTCATCGTATCTCCTTACCCAAGAGGAATTAAATCTCCATAAATCATGTATATTCTATATTTTATCATGTTTATGGAAAAATTACTCATCGTTATTCTTCTTCTCTCCCGCTTATTTAAGAATAAAAATATTGTCTGTTTGTGTCGAATTATCGACATCGTGGATGATGTGATTTCAATTTCCATTAATTATTTAAAATATTGTAATGAAACCATTTATATGGTTGAACGAGGTTATAATATATGTGTTATGACTCACCCATGTTTCTGTAATTCTTTTGTACTCATGGTTCTAATTTATAAGACAAAACGAAGTTGTTATTATAAAAGAACCACTAAAATGATCTAAACTAACATCATTAATGTTCTAACTTATGAATCATCCTCAGGTAATAATTCAAAATTATGAATGGAATAATTTATGTTACTGAATATATGTAAATACTACACCATTACAATTCTGGATTTTCACTTCCAATCAATAAGAACATCCATCATGAACCAAACTTGGAAATCATGTAATGAACTCACCCAAAAACAGTGCAAGAGGAAACATACTGACAATTAAAGGGTGAAATGATGTTATTAAATGATCATATAATATGTAATAAACATGATAATTTTTATTTAAAATATTAATAACACTCTTTTAACCATTATACAGGTGGTTTAAACAAGTTTTAAGTAAGAAAAACCCGAGGTAAGGGAATTCTTAACCCGATTTCCATTATTTGGGTTAACCTTCTACTTCATTATTTATGTGCTATTTAAATTTTTTGTGTGACAGGATCTATTTATATTATGTTTCATTATGTGTATTTAAAGTATATATATGTACTCCATCCACTCTATTAAGTCTCTCTTCAATTGTAAGATATTTATAAGGGGTTTCCTTTAAAAACATCTTTTTAAAATTCGGTTTTACGAAATTACAAAGAAATGTTTTTATGGAATTATTCATGTTGTATGATTATGTTTTGGTTATTTTGAATTGTTTATGATAAAGTGTGGGACCTATATTTCCCTCCAATTCATTTGGTATGAGTAAGTTGGAGGTCGGACGTATGGTTACTCTAAGTGTAACTGCGATAGTTACACAAAGTAAGGTAGTTGTGAGGGTTACAGATTATAAGGTAGCCAAGAATGGTTACAAGATTATGTAAGTAATGCCCCAAGATACCTTTCTGATTATATTTATGTTCTCATGTTTTGTGTGGATATTTTTTGAATATCATGTTTCATAAAGTATGTATATATGGGTGTCAAGAATGCCTTTTGAAAATGCTTTCATAAGTTACGAGTATTCATAGACTAATGTGATATTTCCTTCTTTCCCATACCTTACTGAGCTTTCATTCTCATCCCAAGTTTTTAAATGATTTTCACGGGTTAATGGATGTGTAAGACAAGGAATGAAGCTATGTTAAATGTTGAAGAATTGTCAAGGAGTCTTGTTTTAAGTTTTAATGTTTTATATTTTTAAAATGGAAACTTTTTTATGGTATCCACTCTATAATAATGTGTAATGTTATGAATATATTATCCTAATTATCTAAATCTATAAACTTGAAAATATCCTAAATGTAAAAGGAATTTTTTTCTTGACTAAATTCAAGATTATTTATGTAATAAGGTCAGGTCCTTATAGTTGGTATCAGATGATGGTTTAGAAAACGTTATGGGTTAGGGTGATGTTAATAGAATACCATAAATTATTTTAACTCTATGGTTAATTTAAAATGTTATAGAATTTAAATATTATCATCTTTCTTCATTTAAGACATGTTTTTTCAGAATGGTTATCCACATAAGGAACAGGTATGCTGAAGAGGAGAGGCACCGACAGAATGACATCCTTCGAGAACTACAACCAGGAATGGTAGGGATTGGAACCGAGTAGTTTGTGATAGTAATGGCTCAGCTAACGCAGACAATAAATTGTGGTGTCATCCATGCAAGAGAACCAATAGAGTTACCACAATGTAACATGATAGTAGTGGAACATTTTATGAGACAACATCCCCCTGCATTCAATGGATCTTCTGACCCAGTAGCAGCTGAAGGATGGATCAAATCCTTTGAAAAGATATTCAATGTTATAGGATGTTCAGAAAATAAAAAGGTAAGTCTTGAAATTTGTCATTTTGAAGGGGAAGCTAATCAGTGGTGGTCAATGGTAAGTAATATCAGGGGTATAAAGGATTTTGATGCCTTAGAGTTGGAAGAATTTAAAAGTCTTTTCCTTGAAAAATATTTTCCTAAGGTGGTGCGACTTATAATGGAGAAGCAATTCCTTGAATTGAAACAAAAGGAGGAAGATTCATTAGATATGTATTAAGCGAACTTCACCCGACTAGTGAGGTATGATCCAAATCTTATTCTAGATCTTGATAGAAAAATCAACCACTTTTACTCAAGATTGAATCCAAGGTATCAAAGGGCGTTGTACTCTCGTGAATTCAAAAGTTATGAGAAACTTTTCTGATGTGCTGAGAGGATAGAGATGGAGTTTGCTGATGATCACGTGCATTTTGGAAACAAAGAGAAGAAGAGGTCCATTTGGAAAGTAATGGGTAAGAATCAACCAAAGAAATCTGATGGTAAGAAAATTCAATATCCAGTTTTTCAAAAGTGTGGCAGGAAACACCCTGGGGAATGTCATAGAAAAACTGGGAAGTGTTTTAAATGTGGTAAGTTTGGACATATGGCCCGATATTGCAATGAAAATGATCCTAAGAATAATCTTGATAAGAAAATTGTAATGTGGTTTAAATGTGGTGAGATGGGTCACTAGGAAAATGCCTTCCCAAAGTGTATTGATATCCTTTGCGACTACGTCAACAGATGTAGGGCCATAAAATGAAGTTGTATCAGTTACTTTGGTTGTTCACTTAGATTTTCTAAAGTTTTGTTTGATATGAGGTCTACACATTCCTTTATCTCTGAGAAATTTTCTAGTAAATTGGAAATATCACCTCAACAAATGAGACCCGAACATGTTGTTAAAACACTAGGGGGAAATGTTATAGTAAAGAAAAATTATAAGAATATTTCTATTGTTGTTTGTGGAAAGACATTACCTGAAAACCTTGTTTTTTTACCCTTAGTCAGGTTTGATGTTATTCTGGGAATAGACTAGCTTTCTGATTATCATGCTAAGATTGAATATAGAGATAAAGAAGTTGTTTTTCAGAAAGTGTTTCAGTTTGTATACAAGAATAAAACCATACAATTGATAACATATCAAGAAGCTGAGAAACTATTGAAAGATGGAAATGAAAGTCATCTTGCTCATATTGTTAAAAATAAGGGAACTATTCAAATTAATGATATTCCAAGGGTAATTGAATACCTTGATGTTTTTCCAGATGAGTTACTCGGTGTCATACCTGATCGAGAAGTCTAATTCACAATTGACTTAGTTCCTGATGCTAATCCAATTTCAAAACCCCCTTATCGTATGGATCCAATAGATCTTCTTGAATTGAAAAATCAGTTGCAGGATTTGCTTGACAAAGGCTTCATTTGTCCCAGCACTTCACCATGGGGATCCCAAATTTTGTTTCCTAAAAAGAAAGATGGTTCCATGAGAATTTTCATTGATTATAGAGCTTAGAATAACATCACTGTTAAAAATATGTATCCTTTGCCTCATATCGATGACTTGTTTGATCATTTTCAGGGAGCTTAGTACTTTTCCAGGATTGACTTGAGATCCGGATACCATTAGCTAAAGGTGAAGGAGGATGACATCCCAAAAATAGCTTTTTGTACTAGATATGGGCATTATGAATTTTTTTTATGTTGTTTGGATTAACTAATGCACCTGCTGTATTCATGAATCTTATGAATAGATTATTTCATGAGTTCTTGGATAAGTTTGTGGTTATATTTATTTATGAAATTCTGGTATTTTCTAAAAATAATGATGAGCATGAAAAACATCTAAGGGTTGTTTTACAAACATTAAAATAAAAGAAACTATATGTAAAATTCAGCAAGTGTAATTTTTGGTTACAACAGATTTCATTTCTTGGGATCATTGTAAATATATATAGAATAACAGTTGATCCTCCCAAAACAAAATTATTTGATGAATGGCCAAGACCCAAAAATGTTATAGAGATTCGTAGATTTCTGGTCTTAGAAAGTTATAACTGACGGTTTCTTAAGAACTTTACACGGTTATCTTGCCCGATAACTAAGTTAACACGGAAAGGGGTTCAATTTATTTGGATAGAGGAATGTGATGTTTGTCTTCAGGAACTGAAGAAGAGATTGGTGAATTCTCTAGTTTTGGCCTTACCTTTCTGAAATGGAGACTTTGTCATCTACAGTTATGCTTCTTTGAAGGGTCTTGTTTGTGTTTTGATGTAGACTGATCAGGTAATTGCCTATGCTTCGAGACAACTTAAACCTCATGAGCTAAATTATCCCACACATGATTTTGAATTGGAAGCTGTGGTTTTTTTTTTGAAAATTTGGAGGAATCATCTATACGGAACCAAATGCCAAATATATACTAACCATAAAAGTCTAAATTATATATTCACTTAGAAGGAATTAAACATGAGGTGGAGAAGATTACTAGAACTGATAAAGGATTATGACTGCATGATCAATTACAATCCTAGAAAAGGAAATAAATTAGAATATTCCTTAAGTCATAAACATCATGCATCATTAACCATGTTACATTTGGAACATGATCCCTTAATTAATGATTTGATTAATTTTGGATTAGAAGTTGTTGGTGTAGGGAATACCTCTATTTTGTTTCAGGTTTCAGTGTTGTCTTCATTGTCAGACAGAATTAAGCAAGCGCCGAAGGATGACCGTGAGATATAGAAAAAGGTAGAATTGGTTAAAATGGGTAAGTTTCCAGAATTCAACCTTGAAAGAGATTGTGTTTTAATATTTGGAAAATGTTTGTGTGTGCCTAGTAATTCTATGTTTAAGAAAGATTTTTTGTGCGAAGCTCATAGTTCTCCATTTTCTATTCATCCTGGTGGTACTAAGATGTACAGAGACATTCAGAAGTATTATTGGTTTGATTGAATGAAAAGAGATATTGCTGATTTTACCATGAAATGTTTGACGTGTCAACAAGTTAAAGCAGAGCAGCAGTTACCGAAGGGGATGCTTCGGCCTTTTCCAGTGCCAGAGAGGAAATGGGAGAATGTATCAATGGACTTTGTGCTGGGACTACCAAGGACTTCTCGAGGTAACAATGCGATTTGGGTTATTGTTGATCGGCTAACAAAGTATGCACATTTTCTTTCTATTCGAGATACAATGACTTTAGATCAGATTTCTCAATTGTACCTCAAGAAGATTGTCAGGTTACATGGAGTTCCTCTTTCTATGGAATCTGACCGAGATCCCAGGTTCACTTATAACTTTTGGAAGGGACATTAGAAGTCGTTGGGCACATAGTTAAATTTAAGTACAGATTTTCATCCTCAATCAGATGGGCAGTCAGAACGAACGATTCAAATTTGGAGGATATTCTTCGATCGTCTTTAGTAATCAATCAGGGAAGTTGGGATCAGCATCTTTCTTTAGTTGAGTTTTCTTATAATAACAGTTTTCATTCCAGTATTCAGATGGCACCGTTTGAGGCATTGTTTGGGAAGCGGTGTAGGACTTCAACGTTTTGGGATGAAGTCGGTGAATTAAAGTTGATGGGGCCAGAATTAGTAGAAGAAGTGGCTGAGAAAGTGAGAATGATCTAGAAGCATATGAGGACAGCTCATAGCAGGCAGAAAAGTTATGCAGATAATAGAACTAAAGACTTCTCTTTCAAGGTAGGTGACCATGTTTCCCTTAAAATCTCTCCTTGTAAAAGTGTGATGCATTTTGGTAAGAAAGGAAAACTAAGTCCATCATTCATCGGCCCTTTTTAAATCTTGGAGAAATTTGGAACAGTTTCATACCGTGTAGCTTTTCCTCCAATCTTGTTTCAGGTATACAATGTTTTTCATGTTTCGATGTTGAGGAAGTATGTGCCAGATTCATCACATGTCTTGATCCCTGAAGAATTTCAGCTGAAATAGAAACTTTCTTATGAAGGGAAACAAGTTCAGATTCTTGATCGAAGGGAACAAGTATTACGGAATAAGGTAATCCACCAGGTAATGGTTTTGTATAGAAACTACATGGTTGAAGAAGCAACATGGGAGTCTGAAAATGCTATGAAGGAAAAATACCCTCATATGTTTAATAAGTAAATAAAATTACGAGGACTCAATTTCAAGAAGGTGAAGATAATGTAACACACCAAGTTTTTCTAAAAATAAATCTCTATTCTTGGAACTTTGTTTTAAGTAGATATTTTTAATTATCCTTTAAAATATAACTTTTCTACTTCTATGATCCGAATTTCAAGAAAATGTCATCTATATTTGTGTTCAGTATGTTATTTCAAGTCTATTGGAACCAACTTATTTTTTAGTGAATAGTAACATACCCTTATAAATAGTAATGTGAATAGTAATATGACCCTAATGAATAAAAAATTTATTATTATTTTATTTTATTAAATCTTTAAGATAATAGCATCTTGGTTAATTTTTCATTGTAATATAGATGTAGTTACAGAATTAGAATTGTTAATTTTTGAATTAAGTATGATTTTATTTAAAAATTAAATAAATAATATTTAGAAAATTATTTTCAAAAAATGGACTTCATTTTTGAAATCTACATGTCGATAAATTGTTGGTGTGAAATTTGGGAATTTGTCTGAAACAGTTGATTTTTCAGTGAATAGTAAAAAACACAGTTTTTAGTTTCGGTGTGTTAATGACATCATTAATGATATAATAATGCTGTAATAAATCTAGTAAAATTATGTATAGTTAAATAATATGTGATTTGTTCTGTGTGGCTTATACCATGAGAAAATAACATGGGCAAGCCCATGGTTTTGCAAATACCACTCATGAGGTGTCCCTTGAAAATTATTAAAATAATCCCTCACTTTTTCTATAAATAACAACTCTTCCCTTCATTTAATTCATTCCCAATTCTCCCTCAATGAAGCTCTGGCCTCCTTAACTTCATATTATTCTTACCAAGGTTTCTTCAATCCCCCAAGTTTCCAGCCTTCAATTTCTAAGGTTTACTCTAAAAGGTAAGAAAATTCCCAATTTCTTTCTTTTTTTCATTCAAGTTCTCTTTTATGTGGTATAACTTTCATGTTTCCATACCATGTTCTTATTTTCTTCATATTCTTGATCTACTCTATATTATGATTCATTTCAGGATGGGTGACCCTTGTCCCCTTTATTTTTAATATTTTCTAAAATCATGTTTCTTAGCCGTTAGGCTGCGGAATTTTTGTAAGTGATTTCACAATTATTCTTTTATTTTGAGTTCTTTCCTTATTATTTCTTCATATATCCTTACCCAAGATGAATTAAATCTACAAAAATCATTTATATTCTATATTTTATCATGTTTATGGAAATATTACTCATAATTATTATTCTCCTCTCCCACTTATGTAAAGAATAAAAACATTCTATGTTTGTGTCGAATTATTGACATCATGGATGATGTGATTTCAATTTCCATTAATTCATTCAAGTCTGGTCATGAAACCATTTATATCGTTGAAACAGGTTATAATATATTTTTTATGAATCACCCATGGTTCTGGAATTCTTTTTTACTCATGGTTATAATTTATAAGACAAAACGAAGTTGTTATTATCAAAGAACCACTAAAATGATCTAAACAAACGTCATTAATGTTCTAACTTATGAATCTTCCTCATGTTAGAATTAAAAATTATGAATGTAATAATTTATGTTACTAGATATATTTAAATACTACTCCATTCCAAATCTGGAGTTTCACTTCCAATCAACAAGAACATCCATCATGAACCAAACTTGGAAATCATGTAAAGAACTCCCCCAAAAACAGTGCAAGAGGGAAAATACTAACAATTAAAGGGTTAAATGATTTTATAAAATGATCATATAATATGTTATAAACATGAAAATGTTTCTGAAAAATATTAATAAAACTCTTTTAACCATTATACAGGAGGTTTAAACAAGTCGTATGTAAGACAAACCTGAGGTAAGGGAATTCTTAACCCAATTTCCATTCTTTGGTTAAACTTATACTTCATTATTTATGTTCTATTTAAATTTTTTGTGTGATGGGTTCTATTTATATTATGTTTAATTATGTTTATTTATATTATATATATTTACTACATCCACTCTATTAAGTCTCTCTTCAATTGTATGATATTTATAAGGGGATTTTCTTTAAAATCCTCTTTTTAAAATTCTGTTTTACGAAATTCCAAAGCAATGTTTTTATGGAATTATTCATGTTGTATGATTGTGTTTTGGTTATTCGGAATTGTTTATGATAAAGGGTGGGACCATTATTTCCCTCCAATTTATTGGGTATGAGTAAGTTGGAGGTCAGTCGTATGGTTACTCCAAGTGTAACTGCGATAGTTACACAAAGTAAGGTAGTCGTGAGGGTTACAAATTATAAAGTATCCAAGAATGTTTAAAATATTATGTAAGTAATTCCCCAAGATAACTTTATTATTATATTTATTTTCTCATGTTTTGTGTGGATCTTGTGTGAATATCATGTTACTCAAATTTAGTATATATGGGTGACAAGAATTTCTTTTGAAAATCCTTTCATATGTTACGAGTATTCATGGACTAATGTGATATTTCCTTCTTTCCCATCCCTTACTAAGATTTTGAGCTCATCCCAAGTTTTTAAATGATTTTCACAGGTTAATGGATGTGTAATAAAAAGAAGGAAGACATGTTAAATGTTGAAGAATTATCAAGGAGTCTTGTTTTATGTTTTAATGTTTTATATTTTAAAAATGAAAACCATTTTATGGTATCCACTCTGTAATAATGTGTAATGTTATGAATGTATTGTCTTAATTATCTAAAGATATAAACTTGAAAAGATCCTCAATGTAAAAGGAATTTTTTTCTTGACTAAATTAAAGATTATGTATGTAATAAGGTCTGGTCCTTATAATATAGAATGTCTGGGAAATTCTCTAAAGTGATTTATTGAGAAGAACATAGTCATCCATTTTGAAAATTCCATTTAATAATAGAAAAAAAAAATCACGACACATAATTTCAACATAATGGATTGAATTTGATAAATCCAAAATAGATGTTGTCTCTATAATTCCTTACCCCACTAGTTTGAGACACATATCATCATTTTTAAGTCATGTTTGATTTTACAGAATGTTTATTGGGGACTTTAGAAAGAAAATATGTCCCTAAATAACCTACTAAATAGTGTAACTGAGTTATAATTTGATTATTAATACAGGTCATCTTTTGATAAGATGAAATAAATCTTGAACACTTACCTGTTAATCTTTCCACTGAACAAGGATTACTCTTTTGAGATATTGTGTGACACTTCGAATAGAACTATATGAGATGTAGTTTTTAATATGATTTATAAACACTAAAAAGTGATAGACTATAATTTATAGACCATGGATACAAAAAAAATAAATTATAAAACAATAGAGAATTATTTTTTTCAATTATAATTGCTTTATTATAATTTCGATCTCCCCAATTATGAATTAATGTAACTTTATACGTTCTTCATAGAGAACAAATGCATTTTTATCAAGAACACTAGTGAAAAGATGTTTCTAGTGAGATTGTTATTGTTATTATAATTTTTTTACATAGAGTTCATGGATAATAATTGATATAAGATTATTGTATTAGAACACATTATGAGAATTCCTCACACATATGAGTTAGAGCCATCATCTCCAATAAACTTGGATAACTCCATTACTAGTGAAATATATTATAAATCCACTCAAGTGACTTGGTATGCTTACATAGTGAATTTTATAGCCACATAATAAGTTCCCTCATTTTCCAAAAATCATGTTCTTTATTTATAATCTCAATCAAAATTTTATATTCAAAAAGATCTTTATTTATGTGAAATCATTAATGATCAAGTAATTAGGTGGTATATCCCTAAATAGGGATTAAACATGTTATTTAATTTTAATACACATATTCATGTTGGTCCATTTTAAACCAGAGATGACATCTTGTAATGTTTTAGAAGCTGATTTATTTTTTTCCCGTAATTTTCAAATAATGTAACAGCCCAAGCTTCTACGGTACGTTTCTCTTTGAATAATGCAATAGCGTGTGTTGTAAGCAACATCGAGTTCTAACTCACCACAACCAATCAAACTAGCCATTATTAATATTAATACCTACTTTTTGAATTTTTATAAATTTTATTTTTCAAAATGGACTTCATTTTTGGATTCAAGATATCGAATTTAGCCTAGGGTGAATTTTTGGTATTTTTCTGAAAAACATCATTTTTTGATGAATAGTGAAACCACTAAGTGGTAGTTAAAAAAACAAAAATTTTCATAAAACGTAATTTTACCGCTTCTGTGAGTGGAATTTCGAAAATCCGAGAAACGCGATTAATATCATGGAGTAAAATGTGGTTCAATGAGATTAAAATAATTTTTGGTGGATAGTAACTTTTTACTTTTATTTACCGCGGTTAAAAGTAAATAGGGTAATTAAGGGTACAAATGATATTAATATTACCCTAACACATGTCCTAATTATATTGTAAAAGTGTATATCAACCAAAAACAACCTTAGGAATAAAATATTATCATTTAGGTCCACTTGTATTAGATTAGGACATTTATTGTTATTTAATTCAAAGAAGGGTTAAAAGAGTTAAAATCAAGGTTTATTTACTAAAACATTTTTAATATTGGGTTACACATAAGATAAATTATATTATAAATATTGATTAGAAATTTAAAAAGATTTCCTACATAATTATATCTTATTTATAATTTTTAGACATTAAATAATTTAATTTATTTATGACACAATGATGATGTAGTAATTACCATAATAGTGAAAAATTAAAATAATTGATATTATAAATATACAAATAAATATAATATGAGACTTTTTATGAATTAAACTAATTTTAAAGATTAATATTACATGTTAGTATTGATTTAAGTAACTTATTTCGAAGTAATCATTCTGTTATGATTTTCAAAAAAATCAATTTTTCAAATAGTGTCAAAATTGACTTAAAAGAGTTTTTAAAACAAATATTATATTATTAATTGATATTCAATTCCTAAAAATCTAAGGTTCGTCCAAGAGACTTATATCATGATAGGTTTATCATTAATGGACCACTTGGGGATCTCTTGGAGGTATATAGTAAGTTTATTAAATATATAATATAAAAATACAAAGTGACATGGTAAGTGTCAAACTAATTAACTAAGAGTTAAAACTTAAAGATAAGGTTAATATAATGACCCAAACCTTTCTAAATTCTATTTGTTGAGTGGTTTTAGAACCATCCCCACCTTAACCTTTAAATAATCCACTTTGGACCCATTAGAAACCGAATATGAATTTATTATAAAATAATATTTCTAGCTTTTCCAAAGGTGCCCCTCCTCCCCCTTATAAAAGGACACCACTTCTAACCAATTATTCACACATTAAAAGCCTTTTGGTTCGGCCAAAACCTGCCCAAATACTCTATAAACTTTCCTCACTTCATCCTAGAGGCCTTACTTTATTCATAAAGCCAACCTAATGAGCCCTTTTGATCAAATCAGAAGGAAGAACCTGAAGAAGAGGTGATGATTTCACCACCCCTTTTCAAGTTCCTTTCTTCTTCCACTTTCTTTGTTATTACCATTCTAAAATAATGAATCCAGTATCTACTATATACATTAATATTATTATAAATATTGTACAACCATATTCAGTATTCTATCCATCCTTTGAATGACATGCCACCATACGTGCGTACGTACGGATTACCGTCTCCACATCGTGGTGTACTTGTTATTCACTATATTATTATTTGGATGCGTATAATAATGATTTTTAATTCATGTAAATAATAAATATAAAATGATAATTATTCTTTATATATTATATATAATATCAAAAGAATGATATTGTCGCTCGTGCGTACGTACGGACTACCGTCTCCACGAACGCGATGAGATTCATTCTCCATCGTATCCATTCAAGTATAATTATCATTTGATGATTTAAAAATAATGTTTAAGGACTTGATATCATTATGGATATGAATAAGATACAACTTATCCATAACAAACACGTCTTACATAACAAAACATATAAAAGAAAATGAGTATGTTAACACCTGAAACAACGATAATACTAAGATATTATTAACAAATCAATGTTCAAAGATCATATATGATATAATATTAATGTATATGATTCTTGTATAATTTAATAAAAATTATTTAAACATTATACAGGAGGTTAACCTACCCCCAACCAAGGAAAAGTACAAGGTAAGGGATTATTTCGCAATCTCTTCATTATCCGAGGTTGTTTATACGTAATAATCTACTGGGATCTCTTTATCATCCACATCCATGTTTCTTAAAAATGTATTTCAAAACATTTTTACTGTTTACAAGAATATGGGTTCAAGTCATTTATACCCTTTTTTGACTTTTTATAAGAGGTTTATAAAGGAATCTTTCCGTCGTTTTCCAAATAAGGTGCTTTTTAACCTTTTCGACAGAATTAAGGTAAGAATGTTTTTTTAACTTATACAGTGGGTGAGGCTATTTTCCGCCGTTATAAAATCGTCGAAGCTTCCCTTACAAGATTATAAGAATATTTTCAAAGAAAATGTTTTATTTTATAAATATATGACTCTTAAAAGATTCAAAATAGAAAGAGATATTTCTCTAAAAAGAGTTTTGATTTCATCTATGTCAACATCCTTTGATGGATTTTACGCTTATTTGAAGTTGATTTATTATGATACAAAACTTCTATATTGCATTGAAGGTTTTGTGATATATTTGACTGTGGATGTGTTATTTTTATACCATTCATGGTTTATGGATGAAGTATTTACATTTCGTATGCTAGTTTTAATATGAATGTTTATGTTATATTTAATCCTTTTCATATGGGAATGCATTGGACTTAATATGTGATGGGTGGAGCCCACTATAGCTCCTCGATGCATCGGTAGGTCTCATGAGAAACACTAGTGTCTTGGGAAAAGGCCTTGACAAAATCTTATTTGAATTCTTGGCACGAGGCCTTGGCTATGTGGTTATGATAGTCTGGAATTATGCATTCCATCATTATGAAAGTGGCTATTGATATTGCATGTGAATATTTTATTAGTAGAATATCCATGTGAATAAGTAAATGGAATTATTTCATTTTATTTTTTCCATACTATGTTGAAGTTAATGTTTAAAATTCTTTTGTTTTATTTATACATTTCCTTAAATGTTTATTCTCATTTATGAAAGATTCTGCTGTATTGTTATCCTTACTAGGCATTTGAGCTCACCCCTTTTCTATGTTTTATTTTTCCCAGGATGTGAAGAAGTAAATTATGAATGAACTGCAGGGATAGTATAAGGGGATAAGAGTGTGGACTATGGAGACTATGTTGTTTTAGTATTCATTTTTATGATGTAATGTAAAACTTTATGAATATATATAGTTATTCCCAGGCTACTAAACTAATCGGTCTTTCGAGATTTGATCTTTCTTGTGATCATGCCAATGTTATGTAATAACGCACCGACTCAGGGTAACTAGGGTTGGGGCATTACAGTTGGTATCAGAGGAAGTTTAGTACAAACCTTGTAAGATAGATTTAGATTAACTCTGATTAGAGCACATAGATTTAATATGTACTTTGAGGATTAGTATAGAAGAACTTCCGAGAATTTTGGTATTGTAGAGATTTTGTGAGTTTTCAGAGAAATAAATCCCTCTCTGGATACGAGCAGGTAGAGGGGGCTCTGGCAAAGATGTACCTAGGGGTAAAACCTGAAAACACCTATTTGAGCTAGAATCGAATGGGAACTGGTGCACGACAATGGGCCTTGCTGCACTCTTAGTTACGACACTCGTGGGGGATATTCTTAGGATAACTCTCATTTTCATTACGAATCATTATGAAGGGTTTATGAGTATATAATTCCTCAAAGAAAACATTTTTATGATTTTGTATTATATCCATAAATAGTTCAATTTATGTTAAGTGTTTTATAAGTATGGAATTATGTATTTTGATTCATAAACTGATCTAGTTTATTCCATTGTTTAGAAATGGAATCTAGTGGAAGAAATGGAAACCGTATCAATGCACGTACTCCATGTAGGGATTTCCCTCCTGCTCAAGATAATTATAGTGGAGCTGGTGATACAACTGGTGCTGATCAACTAATCACCATACTAGGAAAACTCACTCAGGTTATGAATAATAACCTTACCCATATAGAGCACCCTAATCCATAGCGTGGAGGATCAATGTTATATTGCTTCATGAGGCAGCAACCACCAACATTCAATGGGAGTAAAAATCCTTTAGTAGCTGAGAAATGGATAAGTTCTCTAGAGAAAATATTTTAGGCTTTGGGAAGTAGTGAAAGGGAAAAAGATTTCATGGCAGTTTACCGCCTCACTGGAGATGATGATCAATGGTGGTCATTGATTCAAAACATGAAGGAAGATGATGAAGTATCAAATATAGAATTGAGGGAGTTCAAAGATCTATTTTTAGAAAAATACTTTCCTCGTGACCATCGAACAGATATGGAAAAACAATTTCTGAGTCTGAGACAAAAGGAAGATGAGAATGTCACAAAGTATGAGGCTAACATTACAAGGTTAGAAAGGTATGTTAGAGATTATATACATAACCCAAGAATTAAGATTGATCTTTTCTTTGATGGGTTAAAACAATTTCTCTGTCGAGCATTAGTCTCAAAATCCTTCTCGTCGTACGAAGACATTGTCTCATGTGCTGTCTAGACAGAGAAAGAATTCTCTAAGTCATATGACTTTAAAGCAAAGCAAGAGAAGAAGTGATCTGCTGATCAATCTGGGAATGGAAATAAGGGGAAGAAGGGAAAGTTTTAATATCCATACTATGGTAAATGTTGGAAGAAACACCCCGGTACTTTCTTGAAGGGAATGGGTGTCTGTTACAAGTGTGGTGAAAAAGGCCACCAAGCTCATGATTGCAAAGCGAAGAAAGAAGCTACTGATGTTCAGTGATACAATTGCAGGGAGATGGGACATTATGAAAATGAATGTCCTAAGAGTTAGGGGAACATGCCTCAGAAAATGCCAAGGGATCAAGGCCAAGCTTTTTCTATCACTGTTGCTGAGGTAGAAGCTCCAAAAGACGTGGTGGCACTTAATTTAATGGTTTCCTCAAGTTTAGAAAATGCATTATTTGATTCTGGATCATCGCATTATTTCATATCTTCCCAGTTTGCTAAGAAAATTAGATATTTCCAATTTTATTTAACAAGGGAGTTGTCAGTTAAAAATCCTAAGGGAAGTATCATTGTAACAAAGTTTTGTGAATCAGTCCCCATTAGAGCACATAAATTTTCTTTATCTGCTGATCTCATTGTCATACCTATGATTCAGTTTGATATAGTCCTTGGTATGGATTGGATTTCGAACCATGATTCGAATATTTATTTTAATAATAAGGAGGTTACTATTTTTGATGTTGATGATAAGGAACACCTTATCATTAGAGCAGAATCTTCACCACCTAATTCTTATCTAGATCCACCCCCAGTAGCTCAACTAAATTCAATTATTGTGGTGTAAGAGGATGAAATTACATTGGGTGAGGAAAGGAATGTTCAAATAGAGGATGTACCTGTTGTGAATGAATATGTAGATGTGTTTCCAGAAGATTTACATGGACATCCTCCAGAATGAGAAGTTGAGTTTTCCATTGATTTAATTCCTGGATCAAGGCCTATATCGAAGACCCCTTATAGAATGGCCACTGTAGAATTAGTTGAACTAAAGAAAAAACTAGAGGAATTGATTAATAAGGGATTTATTCAACTTAGTGTTTCTCCATGGGGAACCCCTATTCTTTTTGTTAAAAAGAAAGATGGATCTATGAGGTTATGTATCGACTATAGGGAGATCAATGCTATAACAATAAAGAACAAGTATCCCCTACCTCGCATTGATGATTTATTTGACCAACTGCATGGAGCTCAATACTTTTCAAAGATTGACCTTCGATCTGGATACCATCAGTTGTGTGTGAATAAGGAAGACATTCCGAAGACAACATTTCGAACCAGGTACGGGCATTACGAGTTTACAGTAATGCCTTTTGGATTGACTAATGCACCCTCTATATTCATGAATCTGATGAATAGAGTTTTCAAGGAATATCTTGATGAATTTGTGGTGGTATTTATTTATGATATCTTGGTATACTCCAAAATCTACGAAGATAATGAAAATCACTTGCGCATTATCCTGAAGACTCTGAGAAGACATGAATTATATGGGAAGTTTAGCAAGTGTGAATTCTGGCTTCAGGAGATTTCCTTTGTTGGCCATATTGTCTCTAAAGATGGAATCTCTGTTGATCCTTCTAAGAACAAGGCAATCCACGAATGGCCAGCACCTATGAGTATAACTGAGGTACGCAGTTTTATTGGTTTGGTAGGTTATTATCGACGTTTCGTCCAGAATTTTTCCCGATTGGAAAACCCATTAACGAAGCTCACACGTAAAGGGGTTAAATTTGTTTGGAAAAAAGAGTGTGAAGAATTTTTTGAAGAACTGAAGAGAAGATTATTCAATGCTCCTATATTGACTCTACCATCGGGGAATGATGGGTTCATTATTTATAGTGATGCATCGAAGAAAATACTTGGTTGTGTCCATATGCAGAATGATAGGGTTATTGCCTATGCATCAAGACAGTTGAAAATTAATGAACAAAACTATCCTACTCATGATCTCGAGTTAGCAGCTGTGATATTTTCTTTGAAGATATGGAGGCACTACCTCTATGGTGAAAAATGTGAGATTTATCCTGATCACAAGAGTTTGATGTATATTTTCTCACAAAAAGAACTAAACATGAGGAAAAGGAGATGGCTTGAATTACTCAATGATTATGATTACACGATACACTACCACCCGGGGAAAGGAAACAAGGTGGAAGATGCTTTGAGAAGAAAAGACCATGGAGTTTTGAACAATATTAGAATTGAAAGGGATCTAATTTTCATGGATCTAGTGAAGATGGACATGGGAATAACCAGGGATGGTGAAACATCAATTCTTCTTCAATTGGTTGCCAAACCATCTTTACTAGAAAGGATTAATAGTTCTCAGACCGATGATGAAAAATATCAAAAGAAGATTAAAACTATGAATGATAGGGGATTGAGAGACATTGTGTATGAAGAAGGAATTTTGAAATTTGGGAAGAGACTTTGTGTTCCCGATATACCTGATCTAAAAAGGGAATTGCTGGATGATGCTCATAGTTCTAATTTCTCTATACACCCTAGGATCACAAAAATGTATAGAGATTTGAAGGAACATTTTTGGTGGGGCAACATGAGGAGGGAGGTTGCTGATTTTGTGTCAAGATGTATGGTTTGTCAACAAGTGAAAGATGGAAGGAAACAGCCTGGCGGAGTCATGCAACCTTTTCCCATACCTGAGTGGAAATGGGATAATATTACGATGGACTTTGTCAGGGGACTACCAAAGACTCCTAGAAGGAATGATGCAATATGGGTTATTATTGATCATCTTACCAAGTCAGCACATTTTATTGCTATAAGAGAAGATCTACCACTGGAACGTCTAGCAAGACTATATATTAATGAAGTTGTGAGACTTCATGGAGTACCCCTATCGATTGTTTCTGATCTTGATCCCCATTTTACTTCAGGATTCTGGAAAAGTCTTCAGAAGCCTTGGATACTGAACTTCATTTGAGCACTGCCTACCACCCTCAAACAGATGGGCAATCAAAACGAACTATTTAAACCTTAGAATACATGTTGAGATCATTCTCACTTGACTTTCTGGGTATGTGGGATCAATATTTACCTCTGGTAGAATTTTCCTATAACAATAGCTTCCATTCGAGTATTCAGATGGCACCATATGAAGTGTTATACGGAAAGAGATGTCGCACGCCAACCTATTGGGATGAGGTTGGTGAAAGAAAACTTGTAGGCCTAGAACTGGTGGAGGAAATGATGGAAAAGGTGAAGGTAATCCAAAACCATATCAAAGCAGCTCAAAGTAGGCAGAAGAGCTATGCTGATAATCGAAGGAATGATTTGGGATTTCAAGTCAGTGATCATGTTTTCCTGAAGGTATCTCCATGGAAGGGAGTCATATGTTTTGGTAAGAAAGGTAAATTGAGTCCCAGGTACATTGGACCTTTCGAAATTCTAGAACGAATTGGGGTTGCAGCTTACTGATTGACAATGCCACCAAGTCTCTTCAAAGTTCACGATGTGTTCCACGTATCTCTGTTAAGGAAATACATGCCTGGCCCAACGCATGTACTCACCTATGAGGAATTAGAATTGGAACCCGATCTGTCTTATTGCGAAGAACCCGTCAAGATTCTTGATACGAGAGAACAAATACTGAGAAACTGAACGACTCGTCTGGTAAAGGTCTTGTGGAGAAACCATAAGATGGAAGAGGCAACGTGGGAACCCGAGGAACTTATGATGAAGAACCACCCGAGTCTTTTCATGCGGTAGTATTCTAGAAATTTCGAGGATGAAATTATTTGAAGGAGGGGAGAATGTAACACCCCAAGCTTCTACGGTATGTTTCTCTTTGAATAATGCAATAGCGTGTGTTGTACGCAACATCGAGTTCTAACACACCACAACCAATCAAACTAGCCAATATGAATAGTAATACATACTTTTTGAAATTTTATAAATTTTATTTTTCAAAATGGACTTCAGTTTTGTATTCGGAATATCGAAATTAGCTTAGGGTGAATTTTGGGTATTTTTCTGAAAAACATCATTTTTTGATGAATAATGAAACCACTAAGTGGTAGTTAAAAAACTGAATTTTTCATAAAACATAATTTTACCACTTCTGTGAGTGGAATTTCGAAAATCTGAGAGACACGGTTAATATCAAGGAGTAAAATTTGGTTCAATGAGATGAAAATAATTTTTGGTGAATAGTAACTTTTTACTTTTATTTACCGCGGTTAAAAGTAAATAGGGTAATTAAGGGTAAAAATAATATTAATATTACCCTAACACGTGTCCTAATTCTATTGGACAAGTATATCTCAACCAAAAACAACCTTAGGAATAAAATATTATTATTTAGGTCCACTTGGATTAGATTTGGACATTTATTATTATTTAATTCAAAGAAGGGTTAAAAGAGTTAAAATCAAGGTTTATTTACTAAACTATTTTTAATAGAGGGTTACACATAAGATAAATTCGATTATAAATATTCATTAGAAATATAAAAATATTTAATACATAATTATATTTTATTTATAATTTTTAGACATTAAATAATTTAATTAATTTATGACACAATGATGATGTAGTAATTACCATAATCTTAAAAAATTAAAATAATTGATATTATAAATACCCAAATAAATATAATTTGAGACTTTTTATGAATTACACTAACATTATAGGTTAATAAAACATGTTATTATTGATTTAATTAACTTTTTTAGAATTAATCATTCTGTTATGATTTTCACAAAAATCAATTTTCCAAATAGTGTCAAAATTGACATAAAAGAGTTTTTAAAACAAATATTATATTATTAATTGATATTCAATTCCTAAAAATCTACGGTTCGGCCAAGAAACTTATATCATGATAGGTTTATCATTAATGGACCACTTGGGGGTCTTTTGGAGGTATATAGTAAGTTTATTAACTATATAATATAAAAATAAAAAGTGACATGGTAAGTGTCAAACTAATTAACTAAGAGTTAAAACTAAACGATAAGGTTAATATAATGACCCAAACCTGTACAAATTCTATTGGTTGAGTGGTTTTTGACCCATACCCACCTTAAACTTTAAATAATCCACTTTGGAGCCATTAGAAACCGAATATAAAAATAATATTTCTAGCTTTTCCAAAGGTGCCCCTCCTCCCCCTTATAAAAGGACACCACTTCTAACCAATTCTTCACACCTTCAAAGCCTTTTGGTTCGGCCAACCCCTGCCAAAATACTCTCTCAACTTCCATCACTTCATCCTAGAGGCCTTCCTTTAGTCAGAAATCCAACTTAAGGAGCCCTTTTGATCAAATCAAAAGGAAGAACCCGAAGAAGAGGTAATGATTTCACCACCCCTTTTCAAGTTCCTTTATTCTTCCACTTTCTTTGTTATTACCATTCTAAAATAATGAATCCAGTATCTCCTATATACTTTAATATTATTATAAATGTTGTACAACCATATTCAGTATTCTATCCATCCTTTGAATGACATGTCACCACACGTGCGTACGTACGGCTTACCGTCTCCACGTCGTGGAGTACTTGTTATTCACTATATTATTATTTGGATGGGTATAATAATGATTTGTAATTCATTTAAATAATAAATATAACATGATAATGATTCTTTATATATTATATATAATATAAAAAGAATTATATTGTCGGTCGTGCGTACGTACGGACTACCGTCTCCACGAACGCGATGAGATTCATTCTCCATCGTATCCATTCATGTATAATTATCATTTGATGATTTAAAAATAATTTTTAAGGACTTGATATCATTCTGGATATGAAAAAGATACAACCTATCCATAACAAACACAGCTTACGTAACAAAACATATACAAGAAAACGAGTAAGTTAACACCCGAAACAATGATAATACTAAGATATTATTAACAAATCAATGTTCAAAGATCATATATGATATCATATTAATGTATATGATTATTGTATAATTTAATAACAATTATTTCACCATTATACAAGAGGTTAACCTACCCCCAACCATGGAAAAGTACAAGGTAAGGGTTTATTTCCAATCTCTTCATTATCCAAGGTTGTTTATACGTAATAATCTACTGGGATCTCTTTATCATCCACATCCATGTTTCTTAAAAATGTATTTAAAAACATTTTTACTATTTACAAGAATATGGGTTAAATTCGTGTATACCCTTGTTTGAATTTTTATAGGAGGTTTATAAAGGAATCATTCTGTTGTTTTCCAAATAAGGTGCTTTTACCCTTTTCGACAGAATTAAGGTAAGAATGTTTTTTTAACTTATATGGTGGGTGAGGCTATTTTCTACCGTTATAAAATCGTCGAATCTTCCCTTACAAGATTATAAGAATATTTTCAAAGAAAATGTTTTATTTTATAAATATTTGACTCTTAAATGATTTCAAAATATAAAGTGATATTTCTCTAAAAAGAGTTTTGATTTCATCTATGTCAACATCCTTTGATAGATTTTACGCTTATTTGAAGTTGATTTATTATGATACAAAACTTCTATATTGCATTGATGGTTTTGTGATATGTTTGACTATGGATGTGTTATTTTTATACCATTCATGGTTTATGGATGAAGTATTTACATTTCATATGCTAGTTTTAATACGAATGTTTATGTTATGTTTAATCCTTTTCATATGGGAATGCATTGCACTTAATATGTGACGGGTGGAGCCCGCTATAGCTCCTCGATGCATCGGTAGGTCTCATGAGACAAACTAGTGTCTTGGAACAAGGCCTTGGAAAAATCTTATTTGTAGTATTGGCACGAGGCCTTGGCTATGTGGTTATAATAGTATGGCATTATGCATTCTATCATTATGAAAGTGGCTATTGATATAGCATGTGAATATTCGATTAGTAGAATATCCATGTTAATAAGTAAATGGCATTATTTTATTTTATTTTTTCTATACTATGTTGAAGTTGAAGTTTAAAAGGATTTTTTTTATTTATACATTTCCTTAAATGTTTATTCTCATTTATGAAAGTTTCAACTATATTGTTATCCTTACTGGACATTTGAGCTCACCCCTTTTCTATGTTTTATTTTTCCCAGGATGTGAAGAAGTAAATTATGAATGACCCTCAGGGATAGTATAAGGGGATAAAAGTGTGGACTATGGAGACTATTTTTTTGTAGTTTTCATTTTTATGATGTAATGTAAAACTTTATGAATATATCTAGTTTTTCCAAGGATACTAAACTAATCAGTCTTTCGAGATTTGATCTTTCTTGTGATCATGCCAATGTTATCTAATAACACACCAACTCTGGGTAACTGGGGTCGGGGCGGTACAAATAAAATCATCAGTTTTTTGAAAAAGTGTAAAAATTTTCAGTTTATAAGTAGAATTTCTAAAATAATTGGAAAACCTAAAACCCATTAATTTTATATAAAATATGTTATGTATGTGTATTATATTTCATTCCCCGTTTCAGTCATCATTTTTCACTATATTTTGGTAGTATTGGATTATGCTTCTATGTGGATTAAAAAAATCCAAACAAACCATTGATTCCAAAGTTGTGATTTAATTTCAAAAATCAATCATTTTTTAGATTTGTAATCCCTAAATAAATAATAATTTACCAAGGCACACAATTATGAAAAAAGAAGATGGAATCTATGATGTAGAAGTATAGAATGCACCACAAAAGATCCCCAACCTACCTCCCACAAACCAATGGGATGTTCATGGTTTCCAATATGGAGATAAACTTTGTTCGGGAAAACAGTGAAACCCAACAATAAAAATTAGAGTATGAATTTGTGGATACACTATGGGAATACCATAATTCCAAAAAAAACCTAGGTCTATCCCATTATACTATTTATTATGGAAACCATTTTCAAATTCCTATAGAGTTATAACATAAATTCCACTAGGTAGTTAAGAGAGTTATCATAGATTTTGGGAAATATAGACAAAAGATGAAGCTGAAAATGACGGAACATGAAGGTTAGAGAAGAGAGGACAGTGAAAACTCATGTGTTTATAAGTATATATCCATATCTATTCATGACATAAAAATCTAAAAAAGATATTTTAAAATTATAAATAATGTTCTATTGTTCTCTCCAATTATAAAACTCGTGTTCGGTAAACATCATTCCAAATGGATTGGCCCATACATAAGACATTTAAATTTGGTGTATTGAAAATAAAAGGATAATATTAACAGTACTAATTCAAGGAGAATTCACAGAAAGTGAATAATTTTTATTCAGATCTTTGGTAGGAGTCCATGGATGAGTTGAAATAACTCTCTAATTCCATCAAATAAAAAACCCATTTTTTCTCATTCATTTACAAAAATGACGAGGCTTTTATTGTTTAATTTATACTATTTGATAAATTCATGATGGAATTAAATGGAATAATGTCTCAACTAAGTGTGGGGGAGAAAATACTAGTATCTTAGTATATAAATACTTTTATTGTTTTCTTCATTCTACTTTAATTTTTTTAGCCATGTTAAAATTATTATAAAAAATGTATCTATTTGTAAATATTTTACATAGTGATATGTGTTCTTTTTCTAATTTTCAATGATCCAAATGATTCCTTTCTAAATTTTAATATCAAATAGGAGTAGATGGAACTCAATTGTTATAAAATTACAATACTTAATGGATTTCTAAGTTATTTTTTCACTACATTCAGGGAAATTTGGTCTTTGAACTAGGAATGGAGTATGATTGAAAATTTATTTACAGAATCAAATTATTAAAATATGTTAAGTTTAATTAAGAATATGATCCAAGGTAACTTGACCACTATGAAAAATAACACCTTAGTTATCTAACTAAAATTAAACAGATATAATTATTTTTTAATTCAAGTAATATATGTTATTAGAATCCAAAAATGAATCTATGGGACTTTAGGAACTATTTTTATATGTAAATATCATTTATTATATTCAATAAGTTCCATCTCATAGTGAATTGAAAATACAAGTCTAGGAAAAATTTAATAATAATAATCATTTCTCTAAGAGTAAAAAACAAATCCATTCAGGTGAGGGGAATATTGATCCCAGATGAATAAGGGGTAATTTGAGTAATAGAATATTCATTTGGTTTTTATCAATGAAGTAGAAATTTTAACTCTTATTTAAGAAGAAAAGGGGAGAGAGATAAATGGATGTTCTTCCTTTAAAAATTTTGATTCCACTTATATCTATTTTTTCACTCATTAAAGGACAACTTTTCTTTTGATGATTTAAAGTAGTGAAAAAAAATCATTGAAGAGTCGTGATAATTAAAAGATGAATGAATATAAGTTTTATTTCAACTCAGAAATATGTATTTGAAGTTAGGATGAAACATATATTTTTTTCGTTAATAAATAGAAATAAACATATTATTCAAGAGTGAAATAGGTTAAGTGAAGAGGAGTTATGTGAGCCAAAACATTAAAAAAATAACTATTTTTATTTTAAATCATCCCATTAATGAAAAAATTATAGGATTACTCATTAATTATTTTCATATTTAATAATTATGGGATTCATGGAATAATGGCTTAAAATTTTAGTTTTTAATAATTTATTATTTTTTTAAATTAATTGGGAAGACATATATTGGTTTTAAAATTTTATGTTTTTATTGTTTTATTCAATTCTAAATTAATCATATAATTATTTTTCAAATGGGGTTAATTTTTAATTTTAAGGGTTTTATGAATTATTTGAAATCAACTGATATCCATATATAAATTAGAAGTAAGCTCAATTAGTGATTTCAAATGATAAATTTCATTTTATATTTAATATCATGAAATTTGGATTAAACATTGTATTTTATGTGGTTGGAATTTTAATTTGTGATCATTTGAATATCAAATCAATTTTGAATTATAAAAACATGAATTATTATTGTTTTTTACATTTTTACATAAATAGTATCCAACATTAATTTAGGGTTTTAACTTACTGTGTTGTGGAAAATTTTTAATATACATTTAATTTTTTATTATTTTTGAAATTAATTAGAAAATTTCGACACTGATTTTGGTTTTTAATTTTTATATAGAGAAATTGGAAAGGGGAATGATACCAAATGACAAATTCTATTGGAAATATGCCAAAGGTCTGTTACTAAATTCTATTAGAATCCTACTATGAAGCCTCCCTTCCACCATGGATCTCCTTAGAAAATAGACCACACCTACCATAAGAAAAAAAGGAAAGAAACTATACCCACATTCAATAAACTAGCTCAGATAAAATTTATAAATCTATGCATGTAATCTCCAAGGTCAAACATGGAATCACACCCCCATGAGACAAAGTAAATCAACCACATGTGTAACCTCATCCTACCTTTTCTGGCCTATAACTTCTTAGTTGAACACACAATATCTTTATGTGGTTGGTTATATGAACACCTTCTTCAAAAAAATCTAATAAAGACATGACTAGGTCAGGATGGTACATCAAGCATAAATAATCTAGGGAGTAGATCTAGATATTAACAAAATTTTCAAGTCAATCTCACTCATCTATACTGAACAATATAGGATTCAAATCAGGTCTAAGATTCTATAGGATGGAAATACTGATCAATCCAGTGATATATCAAGATGATATTCATAATAGGAATAGATTGATCAATGATTGAAGAGTTTAGATTCCCAATGATGATACAAATATTGAAAAATGAGGCTGGTGTTCATTCATAAGGGGAAGGATGACTGTGTATCAATATTTTCAGATGAACTAGATACCTCCTTTAGGAGACTATCCCAATAAAATACATGAAATTGTGTTTATAGTTTTTTATTTTATTTTTTTAGATCAATGTTGAAGAATGTAGGGACTTGGTTGTTCCCCAAAGAATTGATTACATGTTAATTTTAGTATATACTTAATGTGCTCTGTGAAATACCATACTATATAATTCAAACTGTATAGAATAGTCCTGATGAAATAATTCAAAGGATGATATCTAGGAAATCTAAAAAATTATTTCTACTCAACATACATGAAGACCAAAATTATTTATAGTGAATTAAAGACACAGATTCATGTAAAATTTAACTCTTGAGATCAATAAAATAATTATTCAATAAAAAATAACAGAACACAAGAATGATGAAACAAATAAATAGAAAATGTTTGTGCCCATGTCTAGTATAATGAAACACTGAGAATTATATCTGGATTGGTGAATAATATATGAAGCAAGATGATCCCCCAAAAAACTGAAATGATAGAAAATGATGATGATATCATGATATCATTTTAAAAAACTTGATGGAATAAAATTTATATTAAAGAAAGTTCAAATATATATCAAATTTCCTCATTTTTGAATAGGACAAGAGCACTCAAACTAGTGTTTGCATAATCTATTCTTTATTGAGGATACCCAACTCAATTGTTTAGGCCAAAATGTATTGATGTTGAGGCCCAAATCTATTCAAATAGGCACTTCCTTTTTCAAATGGACCCAATCCAAGTATGTGCGTATTCGTCTTCCTTCCAGATGACATCGAAGATTAGTGATACTAAAGAGTAGCGTATCATTTTTTTGATCAATCCTTCATGATGTATTATGGAGAACAGTCATGGGGGAAAATGTTTTAACAAAAAATATTGAAGTATATTAATGTAGATATATCTAAACAATAATGTTTTTTCATGTGGTAAAAATATAAAGAGATATAATTGGACATTGAATTTTAAGAATTTATAAAAAAAATACCTGGATCATGGGAGAAGAAAATAGTCTAAATCTCATGGAAGTAATTCTAATATTCTTGAAGGGCCCCTACTCATTTTATAAATAAGGAACAATTCAATATAAGTAGGGATACTTCTAAAATCACTAAATCTAGAATTGTAACTACATATTATTCTATTCTTATTTTCTTACACATTTATTTACTCTGATATCTTCAGTGATGGAACAAAAATCCATTACTGGATGAGCCAAGGAGATTCTCCTAACATCACAATTAATGAATTGAATGTTTTAATTGAACATATCTTTTGTTAATCTTGATATTTATTATAATATTTAAAATGATTGGATTTTTCCTTAATTCACTATATTTTGAATTCTTTCTCCCTCTTCCTCTAGTTTTCAAACATATGCCACCTAGAAATACTTCACTATTGTGATAGTTGGTCGCGTGATAAACCAAGAGTGATCAAAGAATTTAGATCACTATTTTAAGCAATAAAAATGGATACATGGATTATCGTACTCTATAATTCGACGAGCATGCATGGGATTTTTTTGGAACAACTATCTTACCATCAAAAAATAATTGTATCTACCCATCATATTTCCACTAAGATCCATTTAGATAATTTGAACTTCTTTGTTACCTTTGACTATGACAAATGTGATGGGAGGGAGAGGGAGTTCCTCTGGAATGACATAGAGAACATCAATTTTGGGGATGTGGTATGGCTCAACAATAGATATTTAAATGTCATCTGGGACTCATCATAGAACAAAGGATGTGGGACTTATGTGTGAAACAATTGGAAACAAGTTTCTATTTTTATGTCTAAAAATAGACTTGTAGTCATGGGATTATTTGGGGATAAATACACATGGTGTAACAATAAAAGAGGAATCCATCATACATCATGTAATATGGTTCGATGCATCACTAATATCCAGTCTATACCCTCATTCCTTAATTCAAAAGTGGGTCATCTGGTATGATCATTGTCTAATAACTCCTCTATATTCATCCTTCTAGTTGATAAGGGTTCCACCAATAAAAATTTATACTATTCATTATTGTGGGTGACGAACCCCAACTGTCATCTGGTGACACATTCATCATGGGAAAAGAACCTGGATATGGGATATTGGGTTCGATTCCATAATAAATCCCTATGGTTAAAATATTATCTCTAATCCTGGGATTCAAGTAAGAGATTATGTTTCTTGGTCCTGTACAAACCTAAGGCCCATATTGATTAAGCTAAGATGGACCTAAACACTCAGTGGGATGATGATTGTCTCAGTCATCTGGTTTTCATGAATAATAATTCTGTTAAATTGTGTCTTGAATAGTAAATTTCATCTAGAGAAAGATCCTGAGTGTCATAGTTTAAGGAGGGTGAAAAAATACTACATTTTTCATGCATGCATTTTGGAAAATAAATGATCCAATATTCCAAAAATTCTTGTTTTGTATGGATACTTTAAAATTTATCCCAAAATGGATAGATATATTTCTACATCCCATTTTAGTTTTCTACTTATAGATTCTATCCCTCATGTGTATTATGGATAAACGATATGAAATTTTTATCAATTTGATAACATCCCCAATGTAGTTTCTCTAGATATAAACTACTTTTTCATGAAAATTTTCAATGAAGAGGATGTTTAAGGGAATGATAATTCCCTCATGCCTGGAAGTGACCCTGGACCAAATGGGTTCCTGGGGTCATTATATAAAGAGTCGTGAAACCTCATCAAGGGAGATCTTGTGGGTATCATTAAATATTTTTTTTGTAGAGAAATATTACCCTGAGTGGCTTCTTCCACTTATTTAATTCTCTTTAATAAAGTTAAAGACACATCCTCTCTTAAATTTTACAGCCCAATTTGAATATAAAGCTTCCCCTACAATGTCCTGGTAATTGTTATCAAAAATATGATCTCAATACATCTTCATGGAAGGATTTATGATGAGAAACAATGTTTTATTCAATGAATATTTACCCAATATACAATTTATGATGCTCATAAGATGATTTTGGATATCAATAAGATGATTATTAGGTAAAACATCATTGTTATTCTCTATATGGACAGGGCCTATGATAGGGTGGAGTGGATTATTAGTTTCAATGTCATGGGTTCCATGGAATTTTGAATGGGTGGATGATAATTTATTTTGATGCATTTTATATCACTAGTTTTTAGTCACATTCATGGTAGAAAACTATGGCTTATTCGAGATGGTTTGGGGGATAACGAAATGATACCCTCTATCCCCTTGTTTCTTAATTTTTTTCCAATACTCATTCAGTGAATACTTAAATAAGAGAATCAATAAGGGGCATGTTCGTTCATTCTAGTGTAGATAAAACTTCAATTGGGTTTCATGCCACTTATTTTTGTATGATTATATTATGTTCATTAATCACAGTATTAGATCTATTCAGGATCTAAACCATACACATAATTAATACAACAAGTGAATTGGGAAGTTTATAAATATAGGGAAATGTAATGTAATAATTCGGCCCTACTGACAGCATAGACACGTCACCTTAACATGGTTGTCAGGTCCTATCCTCCCAAGTACCACCAGTTTTCCTACATAAATGTGGTCCCCTTTTAAGGGCCCACCCACATACCCGAATGGGTCATATGACTAATGAATGTCCCCACAAGACAATACATGTTATTTCTAGTGTTATTTTTCCCCACACACACACACACTGGGAAACATCCCAGTAGGTCACCCATCTTGATCACTACTCCAGTCCAAGAATGCTTAACTATGAAGTTCTAATCAAGTAGACTCCTGAAAACAAAGGCATATTGTGTTGAAAGGATTCAAATAATTTATTCATTTAACCCTTTATTATTTATGTGTTCTATATTCACCCCCACCCCCTTTAGAGAACAACATCATCATTGTGACCCCTACATCTCAACCCAGGTAGTGTAACACACTTAAGGCTGGGTTCCTCCTATGATAAAAAATTTATCAAATGGACCCTACGGACAATAAAATAACCCCTAATTAACCTAGTTATTGGGGATTTCTTTACAAAGTACCACTAGTTTCCTCGTCAACCCATGGTCCCCTTCATGGGGACCACCCACAAGCCTGAATGTGTCATCCAACTAAGGACTATAACCATAGGACAACATATGTTCTTTCCTATGTGATTTTCCTCAGTCACACACACCCCGGGAAAATTCCCAAAAAGATCACCCATCATGATAACTAATCTAATACAAACATGGTTATCTATGTAGTTATAATCAAGTAGGCTCCTGAAAATAAAGGTGCATCTTGTTGACTTGAGTCATTTATCCCTTTATCATTATGTGGTATTATATGTAATTTCTATATTTCATATTCATGTTTGAGTGAGATAGGGAAGATAATTGAAGTGAAATTGGGGGGTCCCAATAATTTTTCCCATATAATGTTATGGTTCCCCAATCTCCCCAGTAATAATAATAATACACCATTTTCATGGGGTTGTTGAAAAAATTTCCAATAGTATTCTCAACTGGAAAAACTGGTTCATGTACATCAGGGTATGTATCACCCTGGTTAATACCATTATCTCTTTTATACCCATGTATTTCTTATCATCTAATAATCATCCAATGGTAGTGTTCAGAAATATTGATAACATTCTTTTTGGCTTCATTTAGGATGTGCAGGCAAAGGAAAAATATCCTTGAGAATTGTGGCATAGGATGTCCAGCGTAATTGAGGACGGTGGCATTAATATCAAAAGTGTTTCTGAAACTATGATATTTATCCAAGATATACTACCAAGGAACTTCATAGAAGGAAGATCTATGTGGGAATGATTTATCATAAAAAAATATTGCCCTCATCTGGACATATGGGGTAAAATTTTCAAAACATTGGGACATGACCAATCAATATCTTCTATTTATTTAGTACAATTATGATGGATTTTATGGTGTAGATCACTAATTTTATTGCATTCTAATTATATGGGGAGAATTTTGGGCTTCCCCATATGTTTGGTTTCAGATATTTACTTTTCTCTTTCCAGATTATTTTACTCCATTATTCATTACACTTGGATTACATAATAAAATGATGTATATATATACACAAAAATAAAGGATAAATTGTAAAAAAAAAACTATTTTAAATAACTCTTCAGTAGGCTTGTTCTTGAAGAATGCGTATCCGAATGTTTTACATGTAAGATGTGAAAAAAATGATTAGGGAGTTACCCTATTGTCAATTGATATTCCTTTTAAATTGAACGTCCTTGTTTGGAATATTTAAAACGAGTCTCCCACTATGGATGAGGGGGTGAGAGGTAAGGTGATGTCCATTTTTTCAAAGTGAAAATGTTGTGGTATTCCCAATGAGGAGTCATCTTACCACCATTTCATTGATGTTTGGTGGGTAGCCTCAACTTGTTGTGTAATTTATTCTCCTTATGTAATGGAGGTATATGGAACTTCTATAAATGTTTTTCTTTAATCCATGTTTCAAGAAATAGAAATAAATTCCTATGAGTGTTGGTATAGGTCATAATTAATGGTGATTAGATGCTGGAGTATTTAGACTACATGTAACATGGTCAAGCATGAGGGGTTTCCCTTCTCACATCAAGAAGTGATGGTTTGGTCTATAAATCTGGTGGCCAAGTTGATTCCCCTATTCATCAGGTGGTATCTATCCCAACCCATATTGTTGAACATTTTTTGTAGGGTCTCCATTCCTAAGGATATCAGAAAACTTGGGAAATGTAATTATGTGTAATGGATACCCTTGTATGGTGGTCTTAATCATAATTTTTATGGTTCATGCACTAATGGATATGTGAGGGGGTATATTAGTTCGGGATAAGACCATTTATGTCTTATTTTTCTATGAATAATTTCATTGGTTTGGGGGATTCTCTCATTGTTGAATCCTCACCCATGATCAAGGGATTTGATCTTTTCCACTCTGAAAATATTACTCTGAGTTGGGTGAAAAAATACTCGTATATTATATTCAATTCCATTTGTGTGGATATCTCTATCACTTGGGATATCATTTATTCATTTCAAAGATGATGAATTGTTTTTAACAGAAAAATGGATCTACCAACACTTTGGGAGATGGAAAAAATTCCCTGACTTCCATTCTTTGCATGCCTTTCATGGTAATTTGTGCTCCATTTATACCAACATTGGATCCCTTCCCCCTGAATGTGTTAGTATATCCATATATTATTTCAATGGATTGAATTATTTTTTAACCTATTGAACTATTTCTTTATAGGTCCCCAATATTGAAAAAAAATTATTAACATTGGATGGTGGATGATCATGAAATTATTCACTCAATTAAACAAAAAACTATAGGGTAAAATGAAGTAATGATTTAATAAAAATGGTAGGGAGATATTTAATGTTATGCCACATCATTTAATATAGAATTTAAAACCAATCATTCATGTTTACTATTTTTAAACCATAACAAGCCCATGTAGAATTTTTTATCCTGTATGGTCAGGGATCATAATATAAATTTATAATTCCCAAACTACACAACCTACAAAGGTGTGACATAGTGATAGTGTGGGGTCGAACCCCCCGGGACTAGCAGAAAATAATGGTAACCTAGTGATTCGATCCTAGTAGATAGATTGCTCACATGATTATCAAGGGGTTGGTTACCTAATTCTTATATAGTTTTCTTTAATTTAAGAGAAAACTAGGGTATTGATTTTAATTTCTAGGATTATGATAAAGGTATTCCTATACCTATCTTCGGATAGTCCTATGGATTATGCTATAAATTAGTGTAGAAGTCACTAATTGGTTTTTGTCTAACCTATTAGATATACCAAATCTTTAAAATACTCTTCGGTCTAGAGGTAGTCAACAAATCAGATGCATAATGCTTGGCTTTAGTGAAGAAATCATCACAGTCTATTGGTCATAGAGTCCTCATCTCTAAATAGGAAAGGGTTATTTTATTGCAATCCCAGAGATCAGGGTTGTGAAACAGAATATGATTTTACAATAGTCCTTTAATGTAATTATAATACAAAGGGTTACCAAATTTTTTATTTAGTGATTCATTACATTTAAAGTACCCCTATTATCGAACCCTTTAGATGGAATTTTATATTTTCATGGTAAAAATGGTATAAGTAATGAATAAAATGGAAACATTCATGATAGATTAATTAAACAATTGAGATTTAGAAAATCTCTGATTAATGAAAATAAAAATAAAAATAATGTTTTAATAATGGAATAAGAAATAAATAAAAAACATGAAGGAAACTAAAGAAAAAAAATTCTAGAACAAATAAGGGAATAAAGCATGAAATAAACAAAAGAAGTGTATCCATCTAGAAATTAAACAACTTATGAAATATAAATAGGCCCTGAAAATTCATGAAATGTATAATTTTCACATACTAAACATCCCTTAAATAAAATCTCCTTATAGACTTTAAATATATGTAATATTATTCATTTTTTTAACTCATATCCTCAAAATTATCTGAAAATATTGTATATTCCAAATTTCTTTTCAATTTCATGACTTGAATATTTTGAGGTCTCAAACATTAAATCCTTCACATAATGTAATGTTTTCATTTCATGTATTTTGTTCTCTTGGGGAATTCATGGAATGTATTTTATTCATGGGATTTACTTTATCTTTTTAGGGTTTCCACTTGATCAATTCACATCTTGAACATGGTTCATGATGTGTAATGTCCAGATTTGATGAACTTTCACTGACTCCACTTTTGATATTTATGCTCTTATTTCCTGCATAAAATAACCAAAACCCAATGTGTTATCAAATAAATCATGAATATATTAAAAATAATTTTTCCCTTATATATAAATGATTTCATCTTATCAAATTCCTCTACACATGAACAATTGCATGTCCCAAAAAAAATCTCAACAAGTATTTCAGATGATAAAATTTTTAAACAAGAAATGTGTTTTCAAACCATGAAAATTGAACTAAGTGAATGTTGACAAATAAAGTGCTAGAGAATCACTCTTACATAGAAATGCAGTAATGCCACATGGTAAGTTTCATTATTCAAATCTATTATTCATTTAATTACAATTTTCAAATGTTACATAGAATCTATAACCATATTGAAATTTACCTCACCATGAATTATCCCACATCACTCAAGGTAGAATGAAACTGAAGTTATGTTCAAAGGTTTAACACATTTTCATAACCATAGTCTTTCATTGGGTCTAAAATCTCAACTCCATAAATATAAACACACGATTAACCATGAGGGCTACAACAATAAGGTTCAAATTACTCTATGGATGAAGGTATGTGAGTAGATAATAAAAATAATTCTAAAAAAGGTTGCTAAAATATTAAGTATAATGCATGATCATCATAAATAATGCAATGAATTTTTTCCTCCAGAAATTGGCATTTTCACATACCTAAAATATCAGGGTAGGTCCATGGATTTTCATAACAGTTCATTGAAAGTACCCTATTTCTTATTTTTTTATTTTTTGAAAGTTATGTATATTCTAGATCTCACATCTGTCACATAACCACATTGGATATATCATAGGATTCATCATTTTGGTAATGGTAAATTTTTACCTTCCTAATTCACAACCCATATTAAATTTATTATCATTTTTATTATTATTTAAATAAGATATTCATGAATGGTAAAATAAAATAACCATGGTCCACTTCTCAAGGATATTGTGAAAAAATCATTGTATGTCTCCACAATAGTAATAATACTACCTCCATTCTACCTTGAGTTATGAGAGAGAATTAATGACCTATAAATATAAGTAAATGTCTAAAAAAATAATTCCTCAATCATTTTAATTGTGTACTTATTCATTTGTAACCTCTAAAATATTCAAATTCATGTTCTTATAGGTTTACATGCCCAAAGTATCTCTCATGAAATATTTTATGAAAATAATATTATAATGTAGGTCTAGAATCCTCTCAATAAAGAGGATATAAAACTAAGGCATTCACATCAAATATAACCACAACTAATAATTCAATCATAATCAATTTTGAAAAATTATAATCCAATGTAAATTACTCAAATCAATAATCATTCCAAATTCTTAAAAAGAATAAAAAAAGGATTTCAACATTCTACAACAAAACTGTTTTCCTATTTAAATTGGTTTGATGATATTTAATGTTAAATCCTTATTTCAATGAAAAAATGTCTCCTACAATGCTGAAAAAAGACCAATAATCCTAGTTTAAAAATAATCACTCAATAATGACTTCCCCATACATAAAATTAAATGGTTTCTATCTTATTTTTCAAAGAAATGTGGTACAGATAATAGTAGTAGCATAGACATATTGGAGATGAAACTTATGAGTCTAATGTAGGGAATTGATAGATATTTTAATGAATTCCATGCCTTGGGGAAAATACTATATATCCGAAGAATGTGTGGATTCCTAGAAAAAAATTTAGAAATAAAAATATATACACTTGATAATCATTTAACATACATGATG
The DNA here is from genome assembly GCA_963277665.1 of Viscum album. NCBI lineage: Eukaryota > Viridiplantae > Streptophyta > Magnoliopsida > Santalales > Viscaceae > Viscum > Viscum album. The sequence continues at coordinate 380,009,157 of OY728120.1, read as the reverse complement.
TGACCAAATTGAAAGAAATGATACAGTGGGTGTACACATTAGTAATAAATCAATTTAATTTCATATCACAGTGTGGGGATTTGAGTAAAACGAATTAATAATGGAAATATTAATGAAACATGTAAAAAATGAAATATACTAATGACAGTACAAAAACAAAAAAAATGGGTAGCCTTCCAAAAAGCGCAAATAGGATATCATCAACCAGACTGATGGAAAAGGATAAAGTGGTGGGTTTCATCAGATCAACCTTCCTATTTTTCTAGTGTGAATAATACTTTATATTCTCAAGCTCATGTGGGATATTTTGGGGGTTTACAACCTTGGGAATGGGCCAACTAAAGATCTTATGTGGTAGTTAGAGCATTCATGTAGGTCATGGAAGGGACTCCTGTGTAATATGGAGATGATGCTCTTGGATTTTTTCCAATATATATACCACTCAAGAAATTTCTTAATGATGTATTTTATAAGGTAGTGTAATATAAACATCTATAATAATGGATTGTGAATTTTATTGAGACATCGATAAATGAATGTATAAGTAAGAATGAAAATAATCAATCCATGTAATCGAAAGTAATATCTCATCCATTAGATAATAGAAATGGTACAACTGATAATAGGGTATACATAAAGTAAAAAAACAAAACTATAAATAGAGTACATTAGTGGATGGGTATAAACTGATAGTACTAAATCATATGGTTTAAAAATCCACTATCAGTATCAGATGTCCCCCCCCCCCATAAGAGTGCGCTTCTAAATCTACTCGACCATGTTTATGGAATCAATGGAGTTGGGTTAGGAGGATCGACCTCCATTGAAGGTTTTTTAGTGCTAATATCTATTTCATTTTTCATATATGGAGAGTGTGTGGTGATCTATATGGGTCTCAAATGTGTAACAGATGGATTTATTAAGAGAACCTCATATGAAGAAGGTAGGGAAGGGCCCTTTCCCCATTGATCCTACTATGCTAAAAATTATTACTGGGCTATAGGGTCTATGTGTTTTGGGGTAAGGTTGATTGGGGTGTAATATAGGGTGGGAATGGTAGTATTTGTGTCTACAATAGAAGGTGGTTGTAGGTCAGAAGAAGAGGATAGATTTGGGCAAGGGGTGGTAATCTAGGAAAGCTCAGGGAATGGTAGGCTAAAATAAAGGCAAATTTGTATAGGGTTCCACAAAATACATTGGATAAAAGACCATATGTTTGAGGTAAATGGATTGGTGGATGCAGTGGTAGAAGTTTGTGTATTTATGGGTGGTAGAACGGTTGAGGAAACAAGGCCTAGGGAAGGATATACAAGTGTATCATGAGTAGTAACTTGTGGGGATGGATCATGATGAGTAGGTGAATCAACAGCATTCTAAACATATTCAAGGCCCAGTTATAGTTCCCATTTAGATTCCCTAGAAGCTCTATATACTGGATAAAAATGATATCAATAGACTCGTTATTCTATATGGTGGTAATAGGGTTAAAGGTGTTGATAACTCCAAGATGATGAGATAAACAAGTGATGAAACTCCCACATCAAGGTACCACAATCCCTCCTTGACGGAGCCTCATAATGGAGTGAGAACTGGTGAGCTATATTGAAAAAACGGTCATCTATAGTAGAGGCTTAGTTGAAAACAGCAATACAGCTGATGATCCCATGAGAATCTTCCTTATCCATCCAAGCATGGTCCTGATCCTGATGTATGATCCCAAAGGTGACACACTGTAGCTGGGTGTTGTTCATTGTACATATATCAACGATTCTTTGTGGGTCAAGCGATATAGATTCCACACTCCTCACAACTTCCATTTTCATGTTTTTGTCAGAAAATTTGGAATTACTGGATAATCAACATGGTCTAATGAATAAATGCCCGATCCAGTCTCAAACACACCCAATGTTAACTTCCATGGATGGACTCCCAATCTAAAATTAACCTGCATAATGGTTATCTCAAAGGTTTCTAGGAGCTTGATTACGAGCTCCTATAACATCACCTCATGTAAATTAGTAATAAAATATAGGTGAATGAACCTAATGAGGTCCATGACATCTGTTGCATGAGGATATTCTCAAGAATGATAATTTCAAGAGTATTGTTAGTACTCATGAGATTTTCCCAAAGATAGGTCAAGTGAACCTGATGCTTAGGTGTGGAAAATTGAGGGTAGGGGGGTAGGTACATTCATGGGAAAGCACCCTATGATGGTATTGAAGAAGACTTCAACTCATTATAGGCTAATTAAGTGGTAGAACATAACACAAATGATGATGTGGGAGGATCTAGGGGTTGTGTTGGTTCATCAAACATGGTGTGTTTGAGTGGATAAGGGTATTCAGATTGGGTCATGTGATTAATAGTTTTATTGTATTCCATTGAAATGATGGAAATGAAAGTATAGGGAACATATGGGAATGATTAAAATGATCGACTAGTATAAAGACCCGTAAATTTCAAGGAAATTTTTTTCTTAATTTTCTTTGGAATTTTACAAGAACGCAGTTTCTGACGGCACCTGATTCCAAGGCCCGGTGTGCCCGGAATCATTTTCCGAATTTGGATCGGGTACGTTCAGTGAACGGACGAGCGGGTTTTTCTAACTTTTGAACCGGTGCCCGGTATTGAATTCTGATGGCACTGATGAAATCGCAGCACCGGTATTCGCTTAGAAACGCCTCTTCTGAAGTTGTGTTTGCTTGGGTGTGGTTTTTAATTTTCGAGCCTAAAGTTAAGAAATAAAATAATTTCACGACAACTTTATTTTATTTCACTTAAGACACTTGAAGCCACTAAAAAGCGGCTTAAACTGAGTTGAACCGGATAGGGTACTATCCAAAAATATCCTACCCTGTTGGTAGGATATTTGTGAGGTGGGACCCGCACGAGCCCCGCCGTTTCTTTCTGCTAAGTAACGCACCCGTGAAAACCCGTTATTATGAAAGTCAACTGACACGTTTTCTTAAATTCCTAACAGACCATTTAATTGGGCGGTTTATTTCGTGAATTAAATGAGCTGTTACATTCGTTGAATTAATACAACGAATTGATGGGTCGTTACTTACCTTTTTCATTTGTTGGCATAATAATAAAATAAGACCAACAAGTCTTTTGGGAGGATTACTCGTTGAGAGGTTTTTTCAGAGATCCTTGAGCCTTCATTCTTCTTCGCGAAGAACGCGAAGAACACGAAGAGCGCTGACCTCCGACGAAGAACGCCGAACTCGCAGAAGTCGGCGACGCGACGCCGTGTTCTGCGACGCCGATGTTCCCTTCCTGCAACATTCTTCTGCGACGTCTCTTCCTCCGCAAACGGAATCTTCGATCATCTGCTTGAGGTAAGAGACTTCGGAATTCTTTTTATTCTCCCTTGTGGTTTTTACCGAAACGCGAATTTAATTATTTATAATTAAATATGTTGTTTCTTGGTCCGTTGAGTTCACCGACTCAACGCCGGATTCCGCGACGACGCGACGCCCTTCCGCGGCGACGCGACGATCCCCTCCTTCCGCGACGAACAAATCCGCGAAGAACGCTCACGCAAGATGACTTCGAGGTAGGGATTTTATTTTTGGAAATGCCCTTATTTCCTGTGTTGTTCCCATTAAAAATGAAGAACCCGATTCATAAACAATTTTTATTTCATTAAAATTGTTTTTGGATATGTATTCATATGTTGAATATTGTTTCTCCCGTTGTGTATCTCTAACGTGGAGGGTGCGGGCCAAACGAACACGGCCCGACAACCCTCCGTCGTTCTTCGTTGTTGGGCGGATTTGACGGGCGAGGACGGAACGTGCCGCAACGAGAATTTGATGGTTCCGCAGTGAAGAACGGGTCCCGGGAGGAGCAGCGGCGCAGACGGGATCAGAATCGGGCCACCGGAGCGACTCTGGTGGCCCGCGGAAGCCGCCGGCGGCGCGGGTCGCCGGCGAGGTGGCGCCCATGCGCGCCGCCGGACAAGGCCGCCACGGGTGAAGCCGCGTCCGGCTGTCCAGAGCAACACCCCGCGGGTGCCGCGTGGTTGTCCCGCGGGTGCCGCGGGGTTGTCCCGCGGGTGCCGCGGGGTTGTCCCGTGGGGGCGGCGGCTCCCCCCGCGTCGCTCGGGTTGTCCAGGGCAACACCCCGCGAGTGTCGCGGGGGTGTCGCGCGGGGGCAGCGGCTCCCCCCCTGCATCGCTCGGCTGCTCGGCCGAGCCGGACCGGGCTGGCCGAGCCAAACCGGGCCGACTGGGTTAGACTGGGTTCAGCTGACCCAGGGGGGTCGGGCCGGGTCGGCCCGGTCCCGGACCCCCCGTCTTCGGACCGTTTTTGGTCAAATGCCTGTAACTTGAGCTACGGGCCTCCAAACGACTCGCCGTCAGTGGCAACACGATCCTTGGATCGAGACGGTCGTTTCAGTATATCGCACTAAGGGTTTCGGAATACATTGTGTTCGGCAGGGTTGGTTCGTACACGAAACCAACCGGGCCATCGGAGCGGAAACGCTCATATCTTGAGCTACAGACGTCCGATTAACGCGTCGTCAGCTTTGTTGATTTCCTCTAAGTGATATGGATCTTTTGGAATACTCATCCCGAGGTTTGGACGCAGGTGGAGTACGGTCGGGTTGGTTTTTCCATAAAAATCAACCTGGCCCCTGGGACGAAAAAGCCAATAACTCTCAGACCGGGCGTCCGATTGACGCGCCGTCTGCGACGTTGAGTTCCTGTTGATGATACAGAACTTTTGGATACATCAACTTCGGACTTTGTGACAGTTGATTTATCGGCCTCTCGGCTCGTGGAGCGGACCCTCCCGAATGAGCTTGCTGTGTGCGGAACCCTAGAGCTGGCTGCGACTGCTACTTCGACAGCGACGACCGTGCAGAGATCCTCAGTGGACTGCGGCGACGACCGTGCAGAGATCCTCATTGGACTGCGACGACGACTGTGCAGAGATCCTCAGTGGACTGCGACGACTACTGCACTCAGCGATCCTACGTGGATCAGGGCTACAGGTCCTGTGTGGGCCCGATCCTGTGTGGGTCAGCGCTCATCGGTTCTGTGTGAGCCAGCGCCTACAGGTCCTGTGTGGGCCCGATCCTGTGTGGGTCTTTGCGGGGGTTAGTTACCAATTGATCCTTCGTGGGTCCGACGACTTAGATGGATCAGTGATCATCTTTATCGTCATTCGAAGAAGTATACCCGTGTGAGCTGAATCTTGTGTTACTCTCATTTGTGGATTGTGTTGAGCTGTCCTGTGTGGATTTACTATTTACTCTCCTTTGTGGATTGTGTTGAGCTATCCTGTGTGGATTTACTATTTTATCTCCTTTGTGGATTGTGGTGAGCCATCCTGTGTGGGTATACGTTTTGCTTTCTTGTGTGGACTAGGTTGTGCTTGGGCTCGGACGTTGGAGCCAATCGGGAATTGATGACTTAGGTATATGTATGGGCATATACCTAAGCAGTGTCAGTTGTTACTTTGTGATTGTATCTTCCCTTTGTGGTTTATCCTTTGTGGATTTCAGGAGACCTTCGGGGGTCTCGGGGTCCCTACTGAGTAACTTATACTCACCCCTGCATGGGCTATGCCCGCACTACGTTGTGTTGGTTGCAGACGACGGACAGCGCTGATCGTGGTAGAGGCGTGCAGAGCAGGACGGTACCTGGAGGTGGACCACTGGGCGGGACGTACTCGGAGCGGTCAGGTGGACCCGAGGAGCAGTGGAGGCTATCTGTACCCACCCTTCAGGTAGGACTTCCAGAGGACGGCTCGACGCTGTGGCTTTTCCTTCCAGTTGCTATTTTTCCTTTCAGTTGTACTTTACAGTTGGGCTTGTATTTCCGGCCCCTTTTACTTTCAGCACAGCTTGTACAGTTTTTACTTAGTGTTTACTTTTCCGCTTGTTTACTCTGTGGTGCTTGTTTACTTTTCAAAGGAAATGCCTTCCCTTTTTACTGGGATTTATGCCTTAGTGCTAGTCGCCAGCCCCTGGCCTATGGAAGGCGGGCTTGGGGTAGTCACGGCATGGGCCCCGAGGACGGGTCGTGACAAATTGGTATCAGAGCGAGCTTCGGTTCTACCGCAGACTCTGATCTTTCTTCTATGTGAAGCAATAGTGTTTAGAGTATTGGGTATGGTTATCAGTCCAAGGAGTCCAGTGTTGGTGCGGCGGCCGACGTATCCGTACACCAGGACCCTGACTTCTGATTTCCGACTTAATGCACAAAAACATTGATTGCATGTGTGTTGCAAGTTTTCTTTGTGATTACTTGTGTCAGCTCACCAGGTATACGGTTCTGACCATGGCGCACTTTTTCCCTTTTCAATATGGCCCCACGATGGCAGCCAGCTAGGGTTCCGAGATTAGAGCGCGACGACAGCCCGCCGAGTGACGAGGCCTCGGTACAGGGCCCGTTGACAGCAGAGGCACTGGAGGTACCTTTACCCGCCGAGCCCCCGATGCTTCCAGCGCCGATCGCTGACGATGCACGATGCCTCGGAGCTCTGCACGAGTTCCAGCGCTAGCGACCACCCAGGTTCTATGGGGAGACGGACCCCCAGGCAGCCGAGGACTGGCTGGAGGCAGTCGTCCGAGTTTTCAGGCTAGTGAGGACACCAGTAGACCTCATGGTGATCCTCGCGGCGAGCCTACTGCACGCAGCAGCAGGACGATGGTGGAGCCTGATTCTCCAGGTACACGATGAGGCCTCCCTCATCTGGATGGACTTCGAGAGCCTCTTCCGCTCAGAGTTCGTCTCGGCCACCCTCCGTGCGGTGTGCATTCAGGAGCTTCTTCAGCTGCGGCAGGGCAGCTTGACGGTCGCCCAGTACGCGGTGAGGTTCACCAACCTTTCTCGTTACTCGACAGACATGGTACGAGACCCCTTCTTCCGGGACCGGACTTTCGAGCAGGGTTTGAGACACGAGATCAGGGCATCGCTGATCTCCCTCAGCATCCCGACCCAGGCAGGAGTGCTGGAGCGAGCCCTTCTGTTTGAGAGCTTTCTGGCTGAGTCCACAGCGAGACCTACCACAGGGCAGTAGGTAGCAGAGTCTTCGGCATCTGGTAGGCAACGGATGACTCAGGGTTCCAAGCAGACCAGAACCTCTCGTAGACGACCTCAGGACTCTAGCTCAGCAGTGTGGGGCACACAGCGCGGGGCCAGTCTTCCGAGAGGCAGGCAGTGCTACTCCTGCGGCGAGCAGGGCCACATGGCTCGTGACTGCCTGACCCGTCGTACCGAGGAGCATCAGACGGTGGAGGGGCCACCCAGGCAGAGGAAGAGGGTCGACTGTGGTGGTCCGCAGGGAGGAGGCAGACGAGGCAGAGGAGCAGGCCGAGCAGCAGGTGGTGGGCGACGCTTTGAGGCTCTGCCACCACCACCACCAGGAGGTCCGCCCCGACCACAGGGAGCTGGCGGGCAGAGACAGGCACAGCTCCAGGCAGCAGAGGCCTACGACCACAGCACGCCAGAGATGATTCGAGGTACGATCTGTGTCTATTCCACCCTTGTTGTAGTTCATATAGACATAGGAGCGAGTCACTCTTTCATAGCCACTTCCCTTGTTCGGAGCTCGGAGATTCCGACAGAGCCGTTGGCTCGATCCTTACGGCTAGAGACTCCTACGGGAGCAGACTCGACGATTACGCACTGGTGCCGGCAGTGTGAGCTTACTCTAGGAGGCGAGAGCTTCCGCTGGGATCTTCTTGTAGTGGCGTCGAGACCTTACGACGTCATCTTGGGAATGGATTGGTTATCTACAGTCCATGCTCAGATTGACTGCATTAGGCGCAAGGTGCGATGTGTGCGCACCGATGGGAGAAGGTTCACCTTCACCGGTGAGAAGGGAGCCTTCGCAGCACAGGATGGACTCACACAGAGGAGAGGATAGCCCATCACTCATCAGTTGGCTAGCCTCATCCTTGGAGCAGTTGACGTGCGGAGTCCTAGTTTTCCTGCAGTGGTGGATCAGTATGCGGACGTCTTCCCCGACGACGTTACAGGGCTATCTCCTCGCAGAGAGGTAGACTTTTACATTGATCTGTACCCTGGGACAGCCCCGATATCCACTCCAGCATATCGGACGGCCCTCGCCGAGCTTCGAGAGATACGGGTACAGTTGAAGGACTTGCAGGGCAAGGGGTTCATCCGACCCAATGTTTCACCCTGGGCTTCCCTGATATTGTTTGCCAAGAAGGCGGACGGGAGCTTGAGACTGTGTGTCGATTATCGCCACCTGAACCAGGTGACAGTGAGGAACAAGTATCCACTACCGAGGATTGATGACCTCTTCGATCAGCTCAAAGGAGCATGGTGGTTCTCGAAGATAGACCTCAGGTCAGGCTATCATCAGCTCAGAGTTCGAGACGAGGACGTGCAGAAGACGGCCTTCAGGTGTCGGTATGGCCACTATGAGTTCTTGGTTATGCATTTCGGCATAACCAACACTCCAGCAGTGTTCATGAGCATCATGAACAGGATATTCCAGCCATACCTCGATCGATTTGTCGTGGTCTTCATCGACAACATTTTGGTGTACTCGACCACCAAGGAGGAGCACGCCTACCACTTGCGGGTTGTACTAGACACACTCTGAGAGCACCAGTTTTATGGAAAGCTCTCTAAGTTCCAGTTCTGGTTACGTGAGGTCCACTTCTTGGGGCACGTCATTTCTGAGGCGGGAGTTGCTGTGGATCCCGCGAAGATCGAGGCAGTGCTAGCTTGGGAGCCACCCAGGAGCGTGACGGAGGTGCGGAGTTTCATGGGTCTATCCGGATACTATCGGAGATTTGTGCCGGACTTCTCCAGAGTTGTGGCGCCACTCTCAGCTTTGACGAAGAAGGGAAACCCATTGTGTGGTCAGACAGATGTCAGCAGAGCTTCCAGGAGCTGAGGCAGAGATTGACCAGCGCACCTATCTTGAGGTTTCCTGAGGAGGGTGTTGGATACGTAGTTTACTGCGATGCATCAGGGACCGGACGTGGGTGTGTCCTGATGCAGGAGCGGGCCGTGATTGCCTATGGATCACGTCAGTTGAGGCCGCATGAGTGGAACTACGCTACCCATGACCTAGAGTTAGTAGTAGTGGTCTTCGCTCCGAAGACATGGCGGCACTATCTGATGGGAGAGCGCTTTACAGTCTTTTTTGACCACCAGAGTCTCAGGTACATCTTCTCTCAGAAGGACCTAAACCTGAGACAGCGGCGATGGCTCGAGTTCCTCCAGGACTATGACTTTGAGATATTCTATACCCCTGGGAAGGGGAACGTGGTAGCTGATGCCCTCCGTAGGAGGACAGACATCCAGCTACTTGAGGAGGTGACAGAGCAGCTAGCCGCTTTGCAGATATCCTTCTTGGATAGAGATGGAGCAGCCTTCCTTTAGTCTCTCATATTCACTCCTCCACTACTGCAGCGGGTCAGATAGGCACAGCGTGAGGACGCCGACTGTGAGACGCGGCGTGCACAGATATCCTCGGGACAGGCACCTGATGGCTTCTCCTTTGAGGCAGTGCACGACATCCTTTTTAGAGGGCCTACCTTGGTACCATTCGCTTTACGAGAGGAGGTGTTGAGAGAGTTTCACACTTCTCCTTTGGCGGTACATCCTGGAGTGGCGAAGATGTACCAGGATCTCAAACGACAGCACTGGTGGCCGGGCATGAAGAAGGTTGTGGCAGAGTTCGTTTCACAGTGCCTCACCTGCCAGCAGGTGAAGGCAGAGCATCAGGTACCAGTGGGCTTGGTACAGCCCTTGGAGGTCCCGGAGTGGAAGTGGGATGGGATATCTATGGACTTCGTGACTGGACTTCCACGCACTTCCAGAGGTCACGACTCCATTTGGGTGATTGTTGACCGACTCACCAAGTCGGCACACTTCTTACCCATCAGAGAGTAGGGCTCAGTGGAGAGCTTGGGGCGTCTCTGCGTTCAGGAGATTGTACGGCTTCACGGTGTGCCATCAACTATCGTCTCCGATCAGGACTCTTGTTTTACTTCCCAGCTTTGGAAGGGGTTGCAGGAGGCGTTCGGGACGCGGCTACGTCTGAGCACCGCCTTTCACCCTCAGACGGATGGTCAGACGGAGAGGACCATTCAGACTCTTGAGGACATGCTCCGCGCATGTGTCCTCGACTTTGGTCGCAGCTGGGAGGACCACCTACCCTTGGTGGAGTTCGCGTACAACAACAGCTAGCACTCCACCATCGGGATGGCACCATACGAGGTGTTGTACGGCAGGCCTTGTAGATCTCCTTTGTGCTGGACAGACCCTGGGGAGTCAGCACTTGTGGGACCAGAGATGGTTCGGGCCACGACAGAGAAGGTCCAGGTCATCCAGGAGCGGATGAGGACAGCTCAGAGCCGGCAGAAGTCATATGCTGACAGGAGGCGGAGGCCACTAGAGTTCGAGGATGGCGACCACGTCTTCTTGCGTGTCTCATTTCGACGTGGTTTGCGGAGATTTTTCCGAGGCGGAAAGTTGTCTCCACGCTTCATCGGGCCTTTCCAGGTCCTCAGCAGGATTGACGAGGTGTTTTATCGCCTGGATCTGCCACCTCAGTTGCACCGGGTGCACGACATCTTCCACGTATCTCAGCTGAGAAGATACATGCACGACCTGATGCACATCATTGGCCATGGGGAGCTAGACGTGGATGATGGGGTGACCTTTACGGAGGCCCCGGTGGAGATAGAGGATCGACAGGAGTGGGTCCTACGTGGGTGATCGATTCCTCTTGTGCGCATCAGATGGCAGCACGGGAACCTCTAGGAGAGCACATGGGAGAGGGAGGCTCAGATGCGTGCTCAGTACCCACATTTGTTTCCCTAGTTTTTGATGTATCTTTACGGGGACGTAAAGTCCTGAGGTGGGAGTAATTTAAAGACCCGTAAATTTCAAGGAAATTTTTTTCTTAATTTTTTTTGGAATTTTACAAGAATGCAGTTTCTGACGGCACCTGAATCCGAGGCCCGGTGTGCCCGGAATCATTTTCCAAAGTTTGGCTCGGGTATGTTCAGTGAACGGACGAGCGGGTTTTTCTAACTTTTGAACCGGTGCCCGGTATCAAATTCTGAGGGCACCGATGAAATCGCAGTGCCGGTATTCACTTAGAAACGCCTCTTCCAGAGTTGCGTTTTCTCGGGTGTGGTTTTTAATTTTCGGGCTTAAAGTTAAGAAATAAAATAATTTCATAACAACTTTATTTTATTTCACTTAAGCCACTTGAAGCCACTTAAAAGCGGCTTAAACTGAGTTAAACCGGATAGGGAACTATACAGAAATATCCTACCCTCTTGGTAGGATATTTGTGAGGTGGGACCCTCATGAGCCCTGCCGTTTCTTTCCGCTAAGTAACACACCCGCGAAAACCCGTCATTATGAAAGTCAACTGATGCGTTTTCTTAAATTCCTAACAGACCATTTAATTGGGCGGTTTATTTGTTGAATTAAATGAGTTGTTACTTTCGTTGAATTAATACAACTAATTGATGGGTCGTTACTTACCTTTTTTGTTTGTTGGCGTAATAATAAAATAAGACCAACAAGTCTTTTGGGAGGATTACTCATTGAGAGGTTTTGTCAGAGATCCTTGAGCCTTCATCCTTCTTCGCGAAGAACGCGAAGAACGCGAAGAATGCTGACCTCCGACGAAGAACTCCGAACTTGCGGACGTCGACGACGCGACGCCGTGTTCCGCGACGCCGACGTTCCCTTCCTGCAACGTTCTTCTGCGACGTCTCTTCCTCCGCAAACGGAATCTTCGATCATCTGTTTGAGGTAAGAGACTTCAGAATTCTTTTTAATCTCCCTTGTGGTTTTTACCGAAACACGAATTTAATTATTTATAATTAAATCTGTTGTTTCTTGGTCCGTTGAGTTCGCCGACTCAACGCCGGATTCCGCGACGACGCGACGCCCTTCCGCGACGACGCGACAATCCCCTCCTTCCGTGATGAACAAATCCGCGAAGAACGCTCACGCGTGATGACTTCGAGGTAGGGATTTTATTTTTGGAAATGCCCATATTTCCCATGTTGTTCCCGTTCAAAATGAAGAACCCGATTCATAAACAATTTATTTTTCATTAAAATTGTTTTCGGATATGTATTCATATGTTGAATATTGTTTCTCCCGTTGTTTATCTCTAACGCGGAGGGTGCGGGCCAAACGAACACGGTCCGACAACCCTCCGACGTTCTTCGTTGTTGGGCGGATTTGACGGGCGACGACAGAACGTGCCGCAACGGGAATTTGATGGTTCCGTAGTGAAGAACGGGTCCCGGGAGGAGCAGCGGCGCAGACGGGAACAGAATCGGACCACCGGAGCGACTCCGGTGGCCCGCGGAAGCCGCCGGCGGCGCGGGTCGACGGCGCGGCGGCGCCCGCGGACCTGCGGCCGCGCGGGTGTCGTGGGGTTGTCACGCTGCGGTAGCGGCTCCCCCCGCGTCGCTCGGGTTGTCCAGGGCGACACCCCGCGGGTGCCGCGGGGGTGTCACGCGGGGGCGGCGGCTCCCCCCCGCGTCGCTCGGCCGGTCGGCTGAGCCGGGCCGGGCGGGCCGAGCCAGACTGGTCCGACCGGGTCGGACCGGGTCGGACCGGGTTCGGCCGACCCAGGGGGGTCGGGCCGGGTCGGCCCGGGCCCGGACCCCCCGTCTTCGGACCGTTTTCGGTCAAATGCCCGTAACTTGAGCTACGGGCCTCCAAACGACTCGCTGTCAGCGGAAACGCTATCCTTGGATCGATACGGTCGTTTCGGTATATTGCACTCAAGGTTTCGGAATACTTTGGGTTTGGCCGGGTTGGTTCGTACACGAAACCAACCGGGCCCTCGGAGCGGAAACGCTCATATCTTGAGCTACGGACGTCCAATTGACGCGCCGTCAGCTTTGTTGATTTCCTCTAAGTGAGACGGATCTTTTGGCATAATCCGCCCGAGGTTTGGACGCAGGTGGAGTACGTTCGGGTTGGTTTTTCCTTAAAAACCAACTGGGCCCCTGAGACGAAAAAGCCAATAACTCTCAGACCGGGCGTCCGATCGACGCGCCGTCTGCGACGTTGAGTTCCTGTTGACGATACGGAACTTTTGGATACATCAACTTCGGACTTTGTGAAAGTTGATGTATCGGCCTCTCGGCTCGTGGAGCAGACCCTCCCGAACGAGCTTGCTGTGTGCGGAACCCTAGAGCTGGTTGTGACTGCTACTTCGACAGCGACGACCGTGCAGAGATCCTCAATGGACTACGGCGACGACCGTGCAGAGATCCTCAGTGGACTGCGACGACGACTGTGCAGAGATCCTCAGTGGACTGCGACGACTACTGCACTCAGCGATCCTACGTGGATCAATGCTACAGGCCCTGTGTGGGCCCGATCCTGTGTGGGTCTGATCGTGTGTGGGTCAGCGCTCAGCGATTCTGTGTGAGCCAGCGCCTACAGGTCCTGTGTGGGCCCGATCCTCTGTGGGTCTTTGCGGGGGTTAGTTACCTATCGATCTTTCGTGGGTCCGACGACTTAGATGGATCAGTGATCATCTTTATCGTCATTCGAAGAATTATACATGTGTGAGCCGAATCTTGTGTTACTATCCTTTGTGGATTATGTTGAGCTATCCTGTGTGGATTTACTGTTTACTCTCCTTTGTGGATTGTGTTGAGCTATCCTGTGTGGATTTACTGCTTTCTCTCCTTTGTGGATTGTGTTGAGCCATCCTGTGTGGGTATACGTTTTTCTTTCCTGTGTGGACTGGGTTGTTCTTGGGCTCGGACGTTGGAGCCAATCGGGAATTGATGACTTATGTATATGTATGGGCATATACCTAAGAAGTGTCGGTTGTTACTCAGTGATTGTATCTTCCCTTTGCGGTTTATCCTTTGTGGATTTCGGGAGACCTTCGGGGGTCTCGGGGTCCCTACTGAGTAACTTAAACTCACCCCTGCACGGGATATGCCCGCACTACGTTGTGTTGGTTGCAGACGACGGACAACGCTGATCGTGGTGGAGGCGTGCGGAGCAGGACGGTACCTGGAGGTGGACCACTAGGCGGGACGTACTCAGAGCGGTTATGTGGACCCGAGGAGCAGTGGAGTCTATCTGTACCCACCCTTCATGTGGGACTTCTAGAGGACGGCTCGACGCTACGGCTTTTCCTTCCAGTTGTTGTTTTTCCTTTCAGTTGTACTTTACATTTGGGCTTGTATTTCCGGCCCCTTTTACTTTCTGTACAGCCTGTACAGTTTTTACTTAGTGTTTACTTTTCCGCTTGTTTACTCTGTGGTGCTTGTTTACTTTTCAAAGGCAATGCCTTCCCTTTTTACTGGGATATACGCCTTGGTGCTAGTCGCCATCCCCTGGCCTATGGAAGGCGGGCTTGGGGTAGTCACGGTACGGGCCCCCAGGACGGGTCGGGACAACTATAGTTTGGGGAGGAGGAATAATGGAAGAGGGCATGGGCCATCGTGGAGCTCACATAGGATAGGGGAAGTTCAATGGTCGAAAGGGAGGTGCGATCATGGATTTTATGAGCCATATATTCAATTATTATAGTACTCTAATAATTTGTTCACATCATTTAATTAATTCATGATGTGTAAAATTATGATATTTAATTTTCCTGGTCATGAAATATACACATAGTGTAAATTTTACATGATGTGAATTATACTGATTGGAAATATTTTGGATAAGAGCCCCTAAAAAAATTATCACTTCATTTAATATTGAGAGGTTTACATGTATTGATTCTAGTGAATTTTAAATAAAAAATACATCCCTTTTGAAATGGTTCTTGATAATTTTTTTATCTTTTACCATTATCCAAGAATGGTGGTCCTTCATCAATTTTTATTTCAATCATCCCATAATTGAAAACATTTAAAACTTCAAATGGACCCATCCATTAGGATTCTAGTTTCCTAGTGAATATAATTATATGGGAATTAAAGATTAGAACCTGTTCTTTTAGTGTGAAAATTTATCATGTGATGTGTTTGTCATTCCATTTACTTTTATTCTTTATCAATTCATGCATTTTAATAAGAATCCCTTATAATCACTTAAATCTCATCAATTATTTGTAACCCTTGTTTCCCATATTTTTGAGCATCCATGTTTAGTTTTTGTATATCCTAATAAGGGAGATGCTCCAATTCCACCAGAAGGTGTTAGGGCTTCCAGTGGACGATTGGGAATATAGTAGTGTCAATTCATATTTTATACATTGGGTGATACACCCAAAGTTCCTCATTTATTTTTAGTCTCAAATCATTCTTACTTGTAATCCATAGCTTTTTCCGAATTTTTTTGATCTCCCAAATAGATAATTCTTCATTATCACAAGATTTTTAGTGGTAGGGAGTTGTAATGTCATATTGAATTCCATATATTTCAATAATAAATTTAACAGTGTTATTTTTAAAGTGTGTTACCTGATCAGTGAATAATAATTGTTGAAATCAAAATCTAGATGTTTTTCCTTAAAAAAACATTAACACTAGGGTTGTATCAATGGTGGTGGCCTTAGCTTTTACCCACTTCAAGATGTATTCTACACAGACCAAGATGTAATAACTTCCATAATAATTAAAAAATGGGTCTATAAAATTAATTCCACATACATATAATATTTTTACTTCATGGATGGTGTTATGGGGCCTTTTTATATTTCTAATGGTGTCCATATTCGGTTATTTATCACAACTCTATACAGAGATCATCATATCCTAACAGAGTGTTGTCCAGAATAGTTTACTACATAGGATCTTAGAAACAGTGTGTTCTGACCCATGCTTTCTAAAAGCTATTGATTTGTGAAATATTGTTATTATGTTTTGAATTTCATCCTCTATATTCAATATTGCATAAATCCATTTTCAAAACACTTAAATAATAGGAAATCATCCCAGTAATAGAGTAAAGAATCAACCAAGAACTTCTTCCTCTATTGATAGGAGATGTTTGGGTATAGAGACATCATGAAAATATAATTCACAATATTATAAAAACATGTTCATTATTATTCATTTATATTGAATATTTTTTCATCATGAAAATCATCCTCAGTATTATTATTTTCATCATCCTAAAATCTTGGTAGTGGAAGTCTAGATAAGTGGTCAGCAATGTTATTTTTAGTCCCTTTACTTTCCTTCACAACTATTTAAAATTCTTATAACAACAGTATCAACCATATTTGAAATAGTTTTGTATCCATTTTAATCAACATGAATTTTAGTGCTTCATTATCTGTATAAACCACTAAATCAATATGAATGAGCTATGAGAGATACATGTCAAAAGAAAATATCACTACCACCAACTCCTTTTCTATGGTTGTATAATTTACCTTATATTCATTTAGGGTATGGATCAAAAAATAGATGGGGCAGAAAATGTGTCCAACCTAATTTCCTAAAATAGTACCCATAGCGATATCACTGGAATCACACATCAATTAAAAATCATCATCCCAGTTAGGTGAAAAATAACAAGATCGGGACCTATATAATTTTTTACTATATTTAATTCCCACTTAAATTCATCAGTGAAATCAAATTTTGTTTATCTAGACAATAATTGTGTCAATGGGTGGGATATTGTTACAAAATCCTAGAGAAAGTGGTGATAAAATCCCATATAGCCCAAAAAATTCATTATACCATTCTCTGTCATAGAATCAGGTAAATTTTTAATCACCTTTATTTGTTCCATATAAACTTTATTCACATGGGCTGATATTTTATTTCAAATGAATATTCCTTCGTGAACCATAACATGAAATTTTTCCCATTATAACACTAGAAAATTATCTTCATAGTGCGGAAAAACAAACACCATATTTTTTTAGACAGACTTCGAAAGATCATCTATATACGGAGAAACCACCCATAAAAATATTTATAAAATCTTATTTTATAACATAGATAATATTTTTCATGCACTGTTGAAATTTCACATGTGTGTTCCAAATTCCAAATGAAATCCTTCAATTGGAAAATGTTATAAATGTACTTGTTAATGTGGTTTTTGAAAAATTTCATGGATGACTTGAAATTTATTGAATCTATAATATCCATCTAGAAAATAACAATATTTATTCCCAACTAGTCTCTATAGTATATAATCTGATAATGGGTGTTTAAAATGGTATTTTTGAGTCACTGTGTTGATATTTCTATAATCAAAACATACTCACCATCTAATAATTCTTTGAGTTGGTATTAAATTATCTTAATTTCTTTAATAATGGTCATGATACCATTCTTTCAGACAACTTGAAAGGACCTCACCCAGTCACTGTCAGAGATAGAAAATATTATACTTGTATTAAGAATAATTAGTACTTCCTTATTGAACACTTATTTCATCAATGGTGTGAGTCACCTCTCCATTTGAAATTTTGGTTTAGTACCTTTCTGCTGCAAAATACTCTTTGTTAAAAATTGTGGGACTAATCCCTGTGGCACCAACCACACCGAATTTTTTTTGTTTTCATGTCATTTTAGGAAATCAATTAATTTATCTTATTTCACTTGATTCAACTATAAAATGATTATAACAATCGATTTTGTTGTAGCTTCAAAGAATGAGTACTTCAATGTGTTTGGTAGAAGGTACAATGTTTTTCTATCATCCTCAATAATCATGTAATAATCTTCCTCATCGGTCAGAAATATGGCATGAAATTCAAATTTATCACCACATTATCTAACGGCTTTCACTATATTGAACACCACTTAATCATCACAAACTCTAAAAAACATCCTTATTTGTTTAACATCAATCAAATCCTTTCTAATGGAGAAAAATGGTCTCCCTATAATAAGGGAAAATCCCTTTATTTCACTATATCCAGATAAGGGAATTGGCAGGAAAAATAAATTTACTCAACTTGAAAAGAACATCCTCATGAAGTTCTCAATGGTACATAACAAATCTATCATCCTATTAAATTAAAACTCTCATTTTTTTAAAATATTATATCCCTAACTTTTGTAAGACACTCATATGAATTATATTAATACTTATACAGAGGTTGCATAAGGATTTTCAGAATTCTCATTTTCCAATAGAGTATAGAATAAAGAAACTTCTAGGGTCTGGCATCATGGCTGGGAGATTATATTGGATGACTATGGAGAATTTTTCATTCAACGAGATGAATCCCAAATGTTCCATTTTTATTTTTTTAGAGGGAAACACCATCAGTAATTTTTCACAAGAAGTTATCTAAGTGATGGCCTCTATAGAGAGGATATTGATGTGTAACTATATTAACATCCCAAAAAACATTTTTTTATTTTCCCTCTACATATACTTATCTCATTATATATAGAAATGGAAGAGGGGGTTTGTATGTTGGTGGTTACACAAAAATATATTTTTCTTCATTCTGCTCTTGTATAGGATCCTATTTAGTTGCTTCTAATTCCATATTTACTTCATAAATCGATATTTGTGTGCTATAATTTTTATTATTTCTTATGATTCTTCCATGAATTTTAGGTTATTAGATATTATTTTACTCTCATAATAATGGATGCTGAAATTTCATAATTTTTTTCACCTGTTGGGACCTTAGATTTAGCTTCTTCTATCAAATGTGTCTTTGTATTATCAAGAAATGTACCTAGTAATTGATCTGATAGATTCGTGGATATTTATCCCACCTGGTGATCATGATTTTGGAGGGTCATCCATTAATTATACATATTATTTTCTTATGTGGATATCCTAATATTATCTTAATTAATAATTGTCATAATCATGTTCTCAATAATATAAATTTCAGGGGGGTTATTATGGCTACCTTGATGGAGCTTTTTGAAACTATTGTTGGGGTGGAAATTACTTAACTCTTGGGGGATATGGTTTTTAGGGAATTATTTTTTTGTTCAAGGAGCTAGAGTTTTAGGTGGGTACGTAGTTGGTCCCTAATTTTGTGGTGGTTATTGGACACTTCTTTATTGGAAGTAAAAATGATTTTTTGTTGCATCTTTTGAGATGGACTCCATTAATAATACTAATACTAATTTTATTGTGGACATTGATTTTAATTTACATAATTACAATCCCAATTTTGAGGCTCTTCTATTCCTTCTCTACATTCCTAGTATGGGTGCAGGCTATCACACATTTCACAGGCCTGGACATCCATAAAATTAGAGGATGTAGAATTAGTGGAGAAGGTAGTGTAATTTTTTGAGTTTCATTATGATGAATTCAACCTAGGATATAAGGCTATTAATATCCTCCACCTGATGAATTTTTCATCATGGCAGTCATCAATTGCACTAACATATACTTGTATTATGGAAAATTTTATCCAAAAGTTCTCTTCAGACATTTGGTTTCTTGAGAATGATTCCTCAATCAGAAGAATCATCCACTATAGTAAATTCATGTACCATGTATCCTTGATAGAATTTTTGTAGTTGTATCCACACAAAAAATTACTTGATGTTGGAATTTATGAGTGAGCTCTTTAAAGTTATCCCAAGCTTCCCAAGATGAATCTTTGATCACCTGGGTGAAGTTATAGATCTCATTTATAATCATAAATATCATATAAGTGTGAAATATTTATTAATTTTTTTTTGATAAAAACTCCCAATTCATGATGGACTCAGGATCTCGGAATTAAGCCAATCCTTATCTCTTTCACATAAGGAGGAGGAGAAATATCTATGTCTAATAGCACTAGACATAAAACTATGACTTTATAAGGTGTTGAAAACATGTAGGAAAATAGAAATATGATGATGTGGATCTGTACTATGATTTCCACTAAATAATTTATGACTCCAGATCATGTGGATGAGTCCAGGTTTAATTTTGAACATAGACACCTAGATAAGTGGGAAGATTGTGCCGGGCGCAGTACCATTAATAGATAGAAATCCATAGTACATAATGGTGCACTCCTATAGTGTTGGTCTCTATCTTGGAACCTGATGTAGTTAATATGTAGGACTTTTAGGTTCTATTGGTGTAGGGTTGTTATGTTCATCAATATTAGAATGGTGGAATCTGGAAAATTGTTATTCAAAATCAAGATCAAAATTGAGAAATAGTTTAGAGTTAATTTTCTAAGAGAGATTTAACATACTATGGTTAATGTAATATTAGAATGATGTGGATGTAAGTACCAGTCCATGTGTGAAATTTTTAAAAATGAATGAGAATGAGAAAAGTGGGTTTCATTTTATCCTAGGTTCATACGAGATATCTCTATGACAAAGAAACAACTACTCCCCTTTAGTGGTGGAACATTTTGTTTGTCCAGCATAGTTTCATTGATTACACATATGTGTTGTTAAGATTCTAAATTTATATGTCCCAAAATACACTAGTATCCATGGCGTAGCATCATTTTAGTGAGGATTCAAACCCCTAGGGACTAGCTGTTAATGATGGAAACCTGATGATTAAAACCTGGTAGACAAATTCAACACATGATTCTCAAGGAACTGGTTATCTGAGGCTTATGAAGTTTGGTTTAATTCAAAATAAATAAAGGGATCATGTTCAATTATAGTGATTATATGGAATGTATTCCCGGATCAATGTTGGTTTAGTCCTATGGATAAGGCTATGATGTAGTGTAGAACTCACCAATTGGTTTTGGTCCAAATACTTAGATCTACGCAAGTTGGAAACAACTCCATGGTATAGATGTAGTTATCAACTTTGATTCATAAGGCTTAGCTTAATGTAAGAAAGTGTCATAGGCTATTGGTCTTAGTATAATCAACTCCCACAATGTAAGGGTCATTCTATTGTGATTCTTTGTATCAGTTTTTTACAATAGTATGTGATTTTAGAATTTTTATTTAAACTATTTACTATCTAAAGGGTTAAATAAGTTATGATTTGGATATTAATTAGGTTTAAATCATCCATATTCTTGACCCCTAACCCTATAGGATTATCCACACATGATTATGCAAGTATTAAAAAGGAATAAAGTGGTAACATGCTTGACAGATTAATTAGTCATTTTAGTTTTAGGCAATCCAAAATTAAATAAATTCAAAAAACTACATACATTAATAAAGGAACAATAAATATCACATGAATATGAATTGAAATCTGTGATTAGAACATAAACACAATAAATACTCAATCCTTAGAATTGTATTGTAGCATAAAAGGAATAATAAATTAGTTTCTAGAAAAAGTAGGGAAGAAAGTGTGAATGAAAGAAAATCAAGTGTAATCATAAAGAAATCTATCAACCAATGGAATATAAATAGGCCCACAAGATTCATGAGGTGTAAAATATTTTCAATGTGAACTTTATTTAAATTAATTATCCTATAAGACATTCATGAAATATAATATAATTCATTTCACAATCATATATCCTAAAAAATCTCTAGAAATATTCCATCTTCCAAATTTCTTCCTGATTTAATGGCATTAGTCATTGATAGGTTCGAACGTTAACTCTTTCACATTGTGTAATGTATTAATTCCATGTATTGTGTCATATGTTTAAAACTAAATGGTCAATTTTAAACTAACAACACACACTTTGAGTTATACCGAGAAATTTTTGTGTCAGATTAACATATGGTCAACTAATATATATAATAAATGACTTATGAACCATTTTCCAAAAACATCAAAAAAATCCTAGTATTATTTTTTTAAGTTACAAATATTTTTTACTAAAATATTATTTTTAAATTCAAAAAATGCACTTTGAGACCTATTGGGTGCACCATGTGTCAGATTGATTTGAAGTTGATTCCTATATATCGAAAATGATGAATTGGTTGTCTTCCTAAATTATAAAGACTGTTCAAATGTGTTTTCTTATTATTAGTGGATAAAAAAAATTCAACTAAAATTTCACATTTAAACTGGAATCATGCACATTGAGTCATATCATGAACAATGTGTGTTATATTAACCTATGGTTTATTCCTACTTGTCAAAAACTATTTATGTATCATTTTCAAAAATTATTTTATAGTCTAACAATTTTTTCTTCATTTTTATTGGGTGACAAGTATTTTGAACTAAAATCATCCTTTTAAATAAAAACAAGTACTTTTAATCATACCAGCCACATTATGTGTCATAATGAAATGAAACTAATTCTTAAATGTAGAAACTAACTTTTTAAATGTTTTCAAAAAGTATCCATGAAATCTGATTGTTTTTTCATTATTTATAGTGAGTGGAATATTTTTTGAACTAAAATCACATGTTCAAATAAAAACACACCTTCAAGAATACCAGTCACACTATCTATTAGAATTATGTCTCGATGACTCATACACATCAAAAATGACTTATGAGTTATTTCAATAATGTTTCAAGATAATTTGAAGGTATTTTCATAGTTTTTAGTGAGTGATACAAATTTTGATCTAAAATCTTACTTTTAATTTAAAAATATACACATTATGTTGTATCAGGTGCACTATGTTCCATATTGATGTGTAGACTATTCTTACACAATAATAATGACTTATCAATCATTTTTCTAATGTATCATGATAATATGAGTGTTTTTGATTGGTTTTCAGTGAGTGATGTGCATTTTTAACTAAAATCACAATTATAGACTAAAACATGTACTTTGAGTCATTTGAAAAATTAAAAACGCACTATTGAACATAAATAAATCATATAAAGAAAAAAATATCTATAAAGAGAACAAATAATACTAGAATATATCATTTTTAAGCCTTTATTGGGAATTTATCTTTATCCAACCATTTTTTTCTCATTATAGAGTACAAAATGGTTAGAGAAAAATCAATTCTCAATGAAATCACTTCTTATTGATCTCTTTGAAAATTGACTAATTTATTAGAAAATGAAAATTATAATAAAAGTAACTAAAAATAATTATATAAAATGATAAGAAATTTAACCAAATAAGTTTTTGGAAGTTACCTCTTCATTATGATTTCATACATTTAAACACCATATTTCCATACCACATGTTTGTAAACAAATATAATTCATATTTTGAATAAGTGGACTATTAATATTCCTATTAGTGTATAAATAAACAAATTTTTAATTAATATTATAAATGAAAATGTAATTATCATCCGAAATACCTCTTTGGGGATGTTAGTTTTTTATGGAATACGATATCTTTCATAAATATTCAATTTCAACAACCATAATACTCGTCATTAGTTTATTTTGAACACTATTCAAACATGGGAAAATATTTTTAAATTGTTTCGATATATGTTTTAATAGTGAAATGATATTATATATACCCTAATAATCATCTAATTATAGAATTTTATATGCTTATTTTGTTCATAGTTCATACTTATACCATTATTTTTATGATACTTAATCACATCCTTATCATAAACCATTTTTCATTAAAACTTAATACGAAGAATATAACATGAATTTTACTTGTAAAAATATTTATATTAGTGTATTAATAATTGATAAACATCATAATTTATGGTTTATTTTTTGGAAATACATGCATTGAATCCAAAAAAATCTTTGCAGTATCCAAATTTATTTCATTGGGAAACCAATGCTTCCTAAAAAAAGAATAAGTAATAAAAAATGAAAATATATTTAATATAAATAGATTTTATAGTTGTACCCCAACATCATGGATTTTAGGATGTGTTTGTCATATTTATGTTTTTTTTCAAACATTACATCCAATTGGTCAACAATTTTTTAATATCAAACTTATTATAATATCTTATTTTATATAAAAGTGATGGGGGGACTAATTAGTCAATCTTTTTATTCATAGGGTTATCCCTTCACATTGTATGGATATATATTCCTATAAAAAATATGAATAGTTTTTAAGTATAACTAATTTAGTAAATTGGATATTAGAAAAATCGATTATGAAAAAACACCTCATGTATACATTTATATCTAAGACTCTTAGCCATCCATGCTTGTTGATTTCATCTACATTACCAATACCAAGATAGTTGGTAATTTCCTCTACAAATTTTGTTTCCTAAAAATAAATGATAGTCATATTATTATCTTTGGACATTGTATATGTATGAAATTTAAATATTAGTAAATAAAATAGTTGAACTAATGGGTTAAAGGTGCTATCTGATGGTTTTCTCGATTGATTGGTTGATTTTTTATATTGTTTTGATCTGAATTCATATTTCATCTCGATTTTCTCCATATATAATAATATTCCTCTTTTTAAGACTTTTTCATTAATTATTATAGGTTTTTAATAAAAAAATAATTAGGATGGGGTCACCTTTTATTGAATTTTATTTTTACAAGATGAAATAGTTATGTAATCAATATTACAATATCATGTTTGACCATTTTAAAATATAGATCATCAAGGAGAGTAGATTCCACAGTGCTCAGCTCATGAGCTATCTGAATTATGAATCGAACATGACCTTTTGGATGTTTTTTTGTTTTTTAGAATATCTCCGTGGATATTTTACATTGTACCCCTCGTAACAATGTAATCGTTGGTGCTAATATATATAAATCACAATCAATTTAACCCTATATAATATTATTTTAGTAAAGTTATCAATATATTCATGATTCACATCTCATAGAAACTGTTAGGAAAAAAATGATTACCTCAGTTAAGGAAAAACATTGACCGAAATGGATTTCCTCAAAGATAGGGAGTGGATCTTCATGTAGTGTTTACTATTTTGTTGTTTCATCCCTTTTATTCCTTCCAATAAAATTTTCTAACCTCAATTATGACTAATTTATATTTTCCCCTGAAACATTTATTTGTTATGGTTTCTCATCCATTTTCTTATATTTATTACCTTATTTATATATTTATTTGAAATATGGTTGAGGTGAAACACTGAAATCTATACCTCTTACATGACCATATTGTTCTTTATACTTTCATTCATTAAAATTAGTCATTATTATTTTACAGTTGAATATTATTCTGGTTTCTATATTAGATAGAAATATTAAAAAATAAGTATTCATTATGTTGTAATATTGATTTAAAGAATATTAATTTTTAAATTGTCATACTAACACGTGATCAATGTACTCTTTATGTATTTTCATATAATAGTACTCCATATTTATTTACATAATCCTCCTTCTAGAGCACATGACTTGGGATAGAAGAAGCACTGGAATTTTAGTCATCAATAAATATATTAAAAAAAGAACATAATTATCCATATAAAATTATTATTATGAATTTAAAATATACACCATTTTTTCAAGTGAAGTTCGCCCCATAATTCCTTTATAGAAAGGTTACATTGGTTTTGATTCACACTACTTATTTTCATAAATAAGTTTTTGTTTCATAAAATAATAATTCTTAATCAAAGTTATTAATACATGAATTTACATGTAAATAATTTCCAATCATAATTGTAACGACCCGAAATTTTAAATAAATATTGTTTCCTAATTTTATGTGTTATTTTATTTTATTTTTATACTAAACAAAAATGTTTCATTTGATAACATGAGTATAATTAAAATGAGACTGTTGGGTTTTGACTGTTATTTGACCATTGGTAAATATGACTGCTGGAAACTAAACGTTATGACTATTGTCTCTAAATACAAGCAATCTTGGTTAATTAATATAGAATGAAGATTCGATGGCCTCACCCAGTAGTCTTGGACCGATCGAAGCCCATCTAACAGAACTTGGGAAGGAGTTAGCACCACTGGGCTTTACTCTGGACCAAACCCAAGTTGAACTTCATCGTATAAAGCTAGAACGGGATCGCCTTCGCGAGAAGTTCAAACTGATAGAAATTACTACTCGTGTGATGTTGGCTGAGCCTCCCTCGGATTATCTCACCTTAGCACACCTTACACTTAGGTCCGATGCTGGTGTGATAAGGGGCTATGTAAGGAGACCGTAACTGTTATGTGTAATCCTTTGTTTTAAATAAAAATTTTGATTTCTTTTATGAATTTTCAAATGACCGGATTAATATAGTATGCATATTTTTGATGAATTTTAGAAAAAGGATATTATAAATATGTTTATATAAACCCTAAATAATTAAAAATTTGTAATGATTTTCAAAAAATGGTCTTCTACAATTATGTTCAGTACGAAATTTAGAGTCTAATAAGATCAACTTGATTTTTGATAAATAGTAAATTATGAATAGTGATTTTATGATTAGGATTAATAATGTGTCCAAATGGATTAGTAATCTCACTTAAAGAAAGTATTAAAATAATCTAGGCACTTTGATTAAGTAATGTGATTCAATAAAATGGTTAAATAACGGTTTCATAAACTATTATTCAAGTATTAGTTCTTTCAGATGAATAGTGTTTTTTAATTAAAATTTTAATTAAAAATATTTAGAAAATTATTTTTATAAAATGGACTTCATTTTTGAACTCAGAGCATCGATATTATGTTAAGGTAATTTTTGGGGATTTTTCTGAAAAAAAAAATAAATTTTCGATGAATAGTGTTTTTATTTAAAAATTTAATTAAAAATATTTAGAAAATAATTTTTATAAAATGGATTTCATTTTTGAAATCAAATCATTGATATTTGGTTAAGGTGAAATTTTGGGACTATTCTGAGAAATTTGAATTTTCGATGAATAGTGAAAATACAGTTTTTAAGTTACGGGTGTTTAATGACATCATTAAATGATGTATTAAGTATGTAATCAATATGGTCGACTTATGAATAGTAAGATAAGGTATGAGGTGTCTCAAGTGTCCAATACCATGGGCAAATACCATGGGCAAGCCCATGGTTTTTCCAAAACCACTAATGAGGTGTCCCTTGGCCATTAATGTCTTGTCCCCTCACTTTCCCTATAAATACCAAGACATCCTCTCATCCATTCGACTCCCCACTCTCCCCCAACGAAGTTCTGGTCTCCTTACCTCCCTAGGAGTCCTCCAAAGGTGCCCCCAAGCCCTCAAGGTCCAAACCATTGAGTTTTAAAAGTTACGTTTTAAGGTAAGGGATCCGACCCCTCTCTTTCTTTTCAAGTGATCTCTTTTATGTCATTCCTTTTATGCTCCATGTTCTTATGTTGGAGGATGTTCTTTTATACTCCTCTTACTTACATTTTTATGTTCATATAATGAGAGATCCCCTCTTACTCTCGTTATTTCGTTTTATGAAGTTTTAAGTGACGTTGTTAGGCTGCCGAAATATGTGTAACGGATTCTTTCTCCCTTCATATTTTTCAATATCTTTTTTCATGTAAAGTATTTCAAGTTCCTTTTTATTATGTAGGGGTATGATATCTCAATTTATCATACTGATATTTTATGATCATATGATGAGAGACCCCATTTTATCTCTTCAATTCAGTGTTTTGATGTTTTAAGTGGCGCCGTTAGGCTGCCGAATTTTCAAGTGGTTCTTCACCCCTCTTGTTTTGAAGTTCTACTTTCATGTCAATTCTTTCAAGTTCCTTTTTGTTATGTTGGGGTATGATCTCTATATCTATCATACTGGACTCTTATTTTCATATGATTAGAGACCACATTTGATCTCTTCAATTCAGTATTTTGAAGTTTTAAGTGGCGCTGTTAGGCTGCCGAATTTTTAAGTGGTTCTTCACCCTTCTCGTTTTGAAGTTCTACTTTCATGTCAATTCTTTCAAGTTCCTTTTTGTTATGTTGGGGTATGATCTCTATATCTATCATACTGGACTCTTATTTTCATATGATGAGAGACCCCATTTGATCTCTTCAATTTAGTATTTTGAAGTTTTAAGTGGCGCCGTTAGGCTGCTGAATTTTTTTAGGGGATTCTTTCACCCTTCTCATTCTTTTCAAAGTTCTACTTTCATGTCAAGTATTTCAAGTTCCTTTTTAATTATGATTGGAAATTATCTCTATATCTATCATACTGAACTCTTATGTTCACATTATGAGAGACCCCACTTGATCTTTTCAAATCATTTTTGTTGATGTTTAAGTAACGCTGTTAGGCTGCCGAACTTTCATAAGAGAAATCTAATTTTTGTCTTCCTTCCATGTTTTTCATTTCAAATGATATTTCCTTGAAATTTCATTACCATGATCATTAATACTTCTTATTATGTCCATCTACTGTTTTATGGGTCATTTATGAATGTTTGACCCATTTTCCCTCTCTTTTTAATGTCTTCTAAAACCTCGTAACATAGCCGTTATGCTGCAGAATTTCCGTCTCAAAATGTCTCTCTCTTTTTCTAAAGTTCTTTTATATTATTAAGTGAATACTCAAAGCTCTTTCTTCTAAAGGGGTATTCACATATATACCAAAATGTTCTAATTTAAATTCTAGGATTTACATACATGAGACCCACCTTCCTTTTCTGTGGGTTTTAAAGTGACGTAAAGATCATGTCTTTAAAGCAGTTTTTAAAACGTTGTGACTATGAAATGAAACCCATTTATTTTATGCTATATGGGTTATTTATGAAATTTTTGATGATGATATATGTGGATCACATGATAATAAAGGAAAATTTAAGGGTGTGCCCAGATAGCGCTCCAATGCATTGGGTAATGATGTAACCACTAGAGATTACAATTTTCACCATACCTTGGTGAATAACCTTGGTAATTTTCAAATGACACCTTGGGGATGGACCTTGGTGATATGTTCATGATTTCCTATGTTAAATTATGTAGCCACATCTTCAAGTTATGAAAAAGTTTTATTTTTATTATGATATTCCTCATGATTTCATTTTTATGCCTTAAAGTTCTTTTCATGACTTTATTGATGTATCTCAAGTTCATATGTAAAATGTTTCACTTGTTTCCCTTGCTGGGTCTTCTGCTCACCCTTTCTTTTGATGTATGTCCACAGGTTATGAGATGCAATAATGAGCCTAGGGTGAACATGAGGAGAAGCCTTTCAAGTGTTTAAGAAGAATGTTTTTGTTTTGTTTCATGTTTTATGTTCCTTGATTCCATGACACTAAACCTTAAATATCCTCAGTTCCGTGTAATGGAATGAAAGTTATGTTATAAAAAGACGGGATGCTATAGTTTGTATCAAAGGATGGTTTAGTTATTTGTGGAAATTAGGATATGAAAACTCTAGGAAGAACCCTATAGAAAAGTTTAAATATTGGAAATCTTCATGGTATTTTGGTGAGTATTGAGTAAGGGGTTGCCAAGAAAATACATCCCTGTCTGGATACGAGCAGGTAGAGGTGGCTCTGGCATAGATGTAGATAGGGGTAAAACCCGAAAACACCACTTTGAGCTAGACTCGAATGGGAACTGGTACACGACTACGGGCCTTGCTGCACTCTTGGTTACGACACTCCCGGGGGATATGCTTTGGTAAATTCATAAGCTTGGTATGAACCATTGTTAAAGGAACAAAGATAAAATAAAATAAAGATTCACATAAGAATATATGATCATGGATAACCTAGATGGGAACCTAGGGGATCACAAGTTAGGGTATACTTTTCTTCTACAAGTTATCCTTATATGCTTTAAGTTCCTTTTCATGATTATTGGTTAAGTATTTAAGCCTCTAATTATACTTTCTCTTCTTAGTTAATGGTGGGAAATGGAATAACGTGTCCCAACAACCAATGTGATAGGAAATGTGACAATTTCCATATTAATATGAAAGAGATTATTAGGGGATTAAAAGATGATTATTATTTTGGAAGACGTTCACTATTTTGGGGACCCTATATGATCGAGGTAAATAGATCACTATAGTATTTTCATTGAGGAGTAAGGTTGACTTATATTTTGAAGAATTGATGAATTTAAGGTGGACTTATAGTAATTTAGGTTACTTATGGGAATGATTAACCTATCTTGGGTAAAATATGTTTAGGTTAGATACTTTTGTTATAAGATGTTAGGAGTGGTTGATGTTGTCTGGAGATGAACAATGAAGTTGTTTTGGAAGACTATGTTATCAAATCCTTCTTGTATTTGGGTTTCAATCTTAGTTTGGTTTATTTTGAGGAATTTTAAGGACCGTTATTTATGGAATGGTCTATGATGAACTTTGGGTAGTACCATGGAACATTGGAGATTTAAAAGTAGTTTCCATTCCTATGGGATTCTTTCTTTTTGAAGAGTTGTTTTACCTTAACCTTTCTGTTTTTGGGATAATGTTTAAAGATAGAAGAAATAGATAGTTAATCTTTTGTAGATTATTTGATTCTCTAGAAGATGATTCCTGTGATTTTATGAGACCAAGTGTTTTTGAAGTCTCGTCATTTGGGGAAAAGATTAGTGTTGGTAGGGACTTATTAAAGGATGAAACTCTACTTGAAGGTAGGTATATTTTCTTATGTTTTTGTTCTATGTAGTAAATGAATTCCTCAAAATTATGAAAATAAACGTAAAACAAAAATGTTGTTGGTTTACGTTTCCTACTAGGTAATCAAAGACCATTTACACACATCATAAGTTTGGGATTTTCTTATGGTTAACTTTCTCCTAATCATGTTCTCTATCACTCTCCCTCAGAACATGACCCTTGGTTTTCTCCTCCATGTCCATGTTTTTCTACATGGAATCCTAGTGTGGGTTAACTTGGGTGACCTTTGTACTTCCCTTTCTTTCTTTTAAAGTAATAGTTTTACTGACTCCTTTTCCGATGTGGGACTTTCAATGAAATTTCAAAACCCAATTTTAAAAAATTGCGAGGACGCAATTTCTTAAGGGGGGAAGATTGTAACGACTCGAAATTTTAAATAAATATTGTTTCTTAATTTTATGTGTTATTTTATTTTATTTTTATACTCAACAAAAATGTTTCATTTGATAACATGAGTATAATTAAAATGAGACTGTTGGGTTTTGACTGTTATTTGACCATTTGTCAATATGACCGCTGGAAACTAAACGTTTTGACTATTGTCTCTAAATACAAGCAATCTTGGTTAATTAATATAGAAAGAAGATTCGATGGCCTCACCTAGTAGTCTTGGACCGATCGAAGCCCATCTAACAGAACTTGGGAAGGAGGTAGCACCACTGGGCTTTGCTCTGGACCAAACCCAAGCTGAACTTCATCGTATAAAGCTAGAACGGGATCGCCATCGCGATAAGTTCAAACTGATAGAAATTACTACTCGTGCGATGTTGGCCGAGCCTCCCTCGGATTCTCTCACCTTAGCACACCTTACAGTTAGGTCCTATGCTGGTGTGATAAGGGGCTATGTAAGGAGACTGTAACTGTCTTGTGTAATCCTTTGTTTTAAATAAAAATTTCGATTTATTTTATGAATTTTCAAATGACCGGATAAATATAGTATGCATATTTTTGATGAATTTTAGAAAAAGGATATTTTAAATATGTTTATTTAAACCCAAAATAATTAAAAATTTGTAATGATTTTCAGAAAATGGTCTTCTACAATTATGTTCAGTATGAAATTTAGAGTCTAATAAGATCAACTTGATTTTTGATGAATAGTAAATTATGAATAGTGATTTTATGATTAGGATTAATAATTTGTCCAAATGGATTATTAATCTCACTTAAAGAAAGTATTAAAATAATCTAGGCACTTTGATTAAGTAATGCGATTCAATAAAATGGTTAAATAACGGTTTCATAAACTATTATTCAAGTATTAGTTCTTTCGGATGAATAGTATTTTTTAATTAAAATTTTAATTAAAAATATTTAGAAAATTATTTTTATAAAATGGACTTCATTTTTGAACTCAGAGCATCGATATTATGTTAAGGTAATTCTTGGTGATTTTTCTGAAAAAAAAAATAAATTTTTGATGAATAGTGTTTTTAATTAAAAATTTAATTAAAAATATTTAGAAAATTATTTTTATAAAATGGATTTCATTTTTTAAATTAGAGCATTGATATTTGGTTAAGGTGAAATTTTGTGACTATTATGAGAAAGTTGAATTTTCGATGAATAGTGAAAATACAGTTTTTAAGTTACAGGTGTTTAATGACATCATTAAATGATGTATTAAGTATGTAATCAATATGGTCCACTTATGAATAGTAAGATAAGGTATGAGGTGTCCCAAGTGGCCAATACCATGGGCAAATACCATGGGCAAGCCCATGGTTTTTCCAAAACCACTAATGAGGTGTCCCTTGGCCATTAATGCCTTGTCCCCTCACTTTCCCTATAAATACCAAGCCATCCTCTCATCCATTCGACTCCCCACTCTCCCCCAACGAAGTTCTGGTCTCCTTACCTCCCAAGAAGTCCTCCCAAGGTGCCCCCATTCCCTCAAGGTCCAAACCTTTTAGTTTTAAGAGTTACGTTTTAAGGTAAGGGATCAGACCCCTCTCTTTCTTTTCAAGTGATCTCTTTTATGTCATTCCTTTTATGCTCCATGTTCTTATGTTGGAGGATGTTATTTTATACTCCTCTTACTGCCATTTTTATGTTCATATAATGAGAGATCCCCTCTTACTCTCATTATTTCGTTTTATGAACTTTTAAGTGGCGCCGTTAGGCTGCCAAAATTTTTGTAACGGATTCTATCTCCCTTCTCATTTTGCAAGATCTATTTTCATGTAAAGTATTTCAAATTCCTTTTTATTATGTTGGGGTATGATCTCTAAATTTATTATAATGATATTTTACTATCATATTATGAGAGACTCCATTTGATCTCTTCAATTCAGAATTTTTATGTTTTAAGTGGCGCCGTTAGGCTGCCGAATTTTTAAGTGGTTCTTCACCCTTCTCGTTTTGAAGTTCTACTTTCATGTCAATTCTTTCAAGTTCCTTTTTGTTATGTTGGGGTATGATCTCTATATCTATCATACTGGACTCTTATTTTAATATGATGAGAGACCCCATTTGATCTCTTCAATTCAGTATTTTGAAGTTTTAAGTGGCGCCGTTAGGCTGCCGAATTTTTAAGTTGTTCTTCACCCTTCTCGTTTTGAAGTTCTACTTTCATGTCAATTCTTTCAAGTTCCTTTTTGTTATGTTGGGGAATGATCTCTATATCTATCATTCTGGACTCTTATTTTCATATGATGAGAGACCCCATTTGATCTCTTCAATTCAGTATTATGAAGTTTTAAGTGGTGCTGTTAGGCTGCCGAATTTTTTTAGGGGATTCTTTCACCCTTCTCATTCTTTTCAAAGTTCTACTTTCATGTTAAGTCTTTAAAGTTCCTTTTTAATTATTATGGGGAATTATCTCTATATCTATCATACTGAACTCTTATGTTCACATTATGAGAGACCCTACTTGATCTTTTCAAATCATTTTTGTTGAAGTTTAAGTAACGATGTTAGGCTGCCGAACTTTCATAAGAGAAATCTAATTTTTGTCTTCCTTCCATGTTTTTCATTTCAAATGATATGTCCTTGAAATTTCATTACCATGATCATTTATCCTTATTATTCTGTCCATCTACTGTTTTATGGGTCATTTATGAATTTTTGACCCATTTTCCCTCTCTTTTTAATGTCTTCTAAAACCTCGTAACAAAGCCGTTATGCTGCAGAATTTCCGTCTCAAAATGTCTCTGTCTTTTTCTAAAGTTCTTTTATATTATTAAGTGAATACTCAAAGATATTTCTTCTAAAGGGTTATTCACATATATACCAAAATGTTGTATTTTAAATTCTGGGATTTACATACATGAGACCCACCTTCCTTTTCTGTGGGTTTTAAAGTGACGTAAGGAACATGTCTTTAAAGTAGTTTTTAAAACGTTGTGATTATGAAATGAAACCCATTTATTTTATTCTATATGAGTTATTTATGAAATGTTTTATGATGATATATGTGTATCACATGATAATAAAGGCAAATTTAAGGGTGCGCCCTGATAGCGTTCCAATGCATTGGGTAATGATGTAACCACTAGAGATTACAATTTTCACGATACCTTGGTGAATAACCTTGGTAATTTTCAAATGACACCTTGGGGATGGACCTTGGTGATATGTTCATGATTGCCTATGTTAAATTATGTAGCCACATCTTCATGTTATGAAAAAGTTTTATTTTTATTATGATATTCCTCATGATTTCATTTTTATGCCTTAAAGTTCTTTTCATGACTTTATTGATGTATCTCAAGTTCATATGTAAAATGTTTCACTTGTTTCCCTTGCTGGGCCTTCTGCTCACCCTTTCTTTTGATGTATGTCCCCAGGTTATGAGATGCAATAATGGGCCTAGGGTAAACATGAGGAGAAGCCTTTCAAGTGTTTAAGAAGAATGTTTTTGTTTTGTTTCATGTTTTATGTTCCTTGTTTCCATGACACTAAACCTTAAAGATCCTCAGTTCCGTGTAATGGAATGAAAGTTATGTTATAAAAAGACGGGATACTATAGTTGGTATCAAAGGATGGTTTAGTTATTTGTGGAAATTAGGATATGAAAACTCTAGGAAGAACCCTATAGAAAAGTTTAAATATAGGAAATCTTCCTGGTATTTTGGTGAGTATTGAGTAAGGGGTTGCCAAGAAAATACATCCCTGTCTGGATACGAGCAGGTAGAGGTGGCTCTGGCATAGATGTACATAGGGGTAAAACCCGAAAACACCGCTTTGAGCTAGACTCGAATGGGAACTGGTACACGACAACAGGCCTTGCTGCACTCTTGGTTACGACACTCCCGGGGGATATGCTTTGGTAAATTCATAAGCTTGGTATGAACCATAGTTAAAGGAACAAAGATAAAATAAAATAAAGATTCACATAAGAATATATGATCATGGATAACCTAGATGGGAACCTAGGGGATCACAAGTTAGGTTATACTTTTCTTCTACAAGTTATCCTTATATGCTTTAAGTTCCTTTTCATGATTATTGGTTAAGTATTTAAGCCTCTAATTATACTTTCTCTTCTTAGTTAATGGTGGGAAATGGAATAAAGTGTCCCAACAACCAATGTGATAGGAAATGCGACAATTTCCGTATTAATATGACATAGATGATTAGGGGATTAAAAGATGATTATTATTTTGGAAGACGTTCACTATTTTGGGGACATTATATGATCTAGGTAAATAGATTACTATAGTATTTTCATTGAGGAGTAAGGTTGACTTATATTTTGAAGAATTGATGAATTTAAGGTGGACTTATAGTAATTTAGGTTACTTATGGGAATGATTAACCTATCTTGTGTAAAATATGTTTAGGTTAGATACTTTTGTTATAAGATGTTAGGAGTGGTTGATGTTGTCTGGAGATGAACAATGAAGTTGTTTTGGAAGACTATGTTATCAAATCCTTCTTGTATTTGGGTTTCAATCTTAGTTTGGTTTATTTTGAGGAATTTTAAGGACCGTTATTTATGGAATGGTCTATGATGAACTTTGGGTAGTACCATGGAACTTTTGAGATTTAAAAGTAGTTTCCATTCCTATGGGATTCTTTCTTTTTGAAGAGTTGTTTTACCTTAACCTTTCTGTTTTTGGGATAATGTTTAAAGATAGAAGAAATAGATAGTTAATCTTTTGTAGATTATGTGATTCTCTAGAAGATGATTCATGTGCTTTTATGAGACCAAGTGTTTTTGAAGTCTCGTCATTTGGAGAAAAAATTAGTGCTGGTAGGGACTTATTAAAGGATGAAACTCTACTTGATGGTAGGTATATTTTCTTATGTTTTTTTTCTATGTAGTAAATGAATTCCTCAAAATTATGAAAAGAAATGTAAAACAAAAATGTTGTTGGTTTACGTTTCCTACTAGGTAATCAAAGACCGTTTACACACATCATAAATTTGGGATTTTCTTATGGTTAACTTTCTCCTAATCATGTTCTCTATCACTCTCCCTCAGAACTGGACCCTTGGTTTTCTCCTCCATGTCCATGTTTTCCTACATGGAATCCTAGTGTGGGTTAACTCGGGTGACCTTTGTACTTCCCTTTCTTTCTTTTGATGTAATAGTTTTACTGACTCCTTTTCCGATGTGGGAATTTCAATGAAATTTCAAAACCCAATTTTAAAAAATTGTGAGGATGCAATTTCTTAAGGGGGAAAGATTGTAACGACCCGAAATTTTAAATAAATATTGTTTCCTAATTTTATGTGTTATTTTATTTTATTTTTATACTCAACAAAAATGTTTCATTTGATAACATGAGTATAATTAAAATGAGACAGTTGGGTTTTGACTGTTATTTGACCATTGGTCAATATGACCGCCAGAAACTAAACGTTTTGACTATTGTCTCTAAATACAAGAAATCTCGGTTCATTAATATAGAAAGAAGATTCGATGGCCTCACCTAGTAGTCTTGGACCGATCGAAGCCCATCTAACAGAACTTGGGAAGGAGGTAGCACCATTGGGCTTTTCTCTGGACCACACCCAAGCTGAACTTCATCGTATAAAGCTAAAACGGGATCGCCTTCGCGATAAGTTCAAACTGATAGAAATTACTACTCGTGCGATGTTGGCCGAGCCTCCCTCGGATTCTCTCACCTTAGCACACCTTACAATTAGGTCCTATGCTGGTGTGATAAGGGGCTACGTAAGGAGACCGTAACTGTCTTGTGTAATCCTTTGTTTTAAATAAAAATTTCGATTTCTTTTATGAATTTTCAAATGACTGGATAAATATAGTATGCATATTTTTGATGAATTTTAGAAAAAGGATATTTTAAATATGTTTATGTAAACCCTAAATAATTAAAAATGTGTAATGATTTTCAAAAAATGGTCTTCTACAATTATGTTCAGTACGAAATTTAGAGTCTAATAAGATCAACTTGATTTTTGATGAATAGTTAATTATGAATAGTGATTTTATGATTAGGATTAATAATGTGTCCAAAGGGATTAGTAATCTCACTTAAAGAAAGTATTAAAATAATCTAGGCACTTTGATTAAGTAATGTGATTCAATAAAATGGTTAAATAACGGTTTCATAAACTATTATTCAAGTATTAGTTCTTTCGGATGAATAGTGTTTTTTAATTAAAATTTTAATTAAAAATTTTTAGAAAATTATTTTTATAAAATGGACTTCATTTTTGAACTCAGAGCATCGATATTATGTTAAGGTAATTTTTGGGGATTTTTCTGAAAAAAATAAATTTTCGATGAATAGTGTTTTTAATTAAAAATTTAATTTAAAATATTTAGAAAATTATTTTTATAAAATGGATTTCATTTTTTAAATCCGAGAATTGATATTTGGTTAAGGTGAAATTTTGGGACTATTCTGAGAAAGTTGAATTTTCGATGAATAGTGAAAATACAGTTTTTAAGTTACGGGTGTTTAATGACATCATTAAATGATGTATAAAGTATGTAATAAATATGGTCGACTTATGAATAGTACTATAAGTTATGATGTGTCCCATGTGGCCAATAACATGGGAAAATACCATGGGCAAGCCCATGGTTTTGCCAAAACCACTAATGAGGTGTCCCTTGGCCATTAATGCCTTGTCCCCTCACTTTCCCTATAAATACCAAGCCATCCTCTCATCCATTCGACTCCCCAATCTCCCCCAACGATTTTCTGGTCTCCTTACCTCCCAAGGAGTCCTCCCAAGGTGCGCACAAGCCCTCAAGGTCCAAACCTTTGAGTTTTAAGAGTTACGTTTTAAGGTAAGGGATCCGACCCCTCTCTTTCTTTTCAAGTGATCTCTTTTATGTCATTCCTTTTATGATCCATGTTCTTATGTTGGAGGATGTTATTTTATACTCCTCTTAATTCCCTTTTTATGTTCATATAATGAGAGATCCCCTCTTACTCTCATTATTTCGTTTTATGAAGTTTTAAGTGGCGCCGTTAGGCTGCCAAAATTTTTGTAACGGATTCTTTCTCCCTTCTCATTTTTCAAGATCTATTTTCATGTAAAGTATTTCAAATTCCTTTTTATTATGTTGGGGTATGATCTCTAAATTTATCATACTTATCTTTTATGATCATATGATGAGAGACCCCATTTGATCTCTTCAATTCAGTATTTTGATGTTTTAAGTGGCGCCGTTAGGCTGCCGAATTTTTAAGTGGTTCTTCACCCTTCTCGTTTTGAAGTTCTACTTTCATGTCAATTCTTTCAAGTTCCTTTTTGTCATGTTGGGGGTATGATATATATATCTATCATACTGGAAACTTATGTTCATATGATGAGAGGCCCCATTTGATCTCTTCAATTCAGTATTTTGAAGTTTTAAGTGGCGCCATTAGGCTGCCGAATTTTTAAGTTGTTCTTCACCCTTCTCGTTTTGAAGTTCTACTTTCATGTCAACTCTTTCAAGTTCCTTTTTGTTATGTTGGGGTATGATCTCTATATCTATCATACTGGAATCTTATTTTCATATGATGAGAGACCCCATTTGATCTCTTCAATTCAGTATTTTGAAGTTTTAAGTGGCGCCGTTAGGCTGCCGAATTTTTTTAGGGGATTCTTTCACCCTTCTCATTCTTTTCAAAGTTCTACTTTCATGTCAAGTCTTTCAAGTTCATTTTTAATTATGATGGGGAATTACCTCTATATATATCATACTGAACTCTTATGTTCACATTATGAGAGACCCTACTTGATCTTTTCAAATCATTTTTGTTGAAGTTTATGTAACGATGTTAAGCTGCCGAACTTTCATAAGAGAAATCTAATTTTTTTCTTCCTTCCATGTTTTTCATTTCAAATGATATGTCCTTGAAATTTCATTACCATGATCATTTATCCTTCTTACTCTGTCAATATACTGTTTTATGGGTCATTTATGAATTTTTTACCCATTTTCCCTCTCTTTTTAATGTCTTCTAAAACCTCGTAACATAGCCGTTATGCTGCAGAATTTCCGTCTCAAAATGTCTCTCTCTTTTTCTAAAGTTCTTTTATATTATTAAGTGAATACTCAAAGATCTTTATTATAAAGGGGGATTCACATATATACCAAAATGTTCTATTTTAAATTCTCAGATTTACATACATGAGACCCACCTTCCTTTTCTGTGGGTTTTAAAGTGACGTAAAGATCATGTCTTTAAAGCAGTTTTTAAAACGTTGTGATTATGAAATGAAACCCATTTATTTTATGCTATATGGGTTATTTATGAAATGTTTGATGATGATATATGTGGCTCACATGATAATAAAGGCAAATTTAAGGGTGCGCCCTGATAGCGCTCCAATTCATTGGGTAATGATGTAACCACTAGAGATTACAATTTTCACGATACCTTGGTGAATAACCTTGGTAATTTTCAAATGACACCTTGGGGATGGACCCTGGTGATATGTTCATGATTGTCTATGTTAAATGATTTAGCCACATCTTCAAGTTATGAAAAAGTTTTATTTTTATTATGATATGCCTCATGATTTCATTTTTATGCCTTAAAGTTCTTTTCATGACTTTATTGATGTACCTCAAGTTCATATGTAAAATGTTTCACTTGTTTCCCTTGCTAGGCCTTCTGCTCACCCTTTCTTTTGATGAATGTCCCCAGGTTATGAGATGCAGTAATGAGCCTAGGGTGAACATGAGTAGAAGCCTTTCAAGTGTTTAAGAAGAATGTTTTTATTTTGTTTCATGTTTTATGTTCCATGTTTCCAAGACACTAAACCTTAAAGATCCTCAGTTCCGTGTAATGGAATGAAAGTTATGTTATAAAAAGACGGGATGCTATAATAATGTTCCTGAAATTATTCCCTCACTATGTACAATATATTCATTTCAATTTTATGGGTTTATTATGTGAGAAATTAGCTATGGTGGGTATAGTTTTAGTTTCCCTTCAAAATCCCTGAGACAATTCTTCATTAGAATTGTCTGAAAGGATCCTGTCTAGTTACCAAAATACCAATTTCATTTAATAATAATCTGGTATAAATGAACTCTTTAAGGGATAATGAAGATTAAATCAATGATTCATTATTTTACCTTTTAGTAAAATATATAAATTATATTATAATATTACCTTAATCTCTTCCAAAATTAGTGCCTTCTCTATGATCACAACACTAATCCATATTTCAAAATCAATAAGAACTAGTATTTAATTGGTGACCCTAATTAAACTAAAAAAAAATATAATTGTTAGGTGTCAATAGTTTTTCCATGTTTATTTCATAAAACCTCAAATTTTAACTCCCTATTTTTCTCCTTAATAATTTTTATTAATTCCGCACATGATGGCGCAACGATTTTTTCTCAAACATATGTTTTTCACCTTCATCCATTTTCTTAGATTCAATTTTTTCATTATTTTATTCCTTATGATTGAGTGAATCATAATATGGGGAATCCATTATCAATATAAGTGGTTCAACATTTAATTTATATTATGTAAATGTAGTAGTGAACACATAATACTATGAGGTCACGTAATGTAAATTAAAATACATTAATCTAATTATTGAATTCCATTTTTTCTTTAGAGTTTTATGGTATTGGATCCCCCAATTGAGTGTCAAAATCCCTTAATTGTTCTATGCTATAAAATTAAAGACATTTTCTATATTAGAACCACTTTGAAATTATTATGACATCCCTATAAAAGGGCCATCCTCATTATAATTGAAATCTGACCCTATAGTTGTTTTGGTTGATAATAGAAAAATTGACCACTTTCTATTTATAGGATCTGGAACATGAAATACTTGTGTTTCATATGATTCCTTTGTAAATAGTATTCCCTTGTAACCATCCATACTAAAATCCACATTCATTAATCTTAATTCATTGATTTTAACTAAATTCATGTTATATGTGCACTTCCATTGAAAAATATATACTTGGAATGTGATACAATCAAACACTCATATTTTTTTGATGAGGAAAAGTTATTACATATTCGTGAAAGTTTACTTTTTTTTCCTCAGTATAATATACACACATCACTTACTCCATAAGAGTAACTACACTATTTTTCATGGAAATGAATTCATCATTTTACTTTGTATAGAACATATACAAATTTATTACATGACCATTATAAGATAATACATGAAAAGATAGTCCACTAGCTATCCGTTGAAGTAGTTTTGAAATTGAATTTGGATTTTCAGTTGAATCTTTAAAAAAATATTCTGAAAATCATCATATAAACTATTGATTATTTGTATTTAATATCCATCCTTCATCCCTTGATAAATTCAAATGACTAATAATTACTTTGGGTATTTCTACATATGGTTAATCCTATAAAAAATTATATAAAACACAAATTTGATCCTACTCCCACTTTATAATGGTAATTGTGACAACATATATTAGATAAATTCCTTCACCCACAGTTCATATTTTGTGATGAGATTGTGGTAGAAGGACACTCTCTACACCAAACTGGTTGTCGTTAAAAAATTCAATTACTCCCACAAAATTATATCAATCTACAATAAAACCTTTTGGATGACTTTAATTTTTTTCTACACCCCTTACAAATATACATATATCGTTTAATGGGATATATCCAACTATAATTTCTAGTACTATATATTCGGATCTATGTAACTAAGGGATCCATCAAATGAACCATAATATCAAGGAATGAAGGTGAAAAGAAAATATAAAATTCACATAATATAATGAAAATTTCCATTTCTATATATGGTAACATAAAAATATTTATAAATTTACTTCATATAACTTTGAAAAGTTTAATGAATGGTAAAAAAATTAAATTTAAATCTATAGGAATTAAATTTTTCATTCAAACATGACATTCATTTTACTTTATGACCTTTAACATTAATTCATTCATTGAAATGTTATTAATGATATTTGATAAATAACCATTAGAAACCATTACATCATTAAGGATGTTATAAAACTGATATCTCTCATTCCTAGAAAGAGTGAAAGTTGTTGGAGGAAGAAAGTTCCACCTTTAACTCTTCACTAGAACCAACTCTTCATGTATCTTCATATCAATCATGTCCATCCCAGCCTTAATGTTATTCATTTCTTTTACAGGTGGATTTAGTAATGTTTCAATGTCACTATCACATAAATTTTTTTCTTTGTTTATAAAATCAATAAAATATATGACATAAAAACAATTCTAATATAGTCATTCAAAAAAATATTATTTTCCAACCAGTTTTCATTATGTTTTTCTAAGAAAGCTTCCCAAAATAGGTGACCATATCATTTAATTTCTCAAATAGTTTATCACAATATAGTGGATATGGTTTTGTAACAATTCCTAAATTCCTATATAAAGATGTTTTCCAAGATTGGTATTCATTTAATTTTGGTAAAAATTTCTGATTTCAGGGAAACAAATTCATTAGCGAATGTTTCAAAATAGTTAAGTGTGTACCATTTTCTTAAATGTCACCCCCATTCTATCCTTTAATTCTATATCCTAAAAAATTTACTTAATTTCATTTATCATCTAATACAACATAGATCTCATGTTAAATCTTTATTTTTATAAGCCTCATATAATATTACTCATGAATCCCATATTAATTTCATATCATTGATCAATAGATCAAAATAAACATCAATATCATTACCCATCTATTTTTCTTTTGATATAATTTTGGAAAACATGTTATATTTTAACTTCCAACATAATAACAATGGAAAGTTATAATTTACCAACATAACTATCGATGTACAATGAGTGCTAATATGTACACCAAAAATATTCACTCCATCTATATATACCATAAGATAATAATTTCTCATCTCATTTACAACATTTAGGGTACTCATGATCAATTTTCTTCCACAGAGTATAGTCTACTTGGAGATGAAGTTTCAAATATTTATTTATAGTATTTGTGTGTCATTTAAAACTCCTCTTAGTCTCCTCACATCCATATAAGTTCATAAACCCTATAATGTTGGTAAACTACCATCAATATTATGAAATACATGATTCTTATTATTAGAGTCGAGAACCACAAAACATTGGTCATTTTTTAAATGGTTCATGGTCCCTGAGATACAATATACAATCATTAGGACAAACTTGTATTCTTTTGGAGATCATACCCATTGAACATAGCATTTTTTTTGCATCATATTGTTAGTAAAGAAGCTCAATATCTTCGGTTATCACATCATTCAAAAGATAATGTAGTACCATAAATATGGTGTCCCTCCATCTATTGATATATTTTACATTATATTACTTTAGTATGGATGAAAATGTTTTATATTTATTAAAACTGGATTTTAGTGGAATTTTTTATAGCTCCTTAACTTTTTATAGTGATTTGGATAGTCCGGAAATCATTATCTATCATTATTATTTTCCCAACACAATATTCATCATTTACACCTATAATCATTTCATTGATACGATCTTCATCATTGTTATCACTTGTAATCATATCAGATGATCCATAAAATGTAGTGTTATCCCAGTCACTGGGTATATGTAGTTCGTCCCCATGTTTTATCCACCACTTATAACTTGGATCTATTTTTAAAAAAATAATGTTTTCTTCCAACTCCTCTAAAAAATTCATCTTGAATAACCAAAACCTAAAATGGAATAAGCATTTGAGAAGGGTAAAATGCATGATCTTTTTCAAAATTAATAAACTGTTTAGTCTTATCCTCATAATATTTTTTCATATGATTGAAATCCATCCATTTTTTATTCATATTCATCTTATTTTATTTATTAATATTCATATATAATAAAAAATACAATGAAAATATGATCTTAGGATCCTAAAATGATATTATTTATATATAAATAGATATAGTCATTATATTTGATATAAATTTACACTATTAAAATAACTTTTAAAAACATATAAAGGTTATGAATTATTTGAATTATTTGTAATATAAAAATTATTTTTTATTATTAGACTTTTCATATAAAAAATCCTTCTTTTTTTGAAACAGATTCATGAAGAGAGATAAAAATATAAACTTTTGAAATAGATATCTCTATATCCATTCAGTTTATATCATTAAAGTTCATTATGGTCATAATAAGTAAATTGAGGTCACCATAAAGAATAAATACTTATAAAAAAATTTTACTTTCAATTCTGCTTCTCATGTGGTGTATTTTGATTTTTCATGCATGGAACTTGGTTAGTTGTGAATGTTACTATTTCTAGAGAATAATACTAAATTAATATAAGAAGCTCAGTCTTAATTCATCATTGGTTGTACTATGTTTAGCATTGTTTTTTATGTACACCATTATATTATGGTATTTCCAAATGAGTGGGTTACAACACAATACCACACCCACTTAAATAGTTGGTAAAATATTCACTTTGGTATTCCTCACTCAATTTATATAAAAATAATAATATAATTTCTAATGTTACTTTTTACATATTCATTGGATTTTTTAAACATTTCCAAGATTCTATATTTTTTGTTCAATTAGAAATAAATATTTATAAAGAATATAATAATCTCTGAATGTAAAAAAGTACAATAAACCACCACATTCTTTTGTAATTTTTGATCCCCACATATATGTATTTTTTAGGGCCTATAACTCACTGTGTTTGATTTACTTTTTTAAGGGGAATTTTATTCGTTTTTATTAATTAAAAATATTCAAACATATCAAATGATTCAGAAAAAATAATTATAAAAATTTACTTTTGTGGGTCCATTAAATGTGTTTTTAATTTTTAAATTATAGTGGGTAATGAGAAATTTCATATTTAATTTTTATCTTAGTCCTTTATATTTGATACATTACAATAATATTTTACTATCTATGATATAAAAAACATTAAAATCTTGTATACCACCATGAAACATTTCATTTATAAAAAAGACACATTTTATTAATAATTAAAAACACCTTTTTTATTCCAAAAAAGATACAAAAATCAAATTCATTATGGTCGGAACATAGTCTCAATTTTATAATATCATAATAAATCCACTAGTTAAAGGAAGATGGTAGGTTCATGTTGTAAAAAACAACCCTT
The DNA here is from genome assembly GCA_963277665.1 of Viscum album. Classification (NCBI taxonomy): domain Eukaryota; kingdom Viridiplantae; phylum Streptophyta; class Magnoliopsida; order Santalales; family Viscaceae; genus Viscum; species Viscum album. The sequence continues at coordinate 379,964,388 of OY728120.1, read as the reverse complement.
ACTACATTTCCCACGTTAAGATGATCTTTACTTAAACAAATTCCATTTTTCTTCTAAATAGTTCATATCAACAAAACATTTTGATACACATATGACATCCAACATCCATGAAATAATAAAAATGTTTAATATCTGAAACATATAAACCTTAATACCCATGTTTTTTAGTTTCTCATTAATTCGTTTGATCTTATTGAATGCATTTATGTTTTCAGATTGATTTTGAATTTATAATACATGGATTCGTATATAAATATCATATGTCAAATGAAAAATATCATTAATGATAGAAAGATTATAATGATAGTTTTTTAAAATTAATAGAATGTTGAAAAAATATTATATTATTATGAAAATAATTCAACAGAATAAAAATTACAAAATTGTTTAATGGGAAGAGCCAAAAATCTTGAAAACAAGGTTCTAAACATTGATCATAAGATAAGAATATAGGAAAAGAAATAAAAATCATGAAAATGATGCTAAAACATCACTCTAACAAGACGAACCTAGTGAGAGGAACAAAAAATTGTGAGAAAAACACTAAAGATCAATTAAAAACAAATAAGTAACACCATACCATTGGTTTAAGGAATGATTTGATCAAAATATTTGAATGTTGTGACTCCATAATTCAACATCCATAAGATCTTGAACAACATGAGAATGGTAAATCATGATTAGGGTTCTTTTATAATGTCATAATGTGTTTCATCAGTTCTAAAAGAAAAACATATAAAATGAACATTTATATGTGCCAAAACATAATGTGCTAATAAATTTAAGATTTATGAGTTCTTTTTTTAGCGCTAATAATGCCCCAGATTTTTCAATGAAAAAAAGGCACTGATAAATAATACACTTATCAAGGATTTCCATTTTAATAGTGATAAATGTGTATTTTATCAAAACTAACTAAATCAATAATAAATGTTTCTTTTATCAATCCTCATATATCACTGAAAAATACTAGGGAAAAATAAATAATAAATTTGAAAATTATAATAAAGTACTAATTATAAAAATAATAATTAAAATTACTTTAAAATAAATAATAAGATATAGTAAAAATAATTAACCTAAGAATTAAAAAATGAACCATATTATTTTTATTAAATATATTGATAAATGCGATAACATTATAATAAATGTATTAATATTTTTGATAAATGAAAAAATGATATTAGTTATGTATGTCAAAAAATATTAAAAATGAATAAATTATATATTATATATATTAAAAGATTAATTTATATGAATAAATATTAAAATTAAAAAAAAAAAAATTGTCTTTAAATTAAATAGATTTAAAATAAATTCCTAATTAAAAATGAATAGATAATAATTGTGAAAATATTTAAATAAAAACATTAATATAAAAATGATTAGATATTAATTATGTAAATTACAAACATACTAAAAATATTAAATATTAATAAACAATGACTAAATTAATATTAAAATAAATAAATTATTGAAATCTTAAATAAATAAATATTTAAAATGAATTAAATTACTATGATATTAAAAGTGAATAAGTATTAAAAATTATTAGATAATAATAAATGAATAAATATTAAATGTGCAAAAAATTAGTAATTATAAATGGATAAATTGAAAAAATATTAAAATTTGAATTAATGGTTTTATTTATATAAATTTATAATATATTAAAAATGAAAAAATATTGAAATAAAATAAATAAAACAATATAAAATAAATTTGAAAATAATAAATTTATAATAAAGTACTAATTTTTAATGAATAAATAATAATTATATAATGAGATAAATAAAAAATATTAAAATAAAAATGACGATATTTATAATATATAAATTACATACATATTAAAATTATTGACTATTAATATTTACAAATATATACATAACTATCAAAATCAAATTTATTACAAAAAAAAATAAATGAATAAAAATTAAAAGTAAGGAGATATTGAAATGAATAAATTTTAAAAAATATTAAAATTAGATAAATATTAAAAATGAATAAAGATTATTAAGTGAATAAAAAAACATAAATATTACACACAAACACATACACATATACATACTCTTAGGCATAAACGTACACCTACATACATATACATACACAAGCACATACAGATATACATACATACACATACATATATACATACATAGACATACATACACGCACACACATACATACACATACACATACATACAATTACATTCAGGTACATACACATGAATATGAATACATGTGCATTCATACACATATTATATTGACGTACACATTCTACACATGAATACATATATACATATATACATACATACACGTACATTCACCTACATACACATACAGAAACAAAAATACACACTCGTACAAACACACAATCAGATACATTCACGTGCATCCACATACATACACATGTATATAAACATACACATAAAAATACTCATACACATACACATACATAAATATATATAAACATACACATGCATACAAACACATAACACATATATACATAAACAACTTGTACAAACAATTTTCAAGTTAAATTTTCAAAATGTTCACAAATTTAAATAGAAATGTTAGGTACTGTAATGTACTACCAAAAAAATCCCAATACAAGGGAAAATACCACAAACATAATGAGGAACAAATTCAAGAACACCCCTAGGAACTAGATAGTCTCAGGCCCCATGTACCTCATACATCGGTGTAAAGTAACCATAGTAAATATGTTCTCATGCACGAGCCACTAGTAGGAAACATACGCATAACCTAGTGGTCACCAATCATCATCTACAAAGATTATTGAGAGTTGACGTTATCCAAATGCTAAGGGAAATAGGGAAAAAACCCATCTGGTCCACTAGTTGTACTAGTACACATCTTCCCCACCAAGGTATCTGGGATTCTCCCTTTTTGCTCAAACAATTTCATCATGCAACACATATCCATTTTCATGTAAAGCACCACTACTGGTCAAATGAAACCAATACGGTACCTATACACATTTTATACCAATTAAAACACATAACAAAACACTTGGAGTTTCAATAAAACAACTTCTCCAAATCTTTCCTTGGTTTGCACCCAAAACTCTTTGAAAACCTCACTAAAACACCATGTTTATACTCACATTAAACAGAATAGTAATAACAAAACCATAATAATTTATCAAACACATTAATTGATTTATAAAACAACCCCCAATAAGTATCACATAGAACAGCCATATAAATCACCTAATTCAACACCAAATGGTTACTCAAAAACCATTTTCTTAACGAACATCCCCCAAAACCAATTTTGCAGCAACAACCAAAGGATAATAACATTTATAAAATTGTGTTCATCCCTAATACAGTTAAATAAAAACAACTAAATAATTATAGGGCATCCCTTAAGGAACAAAAAAAATATTTATATGAAAAACCCCCAAATTTCACATGAAATTGGCATTACAAATTCATTTGCTTTATAATTTCCACTAAACCCAATTTTGGTAGCAACATTAAAATTAAATATATATGAAAATTCCATGTAATTGGAATTTATATCACAAATATTTCACACAAAAAGGAATCACCTACCAATGTAATGAAAACCCTTGAATCGCCGTGTGAAAATAAAGTCGCACCACCACCGCAGCCAAGAGGGGCATAGAACAAACCTAAAACCAGAATAATTGACTATGAAAACCCAACTTCAAACCCTAGGTTTGAAACCCTAACCCCCTGGTCACATGGTACTTCAAGGAAAAGAGATGAAACCCTAATCAAATAGAATAAAACCCTAAGAAATTTGAAAGAGGAATGAAATGTACTAACTTACTTGAGGGGTCTTGAAGAAATATCTCCAAAACACCAGCAGATGAAATTGAAAACTTCCAAAATTATGGGGTTTCTCTCAGGAGAATGAGGAGGTCATTTTGGAACTGGAATGATGTAAAAATAGTTATAATTGAGAGAGTTATGATTGAAATAACGTACCTCCTGAAATCTGGATGATTTTAGAAACCCTGAGATGTTTTTCACTCAATCGCAATGTATATGAGCTCAAAAGTGGGTGGGAGGATATTGGATGTGCGCCTGGTTTCTATGGGCGTCTTTAAGGATTGTAATCACCGAAAAATCCTTAAAATTGTATAATTAATTAATTAAACAAATTTTATTTTTAAAACAGGAATTGGCCTTTCGGGCAGGCCCAATCCCTTAAATAAAAACACATATACACCTTGGTTATGGATTTCTAAAGGCTCCAAACTACAATGGTGGTGCTAATATGTCAGGGGAGTCCATTTAGGAATTGTAATGGGCCAAAATATTAAAAAATGAAATGGTTATAAAAGAAAAAAAAATTATTTTTAAATCTGTAATTGGGCTCATAGTTTGGCCCAATTCACAAAAACTCACTCATTCCACCATAAACTCTTGTGAAACCCCAAAAAAAACATAAATAGAAAATAAAAGAAACACACCTTTGAAAAATGTCATGTATGTGAAAAATATATTTTTTAAAAATGTATTCATAAATTTTTATATTTATGTCCTACGATTTTAAGATAATTAAATAAAATATTCGAAGTGTTATAAAATAAGTTATAATTATAAAATCAATATTTTCAAAGTAAATGTTGATTTTGATTAAAAATTAAATTGCATATATTTACAAAATTATTTTCATAAAATGGAGTTAAATTTTTTAACTCTACACATTGAGAAATGGTTAGTGTGAATTTTTGAGATTTTTCTAAAATAATTTATTTCATGATGAATTGTAATATATGATAATTTACTATAAAAGCTAAATACATGAATTATGGAGTCATAGATAATGTAAGGATGATTTAAGCTGGAAATATAAAACTCTACATCATTATTTTAATATATTTAGAGATAATTCTAAAAAATATTTTTAGTCTTGAGCCAAAATAATAAACTAACAGATATAATAATTGGAAAACACCCCTCTCATCCACTATAAATACCACCCCACAATCCATATTCTCCTAACAGATCTCAATCTATGTGCCCTACCCAAATATTGACCAACACTCTCTCATATCTGCTCACCCATGTCTAGTATCTATTATTCTCATCAAAAGACCAAAACCTTTTCCCTAAGGAGGATCTCAAGGAGGATAAATCCAAGAGGTAAAATTCTATTCCCTTTTCATCTAATTCAATTTCATTTTCATTTTTATTTTTCTATTATACTCACATTATATTATCCAAATGGAATGAAAATTATAATATTTTTTATATAATTGAATTATATCATGTTAATGGACGATTCATCATAAAAATCATCCCTCTCTCTCTCACTCTTATTCTAAAAATTAAATCATCTCCCATGATGTGTCAATTTACTAACATCATGGGAGATGCACATTCATTTTTATTTAACTGCATCAAGGATGTTAATAAAACCATTATAGTGGTTTAATAAAATTGTAAATTTTCTGCTACAACCCTTTTATGTTATTTAACTAACTTATACACATAATACAAAATAAGACAAAATGAGTTCGTAGTGATCGAAAAACTACCAAAATTAACATAAAATAATCAAAAATAACTTTTATCTAATGATTCATCCACATACCATATAACCAAATTATTTATAAGATTATTTATGATTCATGAAGATCATTAATGATATATAATAATAATTCTTGATATTTATCCTCATTTTACATGAACATCCATTCATGTATGCAGGCAAACCAATCATGAAAACCATGAAAATGAATGCTCCCAAATGATGAAATTAAACTATATAACTCATATAAAAGTAAATAAATGAACATAATAAGATAATAATTAATAAAATTAATTTATAAAAAGTTGTATATTTTTTAATTAATTAATATAATGTGATTGTATAGGATATTAATGTGAAATAATCTTTCAGGCACATGGTAAGGGGAATTCTTGAACCCAACTCTCATTCTTTAGGTTTTCCCTATTTCACCCCATTTTTAGTATGGATATTACTTAAATATCATTTATTCATCATTATAATACCATTTCTAGGATATATATTTTCTTCTACATGAGTTTTTAAAAAACTATTTTTTCTAAAAGAACTCATCTTTAAAAAACACCCCTTTTACTTCTCGATATTGTTTCTTATTCACTCAAGTTTGATGATTCTAATATAAAATATATTATTCACTATATAAATTGGGAAACCAAATTTTTTGAATGTATAATTATTAAATTAATCCCATTCTTTTCCAAGGATTATTTTTAGGTTTAAGTTCGACATATGCTCGTTCAGGCATGAAAGATAATGTAACTATTATGATGTGATGGGTGTGTCTTGAATTATATAGAAAAATGTGAATGTTATGATGTGATAGACACCTGGAATTTTATAGCCCACCAATTAATTGGGAACATGTTTTTATATTTTTTCACAACTATCTATGGTAGTTGAAAACTAAAACATGATGTTTCATTTTTATGTATTGTAGCATTCCATGCCTTCCCTTAATGATTACTATCATGATTATGATCATATACCTTTGTAATGATCATAATGATTATTCTCACCCAATGTTATATTGTCTCAAGTTCAAATTTATCCTATTACTAGGTTTTATCTCACGCATTTTTAATTTATATCCTCAGGTTATTATATGTAATAAAGAGAATTAAAGATCAAATAAGAAGCTAGAGAATATTTAATTAAATAAATGATTAGGTTTTATTTTTTAAATGTTATTTATAGTTTTACTTTTACCAAGACACTAATCTTATGGATATTGGTTTTATAATTATTTTGTGTTATTTATCATTAAAATGATGTAGTAAGATATGTAAGAAAAATCTAGGTCTCTATCATAGGTATTAGACGATAGTTTTGTTAATTTGGAAATTTAGATTAGAAAACCAAAGTGAAAACCCTTAGTATGAGACTAAGAATAAGTCATCACCCAATAATCATTGTTTCATAAAATTATAAACATAGGGATTTCATAATATATTCCTTTGTACTTAATTTAAAAAAGGAAAAAATTATTTATCCATGACTTGTTGATTTATGTTTTGATCTAACATTTTTCTATTTTAGCCAAGAGAAACTAGGCCAACAACCTGTGCGAGGGAAAATGTACCTATTTCCCAAATTACATCTCCAATTCCTAGGGAGGTGGAGTTTAAAATTTCATAGTGATACTTTCCTAACTATCTCAGGTTATGAAAACTAACCTAAATAATGTGGAACATTCCTCTTCACCTAAGTGGGAGCAATTGGATATCAAGTTTTTTATGTGGAAACAACCACCAATGTTCAGTAGACCATAATATCCACTAGTTTCAGAATATTGGATCAAATCGATGAAGAAGATATTTTCTATGTTTCACTATTTTTAGACAAAGAAAGTTAATATTCCCGTTTTTCATCAAGAAAGAGAGGTCGACCAATGGTGGGAATTGATTAAGAACACCAGGATGAGGGATGAAATTGGAGAGATGGAGTGAGAATATTTTTAGATGATTTTTCTTAATAACTATTTCCCTCAAATTCTTCATATGAATATGGATAGATAATTCACAGAGATAATGAAAAATGAGGTGAATATATCTTGTCTTATGAAGAAACATCACAAGTCTTGCAATGCATGCTTCTGTTTTTGTTATCAATGATGATAGAAAATTTTATAGTTTCATTAGTGGTTTAAATCAACACCTTTGAATTGTTAGTTCAATTCTAGAATTTTGGAGTTATTATGATGTTGTTTGATATTATCTCAAAGTGGATATGTAGTTTGGATAATGGTCACATTCCTATAGTGATATGAAATTAAATATGGTGTTTCAATCCATAGGATAAAATGATAAAGGTGGAAGGAAAACTCAACCATCCACATGTCAAAAATGTGGTAAGAAACATCATTGGAACTACCTTCATGGGATGGGGAAAGGATTCATGTGTTATATAAAGGACCAATAAGCTCATTAATGTTGAAATGACATGAGGAAGTAGGAAAATGTAGTAGATGAAATGAGATCACCACCCATAGTCCAATGCTAAAACTATAGGGAGAAAGGTAAATATTAAATCTAGTGTACTAAAACTGCATTACTTGACGGTAATTAGTGTAAAAAACAACAAAATCCAAATTACCAAGGAAAGGATTATGCTACCACTACTGCTGAAGTGGAGTAGGAAAATGTAGTCTTACAAGGTACACTTCTTATTCACTCAAGAATTGAAAAGATCCTATTTGATACTGGTTCTATGCATTCCTTTATATCATACAAGTTTTCTAGAACTATTTACTCAAAGGCGCAAAACCATGAATTATAGATATATCTAAAAATACCATGTGGTGAAATCATTGTAACCCAAGTATTTTACTCTCATCCTATTATAATGTATAGGAAGATTCTCCTATAGAATCTCATAATACTACCCCTAGTAGAATTTGATGCTATAATGGGGATGTATTGGATCCCATTATATAGATCACATATCATTTTTTGGAAATGTAAATATCTTTTCATATTCTGGATCTACCCATGATCCTCTAAAATTGCACATAAGATAATGAATATCCTTTTTAAAATCCTTTAGCGGTGTGGGTGTTCATTCCCTATGAATAAGCATACATCGTTCAAATGGTTTATTTGAAGGAAGGTATCAACCTAGGGGAAATTCCCATTGTGAGAGAATCTAGTGATGTATTTCCTAAAGAGTTACCAGAACTTCCCAAGATATTGAGGTAGAGTTCTCAATATAACTCATACCCAGAGCTACTCCTATCTTAAAATGTCATTATAAGATGACCCTTATTGAATAGGAGTTAAAGAAGTAGTTGCAAGAGCATTTGGACAAAGGTTAATATGACCTAGTGAATTACCTTGGGGTGCACCAGTGATCTTTGTCAACAAGAAGGATAGAACAATGTGGTTGTGTAGCATTTATCGGTTACTCATCATGATAACCATAAAAAACAAGTATCCTTTTCCATGGATTGATGACTTGTTAGATCTTTTATGAAGAGATTAGTACTTCTCAAAGGTGGATCTCAATTTATGATATCATAAAATAAATATAAAGAAGGAAGATATTTAAAAGACTACCTTCAGTACAAGGTGTGGGCACTATGAGTTTTTGGGGATTCCCTTTAGACTTACTAATTCCCCTAAAATCATCATGGATTGGATGAAAATATTATTTAGACATTACATGAAAAAAAAAATTGGTGGTGTTTATCGATGATATTCACATCTACTTTAAGAGTAAGGTGGAATATGAAGAATATCTAAGGGTTGTGTTGGAGACATTAAGAAAGAAGAATTGTAATTCAAGTTCAAAAAGTTTGAATTTTGATTGCAGCAAGTCACATTCTTAGAAAATGTTATCATAAGTGATAGAATTTATGTGGACCCTTCAAAGACAAATGCAATAGGGGAATGGCCATGACCCTCTAATGTCATAGAAATCTATAGTTTTCTTGTATTATCAAGGTACAACCAAAGTTTTGTGATAAATGAATCATGATTGTCAAGCTAACTAACTAAGTTAACATTGAAAGGGGTAAAGTATGTCTAGATGGAATAATGTGAGGAATGCTTCAAGGAGATAAAGAGAAGGCCTATCACTTCACATGTACTCACATTACCAAAAGTATAAGGCCCCAGCCTTAAACCTTACTTAATATTGAATTAAATGAATAATTCTCATTGAGGATCTTTTCAGGTTTAGAGTTTTAGAGAATTAGAACATAACTATTACATCTTAAAAGATTACAAAGTAGACACTTCAACTAAGTCTCCATAAAATAAAAACTCTTAAAAAGAAAGATGTCTAGATTCCATGTTTTAGATAGAATGAAATTCCCTTGATCCCATCCTTGACCTTATTCCACTTTATGTCCTGTGAAAAACATTTCAAAAAACTTGGGGTGAGCATAAAAAGCTCAGTAAGGGATACAAAAATAATGAAAACTGTTAGTTTTTCAAACATCAAGTAAACCATGTATACTATATCAAAGTAATACCTTCACCTTCATGAAGTAGTAAAAAAATATTCACTGAATAAAGTATCATTACTTGCCTTTTTGTAACCAAAGGATTACCATAAAACCCATATAAAGAACACATAGAATATATAAAGGTAACTTGGGACATGAACATACTTAAGTGGAATAACCATACGGTTGACTTCAACAAATATCACTTAATGGAATAGCCATACGGCCAATTTCCATACATACTTAATGGAATAGCCATACGGCCAACTTCCATACCCAATGCATTGGAGGTTATAACGTAACCACCCGTCCTGGTATTCACGGCACCACCCGTCATATGGTTTATAACGTAACCACCCGTTAAAATGTCCAAGTACCAATATAAAATCATAAAACATAAAACCAATATAAAGGAATGATAACATTTCCACATTTCAATCACAATATATCATAAATATATTGACATAATAGAATCCTTTTTCAAAACCATTTTCAATACCAAAATACATAAAAGAGTATATGGTATTTATTTTATTCTAAAAACATTACGGCTTGTTGAGAAAGCCAAAGATCAAATAATACTCTCGGCGGCGGAAAAGGTCGTTGTCACCGCGTACGTTAAAAAAACATTCCTTTTTGTCGTTTAGTAAAACGCTTCGTAGAAAAAGATTCCTTTTGTATAAAAGTAAAATTCAAAGGGTTTATACACCGTATAAAAGAAAGTTGTGTATAAAACGAAATATTCCTCAATGAAAGGAGATTGAGACGAAGTCCCTTACCTTGGGTCCGACTTGACTCGATCGTTCTTTAACGTCCTGAATAATAAACTTGAGTTAATTTATACTTGATTAAGAACGTTTTTAAACTTCATTATTCTTTTTATATCACTTATTTCCATGTTATAAACATTATGTAACCATTTATGTTAATAATGTTTGTTTTGTCAATATTTGGTTCTTAAGTCGAAAGTTGACTTCTTACAATTACATGTTGTTCATGTGGTCAAAAGTTCTTTATATCCAGAATGAAATTCCTGATTTGGATATCATATATATCATATATATCCAGCATATACATGTATTTATAATATTACATAATCATTTAGAGGTAAGAAATGAAATGCACCGTTCATGGAGACGGTAAGCCGTACGTACGCATGAACGCTACTTTCATTTCTTTGTCATATTAGTGGAATTAAAACTAAATGAGAGGTATGTATATTTTAATTCCAGAATTATATTCATCACTTAGATATATCATTAATTATATATATCCATTATATACATGTACTTTTAATATTACATCACATTTGGGGATAAGAAATGAAATGCACCGTTCATGGGGACGGTAAGCCGTACGTACGCATGAATGCTACTTTCATTTCTATCTCATACTTTAATGGAAAGAAATAATAATGATATAGAGGTATATTATAATTCCAGTATATCAACATATATAATAACTTTAAATCCATCCTTTACACATCCCACATATGGCATTAATGAATCACGTCACTTTTAGGGGGCGGTAGTCCGCACTTCCTTAAATGAAGATATCGTGTTTACCCATAATGGAAACCATAAAGGTATGCCAAAAAGGAAAAATACAGAAGCTTAAAGAAAACATAAACATATTATATATCATATATAAAAATAGTGACATCATAATGGCCACCCTTGAAGGTGTTAAATGAGTATTGAACAATCATCGTTTCGGGAGGCAGAATTTCTCCATCCACGGAAACCGTATGTTCTTTAACCATTTGATGTAGTTGTGTGAGAGTGTATCTCAAATAAATATTATAACAACATCCTAGTATATTGAAGATACTGGTGTTGTTACAAAATAAGTAAATAAAAAGAGTTTAGGGGGTTGAAGAAGCAAAATAAAACAAATGAACAAGAGAGAATGAATTACCTTTAAAAGTGTAACTCCCTTTTGATTTGAGCCTAAAGGCTTCCTTTGAAAGGATTCTGCACAAAAGGAATCCTCTAGGATTAGGAGAGGGATTTGGAGAGAGTAATTGGGCATGGTTTGGCCGAGCCAAAGGCTTGAGAAGTGTGTGAAATGGGGTAGAGGTGGGGGCCTTTTATAAGAGGAGAGGAGGGGCACTTTTGGAAAGTAAAGAAATATTACTTTATTTGAAAATGTGTTTCGGTTTCAAAAGGTCCCACATTGATATAATTCGTGGATAAGGTGATAAGGGTTCGAAATCCACTCATCCAATTGGTTTTGTCCATGTGTAGGTTTTAGATTTTTCATTATCTTTCCATTTTATTTAAATCGTCAAATAATGATGTCATCGCTGCATCATTATTATGTCATATATAATTTAATTTATTTAATGTCTAAAAATTATAAAAAAAATACTATGATGTATGAAATCTTTTTATCTTTAAAATGACTATTTATAATCAAAATTTGGACTTGTATAAACCCACTCAAAAATTATTTTAGTAAAACAATTTATGTTAGTGTCATTTTCACTTTAACATTAAATAAAAATATATTAATGTCATTTTCCAACTAAAGTGGCTCCATGGGGTCCCCAAGTTGTCCCATGGCTTGTCTTGGTCGGACATGACTCACCCAATAGGTGTAGGACAAGTGTCATGGTGTTTTCACATTCTTATAATACCATTTTTACCTTAAACTACACTAATTACCTCTAATCGCGATTAATGAAAAAAAGTTACTATTCACCAAAAAATTATTTTAATCTCATTGAACCACATTTTACTTCTTAATGACAACCATGTATGTCGGATTTTCAAAATTCAATACACATTAGTGGTAAACTTTCATTTAACTGAAAAATCAGTTTGCTTGATTACCACTTAGTGGTTTCACTATTCATCAAAAATTGAAGTTTTTCAGAAAATAACCAAAAATTCACCCTAAGATATATTTGATATTCAGAATTCAAAAATTAAGTCCATTTTACAAAATTCAAAACATTTTAGTCAAATTAATTAATTTAATAATTAATTCCCGCTGTCATGACAAATAGCGTGTTTTTGTGAAACAATAAGTATCAAAAGATTGACACCAGTTTAAGTCCAATTTCAAAGTGAAATTGATTCCAATGACCACCATTGGATTAACTGGTAAAAATATTTTCTAATTTCACTTTAAAACCAATTAAAATAATAATCTAATAATATAAATAATTTAGATTAAAAAGAGGTTTTGAATTAAAATACAACATTTTACACAATTCATAAAAAAATGAACTTTATCAGAAAGGTACCAAAAATTTACACAAAGTAAATTTTGATGTCCCGATTCTAAAGAAGAGTTATATTTGGTCCAAAATAAAGTATAAGAGTGATCAAAACTATATTTAATGACAGTTCACCATTAAAAGGTGATAAGTGAACCTTTAGTGAAAATTAGAGTATATATGCCCTAAAATTGAACTCTTTCCGTATTTTAAGCCTTTATCATTTATTGGGTAAATGTATAAAAATTTAAAAACATATCTAATCATATTTTAGTTATTTCTATCCATTCCCGCCAGTACAACGGCTACTTGTTAACTAACATTTAAAATAATATTATTTTATTACTAGTGTGCTATGTAAGTTTCAAAGAAACTCATCGTTGCGTATCGGGTACGCTATCGAACATAGCAACCCCTTTAAAATAAAATTAATATTTAATTCGTAAATATTAATAAATATGAAAATTCTTTATTCTTTATTTACCTGGGATGTTACATCCTTCCCCCCTTTTGGGAATTGCGTCCTCGCAATTTTATTCACTTATCAAAATAAGTGGGGGTATTTATCCCTCATAGCATTTTCAGATTCCCACGTTGCCTCTTCAATCACATGGTTTTTCCACAAAACCTTTACCTGATGAATCACCTTATTCTATAACACTTGCTCCCTGTGGTCAAGAATCTGGACCGGTTGTTCCTCATACGATAGGTTCTCTTCCAGCTGAACTACCTCTGGGCTCAAAACATGAGATGGATCTGGCATATACTTTCTCAACATCGAAACGTGAAAAATATTGTGTACCTGAGATAAACTCGGAGGTAAAGCCACTCGGTATGCAACTGATCCAACTCTTTCCATAATTCCGTATGGTCCAACGAACCTTGGACTCAACTTTCCTTTCTTACCAAATCTCATCACACTTTTCCAAGGAGAAACCTTGAGAAAAACATGATCACCTACCTCGAAAGATAGATCCTTCCTCCAGTTATCCGCATAACTATTCTGCCTGCTCTGAGCTGTTCTCATGTGTTTCTGAATCAGCTGAACTTTTTCTGCCATCTCTTCTACCAATTCTGGTCCCATCAACTTTCTTTCACCCACTTCATCCCAGAAAGCTGGAGTTCGACACCGCTTCCCATATAATGCCTCAAATAGTGACATCTGTATACTGGAATGAAAGCTGTTATTATAAGAAAATTCAACCAAAGAAAGATGTTGGTCCCAACTTCCCTGATAATTCATAGAACAAGCTCGTAGCATATCCTCCAATGTCTGGATTATTTGTTCTGACTGCCCATCTGATTGAGGATGAAAAACTGTACTAAAATTTAATTCAGTACCCAACGACTTCTCAAGGCCTTTCCAAAAGTTAGAAGTGAACCTGGGATCACGATCAGATAAAATGGAGAGGGGAACTCCATGTAACCTAACTATCTCATTAAGATACAGACGGGAAAGTTGATCTAGAGAGAAAGTATCTCGTATAGAAAGGAAAAGAGCATATTTAGTCAAGCGATCGATAATAACCCAGATTGCATTATTACCTCGAGATGTCCTCGGTAATCCCACAACAAAGTCCATGGATATGTTTTCCCATTTCCACTCTGGCACTGGTAAAGGCTGAAGCATCCCTTTCGGTAACTGCTGCTCTGCTTTAACCTGTTGACATGTCAAACACTTCACAGTAAAATCAGCAATGTCTCTTTTCATTCCATCCCACCAGTAATACTCCTGCAGATCTCTGTACATCTTAGTACTGCCCGGATGAACTGAAAACGGGGAACTATGAGCCTCACATAACAACTCATTCTTCAACTGTGAATCACAAGGCACACATAACCTCTTCACAAACCTCAAAACACAAACACAAACTTATCCAAGAACTCATGGAAAATTTTATTCATAAGGTCCATGAATACAGCAGGTGCATTGGTTAACCCAAAAGGCATAACTACAAATTCATAATGGCCATATCTAGTACGTAACGCAGTCTTCGGAACGTCTGCTTCTTTTACTTTCAACTGATGGTACCCCGACCTCAAGTCAATCTTCGAAAAATACTGAGCTCCCTGGAGCTAATACCACTTCATTCGATGGCCCAACATCTGCTGAAGTTGTTTCAAATGATTTTACCACCCCTTTATTCTTGTAGTCTAGCTACATTCCCCCAGTTGAGTTCTTAGTTGGACACTCGTTTGCATAATGACCCATTTCATTACATTTAAAACATCTTACCATTGGCTTTTCATTTCCTACTTGATCATCTTCCTTACAGTTACGAGCAATATGACCAGACTTACCACACCGAAAGCACTTACCAGACTTGGATAAACATTCTCCAGGATGCATTTTACCACACTTCTCATAGGATGGATATTTGGTTTTCTTACCTCCTTGCTTCTTTGATGAATTCTTCCCCTTTGCCTGCCAACTAGACCTCTTATTCTGTTGTTTGTCATAGAACACCTGATCATCGGCAAACTCCATTTCTACCTTCTCCGCACATCGAACAAGTTTTTCATAACTTTTGAATTCATGAGATGCTAAAGCCCTTCGATACTTTGGCTTTAACCCTGAGTAAAAAACGGTTTATTTTACTATCAAGATCACTTATGAAGTTTGGAGCATACCTTGCCAATCGAGTGAACTTTTCTTCATAAGTAGCCACTGAATCATCCTCCTGCCTCAATTCTAGGAACTGTTTTTCCATCCTAAGACGAACCACCTTAGGAAAATATTTCTCAAGAAACATACCTTTGAATTCATCCCAGTGAAGATCCTAAATCTCATCACTATCCCTTATATTTTTCACCATCGACCACCACTGATCAGCTTCACCTTCAAAACAGTAAACAACAAGACTAACCTTTTGATGTTCTGAACACCCCATGACATCAAAAATCTTCTCCAGTGCTTTAATCCACCCTTCAGCTTGCACAGGGTCAGATGATCCTCTGAATGATGGGGGATGTTGCCTCATGAAATGTTCCACCACAGACATGTTCCTCTGCGGTTGATCTGGCTGATCTCGTGCATGGATACCACCACCATTTATAGCCTGAGTCAATTGTGCCATCACTGCAACAAACTGTTCAGTTCCGATTCTGACCATCTCAGGTTGCTGATTTGGAAGGTTGTCTTCCTCCTGATGTCGTCCCAACATAGCTGCTTTGTTTCCTCTGCGGAAAACCATTCTGAACACAGAAAATATCTTAGGCGAAGCAACATGGTAATCCGTAAATGCTATATCATTTCAATCATATTATAATTTAACACTTTTCCAACTCCTAAAGTTGTCTAAACCGACCTCTGATACCAACTATAAGGCCCCAGCCTTAAACCTTACTTAATATTGAATTAAATGAATAATTCACATTGAGGATCTTTTCAGGTTTAGAGTTTTAGAGAATTAGAACATAACTATTACATCTTAAAAGATTACAAAGTAGACACTTCTACTAAGTCTCCATAAAATAAAAACTCTTAAAAAGAAAGATGTCTAGATTCCATGTTTTAGATAGCATGAAATTCCCTTGATCCCATCCTTGACCTTATTCCACTTTAAGTCCTGTGAAAAACATTTCGAAAAACTTGGGGTGAGCATAAAAAGCTCAGTAAGGGATACAAAAATAATGAAAACTGTTAGTTTTTCAAACATCAAGTAAACCATGTATACTATATCAAAGTAATACCTTCACCTTCATGAAGTAGTAAAAAAAATCTTCACTGAATAAAGTATCATTACTTACCTTTTTGTAACCAAAGGATTACTATAAAACCCATATAAAGAACACATAGAATATATAAAGGTAACTTGGGACATGAACATACTTAAGTGGAATAACCATACGGTTGACTTCCACACATATCACTTAATGGAATAACCATACGGCCAATTTCCATACATACTTAATGGAATAGCCATACGGCCGACTTCCATACCCAATGCATTGGAGGTTATAACGTAACCACCCGTCCTGGTATTCACGGCACCACCCGTCATATGGTTTATAACGTAACCACCCGTTAAAATGTCCAAGTACCAATATAAAATCATAAAACATAAAACCAATATAAAGGAATGATAACATTTCCACATTTCAATCACAATATATCATAAATATATTGACATAATAGAATCCTTTTTCAAAACCATTTTCAATACCAAAATACATAAAAGAGTATATGGTATTTATTTTATTCTAAAAACATTACGGCTTGTTGAGAAAGCCAAAGATCAAATAATACTCGCGGTGGCGGAAAAGGTCGTTGTCACCGCGTACGTTAAAAACAACATTCCTTTTTGTCGTTTAGTAAAACGCTTCGTAGAAAAAAATTCCTTTTGTATAAAAGTAAAATTCAAAGGGTTTATACACCGTATAAAAGAAAGTTGTGTATAAAACGAAATATGCCTCAATGAAAGGAGATTGAGACGAAGTCCCTTACCTTGGGTCCGACTTGACTCGATCGTTCTTTAACGTCCTGAATAATAAACTTGAGTTAATTTATACTTGATTAAGAACGTTTTTAAACTTCATTATTCTTTTTATATCACTTATTTCCATGTTATAAACATTATGTAACCATTTATGTTAATAATGTTTGTTTTGTCAATATTTGGTTCTTAAGTCGAAAGTTGACTTCTTACAATTACATGTTGTTCATGTGGTCAAAAGTTCTTTATATCCAGAATGAAATTCCTGATTTGGATATCATATATATCATATATATCCAGCATATACATGTATTTATAATATTACATAATCATTTAGAGGTAAGAAATGAAATGCACCGTTCATGGAGACGGTAAGCCGTACGTACGCATGAACGCTACTTTCATTTCTTTGTCATATTAGTGGAATTAAAACTAAATGAGAGGTATGTATATTTTAATTCCAGAATTATATTCATCACTTAGATATATCATTAATTATATATATCCATTATATACATGTACTTTTAATATTACATCACATTTGGGGATAAGAAATGAAATGCACCGTTCATGGGGACGGTAAGCCGTACGTACGCATGAATGCTACTTTCATTTCTATCTCATACTTTAATGGAAAGAAATAATAATGATATAGAGGTATATTATAATTCCAGTATATCAACATATATAATAACTTTAAATCCATCCTTTACACATCCCACATATGGCATTAATGAATCACGTCACTTTTAGGGGGCGGTAGTCCGCACTTCCTTAAATGAAGATATCGTGTTTACCCATAATGGAAACCATAAAGGTATGCCAAAAAGGAAAAATACAGAAGCTTAAAGAAAACATAAACATATTATATATCATATATAAAAATAGTGACATCATAATGGCCACCCTTGAAGGTGTTAAATGAGTATTGAACAATCATCGTTTCGGGAGGCAGAATTTCGCCATCCACGGAAACCGTATGTTCTTTAACCATTTGATGTAGTTGTGTGAGAGTGTATCTCAAATAAATATTATAACAACATCCTAGTATATTGAAGATACTGGTGTTGTTACAAAATAAGTAAATAAAAAGAGTTTAGGGGGTTGAAGAAGCAAAATAAAACAAATGAACAAGAGAGAATGAATTACCTTTAAAAGTGTAACTCCCTTTTGATTTGAGCCTAAAGGCTTCCTTTGAAAGGATTATGCACAAAAGGAATCCTCTAGGATTAGGAGAGGGATTTGGAGAGAGTAATTGGGCATGGTTTGGCCGAGCCAAAGGCTTGAGAAGTGTGTGAAATGGGGTAGAGGTGGGGGCCTTTTATAAGAGGAGAGGAGGGGCACTTTTGGAAAGTAAAGAAATATTACTTTATTTGAAAATGTGTTTCGGTTTCAAAAGGTCCCACATTGATATAATTCGTGGATAAGGTGATAAGGGTTCGAAATCCACTCATCCAATTGGTTTTGTCCATGTGTAGGTTTTAGATTTTTCATTATCTTTCCATTTTATTTAAATCGTCAAATAATGATGTCATCGCTGCATCATTATTATGTCATATATAATTTAATTTATTTAATGTCTAAAAATTATAAAAAAAATACTATGATGTATGAAATCTTTTTATCTTTAAAATGACTATTTATAATCAAAATTCTGACTTGTATAACCCCACTCAAAAATTATTTTAGTAAAACAATTTATGTTAGTGTCATTTTCACTTTAACATTAAATAAAAATATATTAATGTCATTTTCCAACTAAAGTGGCTCCATGGGGTCCCCAAGTTGTCCCATGGCTTGTCTTGGTCGGACATGACTCACCCAATAGGTGTAGGACAAGTGTCATGGTGTTTTCACATTCTTATAATACCATTTTTACCTTAAACTACACTAATTACCTCTAATCGCGATTAATGAAAAAAAGTTACTATTCACCAAAAAATTATTTTAATCTCATTGAACCACATTTTACTTCTTAATGACAACCATGTATGTCGGATTTTCAAAATTCAATACACATTAGTGGTAAACTTTCATTTAACTGAAAAATCAGTTTGCTTGATTACCACTTAGTGGTTTCACTATTCATCAAAAATTGAAGTTTTTCAGAAAATAACCAAAAATTCACCATAAGCTATATTTGATATTCAGAATTCAAAAATGAAGTCCATTTTACAAAATTCAAAACATTTTAGTCAAATTAATTAATTTAATATTTAATTCCTGCTGTCATGACAAATAGCGTGTTTTTGTGAAACAATAAGTATCAAAAGATTGACACCAGTTTAAGTCCAATTTCAAAGTGAAATTGATTCCAATGACCACCATTAGATTAACTGGTAAAAATATTTTCTAATTTCACTTTAAAACCAATTAAAATAATAATCTAATCATATAAATAATTTAGATTAAAAAGAGGTTTTGAATTAAAATACAACATTTTACACTATTCATAAAAAAATGAACTTTATCAGAAAGGTACCAAAAATTTACACAAAGTAAATTTTGATGTCCCGATTCTAAAGAAGAGTTATATTTGGTCCAAAATAAAGTATAAGAGTGATCAAAAATATATTTAATGACGGTTCACCATTAAAAGGTGATAAGTGAACCTTTAGTGAAAATTAGAGTATATATGCCCTAAAATTGAACTCTTTCCGTATTTTAAGCCTTTATCATTTATTGGGTAAATGTATAAAAATTTAAAAACATATCTAATCATATTTTAGTTATTTCTATCCATTCCCGCCAGTACAACAGCTACTTGTTAACTAACATTTAAAATAATATTATTTTATTACTAGTGTGCTACGTAAGTTTCAAAGAAACTCATTGTTGCGTATCAGGTACGCTATCGAACATAGCAACCCCTTTAAAATAAAATTAATATTTATTTCATAAATATTAATAAATATGAAAATTCTTTATTCTTTATTTACCTGGGATGTTACAAAAAGTGGATAATGTTTTGTGATATAAATTGATTCATAAATGAAATTATTGGGTTGTGTACTCATGAAAAATGATAATGTAGTAGCCGATACCTCACGTTTGTTAAAGATCCATGGGAAAAACTACCAAACACATGATACAGAGTCAGAAACTTTGATTTTCTGTTTGAAAAAATAGTTCCACTACCTATATGGTGAGAAGTATGACATATATACAGATCACAAGAGTCTAATGTATATCTTAACACCAAAGGAGATCAACATGTTTCAACTCAGATGGTTAGAGATAATCAAAGAACTATGATTTCTTTATTCATTATCATCCTTTCATGGAAAATAGGGTAATTAATGCCCTGTAAAGGTAAAACCCTACTACACTATCCATGTTGCGGATTAAAAAAGTCCCAATATTCATGGATATGAAAAGTATATATTCAGAAATCTTAAATGTGGGGAGTACATCCTAACTTTCCCAAACAATTTTCCAACCATCTATCAAAGATAATATTAAGTATTCATAAAGGGATGATACATAGTTACAAAATAAGGTGAATGCAGTAATGGAAGGGAATTTGTAAGAGTTAAATATCGATGATGATGGGGTGATTCAATTTGGAATGAGGATTCATGTGCCTTCATCACCTGGGATAAAGAATGAGCTTTTTGATAATTCACATAACTCAACTTTCTCTA